>CM069876.1:49055000-50265569 GCA_036172665.1 Prosopocoilus inquinatus
CCGGTGCACTTGTACTCGCAGAAATTGCACGCGAGCTCCTTGCCGTCGGTGTGTTTGTTCATGTGGTCCGTCAGGTCCTCGTCGCGCACGCACCTGAATGGGCAGAAGTAACACTTCAGTATGTTGCCCTTGGCGTGGACGAACGCGTGCGTCCTCAGCTCGCTCCCGTACTTGCAGCGGTAGCTGCAAATCTCGCACTTCAGCGGCTTCTCGCCGGTGTGTATGTACATGTGCTTCTTGAGCGAGTTAGACTGAACGCACTTGTAGTCGCAGAGGTTGCACCGAAACGGTTTCTCGCCGGTGTGCGTGTACATGTGCAGCTTTAAGCCGGTGGCGTGGATGTATTTGGAGCCGCAGATGGCGCAGACGTGCTGCTTCCTGGCGGCGCCCCTGCAACGTCGACTCCTTTGCGCCGATCTTTTGCGCCTGTTCATTTCGAGACTGTCCCTGAAAAAAAAAAATTCATCACAGTTAGAAAGAATTTAAAAAAATACACATTTTGTTTGATATAAAAGGCAAACTCTTAATTTAAACACGAGAAATACTTTTATTATATGTATTCAGGTATTTTGTTACATGTTATCTTACGTCATTAATCTAAAAAGTAGATCTGGGCGACCTATCACCAGTATGCGTCATCGTATGATCCTTCCGAGACGAAGGCAACCAAAATATGCGTGTTTCCTCGCGTGATACTTTAAGGCCCTGACGTTTTCTAGAGCCGTGCACTAAAGTACTTTGGGTTTCGCCGGCGTGTGTCACTCGAAGCCTCTTCAAATATGTAAACGCGTCCCCATAAGTGACATTTACAGAGTTTCACACCCGTACGTCTCATTAAGCGGTGCCTTAAACTCCTAAATTTAAGGTATCTAAGTGGTTACTTAAATAAAAGGGACGGTCTTTCGTTGGTGCGCGTAATTGAATGTCGCAGATCAGTTGCATTTGCGTGAATAAGAATAATAACTGAGGAGCTTCTCGCTTCTCACCTGTATGCGTCATTTAGTGCTACTTTAAACCTCTGGCGTACATGCATAAACAATTTTCAGATACTAAGCATAACGCAACAGGTACCAACATTTGAGGAAACTGAAGCAGATATTCACCGGTGTGCGTGCCCATGAAATTTCTGCAGATAGATAATCACCGGTGTGTGTGAACCTGGGAAAGTTCCCTCTTTTTACTGCGTCTGGCCGTAAAAGATTTTCTCTTAAAGATTACCACACGCCCTCTACCGTCCGAAAACCTGAAACACACAAACTTGACAGATTAAATTGGGACCGTTCAAATTTAAAGCGCCCTTAAAGTTTGGTGCTGCGGTACCAACCAATCGTAAAACTCTACTACTTTAAACGACCTTATTACAATAGTGTCTGATGTTAGAAAGATGTGAACGTGAACATAACCTCAAAGTAAACACACCGAAAACTAAATAAATACAAACTTTATCCAAAAAAAAAAAACTTTATTTTGCACTAAATTCATTTCTTACAGTCCGATATTTTTGAATTTCTTCCAAGTCGATTGACAAAATCAAGAAACATAAGTAAACTTAACAAAAATAAATTGCGAAAAATTAAAACAACAATAATAATAAAGTAAGCAACGATTTTCAAGTTTCATACCAAACATAACGGTTTTTCACAATCTTGACGTTACACACATCACTTCACTTCTCTAAAAATACTAACGGATAATGCCATTAGTACGGCGTTTATGATGTGGCTGAGGTACATTTCAAGATGCGCGTGCCGTGGTCGAGGTATATTTCAAGATGCGCGTGTTTGAACATTGAATGTTTCGGTCTAAGTTTCGTAAATCGGGATGTTACGAAAAATGGCCAAAAATGTCCAAAAAAAAAGAGACTTTTAGATTAATTTAGGCTTCTATTTTGTGACCGCAGAGGGGCCTTTGATTGAATGGGGCCCTCGGCTGCAGAAGTATTAAAAAGCTGCGGCACTCATAATACAAGTCACTTCTCTTTTTTTTAAAAAAAAAAAACAACAGCTGATCCTTATTTTCTCTTGCCATCAACGGAGCTAAGTTCCAGAAGTCTTTCCTCCATCTAAATTCATGCTGCAAGTTATTCAAAAATCTATTTTACTGAATTATTAAATTAAACGATAAAAAAAGGATGAAACATACCTGTTGCGTAATGTAATGACGTTATTTTCTCATTTCTCTTCTTTTTACTTCTTTCTTATACAGCTTATTAACCTATGCTAGACACAACCACACCGTCGTCAAAAAAAAAAAAAAACAATTTCTCTTTTAAACGACAACTATGATGTTAAAAATAGCAACATCAAGCATAAATTCTATGTTTCAATGAGGAACGCGCTTTAAATCACCGTCGAATGTCGAAATTAATTTCGAACGCTTTCATCCGAACGATCGAACCAGCGATCGGCGTTTCTGAACGCGACTATCGTCGAACCATCAAAACAAAATGTCACAAAAACTCCGTTGCGTTCACCAATTAATACAGGTACTCGACGCACTACATTAATTAAAAAAAAAATATTTTCTCTTGATTGGATTAATTAACACGGCATTTTCAATTTTAATAAGGAGGACACGCTTGTCAAACGTCACATGCGTAAACAGCTGATTACCACGTTATCTGTTCATGCCAGTGTTGCCAACCGTTCCATAGAATATTCCTCTACCACGTTCCTGAAATTCCACAAAATTCGCGGCGTTTACAATCGCATTTCTTAACTATTTAATATTATTTTAGTTCTATTTGTAGGTTTTATAGGTTATGTTCTCAACAGATTCCTTTTTTTGACAGCATGATAATTCAGGATTGGATCAGTTTAAATTGAAATATCGAAATACCGATAATCTAGTGTTTGTGTAATAACTCAAAAAAAAAATGTCTGCACTTAAATTTGTTTGTTTTGTTCGTTACTTTAGATTCTGCTGTTATTACAAAAGGTGCAGGTAGTCAGGGTTACCAGATTTTTTTTTAAAGATAAAGCGAAACGTATTACTAAAAGTAGCCCAATTACCCCAAACTTTTTGTATCATAAGAAAATTGTGAACTAGGATAATACGAACAATAAGAAACAAAAACATAAAAAATCGCTGATTTGATATATTAAAAACCAGAACGAATAAAAACCAAATAAAGCCTGCAAAAAATAAAAGAAAACAGCAATAAAGTACAAGCCATGAAGCGAAAAGAAAAGAAGATCGACAAGTTCGTAGAAAATAAAAGAAAACTGTAAGAATGTAAATAATTCGACGAAAACAAAAACAAAACGAAGAGAAAAGTGAACTACGAAATACAGTCCGTAAAACAAAAGATCGATCATAACTGTGACGGATACAAAACAAATGAAAAACGCTGAACTGCGAAAAAGGGTTAATAATAAAGCGAAAAATCGATTCGGAAAAGCAAAAGAGAAATCCGTAGTATGAAAGCATAAAGAATGAAAAAAAACAAGAGAAAATTGATGACTAAGACGACAAAAAATAAATGAATCTCTAGACGAAAAATTAAAAAAAAAAACTATTAGAAAACAAAAGCCAACTGTAAAAAAGCGTCAGTCAATAAAATAAAATCAATTTTATAAAAATAAACAAAAGAGAGATATGCGAGCAGAAAATAAATTAAAAAAAACAAAACAGAAGTGAAATGAAAATAGACGAAAGTTTTTAGAAATAAGAACAAACTCATAGAAAACAAAAGAGAATTGTAAAAAGGAGTCAATAAAATGCGACGACTAATTCGATTAAAAAGGGAAGAATGCGAAAAGCAGAAGAAAAGACAAAAATAATAGGGGGATGGGTACACAAGAAAATAAATAAATGAAAAACGGCGATTCAAGAAACAAAAGAAGAAAGAAATGAAAGGACGAAACAAAACTTCCTTAAAATAAAAAAAAAACAAAAGTCGAAGAAAAAAATTGAAATTAACAAGAAACAAAAGAAAAAACAATAGGTACTCGAACATTATATTAGATAAGAAGATAAAAACAAAAACAGCCCAAATCAGGAAGCTGGGATCGTGATGTAACGAAACGTTGAGCGTTTATGCAATTTTAAAGTTTAAAGATCAAAAGGAATTTATGCGAATGGCAAAAGGTTTTTTTTTTAAATGCTTTTTTAAATTTAAATTTTTTGTTCCGGCTGAAAGGAGGGAAGCCAAAGGGAGAACTTACGCCGCTGAGGTGGATTCCAAGATTCGCAATCGCCATGGCGTCGCTGAGGTACGTTTCAAGATTCGCAACCTCGGCGGCCATCAGGCATCAGCGTTGCCAAATTACTTCCCCGAATGCACCGGAAACCAGAAGTAAACACGAATTAATTAGCTAATTATGTAATTCGATAAAATACCAATTAACAACATTAATATTCCGAATTCGATCGAAATGTTTTCCGTCTGTAATTGTAGCGAGTAGTTGGATTGGGGCCGGCAAGCTTTTCCAGAAGTGCAACGGCGCTCCACGTCTGACAGTTCTTAATAAGTCGGGTAGATTTTGACAGACGACGACGACGTAAGGACAGAAACTTTCTATTAAAAAGAACGCCCGAAATTCGCCCAGAAACCCGCGGAAACGCACGCGGGACTGCTCGGAGATCGCTTCCGCGCAATCGATAATTTATTAAACCGCCAGAACCGGCGGTGCAATTTCGAATTTCGATGCGCGTCTCCTTTGAGTCGGTGGTTACAGATTAGATGGCCTACGGCAGTGTTTAATTGAAAGCCCCGCCGTTCGTAGCTCGGATTCGAACGCCAACAACGAAATATGCAGAAGGAGCAATGCCTGGAGAGTCAGGTGAAGAAGGTGATTCAGAAAGACTTCGTCGATTCCGTGTACAGCGCCAACGGCGATGTCAGGATCGGCGATTGTGTGATTAAAACGACCAGCGCGAAGAGGAGCGTTAAGGTAGCGGAGCGCTGCGTAGAGAATGAGAATGAGACGGTGCCCTCAAATTCCGAAGCGGTCAAAGTTCCTAGCGACGAAGAAGAACCCCCAGCGGACTTCACATGTAAGCTATGCGGCCTATACACCGAGAGTCAAATCGACTTGCTAGAGCACATGAGCGCGAAGCACGCGAGGGAAAAGAAGCACCAGTGCGACCTGTGCGAGTTCCGGTGTTACACGAGCAACACGCTCAAACGCCACCGGCAGACACACTCCAGCGAGAAGCCGTTCCTCTGCGAGATTTGCCAGAAACGGTTTCACTTCAGCGATTACCTCAAGAGACACATCCTGACGCACCGCGAGAAAGAGAAACAGTTCAAGTGCAGCAAGTGTAATTACTGTTCGGCTTATCACTGCAACCTCCAGTATCACATAGCCCGCGAGCATTCCACCAGCAAGTTGTTCATGTGCGACGTTTGCGATTACAAGTTCGTGACGGGCGACGAGCTCAAGAAGCACTTGCTCTCGCACAGCCCCCTGAATTTCGACGATTGCGAAATCCCGGTCGAGCCCCCCAAGAGACCGAGACGGAATCGAAAGGAAGCTCTTCCACCTCCTTTACCACCACCACCGCCGCCACCTCCCGTCACGCACCACGAGGGCCCTTACAAGTGTTACGATTGCTCCTATCAGAGCACGCGGTTGGATCTGTTGATACGGCACATCGAGAAGAAGTGCGCGGCTGCTATCGTCGACGAGGTCAAGCAACTCCCCCCGAAACAGAGGGAGAGGCGTCCGCCCGCCAAGATGAATCAGTGCAACGAGTGCGAGTACGTCACCCCCAACGGGAGTCACTTGCGCCGCCACATGCAGGCTAAACATTCGACTGACTGCGACGTTTGCAACTTCAAGGGGGCCAGCACCGATGACTTAAGGCAGCACCGGCCCGTGCATAACGAAAAGAGAAACCTGAGGTGCTCGCAGTGTCACTACAGTACTTCTAAAAACAGTTTGTTAAAGCATCATATGGTGAAGAAGCACGGGGCCGATGACGATGCGCAATCGTAAAACGGTGGAGATTTTTTTTTTTTATTAAAGCGTAAGCAGGGATGGCAAAGTTTAAAAGAATGTAAATGTGCCCGAAAGAAGTGTGCAGCCGGTATTAATCGGGTTGCCTTTAAAATCAGCGTCGGTTCTTCATCCATTGATCCGTTGACAACTCGGTCTCCTCTTCATAACGCTGTAGTTTCTGCTTGGAAGATCGAGTATTTGGGGATGGTTGCTTTTGGCTTTCATTGATCATGTGATCAACGATAACCAATAACTTTTTTTAAGTGAGCAACAAAAGCCAATCACAGCAATCCCAAAACATCCAACTCTCCAAAGTCTCCAAAGCAGGAAAGATAGCTTTAAAACTGCGTTTCTTGCTTTGGGGAAGAAGACTGGAGAATTGGGTATTTGGGGATTGCTGTCATTGGCCGTCGTCGTTCACTTGATGAAAGTTATTGGTTGTAGTTGATCACGTGATCAATGAAAACCGAAAGCACCAATCCCCAAATACCCAGTCTTCCAAGCAGGAAAAGTAGCTTTACAGAAGACCATCTTCAGAGCTGCTGGCCTTTTTGCTTTTGTTATTGTCGCCCCGTTTTATATGAAGAAGTGACAAGAGCAAGAAGCTCATCGGCATACTTCTTCTGCAACAAAGAACGAAACTGCAAACTTAATTATGTCGATTTCAACGCGTAAAATAAACTTTTTATTATTATTTTTTTTCTCTTTCTGATGAATACTGCTGTTTACTTCCGGCACATTTGCGAGCGTTCGCTGTTAAAGTTAAACAAGACTTTTACTTTTTATTAAACGCAATCGGTCCTACTATCATTCGCCTCTAGAAATTCATGCGCTTAATTGTACAGTAAAACCTCTATATACGTTGCAGACATTCACAAGCCACAGTTTTGCTGTCTGTGTTATACATTTTTATGTACAGTGGCGAACAATAAAATTTGGGCACATCATTAATAATAATGGCGTTTTGTATTGGGGTAGGCTATGAGCACTGAGTGTATCTTCATCTCATTTTAATATCATGGAATGACATGAGATGAAGATACACTCAGTGCTCATAGGATACCACACCATGACGCGCACTGAATGTATCTTCATCTCATTTTATTCCATGTGGTTAAAATGAGATGAAGATACACTCAGCAATGTCGCAGCTGGGGTTACTGTGACGCCCAGAGCAAAATTTTGATTCTGCGCACTCACGAGACTTTGCTATTCGTTAATAAGTCTACGCAATACTCGAAAGTGCGCCTTTTCGGATCTGCGCCCCTCTTGCCAGCCCCCAGCTACGCTGCCGACACTCAGTGCACGTAGCGCACCCCAATCGAAAACGCTATTTGACGTTATTTTGTTACGTTCGACATTTTCCTAACAGTGATATGCATTTTCGCCCTGATTTTATGATCCGCTCCTGTACATTAATTAATACATGCAGAAATATGAAGGGATGTTGTCGTAAAGTGTCCTTATTAAAGAGGTGTCCGCGTTGGGAGGTTTCACTGTACGCAGATATTTTTTTAATTTTTATTTTCCTCTTTTTCTTTTCTTATTTATAGGTGGTAAGCCTTGCATGTAATAAGAAAAAAAAAAAAACGAATCGAATAAGATCAGTTGTTTAATTTAACGCATGCACTTTTACAATGTCGTGTGTAATTTATTTATCTTTAATTTTTTTATCATCGATCGGGTTAGTTCTTTTTTCTTTTTTTCTTTTTTGTGATTTAAACAGAGAGGGGATTTGCACGTGAAGAGCAGCGAACATTTTTAACTGTTCCATTGAATAAATTATATACATTTAAAATAATAATAATAATAGCAACAATATATTTTTTTATTATACACGCTGTACGTTGTACCTGTAGGTGTACTATACTTGATCTTGTTAGTTTTAAACAAGATTTAATTTCATAAATTTATGATTCCTTTCATGCTGAAAAGATTGTTTGAATGTAAGAGATCACGAACAAGTTAATAGCAATTATATGAGAATCATCTTAAGGACAAAAGGATTTTATTGAGAAAGTAAGACGAAAGATTTTTGGACAAAAACCAAAGGGAAGTGAATTCAATGCGAAAAGGAAAATGTTGGTACCACAAGAAAGACGGTGAAAATAAAAAAAAAAAAAAACCTCCAATGAAATCGAATTTTATTACAGCTTTCGTACTATTACAAGAAGCTGATTTTATTGAGAAAATAGTGGATTCCCCGCCTTGTTCTAGTCAGAAGTGTTTGCGTTTCAGTGTAACACCTCTCTGTTGTGTAATTCCCCCATCGTAATAATTTTATTAAACATCATATTATAGTGATGGCGGTGGGTGAGAATTTGTAAGCCACAGTTGAGGAGCAAAATGGAATTTGTTTATACTTGTTACATGAAGTGAATGTATAATAAATAATTGCTTATTATGATTATAGAAATTGAAATCTTTTGGAGTCGCCTCAAATACCATACAAATCTGTAATAGCGTTTTCTACTGAGCTGCGCACTCGGAGTACCTCCAACTCATTTTATTATATGAGGTTGGAGGAAAACGAAGACACTCTGAGTACGCAGAAAAATGCAAAAACTCTGAGTGCGCAGAAAAAGGATATACTCTGAGTACGCAAGAAAATGCAGATACTCTGAGTACGCAGGAAAGGGCAGATACTCTGAGTGCGCAGGAAAATGCAGATACTCTGAGTGCGCATTCATAGTATCTCCAACTTATTTTATTATATGAGGTTGGAGGAAAACGAAGATACTCTGAGTACGCAGAAAAATGCAAAAAACTCTGAATGCGCAGGAAAATGCAGACACTCTGTATGCGCATTCAGAGTATCTCCAACTCATTTTATTATATGAGGTTGGAGGAAAATGGAGGTAATCTGAGTACGCAGAAAAATGCAGATACTCTGAGTGCGCAGGAAAAGGAGATACTCTGAGTGCACAGGAAAATACAGATACTCTGAGTACGCAGCAAAATGTAGATACTCTGAGTGCGCAGGAAAATGCAGATACTCTGAGTGCGCAGGAAAATGCAGATACTCTTAGTACGTAGCAAAATGGAGATAATCTGAGTGCGCAGGAAAATGCAGACACTCTTGAGTGCGCATTCAGAGTATCTCCAACTCATTTTGTTATATGAGATTAGAGGAAAATGGAGATACTCTTAGTGTTCACGCCAATAGAAAACGCTATACTTAAATCTCGTTTTCTTGTTGGTCTGTCTGAACAAATTCCGCCTGCCAATGGTCTCTTAAATCTGTGGCAATAAAAAAAAAAAACAACTGAAAAACGTATTTTTTTATACCATGTAACTACAATGTATTGTCATCCCTGTTGCTTTTTGATAAGTGAATCCACCAGTGACTGTTTAATGACGTTTGTTAAATTAAAGAAAAGAAATCGTGCATGATTAAGACGTATGATTTTCACCGGTAGGTAGTACTGCTCTGTGTTATCGCTAGAAACTGTCTGTATATACCGTAGTATTAGAATGAATTCAGCATTAACTAAAACCTTCAAACCACTAAGTTTAGCTGTATGTATGTATCTATCATGTTGTATGTACTGATCGCTGTGCATTTTCAAAAAGTATTTTTTTAAATAAATAGGAAAGGCATCGTGTTTATGTGCTCGTTTATTTTAGTTTAACGGGCAGGTTAAGTAGGGGGTGAGTTGCTGGGAACACTTTGGGTGCTTTCCAGGGTAACTCCGGATTCTAGCGTTTTCTTACATAAGTTCAGCGACACTTTTACAAACAGTTCAAAGAAAAAAAAAAAAACAGTAGACAAAAACAGTTTCCTGTAATTGTTCTGTCTCAAATTCTTTGACATATGACAGATTCTCTCAAAGTTTATTAAATTTGAAAGCTTTCGTTGTCATCTGTGAAGCCTTCTTCAGTTAATACCAATTTGAGAAAGAACAATTAAAAGAAATTAATGCCTCCCTGATTTTGAAACGAACACTTGTTACCATCTTCAAATTTTCGGATTAGAAGTGATGAAAAACAAAAACGAATCAATAATTAAGGCGTGTTCTTTTTGCCACAAATCTCATCTCAACTCAGGTAAACGTCATTTCCGTTGGCACGAACAAGTAAGCTTGAAGTGCGCTTTCGTGATCTCCCACCTTGTCACTCGTGCACTCCTATTGGTCGTCAGGTTGAAATACACATTCGAACTTACTTGTTCGCGCGAACGGAAATGACGTTTATCTGAGCTGAAGTGAATTTTGCGATGAAAAGAACCCACACCTTTAATCACAAGAGCGTAATTAATTCGACAGTTGTGTCAAGTTTTTTTTTGCTAAAAATGGGAGCAGAAAAAAATTTAAAAAAAAACTCAAGCACAGAACAAACGTACACGAATAATAATAAGACGGTAGACGAAAACAAAAATTAATAAAATATCGGCGATATGAAATATCAAAAATCGGGACGGATTAAAAATTGAATTAACCTGCGAAAAAAAATCAGAAACAAAAGAAAATTATAAAAGGAAGGCAATAAAATGTAAGGCGTGAAGGGGAAAAGAAAACAAAAGAAGATCGACAACGCCAAGCAGAACGGAAAAGCGACGCAGTTTTCCGGACGAATCGAAAAGTTCGCAGAAAATAAAGGCAAACCATAAAAATGTCAATAACATGATAAAAAAAAAACAAAGAAAAAAAAAGAAACGAACGACGAAAAACAGTGCATAAGACAAAAGATCACAACCGTGATTGATACAGAACAAATGAAAAGCGATGGATTATGAAAAAGATACAAAACAAATGAAAAGCCATGGATTACGAAAAAGATACAAAACAAATGAAAAACGATGGATTATGAAAAAGCACCAATAAAATGCGTAACGTGAAATGCGCAGTACGAGAGCATAAAGGACAGAAAAAGAAACAAAAGAAAATCGTTCATTAAGACATTAAAACAGAAACCAAATAAATCCCCACATGAAAAATTAAAAAGAAAAAAAAAACTAGTAGAAAACAAAAGACAACTGTAAAAAATCGTCAGCCAACAAAATGTGAAACGTCAATTTGATGAAAATAAACAGAAGGGAAATAGGAGAGCATAAAGAAAGGTGTGCCACGACAATAAAATGGACAAAAAAATGAAAATCGTTTTTGTAAATAAAATCCAACTCGTAGGAAACAAAAGAAAACCGCCCTTAGGCGACTTTAGGGGTTTGACCTTATACTGTGCGACAATTTATAGCAAATTGTAACTACATATACTGTTACCTGATAAGCCATAATGCACAAAGCGGCCAATGCGCACACATTCGCGTGTCGTCGCAATTTTACGCTGTAGCAAGTCTGCTCAAATTGCCCTCAAGCATCCTATCTATAGCGCTATTTCGGCCCTAATTAGGACGTCATCAGCAGAAGAGTAGCTCGAGAAACTCGGTATTAGAAGAAGGGTGTTAATAAATTGTGAAAACCAATTCGATTAAAAAGAGAAAAACTGAAAGATAAGAAAACAATGGAATGGATAGACAAAAAAAGAATTAAAAAGCGGCGATTCTTTTTTGTCCTTACACGTAAGGAAACTGGCGGGAAACAAAAGGACAAAACAAACGAACCGCGAATAAAACGCAAAACGTCAACGTTCCTTAAGGCAGGAAAAAGAAAACAAAAGAGGAAGGAGTAGTGTTGTGTTAAATGAACAGGAAACAAAAAGAAAACGATACTCAAAACAAAAGGACAAAACAAACGAACTGCGAATGAAATGCAAAATGTCAATGTTCGTTAAAGCAGGGAAATGAAAACAAAAGAGGAAGAAGTGGTGTTGAATGAACAGGAAACAAAAAGAAAACGATACGCAAAACAAAAGGACAAAACAAACGAACTGCGAATAAAACGCAAAACGTCAATATTCCTCAAAGTAGGAAAAAGAAAACAAAAGAGGAAGAAGTGGTGTTAAGTGAACAGGAAACAAAAAGAAAACGATACTCAAAACAAAATGACAAAACAAACGAACTGCGAATAAAACGCAAAACGTCAATATTCCTCAAAGTAGGAAAAAGAAAACAAAAGAGGAAGAAGTGGTGTTAAGTGAACAGGAAACAAAAAGAAAACGATACTCAAAACAAAATGACAAAACAAACGAACTGCGAATAAAACGCAAAACGTCAATGTTCCTTAAAGCAGGGAAATGAAAACAAAAGAGGAAGAAGTTGTGTTGAATGAACAGGAAACAAAAAGAAAACGATACGCAAAACAAAAGGACAAAACAAACGAACTGCGAATAAAATGCAAAACGTCAATGTTCGTTAAAGCAGGGAAATGAAAACAAAAGATGAAGAAGTGGTGTTGAATGAACAGGAAACGAAAAGAAAACGATACTCAAAACAAAAGGACAAAACAAACGAACTCCGAATAAAACGTAAAACGTCAATGTTCGTTAAAGCAGGAAAAAGAAAACAAAAGATGAAGAAGTGCTGTTGTGTTAAATGAACAGGAAACAAAAAGAAAACGATACTCGAAGTATTATTCTCGTCGTGAATTAAAGTAGAGTCACGGAAAGTCACTTTTGATCGCACTGTATATTTTTTGTTTGCGTCGACTCTGCAATTTCAAATTTTTGGTGGTCAGTGGCGTGCTTTACTTCCACGGATTATATTAAATTAAAGCGTAAAATATTGCCGAGTGTCGTTATGTGAAGACAATAAGAAAAGCAGCCCGAATCGGGCGCCAGGTACCAAATAGGTGCTTTCTTTCGCTTAAAAGTTTGAATCGTGTTTCGAATAGTTTCGACCTGAATTTCGTAGTTGTTGCAACAAGACACCTGACTTGAATTTTTGATTGACAGTTCATTTGTAAATAACCACAATTCAATCCAAACAAGTTTTAAAAATAGAGAAATTCAAAGAAAAGAATGTTTGTTTTTGAATCGAAACACGTTTGATTCACGATTTTGTAAGCGAAAGAAAGCACCTCAAATATGTCTAAAATGGCGGAATTTCATTCAATCCAGCAACCGTGTTCAAGCTTTTACTTTTGAAAAAGGTGAAGGAAATAAATTTTGGGCGGGAACAAAGAGCTGAAAAGATAGTGGCGCCATCTGTTCGATGTTAGAGCAAATGTTAGTTCAGACTCAAACCAGGGTAGCTAATCGGATCCGATGCATCCAAAAATCAGACTTGATTTAGCGGGCTCATTATTTAAAGGTCGGTTAATTTAATGCGCCGTTTAAAGTTGTTTTCAGAAACCGGGCCTACAGAGAGTTATAAGCGTAAAGGTTAAAAAAGAATTCTTGGCCTTCTCAGGTAGAGTAGCTTCGACTTGGAGGATACCCAAAGACACTATTAGTATTTATTTTTATTTTTTTTTATTTGTTTTTGTTAATTTTATATACATATATACCTATATTTGAAATCACATCATTTCACAGAATAGTTACATATAGTTTTTACCTTAGCAGTAAGTACTCGAAATAAAAATTATTGTCGGAAAGGATCATCAGCATCATCATCATGAATAATATCATCTTCATCAACATCATGATTGATTGCGTTGCGTTTTATTGTCGTCTCGGTAACATCAAGCGTTGCATGCTTTTTCTTTTTTTTTTCTTTTTTTTGTTTTGTTTTGCTTTTGTTTTCTCACAACAAAAAAAAGGAAGAAGTAACATCATCTGAGGTAATCGACGTTGCGCTTAATTCTTTCTTTTTTTTTTTTACTCGGGCCTAAGTTGTACGTTCTCGATGATCTGCAGCAGCTGCTGCATGGTGACCGACTGGTACATGCAGTTGCCCCGCCTGGTGATCTTGTTCTCGCTGTGCATGTTCATGTGTCGCTTCAAGTACTCTTTGGTTGCAGATTTGTACTCGCAGCGGTCGCACTCGAATGACTTCAAGTTCGAGTGCCTCGCCTTCTTGTGACTGCCCAGGCTGTTCTTGTAGGCGGTGGTGAAGTCGCACTCGTCGCACTTGAGCATCTTCTGGGTGTAACCGTGCTTGCGCTCGATGTGTCGCATGTAATCCCCGACCACCATGGTCTGATAATTGCAGGTGATGCACTTGAAGCGCTTGTCCTGGCTGTGCTTGTTCTTCTTGTGTTGCTTTAGTGCCGGGAGCGTGACCGCTTTGTAATCGCAGGATTCGCAAGCGAACGGTCTGTCCGATGTGTGCTTTCGTTTTATGTGCTCGAGCAGATCGCGCTTTCTCCTCGTCACGGTCGAGTAATCGCAGTGGTCGCATTTGATTTTTTCCTCGGCTGCACTCGCCTCTGCATCTCGGTGCGTGAGCATGTGGCTCTTGAGCCCCGAACTGTTGACGCACCTGAACCCGCACGTGCTGCACTGTAACGGTTTCTCGGTGGAGTGCTTGTAACCCATGTGGCTTTTCAAGTGGCTGCTGCTGATCGCTGCGTAATCACACTTGGGGCATTGAAACGGCTTCTTCTGGTTCTTGTGCTCGAACATGTGGTTCCGGTAGGTGTCGCAGCGGTTGAAGCCCTTCGAGCAGATCTCGCAGGAGAACCGCTTTTGGTTCGAGTGCGTGTACTTGTGCAGCTTGAGTGAGTAACGCTTGTCCGTTTGATAGTTGCAATCGCTGCATTTGTACTGTTTGTCTACGCTACAAAAACAAACAAGAAAGTGACAATCACCAACCGAAAGAATCCCTTTCGTAACTTGGTTTTACCAGATGCCTTTCTTTCGGCAGTGTCGCATGTGTTCCAAAAGATATGATCTCGCAGCATAAGTGAGATTGCAGTTCTTACAAAGATATGTACCTGAAAAGATGCTGTTTGTATTTGCAAAAGAAAATAATAAGATGCAACAGGGTTCCCATTTATTGGGAAAAGTCAGGGAATTGAGAACGGGCCAGGAAGAGTCGGTGAACTTAATTGCGGAAGAACTGGGAATACGCATGCAAATACGTTTCCTAAAATTGGAAAAAAAAATGGAAAATTGTTTTAAACATTAAAAAAAATCAGCAGAATTGCTTAATCTAAGCGAATTGTGCAAAAGTTCAGCAATTTTTAACAAAAAAAATCATCGTTGGTGTCTTATGTCGATATAGGCAACCATGCGAACGACCATGTTAGTTGGATTGCCTATACGAAGATTTCCCGTTTCTTGATTAATCTAATTTGCATTATTTTTTTTTTAACAAACAAGCACGTTATTCAAGGTGACCGTACGTCCCGATTTTGGCGGGACAGTCCCGATTTTTAACAGTTTGTCCCGCGCCCCGCAAAGATTTAAAAAAGTCCCGCTTTTTGGAAAGAATCTACCTTTTGTAGATTAGACGTTCTAAAATAAATTATAAACCAATTATTAACTAAGGACCTTTTAGATCGACTGTGAGTCTATTAAAGCAGATCCATTTTATATTATTTTATTTAATTTTCTATATATATTATGGAGGGAAGGCGCCCCATTTGAATGTTTTTTTAATTTCCGTTGGAAATGATTGGTTGTTAAAAGATACTTACTTTTTTTTAATTGATGAAAGTACTCATCAATTGTTCAAAATTGTTCAAAATTGTTCTTCTCCTTTGTCCTAGAGATGGAGTTCTGAATGATTTTTATTTGTCTCTGTCACGCTTTGGATACAGTTTTTAATTTAATTTTGAAAAAAAAAAAATGTTTTATTGTATCAAGAAATCGGGTTCTTGAAATTCGATTACGGCAACATTTTTAGAAAACGTAGATTTGTAAATCTCTAAAAATAATTCATTATGGCGTGTCTAATTTTAAGCTTGAATTACCTCGAAATAGCTTTCATTTTTGGTCAAAAGACGGCGCTCCGGGCGATCCCTTCACGACTTCATTTGATATTTTTAATTCCGTTTTTAAATTTAAAAGACTGTTGAAAACGTTATCGGAAAAAAGGAAATAGTGTTGCGGGAAATTTGAATAAAGTCGTTTTCGTTTTTGGTCAAGAGATGGCGCCTTCCATAATTCCTGTCGTGCCTCGATTATTTTTTATTTTGAAGGTGAATTTTGAAATTCTAATCATCGCAAAGGGATTTTGCGGAGAACCATTGACGTGAAGATAGGAAATTTGATTAAAATTATTTAAACTTTCAGACAACAGATGGAATGATCTTATATACTCTTACGTGCATAGATTACATATATTTTTGATGTAATAAAAAAAATTATAAACACAAATCCTTATTATTTTTGATATTCAGATAAAATTTCAATCAACCTAAACCCTAGACTAAACAATAACATTCATTATAAGTAAGCAGAATATTTGTTTGAATGTTTTTTTTTTTTTTGTTATATAATTAATTTCAACTATAGTAATAATTAAGTTTAAAATAAGGGAGGTCGATATGAACTTTCTTATTCTTTAAGGGGTCGATGCTTGCTTAAGAAAGCATGGGAATCCCTCATTTATTTTGTTGAGTTGATTGGGTTGGATTGGGTGGTCCCGCCTTACTCAAATTAAAATCTTTAACGTTATTACAATTAATTATTCATAATTTTCAAAGGTATTTTAACAAATTTCAACAAACAATACACGTGATAATAAAAATATTAATAAATTACCAATTTTTGTAAAATTGTACCATCCGGTGCAAATAAGGCCGATTTGTCAAATATTTTTGACAATCAACATTAGTAAATCAAAGCAAGTATTAATACAATAGCGATTAAAATCGTTTACTTTTCTCTGCACCCGACTGTACATTGATCTTTTCTGTCCTGAAATCAGGAAAATTGCTGAAACATCTTAGCTGCAATCAGTAGTGAAAGGAAAAACCTGGAAAAGTCAGGAAATGTTTCGATGAAAACAAAGTGGGAACCCTGCGAAAACAAAACAACTGTGAGAAAAAAATTGTGCATTTTGAAAGTATACTTAAAAACTAAAAAAAAAAATTGCATTATTCGAATGGTGTTCAAAAACCACAAAGAATTTTTGTGCTCTCCGTAAAACGGGGAATGCGTGGGAGCGGTGCTGGTGCCATCTACGGTTGCAATCGATTCTTTGCAAGCGATGCATCGAGGGGATCGTTCAGTCAGTCCGATTGATGTGATCGACTCAGTGGCAATACGCAATCAGTTTTTTTTTTTGTAACTGCTGACAGCTATCAACAAAAACAAAACTATGAGAATTATAGAATTAAGGGCAGAGGGAATTCAATTATTAAGACAAGATTAAATCGAACCCTAAGCTAGATTGTGACGCACATTATGACGTACATACAGCATCATATTAGATGTCATAATCCAATTTAGACTTAAATTTAATCCTAGCTTAAATTGAAGCCCAAGTTAGAATGTTTCACATCATAATGCGGGCCACATTTTAAATGTTAAATTAAGGCCCGATCGATAAACTTGGAAATCAGATAAATTTATCGGAAGATGCAAAGATCAGTCCTA
The DNA here is from genome assembly GCA_036172665.1 of Prosopocoilus inquinatus. NCBI lineage: Eukaryota > Metazoa > Arthropoda > Insecta > Coleoptera > Lucanidae > Prosopocoilus > Prosopocoilus inquinatus. Next base: position 49,072,271 of record CM069876.1, read on the forward strand.
AGTTATTTTTTTGCAAATAAATATTTACTAAACGCTTTTTGTTTTTGTTTTCAAATTTAATTACAAGAATCCCATCGATTAGAAGTGAAAACAATTCGTTTTTATTTTGGTTACTAAATTTGCATAAAATTAAAATAAATTGGCCTGAAAGGGGTTAATAAAAAAAACAATTTAACCGTCCTTCAATAAGCTGCGTGTTAAAAATTTTTTTTTTTTTGGGGAAATAGGCAACCCATTCTACTTCCGCGTGTTCAATTTGCGTGTTATATAAACGCGAGTTTCTTTTTCTTAATTTGATTGATGGGTTGCCTATTCTAATCAACATGAATCAACATGAACGCCCTGCCCTGTAAAGCGCCTGTACAGGGTTGAAATCAGTTAAAAGGGCATTAGGGGATGCTGCATAGTATTCGATTCCGAAATGTTTTCAAAAAGTTTAAAATTCTCATTTCAAAAATCTTAAATCTATACGGGGTGTAAAAAAAATTGGCACGAATCTCGAGGGGGTTGGGTAATGTCATCCAAAATATGCAGAAAAATCTTAATGAATATTAGGAGTGACGAAGCTCATCAAGCGATAGCAAAACGTTGAGTGCTTTTCCTTTTATATTTTCAAAAATTCAATCGTCACTCGTGCACAAAGTGCAAAAAATTGGTTTTCTTTTGTTTTTATCTTTTTATTTTCAGAAAGTGCGTAGTCGTCATTTGTTTCTGAAGAAAGATCATCACCATCATCCTAAAAAATCGATTTTTTATTTGTTTTTTTATTTTCTGTTCAAGAAAGTATGTAGGTTGTACGTAAAAAAAAAAAATCGATCGTCATTTGTTTTTGAGTTCTAACTGAAGTGCGTATAAGAAATCGATTTTCTTTTATTTTTTGATCCTCAGAAAGTGCCTAGGTATCGATCGTCATTTGTTTCCGGGCTCTAACTGAAGTGCGTATAAGAAATCGATTTTCTTTTATTTTTTGATCCTCACAGAGTGCCTAGATATCGATCTTCATTTGTTTTTGGGCTCTAACTGAAGTGCGTATAAGAAATCGATTTTCTTTTATTTTTTGAATTTTTTAATTTAAAAAGAAACTATCTTTTTTTGTTTCTAAAACAATGAAAAATATAATTTCTTTTTCTCCGGACAAGCTAAAGTGCTTAAGAAATCGATTTTCTTTTATTTTTATTTTATTTTACGAATCCCAGAAAGCGTACAAAAAAAATCAATCGTCTTTTGTTTCTAAAGGAAGATCGGACAGATATCGACTGTCATTTGTGTATCGATTTCTGACGAAAGTTTATCATTAAAAGGAAACCGCGTTCTTTTGTTTCTTGGTTCTAAAACAATTTAAAAAAGAAAACAGAGATTTTCTTTCGTTTATCGATTTTAATAGAGATCATAAAAATCGATTTTCTTTTGTTTTGATCTTAAGAAGGTGCGCACGTTAACTTGTTTCTCCGAACTGACGTGCTTAAAAAAATCGATTTTGTTTTATTTTCATTTAATTTTTTTTTTTTTTTGATTCCGAGGAAACGTACAAAAATCGATTTGTTTCTAAAGGCCATTATAATTAAAAAAAAATCGATTTTATTTTGTTTTTTTTTTCCAAGAAAGCATGTAGGCAAGTAAAAAGCCGATCGTCTTTTGTTCTTGAGCTATCTGACTGAACAGCATAAAAAATCGATTTTCTTTAGTTTTTTTTGTATTTTTTTTTTGCTTGATTCCTCAGAGGGTATATTTATAAGGATCGAACGTCTTATGGGCGCCATCTTGGATTTTCTCGTCCCGTGTTACGAAAATTAATTAATAAGAAACACCATTTGATACGATGTACTATCGTGTTCAATTAAAAGTGAAGTGTCCGGACGCGTTAAGTTTCAAAAATGACCATCCCTGTATGTTCAATCAACAGTTGTACGTAAAAACTCGATCGTCATTTGTTTTGGGCTTCAAGTGAAGCGCGTGTAAGAAATCGATTTTCTTTTGTTTTAATTTTTTGTTTCTCAGAAAGTGCTTACTTAGACCATCGATCGTCATTTGTGTAGTTAGTGATTCTGACGAAAGTTTATCGTTAAAAAGAATCTATCTTCTTTTGTTTCTTGGTTCTGAAAGCTTTCTTGACACTTGTCACTCTCCACTTGTGCGGTTTTGTATGTTTTTTTTTTTTTGGTTTGTGGCAAATAAATATTATTATTATTAAAACGATAAAAAAATAGAAAAATTTTCTTTCATTTGGCCTTTTTCGTGGTCAAGTCATAAAAAATCGATTTTCTTTTGTTTTGATCTTAAGGAGGTGCGCGCATTCATTTGTTTCTCAATTTAAATTAATGCACGCAACTTCTTAGGATCAAAATAAAAGAAAATCGATTTTTTTATGACTTCACTTTGAAATGAAATGAATGAAACGAAAGAATTTTTTTTTATTTTATAAGAAAATAAAATTTTAATTTTTTTTTTATAAAAATATAAAAAAAATATTTTATAAAAAAATAAAAAAAAAATTCTTTCGTTTGTCCTTTTTCATAGTTAAGTTATAAAAAATCGATTTTCTTTTGTTTTGATCCTAAGAAGGCACGCGCGTTAATTTGTTTCTCAATTTAAATTTATGCACGCACCTTCTTAGGATCAAAACAAAAGAAAATCGATTTTGTATGACTTCACTATGAAATGAAATGAATGAAACGAAAGAAATTTTTTTTATTTTTTTTAATTTATAAAAAAATAAACTTTAAATTATTTGTTTTATTTCTTATTTTTTTTTATTTTATAAAAAAATTAAAAAAAATTCTTTCGTTTGTCCTTTTTCATAGTCAAGTCATAAAAAATCGATTTTCTTTTGTTTAGATCCTAAGAAGGTGCGCGCAATCATTTGTTTCTCAATTTAAATTAAATATGTAATAAAGTAAACAATTGAAAGATAGGCAACCCGTTCTACACGTCTGAAATCTGGAAGTATAACGAAGGCATCGTTTGATGATGGGTTGCCTGTACCATAATATGAAGGGGGGTCGCGACTTATAAAAGTGCGCCCTGTATATATAAATATTATAGCGCATTATTAGAGACAATAAAATCTACGGCATCTTTTTTTTTTATTTTAATTTAACTTTTCATTCAAGGAATCAGCAAGAAAGTTATGCCAGATTCAATTAAAATAATTAATAAAGTAAGTAACGAAAAGATAGGCAACCCATTCTACTCTTGAAATCAATAGAGACATGTATCATTGCATGTATGAAGTACAGTGGATTTGTTTGATGGGTTGCCTATGCCAAAAAGTCTTCAGGGGCCACGACTTTGAGAGTCGACGAATACAGAATCCACATTCTTTTTCAATTTAAAGCAGGTACGTACAAATTAGCCAAAAAATGTTTTTGTATAAACGCATAGTTTACATGAGAACGAAATAGAATATTGCCAAAGGCAAGTTCACATCATGGGACTTCAGTCTGAAGAGGGGGGTTCTTTAATAAAAGTTTTCGCTTGCCTTATTTCAGGTCAATCCTCGTCCGAAACTCAGCGACTACTCGTTCTGATTGAAGCGGATAATATAATATGGTTTCAGGGTCTACAGGGATGAGGTCGGAAGGGCTCGGGGGTCTTCTCAAATCATCCAAATCATTATCGCTACGAGCAGCACAGGGGATACTTTTTTTTTTTTTGTTTGTTGTACCTATTAGATCTCTCCAAGATCCGATTTTTGTGTGAACAAGAGATTCGATTGACGTCGAAAGAAATTAAAGAAACGTGTTCGTTTCGAACTATCTATAATAAATACCCTGCGCTTCAGTTTTTCCACCTGTCGCATGATTGTCTCCGTTATCACTGTTTTTACCATCGTCCATGAATGTGCCCAGGCCACCGTACATTTCGCTAAAGTACTTCAGCTCCTCGTCCATGTTAACATCGAGATTGAGCTCGCTCTCGAGGTCGAGCTTCATGAAATCATCGCAGGTGTTGACGATGTCTGCACAATCCAAATTCATGTTGGCACAAGTGATGTTAAAGTCACACACTGAAAAATCCAGAAGAAAAAGTCACCCTACTATAATACCCTTCCAACCACAACCAGTCTCATAAGTGAGTTGGTCTGTTCATCAATGAGAAATTGAGAAATTCAAATTGCACACTCACCTTGAAATGAATGAATGAATGAATAATTGTGTTCTTGCAACTGTTAAATAAACTCCTTCCTGCCTTTGCAAGCTGTGCGTTTCTAGTAAATGTAAAAATAATCTGCCTTTGTATTGAGCATTGCACTTGCAGCACACGGCTTCATTTCCGATTTAAAATTAAACCCCGGCTCTCTGAATTTCCCAGAAAATATTGATCGCTGCAGGCCTGCCAACCGTCGCAGCTCGGACGCGGTTCTCCAGGTTGCTGGCTTGGTGAAGGCGTAAAAGATCAATAATGCGTTAAAATTAAATCGTGCCGTGCACGAAGTGCCCACGTTCGAGAAGGAGAGCGATCTGGTGTCGTAAAACCGAAACTTTCACAAGTGAAATGTTTCACGTGAATTTCATTTCAGCGAAACATTGCGTAGCGTTCAGAAATTTCATGAAACTTTTTTTAAATTTGCCGCCCAGAAAGCGTCTGCGCATAAACGGCATAAACATAAGGTGCTTTCTTTTGCTTAAAAGTTTGAATCGTGTTGCGAATAGTTTGGACCTGAACTTCGTAGTTGTTGCAACAAGACACGTGACTTGAATTTTTATTGACAGTTCATTTGTAAATAACCATAATTCAATCCGAATAAGTTCTAAAAATAGAGAGATTCAAAGAAAAGAATGTCTCTTTTTGAATCGAAACACGTTCGGATCACGATTTTGTGAGCGAAAGAAAGCACCTCTTAACAGTCGCGATGAACATAAACTGCCCGATGTACAACGATGCTCATCATAAATGATACCATTTGACAGTTTCGCGTACAGGAGTATCATTTAAATTGAGCATCGTAGTACAAATTTACAGCTAAATAAAAAAAATGGAAATCTCAGAAAAAAGTATCATTTAAATTGAGCATCGTAGTACATATTTACAGCTAAATAAAAAAAATGGAAATCTCAGAAAAAAGTATCATTTAAATTGAGCATCGTAGTACATATTTACAGCTAAATAAAAAAAAATGGAAATCTCAGAAAAAAGTATCATTTAAATTGAGCATCGTAGTACATATTTACAGCTAAATAAAAAAAATGGAAATCTCAGAAAAAAGTATCATTTAAATTGAGCATCGTAGTACATATTTACAGCTAAATAAAAAAAAATGGAAATCTCAGAAAAAAGTATCATTTAAATTGAGCATCGTAGTACAAATTTACAGCTAAATAAAAAAAATGGAAATCTCAGAAAAAAGTATCATTTAAATTGAGCATCGTAGTACATATTTACAGCTAAATAAAAAAAAATGGAAATCTCAGAAAAAAGTATCATTTAAATTGAGCATCGTAGTACATATTTACAGCTAAATAAAAAAAAATGGAAATCTCAGAAAAAAGTATCATTTAAATTGAGCATCGTAGTACATATTTACAGCTAAATAAAAAAAATGGAAATCTCAGAAAAAAGTATCATTTAAATTGAGCATCGTAGTACATATTTACAGCTAAATAAAAAAATGGAAATCTCAGAAAAAAGTATCATTTAAATTGAGCATCGTAGTACATATTTACAGCTAAATAAAAAAAATGGAAATCTCAGAAAAATGCACACGATTTTCTTAGTTTCTTCATAGTGTGAAAATGATTTATTAGTACAGATCGGAATCGTATATTTTGACGACGTCACCATTGGGCGGCGCTTATCACGCCGCAGCTCTGCAGCAACATTGCCAACCGTATGATTATTTTAGCAGTTGGTACCTATGTGTGTATGCTTGCGGTGGATTTTGGATTTTGAGAACGAAGATGAGATTTCCTCTTCCTTTTAAATTTTTAGTCGTTCGTACGCGATAAAACTGAAAAAGTGCGGATTTAATAATTCTCAAGACGGTAATTAATAATGGCAAACTTTCAAAATGAAATTATTTGACGAAGAAAAGGTAAAAGAAAAACAAGAGACTATCGAAGCAGTTTGCGAGAAGAAAAAAGAGGTACACGATCAAAAAACAAGAAAATAGCGAAGAATTTTTGATCATCGGGAAAAAAGAAACAAAACGCAAAAGGAGAAAAAATAAAATTCGCAAAGAAATTATAATTATTTAATTTATGAAAAATGGTAAACAATTGAAAAAAATTAGGAACTTTTTAATACTCGAGAAAAAGTAAAATAATTACATATTACAAATTGCTCGAGGGATCCCCTCGAGGATCTTCTGTACAACTGTTTAAGCCCTACTTGACCGCCTCGTCAGCGGAAGCAATGTCAGGTCAAAGAGTGATCGCGGGATGTCGTTACTCAAACTTTTTACGACGATTATTACAAAATTTTGTCGCAAATCGTTTTTGATTGCGGTGAATCCCTCGAGCAGCCTCCGTAACAGCTGTTTCGGCCCCAACCTGCAATGTCAGGTCAAAAAGCGATCGTAGGATGTCGCTGTTTAAACTAGACAATTATTATTGCATTAAAAAAAAAAAACAAGACGTAACAGTAATTCGAAATTTACACGAAAAGAGGAGCACACAAAGAAAAATTTTCAAGAAAAGAGCACACAAAGAAAGACCACAGACCGCAATCATAATACAAAAGCAACAAAAACAAAAGACGACTGCAACGATTTGCAGACTACGGAAAGTTTTTAATAATTCCGCTTCAAAATATATGACAAATAAAATAAACAAAACAATAAAGAACGTTTTCGTCTTTCGGAAAAATCTAATCGAAATGAAAATTGAAAAAAAAAAATAAATAAATAAAATAAAATAGATAACTCCAAGGAGAAAAGAAGAGAAAGAAAAACAAATGACGATCGTAATAAGTATGCGGGTTTTTACCAAAAAAAAAGAAACAATTTCAGAAAATAAGCGAAAAGAGTAAATTGATTGATAATTGAAAACTGCTGATAAAAAAAAGACGATCGCGTTGCGTTCGAAAAGAAAAACAAAACACTAAATAAATTAAAAAAAAAAAATAAAAACGAAAAGAAAAATTAATCACAAAATAAATTAAAAAAAAAAACATAACCTTACTTTTCTATTTAATATTCTCGCTGTTTTTAATCGTGCTCTTTGTTACAGGGCTTCAGATCGGTTGAGTTTAATTTATTTTCTATTATTATTGATAGACATAATACTGGATAATACGATTTTTAACGTTAAAGAAAAAAAAAATCGAATTTGAAACTTGGTGAATTCGCAGCAATGTCGTGCCTGCCGCCCCTTTATGAAGAATTGGCGCAAACCAATTGTAGGACCCCCCCCCCTCCCCCCGGCGGATTATTTCGGGAAAGATTATGCAATAATAACGTCTTTTCGAAATTATTTTATTGATGACATCAAAATATGTGATTCCGATCTCTATTTATTAGAAATAGGCGGAAATAGGTTAGAATTATTTGAAAAAATAAATATAATGACTATTGTTAAATAAACAATTGACAAATAAAACCAAATTCACACTTGGAAAAATTTGTTTTCCCCTTTTTTTTTGTTTTTGATAATACTCGGCCTACTCTTAATTTTTTTTTGCTTACTGTTCGTGGCAGATTTAGTGACAAATTCTGCGATCTTGACGTTTGTCGTCACTAGCGCTGTTGGCCAAGCTTAAAAATGGAGTTCTTCTTTACCTAACATTTTTGCAATTTTCGATTTAAGTAGGTTCGAGCACGAGCGACTAATGAGGAAAAAGAAAACTAGATGGCCGTGGGCGTCAAACATTAGCGTTGCAATTATAAATACAGGGCGGAATTGTATATTTTGTTCGGTTTATTTCGAACGAGGCGGCGAGAAGAGTGTGTGCATTCGTACGTCCCTGCAGCGTTTTATGCGTTTACCGCCTCGTTTGTTTTTAATCGAACAAAATATGCAATTCCGTTCCCTGGTTATAAGCAAAAGAATATCGACAATTTTTTGGTGAAGCGTGCGATCTTCAATTTACCAACAAAAGAAAAACAAAACAACACTGTTACGTTTCGTACTGGAGGACCAGAAATACCGGAAATGCCCCGAAACGTGATAGGCATAGGATATTTTGAAGTAGGTAAAACAAAGAAACAAATGAAAGCTTGATTTATTTTGTTTTGAAAGGCTTCTCGTCGGAAGACTCGGAAGACATCGTATATTTATCCATCTTATAAAGAAAACAAATAATAATAATGAAATATTAAGAAACAAACGAACGCCTGATTCAACCTCAATCCAAACTACGTGCCATAGGCTTGACTTCTTCACCTCCTTATAAATTTATCTGCCAGATATTATCCTTGGAAAACGGGCCTTAGTCCCGATTTCTTCACCTACGGATAAATTTATCTGCCAGGTAGTATCCTCGGAAACTATTATCGATACAATGGTTTCCAACGATATTACCCGGCAGATAAATTTATCGGGAGGTGAAGAAATCGGGCATTAGTTAGATAATCATCGGTGTTATTATGAAATATTTTTTCTCTAACGACTGCAAACCAGCAAGGCCCCAACTGATGAATACACTGCCTTCCAAACGTACCAAAATAAAACCGTACGCCATTGTCATCGAAAAACAAACCAGTGGCGTAGCTATAGGGGTTGCAGGGATTGCAAAGCAACCCGGCGGGCACCAAGACGCCGCCGCGGGCACTTATTCGAATCTTAAAGTAAAAAAAAAACAATGACAAATGATATAAATAAAATATAATCACAATCACTTACGAAGACAATCAATCAATCGATTATACAAAACAATAATCGAATAATAAATTACAGACATTCGGAATTTGCAAAAAAGAAAAAAAAAGTTGCGAAAAACCGTCGAAGGAAGGACCAAGAATTTCTTTTTGCGTTTTTGTAAATACGATCATTGCAGACAAAAGACGATCGTCTAATAAATCTGTAATCGATTTTTTCTTTTCTTGGAATCGGAATTCTCTTCGGTTCGTCAAAAGCAAAACAAAAGAAAAACAAGCAGACGATGATTGATTTTGAAGAAAAGGCAATCGCCCAATTGACTATTTAAAACAAACAATCGATTGTAAATGAAAAACAAACAAACAAGCAAACAACAGCGACAAACAAAAGACAATCGATTAGCAAAACTGACAGTCGGTGTTTGTAAAAAGGACGTAAAATCTCGTCGAGGGAAAGAATAAGAGACTTTTTTTTAAGTTTTATTTTTTTTATTCGTAGTCGACGAGAAAAGGCAGAGAATCGAGAAACAATCGATGATAACAAACAAAAGACAAATAACTACATAGAAGCAAATAAAATCGACTGTAAACAAAAGATCATCGATTAATAATTTTTTTGTTGGGAATTTTCCTTCTGTTTAAATCAAAAGCAAGAAGAAAGAAAAACAAAACAAGAGACAAAATCGACTTCCAACGGAAGAGACTTTATCAAAGTTTTTTTTTTATTCGTAGTCGACGAAAAGAGGCAGAGAATCGATAACAAACAAAAGACAACTACTGACTACATACAAACAAATATAATCGACCGCAAACAAAAGATCATCGATTAATGATTTTTTTGTTGGAATTTTTTTCTCCTATTTAAATCAAAAGCAAGAAGAAAGAAAAACAAAACAAGGGACAAAATCGACTTCCACAGAAAGACGACCGATTACCAAACGAAAGACAATCGATTATCAAAGAGAAGACGATCGATTATGAAGGAAAAACAATCGATTACAAAGAATAATTAAATTAAAGAGACGCAAGAAAACGTAGGGGAGGGAGTTAATTCAATGTCCCGGGAAGAAGAAAAATAATCAAAAAGACAAGCGAAAAAAGGAAGATAATCGGAAGACAATCGATAACAAACAAAAGACAAATAACTACAAGCAAAAATGTGTATCTTTTAATGACGTCTCTGTATATGTGCATTCAGATATTGAAAATTCCACGTGTTGCATCGAAAATCGATAAGACGACCGAGTTTGGCATTTAATTTAAATTATGTAACTGAAAAACGTTTACTTTTAAACGTTTTTTTCATAAATAAATTAGTTTGTGCAACTTTTAATGATGTCTCTGTATATGTCCATTCAGATATTGAAAATTCCACGAGTTGCATCGAAAATCGAAAGACGACGAGTTTGGCATTTAATTTAAACGTTTATAAAAATGATTTCGATGAATAGAACAGTATTAATCTATTGCAGTACAATTACATAATATTTCGTTACATATTTACTATTTACACAACAACAAAATACGCCGGGACGATGATGGCATGATTGCTATAAAGATAACCAAACTATTTTTGCACGAAACTGATATCCAAATTATTGTTTATCGCTTTTTCATAAAAATTCTTCGAGAAGGGAATGTCTCAGCCGATATTTTTAGAATCATCGTTAAAGTAAATGCGAAACAAAAAAAAAAGAATCCAATCAATCTTGATACACTGACTCACAATCAGGTAATTGGTCATCTGATAATGGTAATAGTTGCACCACTTTTTATTATCCGAAAAACGAAAGTAATGACGATTTTTTCTTTGTGTTCGTTTCTGTCACAACGATCAGTTTAATTTTGTTACCTAATTCACTTAATTAAAATGCTTTAAAAATTGTAATAATAATAATTACAGATGCGTTCAATGAGACCAACGGAACTCAGCGCTTGCCTAGCGAGCAACAAACAACAGGTGTCAGACGAGGTCAGTTGTTGAACGCACATTTTGAAATTGGCGAATAGATGTTTAAAACTTCTTCTCTTCTGAGACAGTTAGGGTAAACTAGGGTCTCTAGATGTGATTGACAAATTGTAGGTACACGAAATAATAATTACGGATGCGTTCAATGAGACCAACGGACTTCAGCGCTTGCCTAGCGAGCAACAAACACAAGGTGTCAGATGAGGTCAGTTGTTGAACGCACATTTTGAAATTGGCGAATAGATGTTTAAAACTTCTTCTCTTTTGAGACAGTTAGGGTAAACTAGGGTCCCTAGACGTGATTGACATTTAACGTGTCGAACAGGGTTCGGCGGTACAACGTCATTTCTTCAGTCATGTCAGATTTTATAGTTGGCTGAGCTAACTTGATACGAATCTCCAGTGGGTTAGAAAGAGTAAAACATAGTATTGCTGTGCCGTAAACGATTCGGTGCTTGGCAAAATGGCGGATTTGACTTTGTACTACCGAACCCTGTCCGACATCTTAAATGTCAATCGGATCTAGGGACCCTAGGGTAAACAAACGATCAAATTAAAACTATCAGTATCTCTTTACACACTTTTTTTTTTTGAAATGCAGGTTGTTCCCCCTCCAAACATTTTTATAATTTATTTGTTTACATGATGTGACGTTTAAGTTTATATTTTTAAATTCAAAACACCGAGGCATTTTGCTGTTGGCGCAAGCAACAAAAAAAAAGCACAAGTATTTTTGATTATTTGGAAGGCACGCTCCAGTTTTGCTGCCATAAAATTTAAGCGCTTCTGCTGCGGCCAAGCATGGCGTTCGTTGTTTCCGCTCCCGTTTCGCTGTACTTTGCTGACTCCATTGAACGCACCCGCTGTGTTTAGTCAGCGAGATTACGAATGTTATCTTTACTCGCAGTATTGGCTTAGGATATAATTTTTGGCCAGACATGGAAACAATTCGCCAGTAATAATGAGCAAGTGAATCATTTCAAAGAATTATAATAACCACCCATCTGAGAAGTATACTCAAGGCGAGGAGTGTTTGAGCGAAACACGAGATTCCAGCCTTATCATTTGAAATCAGAAAGTTTACGAGTAATTGCCCCACGTGTCTTTCTTTCTAAATAAGCATGTGTTCCTTTTTTTTCGGTCTTTACATTTGAAGATAATGCAATGAGTCATTATAAAATGACTTGCATTGCATTATATGATGTGACACCGAATAGAATAAATACGATTGCCTAATTGATATAGGCAAGTACAAATTCGGTCACAAGTCACATTTCCAAATTTATTTAGGTATTTTTTTTAATTGGTTTTATTAAGTGAAACCAATTAATTTAATTCCGACTAATTTTAGAAATAAACAATCCGTAATCATCATATACTTGACAATAATCTTCACTATGATTACCTTTGTATAACCGAGCACTGGTTAAACCACTCGGAAACTGAAGTCCTAAAGATCGCAGGATATAAACCTGTATCAAGTTTTTGCCGAAAAAATGGTTATGGAGGTTCCATGATACTTTCGGACAAATTACAAAGTAATTGCATAACCAAAATTAGCGATCTCTCTCTATTTCTAAACTGTGCGAGTTATCTGCTATTCGGGTGGGTAGCAGAGAGAAACTTAATTATAATCAATATTTACCGTCATCCAACAGGCAGTCTGGACTCATTTTTGGGGATTATGGCCAATATCCTGGATGATGTGCAACACAAAGCGCTTATCATAGGTGGAGATTTCAATCTGAACTTTCACTTGAATGACCATGAAGCAAGGACGTTCTGTGGACTAATGGCTAGCTATGATCTCTTCCCAAAAGTTACTTTCAGTACTAGGCAGAATTCCATACTTGACAATGTCTTCACCAATTTTACTTCTGATTCTACCTATAAACCTCGGTTTCTCTGACCATAAAGGCATATTTTTTCAATTGAAAACCACACAGCGGCAGAGATTGACTCAAGAGATCATGTATCAACCGATTACAAACTTAGGAAAAATACATTTCTTTAATATTGTTGACGGTTGCGACTGGAGTATTATTTCTGAAGATACAATTAGCGTAGAAGATAAGTTCCAGTTTTTTGTTGATACTCTTGAAAACGCAGTAAAGATGGCTTTTCCTATTGTAAAACGAAGAACAATCAACCACAATAAGATTGAGTGGTTCACCAACGATCTATGTAGCCTGCGAAATACTGTATGTCTTCTTAATGAATTATACCAAAAGCGACCTAGCGATAACTCATTGAAGGAAGAAAGAAACAGATTCCGGACAACTTACCGTGAGGCCTTGAGAAATGCCAAAGTGAAAGCCAACAGTGATTTTGTAATTAAATCCAATAAACAATCTAGAGCATTATGGCAAGTGGTAAATCAAGTGAGAAATAATAAGACGAGCCATGATGTTAACTGTGAAATTGATTGTGATGTGTTTAATGATTTTAAAATGTCTTGTACTGTTCCAAAGTATTTCAATTTTGACTATGTATCCTGTGTAGCAGTTAGAGAAGTAATATGTAAGTTGAAGGCTTCCGCTACTAGAGATACTTACGGTCTAAATGTTAATCTCATCAAAGCTATTAATGACATAATTGTAGTCCCATTAACCAAAGTTATTAACTTGTGTATTAAGGAGGCAATTTTTCCTAGCTGCCTAAAAATTTCTAGAGTTGTACCCGTTTTTAAGAAAGGGGAACCAAATGATTTGCATAATTACCGACCAATATCGCTCCTCCCGATCTTATCTAAAGTCTTAGAAAAAGTTATGTCTATACAATTATCAACATTTTTTGAAAGCAATAATCTCTTCAGTGATAAACAATTTGGTTTCAGACGGGGACAGTCTACTACAAAAGCAATCACACATTTAATAAAATCGTCTATTCAATGTTTTGATAATAAACAATTTCAAAAAGCTACTTTTCTTGATCTGTCCAAAGCTTTCGATTGCGTTTCGCATGAAATATTACTCCGAAAGTTATATTCATATAATATAAGCCCCATGAGCTGTAGATTACTTACATCATATCTCCTGAATAGACAACAATATGTCGAAACTAGAAATGGAAAATCTAAAATATTACTATCAAATATTGGTGTTCCCCAAGGATCAGTTTTGGGTCCACTTTTGTTTATAATCTATATTAACGATCTTCCAAATTCGATATCAAGTGATGTTGTACTCTACGCAGATGATGCAGCATTACTATCAGTGAGCGATACAAAAGAACTTGCTGTTGAAAGGGATCATGAAGCGCAATTACAAGCGTGCACCTGGTTTAATGCAAACAAATTGTGTCAAAATGTTTGGAAAACTGTACACCTCATGTTTTCACTTTCGATCATTTGAGAAATTAGAAAACTATTCGATCAGTACAAATTTTCTAGGAGTTGAGATAGATGAACATATTGTATGGACAAAGCATGTCGAAAGTTTGGCTAACAAATTAAATCGTTCCATTTTTGTAATCCGTAATCTTAGAAACAACATAGAAAAAAAAAGCACGTAAGAACAGCTTATTTAATCCTGTTTCAAAGTCATGCTTCATATGCAATTCTCTGCTGGGGCCACTCTAGTAGCGCACCAGTAATCTTTAGACTACAAAGACGTGCTATCCGAATTATGGCAGATATTGGATACAAGGACGACTGTAAAAATGCTTTTATTACGCTAAATGTTAATTAACTTTGACATCACCTTATATTCTAGAATGCCTTCTTTATATTAAAAATAACATGAACTTGTACAATCATCACTCTAACTTACATGATTATGATACACGTACAAAAAGTGATATATGTCCTCTTAACAACAGAATCAGATGAACTCAAATAAGTACAAGTTATTTTGGTATTAAATTTTTTAATGCGCTGCCCGAAAATATACGAAAATTACCACTTAATATATTTAAGCATAAAGTAAAGAACTTTCTTATAAATAAGGCAATCTACTCACATGAAGAATATTTTAAAACAAAATTCACTGCAACGTGAATTGCAATAAGGTTTTAATGTGTATATATTTATTTTAATTTTATTTCTTTTTGCTTACCTTACCTCCGACGTATGTAAAACAAATTGTTAATACATTTAAAAAATAAATTATTATTATTATTATTATTATCTACTTATGTATGATATACATACCTTCCACTGACAAAAACATATTTTCAACTTTGTTTACCACGGTCTTAATTCTTGTTTTTTTTTTGCGAAAGATATGATATAAAAACTTATCTAAATAATAATAATAATGTGGAATGTGGCGCAAAATTGAGAAAGAGCAAAATTATGAAAGGAAGATCGATGATATGTTTGCAGAATCTAAATTAATAGACGGACAGCAGCACCACTTGACGATGACTCAACGTTCAATCAAAGTTAACACGTTTGATTGTTTGTACCACTTTAATAATAATAATAATAATAATATCTGCTCGATAAGTATTTAGCAATCTCGATTATTTAATTTTTACAATGTAATACAGCGTGTGCATGATGCCAAACGTATCAGCACATCTAAATACAAGTTTTACTTGCGAATAACTAAAATAAAAGTCAATTCAAATCGTGGTTGTTGTAGGAGTATTATTTTTCAAGAAATTTCAAACACAAATTCAAAAGAGCGAGTAAAAAAGAAAAAACAGAATCGACACTACTCATACCACACCCATTGCACCCTGTATCGAGTCACCCTGTATAGAGTTCTCGAAACATTTTTCTTAATTTTTGGAAACAAGTGGTATAGTAAGTGTATTTTCAAAAATATCATACATGTATATTTTTAAAACAGCTCCCAACTTTATTTTATTTAATCCGTTGATTATTTTTATTCCACTTTACTCTGATAGGTCGGCAGGTCTGTTTCGTTTGCGCATAAAAGCTATATCTATGTATATGTGAAGGTGTACTTCTGGAATATATAGATTTTTATCTATGTTCGACACCATACTTCTCCAGATCGATGGAATTAAATTGTTTTCGTTCATTAAACAGTTTCTATTTTTAGTTTTTTCCGCTTCGCGCAGTTTATCTGCGCCAATGAAATTGTATTACCAACATGCATTAAGGTCCCTCTTGTTGATTTTCGTGGTGGATTTCCGACGAAGTGGAAGACCGTGTAAGGAATTAAATAAAAACTGGGGCGGAAAATAACGAAAAAAATTCAAAGAAAAGTAAAAACAGGGGACAAGGAGGATCATCCTCGTTTATTAAACCGCGCACTGGTGAGTTCTTATAGCTTT
This sequence comes from Prosopocoilus inquinatus, assembly GCA_036172665.1. Classification (NCBI taxonomy): domain Eukaryota; kingdom Metazoa; phylum Arthropoda; class Insecta; order Coleoptera; family Lucanidae; genus Prosopocoilus; species Prosopocoilus inquinatus. Next base: position 49,088,239 of record CM069876.1, read on the forward strand.
ATTATTATTATTTTTTTACTACTTAATATGTACAAATATTGCTAAATATGATCATACCTATACCTACTCTTTATTCGTCTTATCTAAAGTGGCCCTTAAATTGGAAAATTATTCAGTATAGTTGATAAACGTCGTTGGAATTTCATGTTTACTGTCTAAAATTCCTTCTTAAAAAAAGAATATTTAAGGAAAAGAGAGTGGTTTAGAAAGCATTTAGTTATGACCTTGAGTACTTTAAAAATAGCGTTCTAAAAACGTTTGCAACAACACCGAAAATTTCTGGTTTTTCTCAAAACTATTGAATCGCGAAATTTCCTGGAAAATTCCTTTGAAGCAGAACAACCTCCGGAGATGTAAATCGCTTTTTGAAAAAAAAAAAAAAGAACTTCAGTATTAAGTTTGGCAACGAACCGAGTTAGCTACGAGGGGAATTCAAAAAGTTTCGGCAATTTCACAAAAAAAAAAATAAAAAATTTAAAAGTACGTTTACCAATTTCTTGGTGTGGAGATTTGCAACGGTTTTTAATTCTTGGGGGACAATGAAGAGTTGAAAGGAGTCGATGAACTTACAAGAATCGGCTAGGGGTCGATGAATCTACATGAATCGGCTGGGGGTCGATGAACGTGTACGAGTTTTCTAGGGGGAGGGGTCGATAAACTATTAATATTAATGTGAAATAAATTAAAAGAAGAAAAAAAAGAAAACAAAAGTAGATGATCAATTGATGATTAAAAAATTAAAAAAATTGTCAAATAAAATCAAACAAAAGACGATCAATTGTAAATTAAAAAAATTAAAACCAATCAAATTAAATCGAATGAAAGGAAGAAAAAAGCAAAATTCGTTCGGCTGATCATGTTTAAAATTACAAAATATGCGGAATATAAAAATAAGAGATGACAATAAAGTTAGGACGAAAATAAAAATTGTATAGAACTAGGAATAAGTCAAATTAATTTAAAAGTCGGCGAGTTTTGTCTTCATGACTCAAACATTAATCTGTTATCAAATAAAATCCAACAAAAGGAGAAACAAAAACAAAAGATAATAATTTGATAGGTTAACCAAAAAAAAAAAAACAAAAAACGATCGGTGGTGAAGTTAAGACGAAAATAAATTCAACTCAAACCGAGTGAAAAAAAAAAAGAAAAACGAAAATACGATTAATTGACAATTAAAAAATAACATCGTGTCAAATGAAATTTAAAAAAAATAATAATTAAAAAATATAGTCCTGTCAAATGAAATCAAACGAAAGAAAAAAAAACAAGAACAGATGATAAATTGATAAGTAAAAAATTAAATCAGAAAAAACTGGCGCCGCAAGATGACATGACGTGTCCAAAATGTAGCTAAATTGACGCTTAAAAAAAGAAAAGAAAAAGAAACAAAACAAATGAAACGGATTAAGAGCAAAAATAAAAGTCGTTCAATTTATCACGCGTATTAAAAAATAAAAAAACACAGTCAAATAAGGAATTTAAAGAAAAACAAAAGGCGATCGGCGATGAAGTTGAGACGCGAATAAATTCAGTTCAAATCGAGTGTGAAAAAAAAAGAAAAACAAAAGACGATTGATCGATAATTAAAAAATAAATGAAATCAAAGCAAAAGAAAAACAAAAACAAAAAATAGTAAATTGATGTGATTGAAGATTAGGTCAAAAAGCTGCCCGCAAGATGACGTGCCGAAACTGACGATAAATCGATGGTTGAAAAAGAAACGAAACAAATGAAATTAAATCAATGAATTAAAAAAAAAAGAGAAAACAAAAGACGATCGGAGATGAAGTTAAAAGGCGATAATAAGTTCAACTCCTCAAGTCTAATGAGAGAAAGAAAAACAAAAGACGATCAATTGATAAATTAAAAAATAAAATCGTGTCAGGTAAAATCAAAACAAAAGAAAAAAAAATTAAAAATGAAAGTTAAAAATTGACGTGCACAAAATTGGGTCAAAAAAATTGTCCGCGAGATGACGTGCCAAAACTGACGATAAATTGATGGCTGAAAAATAAAAAAAAAGGAAACAAATGAAACGAATCAAAGAAAACAAAAGACGATCGGCGTTGAAGTTAAGACGAAAATAAATGCAACTCCTCAAGTCGAGTGAAAGAACGAAAAACAAAAGACGATTTATCGATAATTAAAAAATAATATTGTGTCAAGTAAAATCAAAACAAGAGAAAAAAAAACAAACAAAAACATCATATGATAAATTGATATGCAAAAAAATTAGGTAAAAAAAACTGGCCGCAAGATGACGTGCCAAAACTGTAGATAAATTATTGACGGTTGAAAAATGGAAAACAAAACAAATGAAAATTGAATTAAATAAGTACAGTTAAATAAGGAAAAAATAAGAAAAATTGAATTAAATAAGTATACTTAAATAAGGAAAAAAAAAGATAAGAAAAATGAGAAAAACAAAAGACGATCGGTCAAGAAGTAAAGACGAAAACGAATTCAACTCAAATCGAGCGAAAGAAAGAACAATGAAAGACGATTAATTGAAAAATTAGTTAATGAACTCACATCGAGAGTGAAAGAAAAAAAAACAAAAAAACGATCGGTTGTTAACTAAAAAAATAAAATAAAATCAAACAATGGAAAAAAAATCAAAAACATCCGATGACAGTCAAAAAATTGGTCCGAAGATGACGTGCCAAAACTGCAAATAAATCGATGGTTAAAAAAAGAAAAAGAAAAATTGATTACATTAAAAATTGAATTAAACGTAGATAAATAAGGAATTGAAGAAAAACAAAACAAAAAACAAAAGACGGTCGGCGATGAAGTTAATTCTAAAAGAATTATAAAAACTACGAGTGTAGTCAAGAGAAGTGAAGAAAAAAGTTTGGAACAAAAGAAAAAAAAAAACAAGAGACTCGAATCGATAATTCAAATAACATAAAATAAAGTCAAACCGAAATCAAGAAAAGACAAAAGATTTATAATAACAAAATAAAATAAAATAAAATAAAATCAAATCAAATAAAATCGAATAAAATCAAATCAAATCAAATCAAATCAAATAAAATCAAATAAAATCAAATAAAATCAAATAATATCAAATAAAATCAAATAAAATCAAATATAATCAAATAAAATCAAATAAAATCAAATAAAGTCAAATATAATCAAATAAAATCAAATAAAATCAAATAAAATCAAATATAATCGAACAAAATCAAACAAATAAATCAAACAAAATTACAATTTTAGAAATATTAATTAAATTTGAAAGGGGGTCAACGGAAATTTTTATTTTTCTGGTAAGGAGTCGATGCTTCTTAAAAAAAAAGGGTGGGAACCCCCTAGTCGGCACCTTTTTTTTGGCTTTTCGGTTTATGTTTCATCTTTTCGTTCACTTTCGTATTTAAAATAATAATTCTTCTTTAGCTCAATCAGAAGCCGCGGGAACATTATCTGCCAGATAACGAAACTGCAGTAAACTTTCAAATAACGTAATTTTTTTTTTTCTGTTCAAAAGAAAGACAGGACTCGATCGATTGCTCATCGTTGTCCTTGTCCTTTTTTTTTTGCTCCTAGAAATTAATAAGAGGAGAGTCTTGCAAGAGGAAAAGTGTAAAGAATTAATTCCTTTATTCGCAGGTATTAATAATAATAATAATTATAATAATAAACTTTATTCTTCAATTGACAACGTGATATGTTTTGAAGATTGTCGCAAAACAGAAAAATTACAATTATTGTCGGTTGATAAAGAAGAACGCGATTTTTAAGTTTGCCGAACATGATTATTATTGCATGAACGATCCCACCTCTGCCACCACGTGTTGCAAAAGGAAAAGAAAAGAATTGTATATAATTAATTCATTTATTTGTATCTATTATTATTTGTCGATGAAGAAGACGACGATTTTAATGTTTCGCGAACATGTCTAACATAATATTATTGTACGAATCGATCCCACCTCTACCACCATGCGTTGCAAAAGGAAAAAGAGGCGTAAAAAATTAATTAATTACTTTATTTGTATTGTTGTCGGTTGATAAAGAAGAACGCGACTTTTATGTTTGCCGAACATGACTAACATAACATTATTGTACGATCGTTCCCACCGCTGCCACCATTCGTTGCAAAAGGCAAAAAATAATTGCATTGTACACCATAGGCCACAAAAGAATATAAAACTATTTTTCATATTTTAATTTCAAAATATGATTTAAATCAATACAAGACGATAAAAAAAATAAAAAAAAAAAAACAGATTTGTCGACCGTTGTTGCCTCGGTTGACTTCGACGATCGATACGTGGCCGAATGGAATTCTCAAAGCAGATTCTGATTTCGCGTACTATACGGGGTGTCCCGTTAAATATCGCACGCACCTTATACAGCTACGAACTGAATGCTGTTTTGCGAAGTACGACTTCATTTCTGTCGTTTTCAAGCCGCCAAATTTAATCTTTTCGCCGATAAGATAATTTCGTCGAGCTGGTGCTGCTGCGGCCTGTACATACAAGGAAGCAGAGGAAAAAATGCGGCCAATAAATTCTCCTTATCACCAATCGATATTATTTGTTAGAGTGCCAGCCGTGACACACGTTTTTTTTTATCAAATCGAAAAACCCAATTTCATGATTTTGCGTTCTGATAATAATCCTGCTGACAAGATAAATGACTGGTCACCGTCGTCGTCGTCGCGCAGATAAAACAATTATCGCGAGCTTACGCCAGTCGCTCATTCGCAGTGCACCCCGATGGAACGGTCGAGTGCGTTTTCCTAATATTCGCCTATGAAGAAGAAGATCACCCTGTCCAACATGCCAGACGACGAGAAGAAAAAGAAAGACCCCCTGGAAGCGTGAGTGTATTCGGAAATATCGTACGGGCCCCTCCAATCGCCCGCCGTGTTTCGGAATCGGACGGTTTACGCAGCGCCTAACGCCAACGAGTACGGCGATTGGAGGGAGCGCGTACGATACTTCTACAACATTTGCGGCGGTAAATAAAATTAACAAATTTATCTCAGGGAGTTTGTTAAAGACGAAGCGAGACCGCTCGAAGATGAATACGAGGCGGTGCCCTTCTTCACGATGGTAAGCTTTCTTTTTTTTTTTTCTTCACCCCATCCCCTTTTCGCTACTACGTCCTTCTTCCACCATTGCAGTTCAGGTATTCGACCAGACTGGACAAGTTCTACATGTTTTTGGGCACCATCGCGTGCATAATAACCGGCGCCCTCCAACCCATAAACATGTTGGTGTTCGGTACCCTCACCGGTGACATAATCGCTTATGGTATGCTCATAAGAGACGAGCACACCGAAGAAGAAAGGCTGGAAGCCGTCGATGCCTTCATGGAAAGCATCGAGCTGTTCGTCCTCTACAATTGCCTCATAGGTTTGGGGATGTTTATTTTCAGTTATTTGTCGACGGTCTTCTTCAATCTCAGCGGATTAAGACAGGTAAATGCGCCTTCTCTTTTTTTTTTTTGGGGGGTGGTTTAATCCAGAAGATTTCGATTTTCAGATATTGAAGATTCGCGGGTTGTACCTCGAGAGGGCGTTGGATCAAGATATTGGATGGTACGATAAGCACCAGACCGGCGATTTCGCCAGCAGGATGTCTGAGTAAGTCTTTGGATGAGGTGCGATTGGGGAGGGTGAGCTTGAATTGATGGCCTTTCCCCCTTCTTTAGAGATTTATTCAAACTGGAAGAGGGTTTGGGGGAGAAGGTGTCCATGTTCATCAATTTCCAAGTGGCCTTCATCTCCTCGCTCATCTTGGCTTTGGTCAAAGGCTGGGAGTTGGCTTTGATTTGTTTGATATCCCTGCCGGTCGCGATGGTTGCTATGGGGGTGGTCGCGCTGGTACTTTGATTCAAGCAGCTTCTAAATCGTTCTTTAATAAGCAAAGGGTTTCAGTTGACGTCGAAGTTGGCCAAGAAGGAGATGGACGCGTACGGCGCGGCCGGGGCCATCGCCGAAGAAGTCTTTTCCGCAGTGCGGACCGTCATGGCGTTCGGGGGGCAAAGCAAAGAACTGGTGAGGTACAGCGACCATCTAGTTTTCGCCAGGAAAAACAACATCCTGCGCGGGCTTCTTTCGGGTATTGGCTTCGGCATCTTGTGGTTTTGCATCTACGGCAGCTACGCCCTGGCGTTCTGGTACGGGGTGGAATTGATCCTCGCCGAAAGGCATTTACCCCCCGAAGAACAAACCTACGACCCAGGAACCATGGTCATCGTAAGCTAACTAGAACCTCCTCCCCCGCGGCGTTCACTACACCCCCATCGTTCCTTCCAGGTCTTCTTCTCGGTGATGACGGGCAGCATGAATTTCGGCATGTCCGCCCCTTACATAGAGACTTTCGGGATTGCGCGTGGCGCCGCCGCTAAAGTATTCGGCGTCATCGATAACAACCCAGTCATCAACAAATCCAAAGATAACGGCGAGAAGTTGGGCAAGGTTCAAGGCAACATCACTTTCAAGAACGTCAAGTTTAATTATCCGTCGAGGGATGACGTCGAGGTACATGCACCCACCTCATCACTTTGAAAATCAAAAATTGACGCCTTTTTTTTCTTCAAATCTTGAAGGTGCTCAGAGGTCTTAGCCTGTCGATCAAAGCGGGGGAGACGGTGGCCTTGGTCGGAAGCTCGGGGTGCGGAAAGTCGACGTGCGTTCAAATGATCCAGCGTTTTTACGACCCCATGGAGGGGGAAGTAAGTTCTTTGTTTTTGTTTTTATAAATCCTGAAAGTGGGCGAAAGCTCATGGCATGGAAACCCAACGTGGTTTCAAATGTTCCAGCGCTTTTACGACCCCATGGGTTCCCAAGGGGAAGTAAGTTCTTTGTTTTTGCTTTCATAAATCCGGAAATTGGGGGAGACGATGGCCTTGGCCGAAAGCTCAGGGCGTGGAAAACCAATGTGGTTTCAAATGTTCCAGCCCTTTTACGACCCCATGGGTCGCCAGGGGAAATAAGGTTTTTGTTTTTGCTTTCATAAATCCGGAAATTGGGGGAGACGATGGCCTTGGGCGAAAGCTCAGGGCGTGGAAAGCCAACGTGGTTTCAAATGTTCCAGCGCTTTTACGACCCCATGGGTCCACAAGGGGAAGTAAGTTCTTTGTTTTTGCTTTCATAAATCCGGAAATTGGGGGAGACGATGGCCTTGGGCGAAAGCTCAGGGCGTGGAAAGCCAACGTGGTTTCAAATGTTCCAGCCCTTTTACGACCCCATGGGTCCCCAGGGGGAAGTAAGTTTTCCGTTTTGTTTTTATAAATCCGGAAATTGGGGATACGGTGGCCTTGGTCGGAAGCTCAGGGTGCGGAAAGTCGACGTGGGTTCAAATGATCCAAATGACCCCGTGGAAGGGGAAATAAGTTTTTGTTTTTGTTGTTTTTTTTTGTTTTTATAAATCTGGGAAGAGACACGTACGCTTGCCTGTGTGTTATTTCGAGGCTTTAGATAAGGGGAAACAATAAATTAAAATAACGATGGGAGGTGGGATGGGGGTGGGGGGGCATCAGATCGAGATGTGATAATGCATGGAGCATCGATAAAAATAATTTTTAATCTGGTGAATCACGCGCGGATATCCACTGCCAAAAAAAAAAATAGAATTTGCTGACTTTTACAATTTTTTAATTAATCAAATTAATTGTTTGCGTGTGCCAATTAACGACGATGACAAGTGTCCTTCCTTACCGACGCTTTGATAACTTCCTTGAGTACGTCGGGTACATGATCAATTTTCTTATCTTTCTGATTAAAAATGGGGGTAAAGTATGAAGAGCAGATGTCAGATTTATCATTTATCTTGGAGTAAGGACGATAAGAGAAGAAGAGGAAGATCAGAGATGATAAATTTATCTGCCATCTTAAAGAAATATCCAACATCCAAGTTAATTAATGCACCGAAGAATTAAAATCGATTGTTTTGAAATGGTTTTAAATCGATCTAGAAACGTCTAGTAAGCAGTAGTAGACAGTCTACTAAACAGTTCTAAAAGAGGTTAGAGAGATAGAGTCTAAATAGTATCAAATAAATCTAAAGAGATCTAAAAGTGTTCAGGAAATAGATTTACGTCGATCCAAAAATGTCTAACGAATGGCTGCAGAGAGTTTAAATGGTTCCAAAAGAGGCAAAAGAGTTCTGACAGAAGTAAATGATTCTGTCAGAGTCCAAATAGTATCAGATAAATCTAAAGAGATCTAAAAGTGTTCAAGAAATAGATTTACGTCGATCCAAAAATGTCTAACGAATGGCTGCAGAGAGTTTAAATGGTTCCAAAAGAGGCAAAAGAGTTCTGACAGAAGTAAATGATTCTGTCAGAGTCCAAATAGTATCAGATAAATCTAAAGAGATCTAAAAGTGTTCAAGAAATAGATTTACGTCGATCCAAAAATGTCTAACGAATGGCTGCAGAGAGTTTAAATGGTTCCAAAAAAGGCAAAAGAGTTCTGACAAACAGTAAATCATTCTGTCAGAGTCCAAATAGTATCAGATAAATCTAAAGAGATCTAAAAGTGTTCAAGAAATAGATTTACGTCGATCCAAAAATGTCTAACGAATGGCTGCAGAGAGTTTAAATGGTTCCAAAAAAGGCAAAAGAGTTCTGACAGAAGTAAATCATTCTGTCAGAGTCCAAATAGTATCAGATAAATCTAAAGAGATCTAAAATTGTCGAAGAAATAGATTTACATCGATCCAACAATATTTAACGAGTGGCTCTACAGACTTTAAATGGTTCTAAAAGAGGCTGAATTAAAAAGTTCTGACAGAGCGTAAATGATTCTATTAGAGTCCAAATAGTATTAGACAAATCTAGAGAGACCTAAAAATGTTGATAGGTTTAAATCAATCTGAAAACGTCTAATTAGTAATTGAAGAGAGCCTAAATAGTTCTAAAAGAGGCTAAAGAGTACTGATAGGGTATAAATAGTTCTGTTAGAGTCCAAATAGTATCAGAAAAATCTAAAAAGATCTAAAAATGTCCAAGAAATAGATTTACATCGATCCAAAAATGTCTAATAAGTGGCTGTAGACAGTTTAATTGGTTCTAAAAGAGGCTAAAGAGTACTGAGAGAGCGTAAATAGTTCTGTTAGAGTTAGAATAGTACGAGATAAGTCTAGCGAGATTTAAAATTGTCTTAAATCAATCTAAAAATATCTAATTAGTGATTGTAGAGAGTCTAAATAGTTCTAAAAGAGGCTGAAGAGTTCCGACAGGGCGTAAATAAATCTGTTAGAATTCAAACAGTATGAGATAAGTATGGAGAGATCTAAAAATGTCTAATGAGTGGTTGTAGAGAGTCTAAATAGTTCTAAAAGAGGCTAAATAGTACTGATAGAGTATAAATAGCTCTGTTAGAGTCCAAATAGTATCAGAAAAATCTAAAAAGATCTAAAAATGTCCAAGAAATAGATCTACATCGATCCAAAAATGTCTAATAAACGCCTGTAGAGAATTTAATTGGTTTTAAAAGAGGCTATAGAGTACTGAGAGAGCGTAAATAATTCTGTTAGAGTTCGAATAATAAGAGACAAGTCTAGAGAGATCTAAAAGCGTCTTAAAAAAATCTAAAAATGTCTAATGAGTGATTGTAGAGAGTCTAAATAGTTCTAAAAGAGGCTAAAGAGTTCTAACGGAGCGCAAAGAATTCAGCAAGAGTCAAAATAGTATCACGAGGTCTAAAAGTGTCCAATAATTAGTTTTAAATCGATTTCAAATTGTCTAATTAGTGGTCGTAGAGAGTCGAAATAGTTCTAAAAGAGGCTAAATAGTGCTGACGGAGCGTAAATCATTCCGTTAGACTTCGAATAGTACGAGATAAGTCTAGAGAGATCCAAAATTGTTTTAAATCAATCTAAAAATGTCTAATGAGTGGTCGTTGAGAGTCTAAATAGTTCTAAAAGAGGCTAAAGTGTTCTAACGGAGCGCAAAGAATTCAGCTAGAGTCAAAATAGTATCACGAGATCTAAAAGTGTCCAAGAATTGGATTTAAATCAATCTGAAATTGTCTAATCGGTGGTTGTAGAGAGTCTGAATAGTTCTAAAATAAGCAATTGTAGAAGGTCTAAGCAGTTTTAAAAGAGAGTAGCTTAATTCTATCAGAGTTCGAATAGTATCAGATCGCTCATTCAGTCTTAAATAAAGTTATTTGTCGCACTGACAACAAAAGAAAAAATCTCCATCAGGAGTAGTAATGAAGGCTAAAGTGAAACTGGGGATTTAGGGTAATTTTATACAAAGGACGACTGAACTTTATTCGTTTGGTCTTCAACTCTTTTGATTTTCACTTGATGGTCTTCTCGGCCCCCCCAACTTCATCCCCTAAACCAATTCTTTTCCAGACGTCGTTTAAAATTCTGGTAATACGAGATCCATGGAGAAAAAGAAAAGGAGAAGTGAGGGAGGCACAGGAGGGCAAACGAAGAGGTTTTTTTTTGGGAACTCCCAGATAAAAAATTACAATTGGGAAAATAAGATGGTGGAAACCATAACATTCTAGAAAAAAATAACAGAAGAAGTCCGAACGTTTTTCTTTTTCTTTCGGCCTTCATTTCCTGTGTCCCTGATTTTTTTCTACTTCTTTGCAAAGCTTCTGGACGTTCCAAGTTGATTTCAAATTGCAAAGAAGATAAAAGAGACGAAATGAATATCAATTTTTTAAACAAAAGAAAAATTTCCGAACATTTTAGCCACGCACGAGCAATGAAGGCTAAAGTAAAATTGGGGCTGGGGTGTAGTGGAACGTTACAAAGAACGACCGAGGGCCCTTGAACATTTTTTCTTTTTGGTCTTCAACTTTTCTGATTTTGGTTTGGTCTTCTCAGCCGCCCCAATTCCACCCCCTAAATCAATTTTCCTTACATGGTCATTGAGAAGAAGATTCATATTTTCCGCGCCCATCGTACTACTTTTTTTTTAATCTCGATCAGTGGATTTGGAAATAATTTTTTCGTTGCCTTTCAGATTTCCTTGGACGGTCACAATTTGAAAGACCTAGATTTGACCTGGCTCCGAAACAACATAGGGGTGGTGGGGCAAGAGCCCGTCCTGTTCGGCACGACCATAGCGGAAAACATACGGAACGGAAACAAGTCGGCCACCCAGGAAGACATCGAGAGGGCGGCCAAGAAGGCCAACGCGCACTCGTTCATCATAACCTTGCCGAAGGGGTACAACACCCTTGTGGGGGAAAGGGGGGCGCAGTTATCGGGCGGGCAAAAACAGCGCGTCGCCATTGCGAGGGCCTTGGTGCGCGAGCCTTCGATTTTGCTCTTGGACGAGGCGACTTCCGCCCTCGACACCAACAGCGAAGCCAAAGTGCAAGAAGCTTTGGACAAGGTAAGAAAAAAAAAATCCCCTAATGGGGGATTACCCTAAGAAAACATAAAGACATAATGGGGCACGACTATTTCAGGCGAGCCATGGATGCACGACGATTATCATAGCCCATCGTTTATCCACGATCAGGGGAGCAGATCGGATTTTGGTCATTTCAAAAGGGCTCGTCGTGGAAGAAGGAACCCACGATGAATTAATGTTAAAGGAAGGGGAATACTTCCATTTGGTGACGACGCAAGTGGCGACTGTTTTGGACGGGGATGAAAGAGGTATTGCCCTCCTCGCTCCCCCCATTCGCCCATCCACGTTCCAAAATATTTTAAACTTGGGTTTTTAGGCTTCAAACGATTGGAGAGCGAAGTTGAAGATGAAGATGAGCACATCGCCGTCGCCAGCGAGGAAGAAGTAAGTAGTACGCCGCCCTCGCGCGCCCCTTGATTCTTGTTATTGACGTGAAATGACCAGATTGCAGAGAAAATCGAAAAAGATAGGACCACTGCGGCTTCGCTTATGTCGATCATGAAGATGAGCACGCCCGAATGGTGGCAGATCGTCATCGGTTGCATAGCCTCTATCATCATGGGGTGCGCCATGCCCGTCTTCGCCGTGCTTTTCGGTGAAATCTTGGGGGTACGTTTTGCTCTTGTCTAAACGACGCCCATTTGCAAAATGCTTTTAGATCTTATCACATCCTGATCCGGAATACGTGAGACACTGGACGAATATCTACAGTATTCTTTTCGTGGTGGCCGGAATCGTCACTGGATTCGCGACCTTCTTCCAAGTGAGTAAAGCTTCTTCTCTTCTATGGTCCTTTGGATTTTATTAACTTCTCTCCTTATTTTGTAGATTTACATGTTCGGCGTGGCCGGTGAGAAACTCACCGAGCGCATAAGGAGCAGGATGTTCGAGTCCATGCTCCACCAGGAAATTGGATGGTACGACTTGAAAGAAAACGGAGTGGGCGCGTTGTGCTCGAAACTATCCACGGAAGCAGCCAGTATTCAAGGCGTAAGTTATTCCATTTTGTCAGGAAGGTGCCAGCACCACCAGCCCAGTTTCCTCTTTTGGTTCCATTAGTTTTGATCACCGAAGTGATTGGCTCCACTAGTTTGGGTGACCAAGTGACTTGCCTTCTTTTGATCCCGTTAGTTTGAGTCACCAGAGTGACTTTTCCCTTTTTTGGTCACAACCCTCCAGGTTAGAAATTAGGTCCAATCACTTACCAGTTTGCTTGAGAAAGTTCGAAGCAAAATGAGGAAGGAAGTCGAGGAGGGAGCAAAATTAAATTCGTTGGGGGAAAATACAAATCACCAAACGAATCCGAAAGCCTGAGCTCGGAAGAAACCAAGAAGAAACAAGACGAATTCTAAACGTGTTTCCAATTAGCAAATTACACCAATACGAGCTTGGTAAAGCGGAAGGTTGAAAGGCAAAAAACCCTGGACAGTGAAGCGGCCGGGGAATTCACTTCTACACCCAACGATGAGGCGATGGAGGCAATAGAATTCGATGGGGCGAAGGAAAATGGAAAGGAAAACAGAAGAAGAGATCACATTTTTGGAATCGCTGAGAAGAAATGGTCACTAGAGAAAGGCGAATGTCAATAACTTATCCGCGACGACGGATACGGCAATAAATCCAAAATTCCAAATTCAGGCGAATCAGGTTCCGAAGGGCAATTGGAAGAAGAACGAATTCAGGAAGCAAATCAAAGAGGATTAAAAAAAAACAGGGGAAGCCAAAGAGAGCAAGGCAAGACGTTTTGGAATGGATGAAGATTGGCTGGCTTTCAGCATTTGGTTCTTCTAACTATCAGTAAACACGCAGGAGTTTTTATCACTGCAGACCTCTTTCTCTTGTTTTCCGCAACCTTGCCTCTCCTCTCCCTTCCTCGCTACGATCCCAGCGTACATCAAAACTGCTCATCCCCTTTGGAACACATCCAGGTCTTCAGCGCGCCTTACCTCTCAACTCTCATGTGCATTGGTTTCTTGTATCCGAAAATCTCTACATCGCATCAGTTCCATTGGGAAAACAATTGAATGAGAAGAAATTAGAAACGGAGATGAAGAAATTAAAAGGAACGCACAACTTCGTTTTAAGTCTAGCCTTGGAGGTGGCGATCAAAAGAGGAAGGCTAAAGAACCGGGACGTTTTCCGATGACGTCATACTTAATAACAGAGGGGAAAAGAAGTCCAAACATTGAGGAAAAGCGAGGAAAATCGAAAGGGGGTCATAAACGCAGATGATTTGTGAAGACCAGACAAGTCGATGTGGTTGGAAGTGCTTGAAAATTACTGTAACTCATGAAATGGGAGGAGAGGGATTAAGGAAGGGCATTCGAAAGAGAACACAGGAACAGATGGGATAAGAAGACCAAACATATGAGGAAAAGCGAGCAAATCGAAAGGGGGCCGTGAACGTGGATGATTTCAGAAGACCACACAAGTCGATGTGCTTGGAAGTGCTTGAAAATTACTGTAACTCATGAAATGGGAGGAGAGGGATTAAGGAAGGGCATTCGAAAGAGAACACAGGAACAGATGGGATAAGAAGACCAAACATATGAGGAAAAGCGTGGCAAACCGAAAGGGGGGTGTGAACGCAGACGATTTGAGAAGACCAGACAAGTCGATGTGCTTGGAAGTGCTTGAAAATTACTGCAACTTATGAAATGCGAGGAGAGGGATTAAGGAAGGGCATTCGAAAGAGAACTCAGTAACAGATGGGATAAGAAGACCAAACGTATGAGGAAAAGCGAGGCAAACCGAAAGGGGGGTGTGAACGTAGATGATTTGAGAAGACCAGACAAGTCGATGTGGTTGGAAGTGCTTGAAAATTACTGCAACTCATGAAATGGGAGGAGAGGGATTAAGGAAGGGCATTCGAAAGAGAACTCAGTAACAGATGGGATAAGAAGACCAAACATATGAGGAAAAGCGAGCAAATCGAAAGGGGGCCGTGAACGTAGATGATTTCAGAAGACCACACAAGTCGATGTGCTTGGAAGTGCTTGAAAATTACTGCAACTTATGAAATGCGAGGAGAGGGATCGAGGAAGGGCATTCGAAAGAGAACACACAACAGTCAGTGATTCAATCAAGCCAAGCCAAGCCAAGCCAAGCCAAAAGGCCAACAATTTACTGTGGATTGGAGACCTGAAACAAACCCTTTGGATTGAAGAGAGGAAGAAAACACGCAAGGAGTGAACCAAAACATTAAAACAGTTGAGAATGGTTGAGACAGAACATTGTAGGTGGAGAATAGAAGGGACTAAGGAAAGAGGAGACGAATGGAGGAAGTCCAAATGGGTCTGAAACTGATGGGTGAGGTGCAAGAAAATGGAGGCCTAAAGCCAAAGGTAGGAGGGAGTGGAGAGCTACCAAGGCCTGCCCACCAATCCAATCTAGGCATAAAATAGAACTATTGGAAAAAGGCATCAGCTGGGATTCTATTGAGAATGGAAGAAGACTTGCAGGCTATGGATAAATAAAGCAACACGCAGCAGACCAGTGAAATGGGGCGAGACACTTCCATCTCGTTTAAGTTAGAAAGAGTTGACCTTCCCCTCTCCCCTTTTAAATTCCCTTCTGCTTTGGAAGATCACTTCAATTCAATCAGAAATAATGGAATTTCTTAAGACTTGGCAATGAGGTAGGAGTTCACTTTTCCAATTTGACCAAGGTTCTTAAGGACTCCATTTTTATTTCGGAAACAAAGTAGAAAATGGTTTTCTTTTTATTTCCATAGGCGACAGGGCAACGCATTGGAACGATCTTGCAATCAATAGCCACGTTGGTCCTGGCAGTGGGTCTCTCCATGTACTTCGAATGGCGCTTGGGTTTGGTAGCTTTGGCCTTCACGCCTTTCATATTGCTCGCGACCTTCTGGCAAGCTCGCCTCTACCTCTCGGAAAACGAAGGCTTCCACAGTTCCATGGAGAGCGCAACCAAGGTAACTCCAAGGTCCCCGTTTATCGTCTGGTAAGTTGAGGAACTGTGTTTCTTGAAGGTTGCGGTCGAAGCGGTCGCCAACATCCGCACCGTCGCCTCTTTGGGTTCCGAGAAGTCCTTCCACCAGCTCTACGTCACCGAATTAATACCGCACCATCAGAAGGCCATAAAGAACACGCACTTCAGGGCGCTCGTCCTTGGCCTGGGGAGGAGTCTTATGTTCTTCGCTTTCGCCGCCTGCATGTACTACGGTGGGATACTTATCCGCGATGAGAACCTCCCTTACGAGAATGTCTTCAAGTAATTGCAAATACCAATAGTTTAAAAGCGAGAGAGAGAGAGAGAGAAAAACAAGTTTGTTCTAGGGTATCACAGTCGCTGATCATGGGGACGGTGTCTATAGCCAACGCCCTCGCGTTCGCCCCCAATTTCCAAAGGGGATTGGTAGCGGCAGGGAAGGCGTTCGCCCTGTTGAATAGGGTGCCTAAAATAAGGGACATGCCCAACGCTTCTTCAACCCCTTGGGTAGGTTTCTGTTTCTTTCCCCATGGGCAAGTAATGAAGTGGTGGATTTAGGTGAAGGGCAACATCGATTACTCTGACGTGTTCTTCTCGTACCCGACCAGAGAATCCAGCATGGTCTTGAGGGGGTTGGACCTGAAGGTGGTGCACGGGAACACCGTTGCCCTGGTGGGTCCGAGCGGGTGCGGAAAATCAACCATCATCCAGTTGATCGAGCGCTTCTACGATCCGAAATCAGGGAGCGTGACGGTCGATGGTGAGGACCTCAAGAGCATGCAGCTGACGACGCTGAGGTCGCAGCTCGGGATCGTGTCGCAGGAACCGAACCTCTTCGACAGGACGATCGCCGAGAACATCGCCTACGGCGATAACAGCAGAGAAATCACCATGGAGGAGGTCATTCAGTCCGCTCGGAACGCCAACATTCATAATTTCGTTTCCGCTTTGCCGCAAGTAAGTCAAAAACCTTTTCGAATTATTCAAAACAAAAGGCAAACAAACAAATAGATAGATGGGTTTATTTGCAACAATAAATACAGTTACAATTGTCAGAATACAAATACAATAAGGATAGTTACAATTGTCAGAATAGGAGACTGAAGAGAGAGGAACGTGCGTCTCGGCTCGGCTGGAAGAGCTCCAGACGAACATTGAACCCTCTCGGTTCTGTTTTGATTATTTTTTCTTCTTTCTATTCGACGATAAAACGAGGTTCTAGCAACTCTTTCCAAAAAAATTGGCTTAATTTTAATTGAGTTTTAATTTAATTCTTTTTGAGTTTCAATTTTTAATTTTTTGATATTTTATATTTTGAGATTTATTTTCGATTAAGTTTCGAACGATACGATTCTTTTAACTGTCAAATTTGAGTTCTGGTTTTAACATTTTAATTTCTTTGAGTATTATTTTCTGGTTAGAAGGCAATTGAAAGCCAATGTGTTTGGGTTTTGATTTGTTGGAAATTTTAAGTTCTTGATTTTTAATTGATTTTCATTTTTCTTTTTCTTCTGAATTGAACTGAGACAAGTTGAGTTGGTTTTGCTTCTATCTTCTATCTTGGAATTAAATTCTGATTGAGTTTTGTTCTCTTTTAGTTATTTTAATTTTTGGATCGGGTACAGTTAGGTTGAATTAATCTTAAATTGGGTTGGGTTTGGACTTAATTTTAATTGAGCTTCAATTCCCTAATTAATTTTGTACAGTTACTTGTAGAGAGTTGAGTTGAATTGACCTTTCTTTTTTTAACATTTTAATTTCTTCGAGTGTTAATTTCTGGCAATTGAAAGCCAATGCGTTAGGTTTTGATTTGTTGGAAATTTTAAGTTCTTGATTTTTAATTGATTTTCAATTTTCTTTTTCTTCTGAATTGAGTTGAGACAAGTTGAGTTGGTTTTGCTTGCGTCGAACTAGATTCTGATTGAGTTTTGCTTCGAGCTTTTGTTTCTTTTAGTTATTTTAATTTTTTACTTGGATCGGGTACAGTTAGGTTGAATTAATCTTAAATTGTGTTGGGCTTGGACTTAATTTTAATTGAGCTTCAATTCCCTAATTAATTTTGTACAGTTACTTGTAGAGAGTTGAGTTGAATTGACCTTTCTTTTTTTAACATTTTAACTTCTTCGAGTGTTAATTTCTGGCAATTGAAAGCCAATGCGTTAGGTTTTGATTTGTTGGAAATTTTACGTTCTTGATTTTTAATTGATTTTCATTTTTCTTTTTCTTCTGAATTGAGTTGAGACAAGTTGAGTTGGTTTTGCTTGCGTCGAACTAAATTCTGATTGAGTTTTGCTTAGAGTTTTTGTTTCTTTTAGTTATTTTAACTTTTTACTTGGATCGGGTACAGTTAGGTTGAATTAATCTTAAATTGGGTTGGGTTTGGACTTAATTTTAATTGAGCTTCAATTCCCTAATTAATTTTGTACAGTTACTTGTAGAGAATTGAGTTGAATTGACCTTTCTGGTTTTAACATTTTAATTCCTTTGAGTGTTAATTTCTGGCAATTGAAAGCCAATGCGTTAGGTTTTGATTTGTTGGAAATTTTAAGTTCTTGATTTTTAATTGATTTTCATTTTTCTTTTTCTTCTGAATTGAGTTGAGACAAGTTGAGTTGGTTTTGCTTGCGTCGAACTAAATTCTGATTGAGTTTTGCTTAGAGTTTTTGTTTCTTTTAGTTATTTTAACTTTTTACTTGGATCGGGTACAGTTAGGTTGAATTAATCTTAAATTGGGTTGGGTTTGGACTTAATTTTAATTGAGCTTGAATTTTCTAATTAATTTTGTACAGTTGCTTGTAGAGAGTTGAGTTGAATTGACCTGGCATTGGTTTGGGCTTCATTTTAATCGAGTTTTCATTTTAAAATATTTAATTCTTTTTGAGTTTCGGTTTTTAATTTTTTGTTTTGAGATTTATTTTTCAAACTTTGTTCTTAAAATCTTCATTTCTTTACAAAGTTTCAAATTCGAGTTTTCATTATTATTAAAAATTCATTTTTTTTTGAGTTTCAATTTTAATTTTTTTTGTTAGGTTGAACTGAATTAATCTTAAACTGAGTTGAACTTAATTTTAATTAATCTTCATAAATTTGGTTCATTCAAACTTTCGGTTACAGATTCGTCACACCTCTCGATTGGATTCGACTTAGTTTTGTGGAAAGGATTATTTAATTAAAAAAAAAAAATTAAGAATGTTTTCTTGTAGGGCTATGACACGAGGTTGGGGGAACGTGGTACCCAATTATCCGGAGGTCAGAAACAAAGAATAGCGATCGCGAGGGCCCTGGTGAGGAACCCGCAGGTTCTTCTCCTGGACGAGGCGACCTCCGCCCTCGACACGGAAAGCGAGAAGATCGTACAAGAGGCGCTGGACGCCGCGAGGCAGGGCCGTACTTGCATCACAATAGCCCACCGATTGAGTACTATACAGGACGCGGACGTGATCTGCGTCATAAAGCTCGGACGAGTCACCGAAATCGGAACGCACGCGGAACTCTTGAGCCAGAGGGGGTTGTACTACAGGTTGTACACTCTGCAGAGTGCACCGAAGTGATCCAAACAAATATTAATTCGTGTACATACATGTTTAATAGTACAATTCGTTTTTCTTTGTTAATTTATATTGTAGATATTATTATTATTTAAATAAAGTGGATAATACATGTGAGGTCGAGTTTTGTAAACGCCCGGGGGCGCACCTGAACGACTCGATTAGGTATCTTCATCTCATTTTATTTCATGAGGTTAAAACGAGATGGAGATACACTTAGTGTACGTAACGCACGCCAATCAGACATCTCCGTGCATTGGAGGTTAGGATCGGAAGGATTGGGTTTACGTAAATGAAAACCAAACCAATTTGACAGTTTGACAATTTGACAGTTTGACAATTTGACAGTACTGACAAAGATGGAAACAACAAAATAAGAAAAATAATATAAATAATCAAATTCAAGTGAATTTAAGTGAACCACCCAACTCAAAAAAAAAGAATTTCAAAAAAGAAATTTAAAAATTATATATTTAAAAAAATGGAAACAAAAGAATGAAAAATATTAAAATTTAAAAAAATTATCAAATCCAACCCAAGAAGGTAATTAAAAAAAAAACTAAAGATTGTAAAAAAATGAATCAAAACTTTTGAAAATTAAAAAAAAATCGATGCTAGAATTGAAAAATATTACATACATAAAAATAAAAAAAATATTGAAATTTGAAAAAAATATCAAATCCAACCCAAGATTATTAAAAAAACAAAAGATTGATAAAAAATTATCAAATTCGACCCAACTGAACTGAACTTAAGAGAACCCAACTCAAAAAAAAAGGAATTTAAAAATTACGTATTTAAGAAAATGGAAACAAAAAAATGAAAAATATTTAAAATTAAAAAAATTATCACACCCAACTCAAGAAGATAATTAAAAAAAAAACTAAAAATTGTAAAAAAATGAATCAAAACTTTTGAAAATTAAAAAAAAATTAATGCTAGAAATGAAAAATATTAAAAATATTGAAATTAAAAAAAATGTCAAACACAACCCGACCGGACGGAACTTAAGTGAATCCGATCTAAGAAGAGAATTAAAAAAAAATTAAAGATTGTTAAAAAATGAAACAAACCAGTTAAAATAAAATAAAATATATATAAAATTATCAAACCCAACCAAACCGAACTGAACTGAAGTGAACTCAACTCAAGAATGGGAGCCAAAAAATGCTAGAAATTAAAAATATTACCTAAAAAATTAAAAATATTGAAATTAAAAAATTGTAAAAAAAATTAAACAAACCAAAAAATTCGAAAAGATTACATGTTCCAAAAAGATGGAAAACAAAAAATTGCTAGAAATTAAAAATATTAATTTGGGATATGAGACTGGGATTTGAAATTTTTATTATTTCCCAATTCTGAAAATCTCAACAATTTTTGTTTTGGTAGACACATTTGAATGATGTTTCTTTTTTTATTTAAAATCAATAAACGATATTTTCATGAAGCTTTTTCTTTTTAATTTTCCATGCTTTGCACAAAAATCAGGAAAATATGAAAAATAGTAAGAAATTGAAACAAAAACGTTAAAATTAAAAGGAAAAAAAAAAAAACGAAAAATATTACACATGTTTTATTTTTCACGTTTTACACAAACATCTAGAAAATATTAAAAATAGTAAGAAATTCAAACACGTTAAAATTTAAAAAAAAAAATGAAGAATTTTACACTTATTTTTTTTTTCACGTTTTACACAAAAATCTGGGAAATATTAAAAATTTGGGTTAGGTTTTGACAATTTTAATAGTCTTTATTTTATTTTAACAAGATTCTTTCATTTTTTTACGATTTTTATTTATTTCTTTTAATTCTCTTCTCAGATCGGGTCTCAGATCGGGTTCAGTTTAATTCAGTTCGGTCGGGTCGGGTTTGTTTATTAATTTCAATATTTTTAATATTTTCAAGTAATATTTTTAATTTGTAGCATTTCCCGGTTTTAATTTTTTTACAACACGTAATATTTTTCGATTTCTTTTTTTTTAATTTTGAAAAGTTTCGTTTCATTTTATTACGATCTTTATTATTATTTTTTTATTAATTACCTTTTTCGGTTGGGTTCCTTAAGTTCACTTCGGTTGGGTTATTGGGTTTGATAATTATTTTAATTTTAATATTTTTCATTCTTTTTTGTTTCCATCTTTTAGACATGTATTTTTTTTTCTGAATTGGGTTCACTTCAGTTCAGTTCAGTTGGGTTGGGTTTGATAATTTTAATATTTTTTATTTTATTATATTATTTTATTTTTATTTTGTTTCATTTTTTTATAATCTTTACATTTTTTTTAATTCTCGTCTCAGGTCGGGTTCAATTAAATTCAGTTCGGTCGGGTTGGGTTTGATGATTTTAATATTTTTTATTTTATTCTATTATTTTATTTTTATTTTGTTTCATTCTTTTACAATCTTTAATTTTTTTTTAATTCTCGTCTCAGGTCGAGTTCAATTAAATTCAGTTCGGTCGGGTTGGGTTTGATAATTTTAATATTTTTTATTTTATTCTATTATTTTATTTTTATTTTGTTTCATTCTTTTACAATCTTTACAATTTTTTTTAATTCTCGTCTCAGGTCGGGTTCAATTAAATTCAGTTCGGTCGACTTGGGTTTGATAATTGTTTTAATTTCAATGTTTTTAAGTAACATTTTTAATTTGTAGCATTTTTTGGTTTTCATTTTTTCTTTTCGGGTTCGGTTTGATAATTTTTTAATTTCAATATTCTTTTAAGAAACATTTTTAATTTGTAGCATATTGCAACGTTGCCCGATTCGGAATAATCTTAAAATCCAAAATGAAATAACGACGTTCCTCGTCAAAATTTAATTCCTCACGTGACACTCCATTATGGATTTTCACGGCACGCTGCGATTATAAATAAATAAAGAACGTCTATTTTTGACAGTGACACCTCCAAGACTTTCACGGCACACTGCGATTATAAATAAATAAAAATAAAGAACGTCTCTCTTTGACAGTTTCCCCCCCAAAAACTTGTTGACATTTCAAGTGTCAGTCTAAATGTCGCCGCGACGTTTAAGAATTTGGTTCGTCTGGACACGCCTCCCTTTCAAAATTGCCACCGTCTTCCGGTGCACCCCTTCAGCCCAGTGAATATGTTGCCGCCGGCCAGGGACTTCACAAGATGACTACCAACGAGATCACCCACATGACAGATGAGGACTTGTTTAATCAATGCGTCGAAAACTTCTACACGGTCGCCAGCGTCCAGGGCCGGATCTCCTACCTGCTCATGTCCATCTACGCCGTCAACCCGAACGTCTGGCACAAGTTCTCCACCTACAACCCCTCGCACGTCCTCTTCAGCAACATGGTGTACGGCGCGACGGTTTACGTCTTCTCCAGGCCCTCCATGAGGCCCATCAGTCTCTTGAACAGGCTCGTATTCAGGTACCTAATCACCCCCGCCCCCAATCACCCAAATTTCAAACTCACAATCACAATCACAATCAGTATTATGGGTTCTATGATGTTCAACTACTCAAGCATGCTGGTGTATGAGTACCTCAGGGACAAGCTGGAGCACCGCCCTATTTTGTTAACCTGCCTGGGCTTTCTCAGCGGAAGGTTGATGATGCTGCACTTTTTGGCGTACCTGTACCACGTGGATCGGATCAGTCGCGTTGACAGGAGCATGCAGAGGAATACAGCTTTCGACAGTATGTAGGGTCACATGTACTTAAGGGCGCGTACACGCAAATCAACGACCTTACCATTTCAGGTACGTGTAAGAGAGAGAAGATGGAAGAAGAGTTCTGGGTGCCGTACTGAGTGGGCCTTTGAGGATGCACAGGGGGCGGGGGGATTAATTCCTGTAGGACCATATCGTTTTTAATAAAGTGCTATCAAACAATGGTGAATGTATTTACAAGAAATACTCGTCGTCTTTATCTTAACAGATAATTTTTTCTCAAAACCTACTCCCCGTTAGATATCGCGGCCGTCCAAATCTGCGTGCATTATTTTTTTGCGCTGAGGAGCTCGTGAAACTTTCCCCGAATTTTGCGAACACGTCCCTTTTAGTTTCTCACAAGAAAACGCAAGCGCGCCCCAACGCAAACGTGCTTTATCTTATCGTGCCTCGCAGTAATCCAAATTCAAGAATTTCGTTTTTGAGATGCGCAGCGTTTGTAATGATGACTTCATGTTGCCGTGTGACGTCGTCAGAACTTGTTCTGGAAAAAGCGCTGTGCTCGGACCAAAGCACTCGGGTACGCCTTTCAAAGCCTGACATGCTTTTCATAGCCTGCCGTTAATCAGGTATTTATGACCAGCGATTTCTGATGTGCGACGTCAGAAC
Organism: Prosopocoilus inquinatus; assembly: GCA_036172665.1. Lineage (NCBI taxonomy): Eukaryota > Metazoa > Arthropoda > Insecta > Coleoptera > Lucanidae > Prosopocoilus > Prosopocoilus inquinatus. The sequence goes on from CM069876.1 coordinate 49,111,406, forward strand.
GCGTTCTAGAAAAACGCTCTGCGCGAACAAAAACATTCGTGTATGAAAATATGAAAAATAGCAAGAAACTGAAACAAAAACGTTAAAATTAAAAGAAAAAAAAAACGAAAAATATTGCACATGTTTTATTTTTCACGTTTTACACAAACATCTAGAAAATATTAAAAATAGTAAGAAATTCAAACACGTTAAAATTAAAAAAAAAAAAAAAAAATTGAAGAATTTTACACTTATTTTTTTTCACGTTTTACACAAAAATCTGGGAAATATTAAAAATTTGGGTTAGGTTTTGACAATTTTAATAGTCTTTATTTTAACAAGTTTCTTTCATTTTTTTACGATCTTTATTTATTTCTTTTAATTCTCTTCTCAGATCGGGTCTCAGATCGGGTTCAGTTTAATTCAGTTCGGTCGGGTCGGGTTTGTTTTTCATTTCAATATTTTTAATATTTTCAAGTAATATTTTTAATTTGTAGCATTTCTCGGTTTTAATTTTTTTACAACACGTAATATTTTTCGATTTCTTTTTTTTGAATTTTGAAAAGTTTTGTTTCATTTTATTACGATCTTTATTATTATTTTTTTATTAATTACCTTCTTCGGTTGGGTTCCTTAAGTTCATTTCGGTTGGGTTATTGGATTTGATAATTATTTTAATTTTAATATTTTTCATTCTTTTTTGTTTCCATCTTTTAGATATGTAATTTTTTTCTGAATTGGGTTCACTTCAGTTCAGTTCAGGTTCAGGTTGGGTTTGATAATTTTAATGTTTTTTATTTTATTCTATTATTTTATTTTTATTTATATAAATTTATATATTTATGACCAGCGATATCTGTTGTGTGACGTCAGAACGTGTTCTAGAAAAACGCTCTGCGCGAACAAAAACATTCGTGTATGCTTTTCAAAGCCTGACATGCTTTTCATAGCCTGCCATTAATCAGATATTTATGACCAGCGATTTCTGTACGGCGCGGCGCACATTAGTCAGTTGAGCTTTTTATTGTGGGCTTTCCTTATCAGGTATTTCTGACCGGCGATTTCTGTGCTTCGCACATTACTCGGTAATTTTTCCTAACTTGGGCTTTCCCTATTTGGGATGATTTGAACCTGACCTGAATTAAGTGGTGTCCTTGGGCTATCTGTCTATGTATGAGCAGACCGTCTTCGCGGCTTAGTCACGCAGTCGCGTTTCAGTTTCCAACTATTCTGTTGTGTGACGTCAGAACGTGTTCTAGAAAAACGCTCTGCTCGAACAAAAACATTCGTGTATGCTTTTCAAAGCCTGACATGCTTTTCATAGCCTGCCATTAATCAGGTATTTATGACCAGCGATTTCTGATGTGTGGCGTCAGAACGTGTTCTAGAACAACGCTCTGCGCGAACAAAAACATTCGTGTATGTTTTTCAAAGCCTGACATGCTTTTCATAGCCTGCCATTAATCAGGTATTTATGACCAGCGATTTCTGATGTGTGACGTCAGAACGCGTTCTAGAAAAACGCTCTGCGCGAACAAAAACATTCGTGTATGCTTTTCAAAGCCTGACATGCTTTTCATAGCCTGACATGCTTTTCATAGCCTGCCGTTAATCAGGTATTTATGACCAGCGATTTCTGTCCGGCGCGGCGCAGCGCACATTAGTCAGTTGAGCTTTTTATTGTGGGCTTTCCCTATCAGGTATTTATTACCGGTGATTTATTTCTGTGCGGTGCACATTACTCAGTAATTTTTTCTAACTTGGGCTTTCCCTATTTGGGATGATTTGAACCTGACCTGAATTAAGCGGTGTCCTTGGGCTACCTGCGTATGTATAAGTAGACCGTCTTCGCGGCTTAGTCACGCAGTCGCGTTTCAGTTTCCAACTATTCGTCGAGAGTTTATCGTTTGGCGTCTTGTAAACGAAGTACGGGCCCCGTTATTCGATTTTCATTTTCATTTAAATTGTTTAGCGTGTTGGTTTTGATTCTCGTACGAGCATCTGAAGTACTAACGGTAAACTTTCACGAGATGTCGCGTTCTTGATTTTAAAATCGAGTATCTCCGAATGACGAATGATTTATATGTACAGGGTGCTTAAAGAAAAAAATTAACAACACCCTCTGAGAATGGGAAAAACCTTAAAAACGAAAATTTGCGGTTCGTTATCGATGATGAAAAAATCTTTTGCCTAATTTTTCAAGCGAAAAAAATTTTAAAATTTCGCAAAACTGAGAATCTCTTGCCTTTTACCGAAAGCCCAATAATTAAATACGTATAGTCCGCGCCGTCTTGTAAAATAGAATATAGTCCGCGTCATCTTGTAAAATAAAATATAGTCCTCGTCATCCTGTCAAATAAAATAAATATATAGTCCGCGTCGTCTTTAAAAATTTTCTTCCGCATACCATACAATAAATAAATGAATTTAATAAAAGTAGACAAAACTTTTGCAAACAGAGATCATTTATTTTATTATCAAAATATATGAATAAGTATAAAAATTATACTAGTAAAATTACACAGAACATCTTAACGCTACGAGAATAACTACAAATATATCACTTTTTTGTTTCTTTTTTTTTATTTCCTTGGAATGTTTTCTCTGTTTTCTACCATCATCACTTTCCAGGGCTTTCCACATAAAACGTTTTTCGGTTTCTTGTGTCAATCCCCTGTTCAAATCATTTTCCTTTGCAGTCTTTAATACCTTTCCACTACCCACAGTCCTTTTTTGTTTTGTAATTTAGAGTTCCTCGAACTTGGCCTCCTCCTTACACTTACCGCATCGCAATAAATATAAAACATCGCGGATATTAAAATAAATTACGGCTCTATTCATAAATTAATCTAAATTATTATTTATAAAACGGAATTCCTGCGGCGTCCTCGTATATATACAGGGTTCACGAGAAGTGAGAGTGATCGTGGGAAGTCGTCGTGGGTTTTTGGGCTGCCGTCTCGTCGTGACCGTGGCTGTGACCGTGTTCGTGACCAGCTGTAAAATAAAGACACAACAAACGTATTAAGAATTATGAATTGGAGCAAGAAAAAAAAATTAAAAAATAAAATGGGTATGTACGTCTTCCCCTTGTCAAAAATCGAACGAGTTCTTTTATTGACGCTGCATCTTGAGGGGACAATTAATAGTTACGTTAGCTACTGATTTTTCTTTTTGGAAATAATAATATTAATAATTTCTTTGTTGATAAACTTAAAATAAAAAATGGCGTGTAGGACAGTTGAAAAAAGCACATCTTTTTGAGAAAATAAATAAGTGATAAGTCATTTAGGTTCTTTTTTTTTGACACTTCGCTCGTCAGTGCAGATAAATCCACGAGTTAAAAGAAATCACAAAATAATACGAATAATTGGATAATAATAAAAACAAAAACAGAAGACAAACAGAAAACAAGAGACTTAGGGTTTTTGCAAAACAAAAAAAAAAGAAAAAAGAAAATTGAGAAAATCCTTGCGAAATACGCCACCGTTCTAATTCTGTAAATAAAAAAAAAAATAATAAAAAAAGTAAAATAATTAATAATAATAATAACTAATTTTCACAAGAAGAAACGATTGAAAATTGAAAGAAAGACAAAAGACGAACGGAAATCGAAAGGAGACCGACAATTAATATTATCTTATTATTATTATTTTTTTCTACTCATGGGATAGTAAAAAAAAGAAGAATGGAAAATCAACGAATTATACGAACGGAAGGGAAGAAAGAAAGAAAGAGAAACGACTTCATCCGAAGAGAATGATAAAAAAATTAAAAAAAAAAAAACAAAACAAAATAAAACAGAAAACTATTAGGAAGAATAATTCGAAGAAAAAGAAAACAAAAGATATCGATAGGTACCAGTAAGAAAAGAACGAAGAAAAAAAAACAAATGAACATCGAATCTATTTGCAATATTTTTCTTTGTACCGCTCTTTTAAAAATCCAAAAATAACACAGAAAACCATCAGGAAGATTAACTCGATAGGAAAAAAGGAAAGAAAACACATGGAAATGCTGTTGAAAATGAATGAAAAACAAAAGACGAACATCGAACTTAGTTACAGTGTTTTCTCTCTCGTAACTTCGATGGATTTGTTTTTTGTTTACTTTTTCATCGATTTCTTTTTGTTTTGTTTTAAAGAATTGATGTTTTTTTTTGCATTTTATTCACAGTTGTTTGTTTTTTGTTTTATCCTCTCGTTTCCTGCAAGTTTCTTGACTTGCAAAAATTTATTTTATATTTCCATTGTTTCCATTCTACTGTTTTTTTTTTTGTTTTTCGCGTTTTTCTTTTTTTAATCGATTTGGTTTTCGCATTTTATCGGCTCCCTTTCACGATCCTCTTTTGTTTCCTGCGAGTTTGTTTTTATTTGCAAGAAAACATTCGTCGATTTTCATTTTTTTGTCCATTTGTTTTTTTTTTTCTTATAATTCATTCACACTCATATTTTTCTTTTTTTATTTTTATCAAATTGGATTTTCACATTTTTTACGGTTGGCATTTTTTTAATTTTTCGTCGGGAGATTCATTTGTTTCTCGTTCATTCTTTGTTTTTTCTGTTCTTTGTGCTTTCACATCTACTGTGGGTTCTTATTTTGCTTTTCTTATCGAATTGACTTCTCGCATTTTACTGCCGCTCTTTCTAGTTTCATCGTTTTTCATTTGTTTTAATTTTATCAAATTGATTTTCACAATTTTTTTAGTTGTCTTTTGTTTTGTTTTATACTAGTTTTTTTTTTAAATATTTTTCGTTTGGAGATTCATTCAGTTTTTTTGTTCGTTTTAGTCATCCATTTTCCTTTGTTTTTTCCGTTCTTTATGCTTTCGTATCTACTGCAGATTTCTGTTATGCTTTTCATATGGAATTGATTTTTCGCATTTTTCATTTGTTTTGTGATCTTTTGATTCATGCACTGCATTTCGTTTGTTTCTTTTTCGTTCGTTTTTTATTCTATACTATAACTTTTTACGGAAAATTTGCTGCTTCATTCAGCTCGGCGATTTCTTTTGTTTTTTTTTTCGCTTCGTGCCTGTTGCTGCTTCTTTAATTTCTCTTTTGTCTCTGATTTTTTTGCACATCAATTTGATTTTTTTTATTGGTTCTGATTTTTGATTTTCCAGATCAGCGATTTTTTGTCTTATTTTTATCATGTTATTCATTGTTTGTTTTTTGCTTGAATTTTCTTTTCGTGTGTACCCCTATTTTTTATATTAATTCCTGTCTTTCTCTATTTTTGTATTTTTTGTACTTTTATATTTTAACGTTACTGTACCAAATAATTACTCTATTGTAGGGTACAAATAAATTATTATTATTATTATTATTATATTTCAAATAATGTAATACAATTAATTTCTTTTTCTGTATTACAATAAATTTTTTTTTGTAATACAATTAATATTTTTTTTTTACACTTTGGAGTTTGGTGCAATTGGGGGGATTCTTTTTTCCTCAGAGAAATCTGGCAACCCTGAACCAAGGTCCCTCTTTTTTTTAATAATGAATGTTATTCAGCTGTGACTAATGCCCGGATTTATAAATAGAGAATGAATCGATGCTGCCCTGGAGCATGGAACCGCCTGGCAATTTCAAAACGAGGCAATCGTTGCAGAACCAAGAACGCGAAGAAAACTGCGAAGTGATGACCCAATCGGCTACGGTTTCGCTTTCTTTGATTGGAATCTCATTTCTAATGGATGGATTAATTTAAGCCGAGTTATTAGAGAAAAAGCGACAAACAAAATTTATCACCACCACCAATAATTTGATTTACATTGAAAGCAGCACCTCTTTGTTCTTCAAGGCCTTTAGTACCGGTTTCATAAACGAACTAAAGATTTTAAAATAAAAGTCACAGTCTGATGTCAAAACTAATGTAAAAACATATTTGTTTACACATCAGAATGTGACTTTTATTTTAAAATCTCGTTTAGTTCGATTATGAAACCGGCCTTTAACGTGTGTTCAAGCTTAAAGTAAAAGGTTTCATTTTCAAAGCTGACAATGGTTATAATGCATTTTTTTAATGTTAACTGTCGAGTTAAGATTTTTTAGTTAAAAAAAAAAGTGACCAGTTGCAGTTAGTTCATCCCCAAAACACTACACAACCCACCGCCAGTTGAAAAGAAATCGCCCTGTCAGATAACTTCCGGGGTTTGTGTTATTAAATGCGATCCGTGTATTTGGAGCCTGAATCGTTTCCGCGTGACCTGAAACGGCAAAAATAATTACGAACCCGACCTAGCTATATCACGTCCGCAAAAAAAAAATGTAATCTTGCGCAACAAAAATACCGTTAAGCGAAAAAGAGAACGCATCGTTGTTGTTATGCAAATCCAAAAGGCGAGGTGAGGTGAGGCGCGACTGACGCGACGCGATGTCGTCATCGTGACGTGCACAGAAAAAAAAAAAAAACCAAATACAAAAAAAAAGAAATGCAACTCGCATGTAATTAGGAGACGCGTAAAATGAGACAGACGTGTAAGTTACTGACCGCGAATGACCTTCGGCCATAAAACTTTTGCTTTTTGTATCTATATATACATGCAGGTGAGGTGCACTGGACCGTACCCTACTTTCTAAATCATCACAGAATCTGAAGACTTTACGAACGATCCGGATGGCTTTTGGGAAAGTTTCAACGACTCCGGAGATGCTCTCGTTTAAATACTCGATTGTGATTAAAAAAAAAAAATGGAGTAATCGTACAGTCACCGCAAATCAGGGCCGACATACACGGACCACTTTTAATTATCTCTCAATCCAAGTTGAATTATTACTTTTAAATTTTTTGCTTAAGCAACGTTGAATTGACTTGAAATGGCCTTGAGTTGAGTTGGATTGAATTTAAAATTCTTTTTTTTTCGAAATTTCGAAGTTTATCATTTGTATTGAGTTTGACCACTTTCTGAGTCTTGACTTTTAATTCCTTTTTTGAGTTTTACTTTTACGTATAAGTATTTTTGTGTCTCTTAATTTCGCTTGTTTGAATCGAGTTTGGTATTCTCCGTATATATATTTTTTTCCTTCCTTTAAGTTTTGATACAAAACAAATGTTTCAAGGACGCGCACCAGGTGTTCTTCCCCTTTTGGTCGGGCTCCTGGAGCTCCTAGAGAAGAAATTTGTCCACGAAAGTTTCAGGCATTTTCCCATAAAACCGAACGCCGCTCGCCAAAAAACAGTGTCGAACGTCGCCTGATCAAGATACACGCAGGAATGTCATTTTTTTAATGGTACACCCCGTGTTTTATTGCATTTTTGAATTCGCGAGCAAATTCTAGCCTGAAATCATGTGTCGCATGATGGGTCTAGCGCGAGTAGTTTCCGAGCCCTTCGTTCAAGGTCACCGAATCAACTCGGCAACCGCTTGTCGTAGACCCGTGTTGCGACACAACATTTCAAGCTAGAATTTGCTCGCGAATTCAAAAATACAATAATATGCAGAGGTTACGCTAAAAAAAGATGCAACCCGGGTTTCTATTTGGTTGAAACGATGTTCGCTTGTATTTTCTTTTGCAAGTGCCGTCCGAAATTCTGTTGGAGTGCGGTTTTTCTTCTGCATATCTTCGGTTGTTTTAGCCTAAAACGTTTTGCGATTGTTGTAACATAAAACAACTGTTCCAAGGTCGCGCAGACGTTTTCTTTGCGTCTGTTGTTTTTTTCTTATTCCCGCTCTTATTTGAGGATCTAGGCAAAACGATGTACACAAAAGCTTACAAACAGCATCGAATGCAATTGAACATCGTGTCGTTTGAAGGTAAAATCTAGAATTTCTTTTTTTTTTTCATGGAACACCTTGTATATTATTGCGTTATTGAATTCGCGAGTAAATTCAAGCTTGAAATCATGTGTCGCATGATGGGTCTAGCGCGAGTAGTTTTCGAGCCCTTCGTTCAAGGTCATCGAATCAACTCGGCAACCGCTTGTCGTAGACCCGTGTTGCGACACATGATTTCAGGCTAGAATTTGCTCGCGAATTCAAAAATACAATAATATGCGGGGGGTTTCGGTGAAAAAATTCAATTTCGGGTTTTGTTTTGATGAAACGATGTTCGGTTCAGTGGTGATCGCTGATCACGAATCGGTCACTGATCACGAACCGTCCTGATTTCAAAATAGAAAAAAAAAATTAAGTAATCAGTCACAGCAAATCAGGGCCAAAATACACGAACCACTTTTAGCCCTCTCCTAATCCAAGTTGAACAATGACGTTCAATGATGATCACTGATCACGAACCGCTTGAAAAGCAGTCGTCATACTCCACCGGGATTTTTTTCTCTAAAGAGAAACCATTATTTGTAAATTAATGTTTCTTGGTAAAGAAAAACAAATGATTACTCAGTCCGTCCATCCGAGTGAGTGTTCTCGATGAGGTGTTAACTTGTTCCACATCTTCTGGCGTTGTTGCTTTGCATATCAATCTGTTGGGTAACCTCTCGATGGTTGTTAAATAATTGAGTGCGAAGTGGTGAAACAATTGCTTTCGAGAAATTTCGTTTGCTCTTTCAATTACGCCATCGCTCGCATCATCGCCTTTTAATAATAAAAAACAATCTCCAAGTCACCGTCGCGTCGCGTCGAAGAAAATCTTCCTCGTGCTTTGTGTTCTTTTTTCTGTCTTTTTTTTCCTTTCTTGAAATTAAAAAAAAATGTGTTCCTTGTCCTTTGTGATTTTTTTTACCTTTCTTGGTTTCTTGAAAATTATAAAATTGTGTTCCTTGTCCTTTGTGTTTTTCTTTCTGTGGTTTTTTCCTTTCTTGAAAATTAAAAAATTGTGTTCCTCGTCCTTTGCGTTTTGTTTTCTGCCTTTTCTTCCTTTCATGAAAATTAAAAAATTGCGTTCCTTGTCCTTTGTGATTTTTTTAATCTTTTTTCCTTCCTTGAAAATTAAAAAAAAATTGTGTTCCTTGAGCTTTGCGTTTTTCTTTCTGTATTTTTTTCTTTCCTTCCTTTAAAATCAAAAATGTGGATTGTTTTAGAAGTCCTGGTTTTCACTAATTGCACATGTACGAGATAATCTTTTTTTTTTAATCGTTTCGAATGATTTCTAATTGATTAGGAAATACGTGCGAATAATTAAGTAAGTGTGAAGTGGAGAAGTGGTCGCTTTCGAGAAGTTTTGTTCGAGGAAATGTTTGCTTGTTTTAAAAATTAATGGGGATTATCATCAGCTTTAGCAACTGCAAATGCGAAGAATTCATAATTAAAGTAACTTATCTATGTACAGGGTGTCATTTAACTTGAGAGTTTTTTTTTCTTCCTGTAGAACGACACATGGTCAATGATAATCGATTTACAAAAATGAAGATAAATAATAATAAAAGTTTTTCTTTCTAATAAGGGAGGATGTGGCTTTTAAAGTGTAGAATGGTACGTTACGAGTTTCACGCTAAAAATTAATTACTAATTATTAATGCACCCAATATAAAAGAAACCTACCTTGGAAATTATTTCCAAGGTAGAAGATACCCATCCCTTTTCTTTTTCTACATATTTTACCCACATCGTCACTTTCTACAAAAAAAAAAAAAAAAACTTCTCGAGTTAGGTTACACCCTGTATATACGAAATTCAGGCCCGGCGGAAGGCGGTAAGCAAGGCATAAGGACGTTGTAAATATGTTAATTAAAAAACGATTAAAGCGCAGTTTGAACAATCTCAAGGTCATCCACGCTCGATTCAACAACTGAACTCAACTTTATTTAACCTAGCAAAAATAATAATAATAATAGTAAAAAACAAAACATAAAAAAATTAAAACAAAAAGATTTGTAGACAAAAAGAAATAATAAAAAAAAATTAATGTCCACCCAACCTAACTCCATTCAGTCCAAGTAAACAATTAAGAAAGAAAAACATTAAAAACAATGAAAAGTAAATAAATAATGTGAAAATGAAGTTCAACAAATCTCAAAGTTGCTTTTATTTAACTTAAGCAAAAAATATATATGTATAATAAAAAACAAAACATAAGAAAAAAATTAAAACAAAAAGCTTTAAAGTAGACAAAAAAAATTAAGAAGAAAAGTTTTTAATGTCCACCCAATTCAACTCAGCCTACCTTGATTCAACCCAAATAAAAAATGAAGAAAGAAGAAAATTAAAAGTTAATAAACGTGAAAATGTAGCTCAATAAAGGGGGAGAGGAGGGTGCGGGCTGAGAAACTTGCAGTTACGTGATTCCTAATTTTTGCACCTCAATCTTTTTAGGGATGAAGGGCCAACTACCATGTCAAAGCCAATTAGATTGATTTGTTTTCTTTTTTTATTAACACTCCCCTTATGAGCTACCTTCAGATCGTATCTGATTGCAGTGGATACCTCGAGCATCCTCTGTACAGCCGTTTCAGCCCTATTTGGGGCTTCGTCAGCAGAAGCGTAGCTCGAGAGTTCCAAAATTTTCAAGTTCAAAATCTCAGAATCCATGTTGAAGGACCAATTTCAAGAAGAACGCAAAACATTGCAAACTGAGAACCAAAAGTGACAGCTCGAGGTGAAAACTCTTCAAAAGTCTTTAAAAAAATCGAACAGCGAAGCTCCAAGGAACAGCGAACAGCTAACAGCGAACGCTCCCAGTATTGCTCAGGCTTAGTATCTAAAAGGTGAAAAAGTTTTTTTTTTCTGGGGGTAGGGGGTCGTTAAATGATTAGAAAGAAGCCAACAACAAGGAAAAAATAAGAAACGAGAAACTCGTGCGAAATATCACAGCGGAAGTTGAGCAAACCGGATCAAAAAGCTCAGGGTCCTCGACGCAGGACCAAGTTAAGGAAGAGGGCGAAATTTCGCGTACTCAGAAACAAAATTGACAGGCCGAGATGGAAAGGCGACGGAAGTCTTCAAAAGTCTTTAAAAAATGGAACAGTCACCACACCAAAAACTTATTTTAATCAGAAACAGCAGCGCAAGCTCCAAGGATTGGTCAAGGTCTAGGATTCAAAATGAGAAATAACCGGGAGGTCATTAAATGATAAGGAGAAAGCCAGCAACAAGAAAAAAATAAAAGAGAGAAACTCGTGCAGGGAAGTTGAGGAAGCCGAAGTAGAATCCATGATGAAGGACCGATTTAAGGACGAAAGCGAAGGAGAGTTTGCAAATTCAGAACCAAAAGTAACATCCCAAGATGGAAGAGCGATTAAAATCTTCAAAAGTCTTTAAAAATTTGAACAGCCAACACCTTGCTTTAATCATTTGCAGCAGCGAATGCTCGAGGGATTGGTTAAGGCCTGAGGATTTAAAAGGCGAAAAGATTTTTTTTTTCTGGAGGGCGATCTCATTAAACGATAAGAAAGAAGCCAACAACAAGAAAAAATAAGAAAAATGAAGCTCGTCGGAAGCTAAGCAGTCTGGAGCAAGAGCTCAGAATCCATGTTGCAGGACCAATTTAAGAAAGAAGGCGAGGCAAAAGAGATTACTTGCAAATTCAGCAATTCAAGAGATCGAAGAGCAAATGAAGTCTTCAAAAGTCTTTTGAAAATTGCAACTGCAAAGCTTAATCACCTGCAGCAGCGAATGCTCCAAGGCTTAGTCAAGGCATGGGATGTAAAAGGCAAAAGGATTTCTTTGTTGGGGAGCGAGGAAGGGGATTTATTAAATGATGAGGAAAAAGCCAAACAACGGGGTTATTAAATGACGGAGAAAAAATAAGAAAAGTTGAGCCAACTGGAGGAAAAGCTAAGAATCCATGATGCAGGACCAATTTAAGGAAGAAGGCGATGGAGATTTTGCAAATTCAGAACCAACAGTGACTGCCAGAGATGGAAGGGCAATTGGGGTCTTCAAAAGTCTTTTAAAAATTTAACATCCACTACCACTACCAAAAACTTACTTTAATCAAAAGTAGTAGCGAAAACTCCAAGGATTGGTTAGGAACTAAAAAGTGAAAAGTTTTTTTCTGTATTGGGAGGCCAATAAATGATGAGGAAGAAACCAACAATAAAGCAGCGAACACTCCAAGGATTGCTCAAGGGCTAGAATTTAAGAAATGAAAAGATTTTTTTGGGGGGCAATAAATTATGAGGAAGAAACGAACAACAATGCAGCGAACGTTCCAAGGATTGGTTTAGGATTTAAAAGGTGAAAAGGTTTTTATTTTATTGGGGGACCAATAAATGATGGGGAAGAAGCTAAGGACAAGGCAGACAACGGTCCAAAGATTGGTCAAGGTCTACGACTTAAAAGGTAGAAGGTTTTTTTTTATTTGAGGGCCAAAAAATGATGAGGAAGAAACCAACAATAAAGCAGCGAACACTCCAAGGATTGCTCAAGGGCTAGAATTTAAGAGGTGAAAAGATTTTTTTTGGGGGGCAATAAATTATGAGGAAGAAACGAACAACAATGCAGCGAACGTTCCAAGGATTGGTCTAGGATTTAAAAGGTGAAAAGGTTTTTATTTTATTGGGGGACCAATAAATGATGGGGAAGAAGCTAAGGACAAGGCAGACAACGGTCCAAAGATTGGTCAAGGTCTGCGACTTAAAAGGTAGAAGGTTTTTTTTTTTATTTGAGGGCCAAAAAATGATGAGGAAGAAGTCCAACAACAAGACAAAAACTCTCTAAAAATGGGATGGAAAGAAAAAAAGAACGTGGCAGTGAAAAATAATTAAAGAACAAAGAAAACTTCTTCGATTTTGCTTAAGCTGCTTGCTCTCTACTCCCAACGTTCAGTTCACCATTTTATTTTATTTTATTTTGAAACTAAAAATATACGCCTTCGGGTTTTCCCCGAATACTCGAAACGTGATTTTCCCAAGGCCTTTTAACCTTTTAACCTCAAGCCGCAAAAAATCCTCTCTGTTCTTGGCAATCGATTTAAACGATTTAAGTCGCAATCGCGTCTTTCCAAAGTTCGCAGCAATTTATTAATTTCGTCAGACTTGTTTGTCACCTTATTTACTACGAACGCAGTTCGGGAAAAGCAGATGGGAGGTCAACGAAGGTCGGTCAAAAAGATAACACACTTACTGGCGTATTGCAAAGAAAACATGACCGCAAAGCCGGCCATGATCGCCATCAGCTGCCATACCCCGCTGTGACGGTTGCTTCTCTCTCTCGCCAGCACCTCGAAGAACACCACGTACAAGAGGGTGCCGGCGGCCATCCCCTGCAGGAACACCGACGTCACGTCGAGTTCCGCGGTTTCCGCCTCCGACAAAGCGATCCCCATTCCAATACCTAAATCAATCAACACGTTCGTTTTTTTCTTTTGCCCTTTTTTGGACATGGGGGGCTAAAGATTAAACAAACAAACCTAAGGGAGTGACGACAGCGAAAGTTCCTATGTACACCAAGACCAAGGCGCTCTTGGTTTTCGACGTGACCAACTCGACCCCCACGCAAAATGCTATGACGAACTTGTGGGTGGCGATGGCCCCGAAGAGGTACCAAACCTTCTGGACGCTGTTTTCCAAACCCACGGCCAATCCTTCGAAGACGGCGTGGAAACTCAAGGCCAAAACAGCCAGGAGGCCGCTGAACGAATTCTTAATCATCTTTTCATCGAGATGAAGATGGCCGTGGTGATCGTGTTTAGGGGAATTGGGGGTGTGCTGCGACGAAGCAAGCAGGTCCTTGTTGGATTGGCTGATGCAACTAATACTGGTGTCGTCCTTGTTTAGGCTGACCCTGGGGATGCAGAGCGAGTCCCTCTGGGGACATCGCGATGAAAGGGAGCGTTGCAGGACGTCGTGCTGCAGCTTCCTGCCCAGAAACAGGTGGACGAGTTCCTCGATCATGTACACGAAGAAGAAGCCCAGGCAGAAGACGAGCTCAGACGCGGGGATCCCCTCGGGCAACACGGGGATCTTAACGGAATCGTCCAGGCGGGCGAAGCCCTCTCTGACTTCCGGTTGCAAGTGGACGAAAGTCGTGAAGAGCAAAACCCCCCCGCCGAAGCACAGCAGCAACGAGATCAACAGGTTGTTTTCGCTGTCCTTCTTCATCTTGAACAGCTTGGTCAGTTTGATGGGGGAAATCCCTATGAGGAATGAGCCGAGCCCCAGCACGGCCATTGCGACGATTTTTGCGATGATTAGGTCGTTGGTGCCCACCATTTTTAACGTGGTGGCAGTTTCAGTGTCGTCGTACATTTTTTCTTCTTGTAAATTTTCACTTTTTGTTTTATTATTTAAGCGTCATACTTTTTAGGAATATTCACCTTGCGACGGGGCGGTTTCCAAGTAAAAGGGGCAATCAAACTAGGCTGCTCAAGCAAAAAATGTAATGTTAAAATGAGAAGTTTCATTCGGAAAATAAAAATTCATTTGCGTCTTCAAAATTGGTGAGAAATTTTTTGTTCAATCACTCATGTGTCTGTTTGTGGTTATTTCGCTGACCTTTTACTTATTTCTTTTTAATTGATTCAGGCTTTCACTAGTCGTTCTTGTGGTTGTTGCGTGCTTAAAATAAGTGAGCTATGAGTAAACGCGCGTGCTTTTAAAAATGTTTAATAAAACAGGTCTTGGAATTTATTCTTTCAATTTAAAAAAAAAAAAATACGAAAGCGCTGTTTCATTAAGTAAAGATTAGCAAAGTATCGCAATAAGTCAAGCGAATGTATGGGTGGTTTGGAACGAAAATGGCGGAATGTCAAAGTGCCAAAAAAAACCGAAGCGGGTGTAGTAGCACTTTGGAGCGAAAATGGCGGTACGTCAACGCCATGGATTCGTGATTACTTTTGACGTACGATAAGTTGTTGAATGTTCTCGTATAGAAATGGGCTCACATTGTCTCCCAAAATTAAAAAAAAAGAAAGAAACGAAATTCGGAAACACGATATTTAAGGGAAAATGTAAAAGAAATATATAAAAGAAAAATGTCCACAAAAAAAAAACATGTTCTTCATAAAAATGAAACTGCAATAAAGAATTAAACAGTCACGAACTTGTACTGTGTGTAATCTAGCAAATTATTGCAAATAATTAAGGACTAAATATTAATTTTAAAAAATAGTAATTGATAATTAACGCGAATTTGTACGCGGCCGATTCAAATTGCATTAGAAATTTAAAGCAAGTTTAAATTTGCCGCCCAAAATGTGGAGTCACAATGGCGGAAGTTATCGGTTGGTATAATCTAGGGACTTTATAATTAAAATTGTTTTAACTGAAAAGAAAAATATATTGAGACGTCCTTGATGGGTGCTATCTCCGAAAGAATTTTGTTGTTATGTAAGTCTAATATTAGTGACAAAATAAAAAGAGATAACCCACTTTTTTGCAGTCACCTTAATTCGGTTCCTTGTTTGTGTTGTGTGGAGGTCGAGATCGTTACATGATCTCTCCTGCTTCTTTTTTCTCTTTTTTTTTTTTAGTTAAATCTTAAAAATAGGTGATTGCTAAATTTCTGGAACACGCAGCAATGTTCAAACAAATTTAAAATTTAAGTACGCGCATTAAAGTAAAAAAAAAAAAAATTTAACGAATTTTTCTTTTCATTTTAAGTAACAATCGATCACGGGGCAATTTTATTTTCAAAATGCCGCAAATGTCGAGGACTTTTAAATTTTGAAAGGGTAAACAATAAGATTCGATTGGAATTTCTACAAAAACGAAATGAGGAAACGAAAAGAAAATGGATTGTAATGAAATCGTTCCCATATTCTGCTACAGATGGCGCAGATTACTAAACAACAAAAATACAAAGGGTTGAATTTCCAAACAAAATAAAAATTGTCTGGAAATGAAAATCGTTTCCCTACTGTACTGCAGATGGCGCTAAATATTAAGAATCGAGTTGAATTAAAAAAAAATCATTAGGAAATGAAAATAAATAAATGCGATGAAATTATTTCCCAATTTTGCCACAGATGGCGCTGAATATTAAGAATAACGCGAAAGGTCTAAAACAAAAAAATGCCTGGAAATTAAAAGAAAAGAAAACAACCGTGAAGAAATGGTTTCCACATTCTCCTACGGATGGCGCCGAATTTGTACAATCGATTCGAATTTCACAAACAAAAAAAATCAGCAAATGAAAAGGAAAAAAAAGTCGACGAACTCGTTTCTCTACTCTACTATTGATGGCGCGGTCTAATTTTGTTTACCACGACCGAAAAATTTCCAAAATTAACCGCCGGGCGAAGAAGAAAAAAAAAAGGAAACCAAAATAAAAGAATCACGGGAAACCCGCGTAACGCGCGTAAATTGTTCCGACACCACAACAGATGGCGCTGTTAATCTTTTACTGCTAAATTTACCACACAACCAAAGAAGATCTGCGCAAAAATTCAATTTTTTAAGACAAATCGCCGAACGCAGAAGAAAAGGACTAAACAAAAAAAGAAAAAGAAAAAAAAACTATTAATCCTGGATGCTCTTGAACCGGAAAAAAGAAGAAACGAAAATGTCACTACGACTGAAGAAAATTAAGAAATCAAACGAAAATAAGATCGCAAAGCTGTTAAAAATGGGGGCGATTGTGATGAACTTGTTTAACTACTGTGCGATAGATGGCGCTGTTTTTCACTTATATTATCTGCTTATGTCTTTAACAAATTATTTTCTGCTTGCAGTGATTATTTAGGCCAGACGGTTTTCTTTTTTTGTGAAACACTGTTGGCAACGATGGGCGAAAATTCTGTACGAAAAGGCGATGATCAGAAAATGGATGACGACAAAATTGATAGATCACAAGAAATTGCCAGCGTGCTAAACAAATGGCGCTGTTTTTCACCTGCCATTTGTTTTAAACCGATTTAATTTCTGTTTTCAGCAATTTTTTTAAGATGCCTTTCACGACTTTTAAACACTGTTGGTAACACTGGGCAGAAGAACTGCAAGGAAAGTCAATAAAAGAAAACGCAAGATTGAAAATTGAAAGATCGCAATAAATTGCCGGCGTGCAAGACAGATGGCGCTGTTTTTCACCTGCGTTTGTTTTAAAGCGAATTATTTTCTGCTTTTGGAGATTTTTTTAAGATGCCTCTAAAGTGTTGTTCAGATGTTTTTTTTTCTTTTCTGAAACAGTGTTCCTTCTGCCCAGTGTTACCAACGGCCAGAAGGACTGCAAGGAAAATCAATAAGAAAACGAGCGGAAGACAAAATTGAAAGATCGAATTGAAATTGATTTTTCACCTGCATTTGTTTTTAGCGAATTCGCAGTGATTTTTTTAAGTTCCGGCGTTTTTTTTTACAGTATTGGCAACACTGAATAAGCAAGGCGTTTAGAAAATTAAAAAACAAAATAATTGAACCCGATAATTAGAATAATAGGCTCAACGAACTGGAAAGCCCAATAAACTAAAATCAAATTAAATTAATTGAATTTTAATTATTTGAGAAAGCTGTTAACACACAGATTTAGAATAATTAAAACGAATTTGTTACAAAACAGTTTTAATTTTTCAGCAAAAGAAAAATCGTTTTCCTTTTTTTTTTTAAAAAAAAAACATTTTTTGTTTTTGCACTTGAAGTGCAATTAATATTTTTTTTTGTTCCGACGACAGTGTCTATCATTAAATAAACGTTTTATTAAAAAAAAATAAAAAAGAGAATCTAAAAGCCGATTGTAATAAAATCACAATAACAAATATGAAAGGTCAGACTTTACTTTGTTTGGACGAGATAAACGTTTTTTTTTTCTTTTTTTAATGCGGAAATTATTGAAACCTTCCATTCACAATTTATTTATTTATTAATTCTTCCAACAAACTAAGAAAAAAAACACGCGTTCTTTGGCGAGCGGGAGGGGGGGGGGGCGAGGGGGTTCTTTTAATACTAATTTATTTATATTTTTTTAAGAAAGTTAAGAAGAGATCTGAAACATTTTTTAATAAAATTCAGCGAAGCAAAATATTCATTAAAAAGAAAAATTCAACATATTTTTTTTAATTAGTCACTAGTTTAAACAACTTTTTTTGAAAAACACTTTTTTTTTTGTTTTTGCAACAAAAATCGTTTACCTTTTTTAAAAAAAGCATTTTTTGTTCTTGCACTTGAAGTGCAATTAATATTTTTTTTTTGTTCCGATGACAGTATCTATCATAAATTAAATAATTAAAATAAATTAAATTAAATAAACGGTTTATTAAAAAAAAATAAAAAAAAATAAAAAAGAGAACGTGAAAGCCGATTGTATTAAAATCACAATAACAAATATGAAAGGTCAGACTTTACTTTGTTCGGACGAGATAAACGTTTTTTTTTTCTTTTTTTAATGCGGAAATTATT
The DNA here is from genome assembly GCA_036172665.1 of Prosopocoilus inquinatus. Classification (NCBI taxonomy): domain Eukaryota; kingdom Metazoa; phylum Arthropoda; class Insecta; order Coleoptera; family Lucanidae; genus Prosopocoilus; species Prosopocoilus inquinatus. The sequence continues at coordinate 49,129,556 of CM069876.1, forward strand.
GAAACCTTCCATTCACAATTTATTTATTTATTAATTCTTCCAACAAATTAAAAAAAAAACACCCGTTCTTTGGCGAGCGGGAGGGGGCGGTGGGGTTCTTTTAATACTAATTTATTTATATTTTTTTAAGAAAGTTAAGAAGAGATCTGAAAATTTTTTGAATAAAATTCATGGAAGAAAAAATATTCATTAAAAATTCAAAATTTTTTTTCTATTAGTCATTAATTTAATGGATGATCCTTTGATTTAAATCTGAGATCTGAGAGAGTTTAGCCACGTGGAAAAATACGAAAAGGAAAAAAAATGAACGCAAAGAGAAAATAGTTTCACAACTTCCCAGATTTCTACTGCGTGCCTGCCTTGAGCAATGATGATGATCTGAGATGATAACAAAATTAGACCAATTGCCGCAAGGTCAAGTCGAGATTCGAAAGGGACTTTTACTTTGCATACTACATGGAACAGTGTGTTTGTGTGTGTGTGTGTGTATAGAAATAATTAATAATTTTATAATAGATGACCCCATTTACTTGATGAAACTACCTCGATTCACAAAACGAAACAACGGAACCGCACACACGTACATACACAACAAAACAAACAAAAATCTTGAAAATTACACTCGGAGCGAAACCCGGGGCGACGACACGAAGATAGGAAGCGCGAGTGCCTTCACGTAGCACACGGAGAAGTCGTCGACGAAGACTGAAAGCAAATCGCCGGCTTCGACCAGAGTTCCATTTCTACTCCTCCTGGTTGTTTGCCGTGAGTGGTAATAATTGAGAATGTTACATAGATAAATAAATGTCAGCTGACTGCTTGGTAATAGTAATAAATAAACTTGTTCGACAAAGGCTTCATCATCAACGTTGCCATCCATTGTTCTTGTCTCTTCTCTCTTCTCGGATTTATATTTACCTTCGCCTGTTTATGAGAGAGCTGAGACCACGACGGATGTTAAATATTATCTATCTACTCTTAATTGTAAATCATTGGAACATGAATATCTATGAGCATTCGAAATAAATTATGCTAATCATACGTACACATTCACCCACCTGATTACACGTTGTTACTTTTATTAATAATAATCAGTTTCTTTTAATGCGCTATGTATACATAACTGTGAAAGGTACAATGTATAAAATGGCACTCCCTACTGTTATACAGGGTGACTGTGATAGTTATGCACGACTATGAGGTAATGTCAGCGCGTTTGAACTTGAATGTCATCAATTCGCATGTCTTTAACAAAAACTTCATGGTTTTCGTGAAAATCGCGGTTGAAAACTTTCCGAAACTGTTTGAGAACCACTGGGCCGATGGTTCTCAAGTCTGCAGTTTCGACGGAAAAATGTTGAACTGCGATTTTGTCGAAGACCAATCGGTAACTGTTTGTTAAGAACATGCGAGTTCACGACTTAAGTTCAATCGTTGCCATTTACTGTGATATATGACAAGGTTTCAAGCTTTGCACAACTATCACAGTCGCCCTGTATAATCAAAAGATCGACAACACCGAGCTAAACGAAAAACAATAATTTTCCGGACGAATCAATTCGTAGAAAATTAAAGCAAATCGTAAAAAAGTGAACATTAGGATAAAAAAAGCAACAAAGAAGCAACGAAGAAGATCAAGACATTAAGAATAAGAAAAATCAGAACAAATAAAAAGAAAACAAACGACAACCGGAAACAAAAGAGAAACGAAAGAAACAACTACAAAATGCAAGGCATGAAATGAACACAAAAACAAAAGAACAAAAACACAAATATTTGATCTGATTTGATTTTTGAATCAAAAAAAGCAAACAAACAAAAATCGGAAACAAAAGAGAAACGAAAAAAACAACTACAAAATGCAAGGCATGAAATGTACACAAAAACAAAAACAAAAGAAGAAAAACAACAAATATTTGATTCGATTTGATTTTTGAATCAAAAAAAATCGTAGAAAATTTTTATTTCTGATCTGTGTGAAGTAATATGATGAAAAAAAAAAACAAAACAAAACACGAAACAAATGAAAAACGATGCACGAAAGAGCGTCGAAAAAATTGCGGAAAATCAATTCGAGATAAGGAAAACAAAACAAAATTGCGCGGTGCGAAAATATAAGGGACAGAAAAAAAAACAAAAGAAGTAGGTACGACTAAAATGAACAAAAAAACAAATGAATCTCCAGAAGAAAAAAAAACCAGTCGGAAACAAAAGACGACGATTGTAAAACAAAAAAGGGTAAAAAAATCAATTTGAAAAGAAAAACAAAAGAGAAATGCACAGTACGAAAATATGAAGAAAATAAACAAAAGAAGTACGATTGAAACGAACAAAAAACAAATGAATCTCCAGAAGAAAAAAAAAACAAAAGAAGTAGGTACGACTAAAATGAACAAAAAAAAACAAATGAATCTCCAGAAGAAAAGAAAAAACCAGTCGGAAACAAAAGACGACGATTGTAAAACAAAAAAGGGTAAAAAAAATCAATTTGAAAAGAAAAACAAAAGAGAAACGCACAGTACGAAAATATGAAGAAAATAAACAAAAGAAGTACGACTGAAACGAACAAAAAACAAATGAATCTCCAGAAGAAAAAAAAAACAAAAGAAGTAGGTACGACTAAAATGAACAAAAAAACAAATGAATCTCCAGAAGAAAAAAAGACTAGTCGGAAACAAAAGACGACGATTGTAAAACAAGAAAGGGTAAAAAAAATCAATTTGAAAAGAAAAACAAAAGAGAAATGCACAGTACGAAAATATAAAGAAAATAAACAAAAGAAGTACGATTAAAACGAACAACGAACAAATGAATCTCCAGAAGAAAAAAAAAACCGTCGACAAACAAAGGACGATAATTGTAAAAAAGGCGTCGATCAAAGAGCGTGGAAAATCAATTTGACAAAAAAACAAAAGAAAATTTGAAGTCATCAAATCAATTTCAAAAAAAAAAAAACGATACTAAAATGAAATTCGACGAAAATTTTTCTAAAAAAAAAAATTTACAGGAAACGAAAGAGAACTGTAAAAAGGATGCAGTAAAATGTGAAAACCAATTCGATTGAAAAGAAGAAAAATATGAAATAATTAAATGAGAAAACGACGATTTGCAAGTCCGGAAACTAGCGGGAAACAAAAGGACAAAACAAAAAAAAAAACAAAAACAAAAAAGGAGGAAAATCAATTCGATAAGAAAAAACAAAAGAGAAATGAACGCGCATGGTACGAAAATATAAAGAACAGAAAATAAACAAAAGAAGAACAAAAAAACAAATGAATCACCAGACGAAGAACAAAACTAGTCGGAAACAAAAAAAGGAAAAGCGTCGAATAAAAATTTTGACAAAAAAAAAGAATTACGAGAATTACGAAATCATAAAATGAATTAAAAAAAAAAACAGAAGTTAAACGATACTACGACGGACAAAAAAAATGAAATTCGACGAAGGAAGAAAATGAAAAGAGAACTGTAAAAAGGAGGCCATAAAATGTAAAAACCAATTCGATTAAAGAGAAGAAAAATGCGAAAAACAAGAAGAAATAAAAACAACAGAAGGGATAAAATTTAAAAAAAAATAATTAAATGAGACAACGACGATTTGCAAGTCCGGAAACTAGCAGGAAATAAAAGAACAGAACAAAACCAACCAACCGTGAATAAAATGTAAAAAAAAATCCTGAAGACAAAAACAAAAACCAAAGAAAAAATACGAAATGAACAAAAAACAAAAGAAAACGATGCTCGAAGTAAAGAATTTAAAATTTTCCGTAACGAAGTAAGTCGAAAGGCCGGTTTTCATTGCGGGAATGTTTCCAAAAACTTCTTTTTCTCTTAGTTTTGGCTTTGCAAAAAAAAGAAACGTCTTTCTCTTCCAAAAACAACAAAAAAAAAATGTCGACGTTTAAAAGAGCGCTAAGCCCTTCGGGCAAACACCGCTTCTGAGAGACGGATATTTTTCTAAATAATTTTCATTTTAAATATTTTTTCTGCAGGGGTCGAGTAAGAAAGATAAATTTAAAAAAAAGCTGAATTTAAGTACCGATTGTTTCGTATGAACTTGAAAAGAGGCGGTGTCCACGCAGATGACTGCGTTAGAAATCTTGTTGCAACAATTTTTTCCTAGTTTTTAAATTAAATTTGGAAAAAAAAATAGAAATTTTGTTGCATCAATTTTTTCCTGGTTTTTAAATTAAATTTGGAATAAAAAAAATCCGTTAAAAAACAAAGAAACAAAGGACATTACTGTCCACAATCTTGAAAGCTTAAAAGAGCTGTCCCCTAGGCCCTACTTTTGACAAACACTGCATCTGAGAGGTATTTTTTTTTTTTAATATGATTGAAATTTTTGCGGGGGCAGCTTTTACTCGTCGAGTAAGAAAATTAAATTAAAAAAAATAAATAAAAAAGTTAAGGCAACGGATATTAAAAAAAAAATACTGTTTAAACGAAATTTCAAAAAGAAAAGCATTATGGAAGAAAAGCCAAAACAAACAAGCAAACAAAAGATTTGATTAAAAAATATACTATTCTTCAAGACATAAACGACTGACGTTCTTTTTTTTAATTATCGTTTTGTTTTTGTTTAATTAAGTTAACAAAACAAAAAACAAAAAATAAAAAAATTAAACACACTCAAGATTTCAACAAAAAAGGACGACGGGAAAAGGAAACAAAACAAAAGACGATCCAACTGAAACACTTTTCAATCAAAGTTTCGTCCACAGAAACATAAAAAAATAATAATAATAAAAAAAAAACAAAAGGCTATCGCGTTTTAATTTTGCATAAAACGTAAAAACCGGTTGGCAGAATATTTTTTTAAAAAATCTGATTCTACGACGAATAAAAAACAAACAAACAATAGTTAAAAAAAGGACAATCGCGCTTTAACTGAACGCACAGGAAATAATAGTTTTTGAAAAAAAAATTGTCAATTGAGACTGACAGTCAAAAAAAGATCTTTTTGGCAACCACTGACAGTTAAAAAACAGAAGAAAAACGCAATCAAAATAACAAAAAAGAAAAAACAAAAGACGATCGGATCAAAATACTTTTAGATCATCAACGAATTTGCCCCCCCCCCCCCCCAAAAAGTGAAAATCGGTTCTTCAAAATACTTTTTTTTCGTGATCGACTTTCGAAACTTTTTTATTTTTTTTTATTTACAAAGAAAAGACGAGACGGGCGAATTTAAAAATAAACTAAACGACGGTCGAGGAAAAACAAAAGACGATCGCGTTTTCTGACGCGTAAAAAATCAAAGAAAAATGAATACAGCCGCTCGCGTGGTTGCCTAGTTTTAGAGAAAAAAAATCCCTATTGAGATCTTCTTGGCAACCACTGACAGTTAAAAAACAAAAACAAAAAAAAACGCAATCCAAATAACAAAAAGAAAAAAAAAAGAGAAAACAAAAGACGATCGGATTAAAATACTTTTAGATCATCAACGAATTTCGCCCCCCCCCCAAAAAGTGAAAATCGGTTCTTCGAAATATTTTTTTTCGTGATCGAAATTATCTCATTCGTTGTCGATTTTAGGAATAATTGGATTTCTTCTTTCAATTTTTTATTTAAAACTGCGTTTCGGGTTCGAACCGAGGACGTTCAGTATGTTAGACTTTGCACCCTAAGCACTCATCCAGTGCCGGAATCGACCTAAGGACCTTCAGTATGATAGACTTTGCACTGTAACCACTTAGTCCGCGTCGAAATCAAAGCAAGGACATTCAGTATGATAGATTTAGCACTCTAACCAATTGGTCTGTGTCGGGATCGAATTAAGGACCTCTAGTATGCTAGACCAACCACGGACCTTCCATATGCTAGACTCTGCACCCCAACCACTCAGCTTGCGTCGGGATTGAACCAAGGACCTTCACTATCCTAGACTCTGGACTCTAACCACTGCATTGAACCAAGGACCATCAGTATTCTAGACCTTGCACTCTAGCCCCTCAGTTACTGTCATAAATAAACGTCTGTACGAGCCATTACAACTCTAACTTAATTCATTTGTTAATTGTAAACGTGATTTTAAGTTGATTAGTCACCTGCATTACGTTACATAATATGTATAACAAATAATTATTACAAGAGAAAATTTACAATTCATGTACAAAGTTCTCCTTTTTTTAATTAAACTCGGCAAATATTCTCGTGTTAGTTTTGCCAGTAATGTGTTCCTAACGAATTTGGTTAATTAATAATCTGTAATTTAAAATGAGGTAATCAGTACGTGAGCCAAATCATAAGTAGTGCTCTTGTTCTGGCGTGTAACGACGTTATTAGGCAAGGTTGAATTTTTTTTTGTATGGCGATTTATCCTAACTAAAAAAAAAAATCATCCATCACGCTTACAAGACGTAAATAGAGGAGGAATTTACGCTTTCAGCTAGTTGCTAGTTGTTTCACGAGCATTTATTTATCTCTTCCCCTTTTTGTTTTGTATGTAGAATAAAACGCATCGCGTGACTAACACCGGTTAGATACCTTGAACAGTCGCTTCAACTTGGGTGAACTTTAAAGTTTGGGATCTCCGCATTTTATGTTTGATGTTGTTGCTTGCTGAAGAGAATATTTTACAATATTTTAAACTCATCCACGTATTTAAAGTACTGTCATGATACTCTTAAATTTATTTACTCGAATAACGCAGGAGAAAAAATTGCAACTACGCTGATAATGTTACTTTTGAGCACGAATCCTATCGTACAGTTGGTATAGTGAGTTGCGTTGCGTTGCGTTTCCAGCGGGGATGTAAAAAATACGCTAGACGTCCCTCCAAACTAAGCCGAACGTGCGCTAGCGCGCGCGCAAAGCGGCAATCGCCGCTGTTACAATCTCAATCGCAGGGACGTTTAAGGTAATTTTTGAGGCCGAGCGCCTTCACGGCCGTTTCGTTTCGTTTTGGTTTCACCAAGCGATGTAAATCGGTTAATAATTCTTACATAATCCCACAGTCGCGAACAATAAACAATTGCAATTCCCATTGTTCTTCATTTAACGCTTTAACGTAATGTAAAAGGCGAGCAAAATCGGCGAAGATAACGAACCGCGTGCGCGTAAATCAATTGAACGGCGGCGGCAGCGGAATTTATGACAGCAGCAACAAAACAATATCATATATTTATTGATTTCTTTATCGGGTGTAACTCTTGCAATAACATTTACTGTATTTCTTAAGCCGACCGTAACTTGTTTTATTATTATTATTGCGAGATGCGCAGCAAAAGAAAAACTTGTTTTCATTTTGCGCTTGCAAATTAAAATTCGTTGCGGTGAACACGGTTTATTCTAAGTTTACTTACACATAAGCAAAGAGGCAAGGAAATATTTACAACAATATTTATTATTATTAATTGTAGCTTAAGTAGCGACATCCTGTGATCGCTTTTTAACTTGACATTACATTAGGATTGGCAAATTGAAGCTAATATTTACAGAGAAGCGCGCGTTTGTGTGAATTCCTGGAGGTTTCGGAGATTCCGGCGGTGTTGCGAAACCGAACTCGCATCGCTCTGCGAAGAAGTTTGGCCTCGTACAGGTGAAGTCGATTCGAAGGCGTTTCCAGTGTTTGATTCGCGTGTAATTAGGCAGAATCGGTAAAGGAGGAAGAGGAGAGCGTTCTATGCGTTGCATAAGAATCCGCGGTATGAGTCCCGTCTGATTGTTAATTATTAATCAATTTAATTAAAGTGCAACTCACAGAAGAGACCGTATTGAAGTGTCTGATTCGCGTGTAATTAAGCAGAATCGATAAAGGAGGAGGAGAAGAGGATTCGAAGATATATGGCATAAAAATCCGCGGTAAGAGTCCCATCTGATCGTTAATTAATTAATCAACTTAATTAAAGTGAAGGAAATTTTCACCGAGTTGTAAAGATTTTCGGATTCATGATTTTCACAACATTGCATCACAATTCGGTTGGTCGGTTGAATGATCTCCGGCATTTCAGAATTTTACAATAATTCATTTAGAATAATTGAATTTTTTTGTTCAATTTTTAATTCGTCTCTCTCGATATCGAAGCAAGGACGGTTAGTACGTGGGAGGTAAGAAAGCTAGCGTGTTTGTGTGAATTTATCGAGGCTCTGAAGATTCTAAAGATTCTGGTGAAGTATTGCCGAACTCGCATCGCTCTATGAAGAGGTGTGGCCTCGTACAGGTGGAGTCGTATTGAAGGCGTTTCCAGAGTTTGTTTCGCGTGTAATTAAGCTGAATCGATAGAAGAGGAGGAGGAGAAGGAGTGGATTCGATATATGGCAAAAGAATCCGCGGTATGAGTCCCGTCTGTTGGTTGAAAAAAAAAATTGGGGCGAAAATGTGAAACAATTTTCGTGAAATAACAATTTTTCCAGGCGCATGAATTTCTGAAAGGAAAATCTAGAGATTCCGGCTAAGTGTTGCGAAGCCGAATCGCATCGCTCTGCAAAGAGGCGTGGCCTCGTGTAGGTGGAGTCGATTTAAAGGCGTTTCCAGTGTTTGATTCGCGTGTAATTCGCTGAATGGATAGAAAAGGAAGAGAGGATTCTAATAGTATAAGAATCCGCGGTATGAGGTCCCATCTGATGCTTGAAAATCGAGGTGAAAGTGTGAAACACTCCGCAAAATAATAATTTTCGCAGGCCCTTGAATTTTTGGAGGTTTTAGAGATTTTAAAGACTTTGGCAAAGTGTTGCGAAGCCGAACTCGCATTGCCCTGCGAAGAGGCGTGGCTTCGTACACGTGAAGTCGGATTGAAGGTGTTTCCAGTGTTTGATTCGCATGTAGTTAAGTTGAATGGATAAGAGAGGAGGAGATGATTCTAATAGTATAAGAACCCGCGGTATAAGGTCCCGTCTGATCGGGGTGAAAGTGTAAAACACTAACAATTTTCCCAGATACGTGAATTTCTGGACGTTCCAGAGATTTTAAAGATTCCGGTAAAGTGTCGCGAAGCCGAACTCGCATCGCTCTGCGAAGAGGCGTGACGTCAAGTACAAGTAGAATCGATTTGAAGGTGTTTCCATTGTTTGACACGGGTGTAATTAAGCTGATTCGATAGAGGAGGAGGAGGCGGAGAGGACTCTAAAGGCTAGTAGTTTACATTATCCGATTTCGCATTCGATTTTCAGTTTCGAGTAGCTCAAACGTGTTATTCTTGCTTTTACACTATTCGGTTTTCCATTCGAGAAGTTAGTTTCATTCGAGACTAACTCGAATATAAAGTCGATCAGAAAAATCAAATGTAAAAATCGAATAATTTAAAGTAGCTTTAATATGGTGTAAGAATCCGCGGTATGAGGCCCCGCCTGATCGTTGAAAATCGTGGTGAAAGTGTGACACACTCCTCGTGGAATAACAATTTTTCCCGGTGTTGGATCTTCCTGAAATTTTGTAGGAATGTAGGGAAATGTACGCCCGAAGTGCTGGGAAAGTATCAGGAAAATCCGTGTTGGGAAACCTGAGTAATTTAATGTTTGAAACTTTCCAATTCTAAGAAATGTTAGGAGCGTATTTAATTAAGCGCCAAATTCATGCAAAAATTAAACGAGCCACTTTAGAATAAAAACTAACGTACAAATCGTATTATTGTTACTACCCGAACCGAGGTTTAAATACATCACACCGACGCTAGGCAGTTTTCGAAGCCAATGAGCGAATTTTGCGGAGGAGACGGACCGAGGTCCAAAGGATATCAATGCATAACTGAACCAATAAGAGTCCAGTTTTGTTACCAGTCGGACCGTAGCCAAAACGAGCCACTTTAGAATAAAACTAATACGCATAGACGAAAATACAAACGAAACAGAGGATGATTTCGGGTTCGAATATTTTCTCTCTCTTCAATAAGCAAGTTCATCTCACGAACGAATCAAAAACCCTGACACGTTTTGATCACGAACACGATCTGTTTTGAATCCCTGTATATCTATCGGTTAATTAAATTTGGGCGATTGCATCGAGAACTTTGGATTACAGTTTGTTAATGGGCCGAGTGTTCGATCGATTGATAACAATCACTCCTATTTGATATCATGCATAAAAATTTTTTTTGGGTTCTCAACTACTTGCAGGAAGTTCCGGTAAACTTTTGAACATGAAAAAAATGAAATCCAAAACAAAAGAGATAAGTATGGGAATGCAGAATTGTAAACATTTTTCTCGAAGCACGTTTTTTTTTTAAACAAATAGTTTTTACTGCAGTGTACTGTTATACGTAACTACTATGTATGTGTAGATACACAAAGAGCGAGTGTCTTGTTTACCATGACTCACTGATTCATTGTCAACATCTTCAGACTTTGATAAGATAAAAAAAGGTTGTAAATTATTGTTGCACTTTAGTGGATACGAACAAAAAATAAATTACAGATACCATTAAGCGTTCATCTGCAATAAAAAAAAAATGTTTAGGTTAGTTTCTGATTAATTTCTTCCTCGAAACCGATTGTGAGTGGTACTGTACATACCAGGTGTCCCAATCTTTGATATTCTTTTTTTCATTTTTGTTTTTGTTTCACTTCAACATCTCCAATCAACAACTTGTTTTTGCATTTGAAACTTTTATTTTTAATTTAATTTTTCTTAAAAAAAAGGAAAAAGACTTTTCCATATTGAAGTAACCAAATATTTAACGATTTAATTAACCATGCACATTGTTTCATTTTCTGAGTCTCTTATATCGATCGATCTTTCGTAATCTAATGAATTTCGACAGAAAAAAATAAAATAAATTGAACGCCTGTTTGCTTTTTTTTTTTTTTCTGCGAACAATTACTTTCCGACACCGTTCTTAACCACAACAACAATCGCCGTTCGCAATTTACCGCATATAACAAATTTAAATGTGTTACGTAAGTTTGACCTTGCCTGCGAACAAATGGCGTTTAACATTTCTTTGCCTGCCTGGTCGGTCAAGTCATGTCTGGCATTTAAAAAGCGAACCGCGCCGCCCCTGGAAACGAATTAATTGCCGATTGTAAAAGGCGATCATGCTCGCATATTAATGGAAATTAATACATAATTGAAAAGAAAAAAAAAACGTTTTCTCTTGCGTAACAGCGATTGTTTAGGTCTATTTCTGCAGAGGTTCGAGGAATCCCCCACGTAGTCGGTAGATTGCGCTGCTAAATCCTGTTTACTTAGAATGAGTACGAACATGCTCCCGAACTTATCCGGGCGTGTGGATCTCGCTTTACGAATCAATTTGTTCTCGCGATATTGAAATCTATTTTTTTTTAACACATCGAATAGCAGCAGCAGCTTTGCGAACTTATACGGACGTCTGGACGCCGCTTTACGAATCATTTCGTTACCGGGATGCCAATTTATATTTTGTTTTACAGCGAAGTGCTGCGAAGCCGAACTCGCATCGCTCTGCGAAGAGGCGTGGCCTCGTGTAGGTGTAGCCGATTTGAAGGCGTTCTCAGTGTTTGATTCGCGTGTAATTAAGCAGAATCGATAAAGCAGGAAGAGGAGAGCATTCTATACGTGGCATAAGAATCCGTGGTATCGCGTAAATCAATTGAACGGCGGCGGAATTTATGACAGCAGCAACAAAACAATATCATATATTTATTGATTTCTTTATCGGGTGTAACTTTTGCAATAACATTTACTGTGTTTCTTAAGCCGACCGTCACTTGTTTTATTATTATTATTGCGAGATATGCAGCAAAAGAAAAACTTGTTTTCATTTGGCGCTTGGAAATTATTAATTTACAAATAAACAAAGAGACAAGGAAATATTTACAACAATATTTATTAAGAGCTTAAGTAGCGACATCCTGCGATCGCTTTTTAACTTGACATTACGTTAGGATTGTCAAATTGAAGCTAATATTTGCAGAGAAGCGCGCGTTTGCGTGAATTTCTGGAGGTTCTAGAGATTCCGGCGGTGTTGCGAAACCGAACTCGCATCGCTCTGCGAAGAAGTTTGGCTTCGTACAGGTGAAGTCGATTTGAAGGCGTTTCCAGTGTTTGATTCGCGTGTAATTAAGCAGAATCGATAAAGGAGAAAGAGCAGAGCATTCTATACGTGGCATAAGAATCCGCGGTATGAGTCCCGTCTGATCGTTAATTAATTAATCAATTTAATTAAAGTGCAATTCACAGAAGGAACCGTATTGAAGTGTCCGATTCGCGTGTAATTAAGCAGAATCGATTATCGATAAGAGGAGGAGGAGAGGATTCGATATATGGCGTAAGAATCCGCGGTAAGAGTCCCATCTGATCGTTAATTAATTAATCAACTTAATTAAAGTGCAATTCACAGAAGAAGGGAATGCTTCGCCGAGTTGTAGGGACTTGATTTGATATATAACATAAGAATCCGCGGTATGAGTCGGGTCTGATCGTTGAAAATCGGAGTGACAGTGCGGAACAAGGCCGTAGCCAGACTAAATATTCAGGGGAAGCCTGTCGTAGTATAGGATAGATTCCATAAGTTTATATTCCAACACTTTAACGTATTTTTAAAATATTTTCATGTCAGGGTTGGTTGGTCCATCGTAGGGTAGGCTTAAAACTATTTAGGCAGGCTCAGCCAGAGATTCCGGCGATGTGTTGCGTAGCCGAACTCGCATCGCTCTGCAAAGAGGCGTGGCCTCGTATAGGTGGAGTCGATTTGAAGGCGTTCCCTGTGTCTGATTCGCGTGTAATTAAGCTGAATCGATATGAGGGGAGGAGACGATTCGGTATATGGTATAAGAATCCGCGGTATGAGTTCCGTCTGATCGCTGAAAAGTATCAGGAAAATCCGTGTTGGGAAACTTTCCAATTCTAAGAAATCTTAGGAGCGTTTCATTATTGTTATGTTCGAGGAATCCCCCACGTCTGTGTTGGGTAATCGGTAGATTACGCTTTTAAATTTTATTTACTTAGGATGAGTAGCTTTTTACGAACATGCTTCCGAACATATCCGGGCGTGTGGACGCCTCCGCTTTACAAATGAGTATTTCTACGGACACGCGCGCGAACTTATACGGACGTGTGGATGTCGCTTTACCAATCATTTGGTTATCGGGATGCTGAAATCTATTTTTTTTACGCCCGTATGAGTTCGTAAGCGTACCTATAGAAGTACTCATTTGTAAAGCGCCAACCACACGCCGGGATAAGTTCGGGGACACGTTCGTGGAACTACTCATCCTGTAAATAGAATTTAAAAGTGCAATCTATTGATAACCCAACACAGCCGTAGGTGATTCTTCGAACCTCTGCAGAAACAGAATATTTTGTTCGGTTTATTTCGAACGAGGCGGCAACAAGCGTGTATGTGCGCAATCTCGTGTCGCTGTAGCGTTATACGTTTGCCGATTCGTTGGTGTTTTACCTCGCGAACTTACACGGGCGTGTGGATGCCGCTTTACAAATCACTTTTTTCCTGCGATACCGAAACCTGTTTATTTTTTTCGCATGCTTTGAATAGGAGGGTTTGCTCTGCGAGCATGTTCGCGAACTTATCCGCGCGTGTGGATGCCGCTTTACGAACCATTTCGTTCCCGCGCTACCGAAATCCAATTTTTTCTTTCCTTTCGAACATTTTAATATTCATTAATTCCGATGATAAGTTCGGCGACAAACGTCACAGCGCGAGGTCGTTGTTTTTTCTACTATTTATTTTTTTTTTGTGTTCGTTCGGAATGGCGCAAGTAATTCATTCCGCGAGGAATTTGACAAGGTTGCAGCCGCATACTTAAAAAAGTGTTTCGGATTCTTCCTGGAGCGCCGATCTATGTGGGTTAGTTGTTATAAGGCGAAGGTGAACCAGGTCGTTTAAATCCGGGTGACTTATAAAAATTTGAATTGTTCATTAAAACCCGGCGAATGAGTCATCGCAGGAAGTCGCCAACTGAAAATTTGTTGAGGTTGACTGTTTTCGTCATTTCGCTGCTTGAATAATAATTAATTACGTGATTTGCATTAAAAAGATGATTAAACTAATTTTACTAAAGTGTACATGCTCTATTCGGACAGCCTGTATATGAATGAACTTTGACATCCAAATGAAAAATGTCATCCAAATTATGTTTCGCAGCCCAAGCAATTGTTTTTTTTTTTTTTTGTAATAAAATCCATATAACTTCCAGGATATACTATAATTGCCAAATTGAAGAAGGAAAAGAAAAGAAAACAAAAGAATAACTGGCGAATTGCTACCACTGTAAAGTGTCACGCGACACTCTTTATAATTGAGCACTCAAATATGAAAAAAAAAAACAAAAAGAAAAAACTGAAATTCAGTTTTCGAAAGCGTCATCTCCTAATTATTTTGAGTACTGAGTACTTCGTACGCCATTTAACAGATGGCGCGCTGCTGATTTATTCGTTATTTCGTTAATTATTGCAACCGGCAATTTAAAATTTTCGTGTGGCTGTCGCCTGATCGAGACGAGAAGAAGAAAAAAGAAAACCCTTGAAATTCGTCACGCGCGTAAATTGTTCTCGCACCACAGTAGATGGCGCTGTAATTTTCTTTTTTTACTGTTAAATTTCCTCTAGCCGAAAAGGATCTGCAGGAAAAACAAACTTTTCAGATAGATTACTAAATGTAGTAGAAAAGGATTATAAAAAGAATAACAAAAACTATCGACGTGGGTGTATGAGCCAAGAGGAAGAGAAAAAAAAAAAAAACGCTTCAACACAATAATTTCGTTTTGCTTTTACCCAGAACTCTCCGCTCAAGAAAGTTAAAAAAAAATTCAAACCAACCAAAGATTGTAAAAAAAATTAGAAAAATGGGGCGATTGCGACAGGACTTGTTCTACTGCTGTACAAGAGATGGCGCTGTTTTTCACCCTGCATTTGCCTAAACGTCGAGGCCGTTTGTGAAACACTGCTGGCAACATTGGGCGGCGAAAACCTATCAGGAAAGGCGTCAAGAAAATGGAAGACCAAACTGAGGATTGCAAGAAGAAATTGCCTGCGTACAACAGATGGCGTTATTTTACATAAAAACTGTCTCTCCTGTCATTTAAATGAATTAATACTTGCTACTTTATTCTCAAAGTTACTTTTTTAAAAAAAAATTAAACGTTATTACAATAGCAACAGTAATAATTAATTTTTTTTTTTTAATATTGTATTGCCAACTTTTTTAAATCTCATTCTGATTAATTGTTTTTTTTTTTTTTAATTATTGGACATTCTTCTCCAACACTTTATTTGGTTTTAGAAATTTTCTCTTTTCATGTCGCTCTTCTAAATTTGGAAAGTATTATGGTATTTCGTCTTTGAGAACCGCTGACTTATTCTTTTATTTTCCGAATTCCACCGCGGCGAAATTTTCTTAGATTTTCTCGCTTATGACTTTCTTTCTTTTATTAAAAAGTTGGATCGATTGGGACTGCAAGTCTTGTCATTCACTTTTGAGAACCCCACTGCCCGGTTCGAATTGTTACAGCATTTGCGTTTTTGAGAACTGCTGTTTTATTCTTTTGCTGCATTTAAGAACCGCTACCGTCTTAGTAAATCTGGTCCTTCGCTTTTTGAGAACCACTGCCTAATTATTTTGAGTACTAAGTACTTCGTATGCCATTTAACAGATGGCGCGCTGCTGATTTATTCGTTATTTCATTAATTATTGCAACCGGCAATTTAAAATTTTCGTGTGGCTGTCGCCTGATCGAGACGAGAAGAAGAAGAAAAAAAAACCCTTGAAATTCGTCACGCGCGTAAATTGTTCTCGCACCACAGTAGATGGCGCCGTTATTTTCTTTTTTTACTGTTAAATTTACTCTAGCCGAAAAGGATCTGCAGAAAAAACAAACTTTTCAGACAGATTACTAAATGCAGTAGAAAAGGATTATAAAAAGAATAACAAAAACTATCGACGTGGGTGTTTGAGCCAAGAGGAAGAGAAAAAAAAAACGCTTCAACACAATAATTTCGTTTTGCTTTTACCCAGAACTCTCCGCTCAAGAAACTTAAAAAAAAATTCAAACCAACCAAAGATTGTAAAAAAAATTAGAAAAATGGGGCGATTGCGACAGGACTTGTTCTACTGCTGTTCAAGAGATGGCGCTGTTTTTCACCCTGCATTTGCCTAAACGTCGAGGCCGTTTGTGAAACACTGCTGGCAACATTGGGCGGCGAAAACCTATCAGGAAAGGCGTCAAGAAAATGGAAGACCAAACTGAGGATTGCAAGAAGAAATTGCCTGCGTACAACAGATGGCGCTATTTTACATAAAAACTGTCTCTCCTGTCATTTAAATGAATTAATACTTGGTACTTTATTCTCAAAGTTACTTTAAAAAAAATCAAACGTTTTTACAATAGCAACAGTAATAATTTAATTTTTTTTTTTTATTTTAAATTGCCAACTTTTTAAATCTCATTCTGATTAATTGTTTTTTTTTTTTTAATTATTGGACATTCTTCTCCAACACTTTATTTGGTTTTAGAAATTTTCTCTTTTCATGTCGCTCTTCTAAATTTGGAAAGTATTATGGTATTTCGTCTTTGAGAACCGCTGACTTATTCTTTTATTTTCCGAATTCCACCGTGGCGAGAATTTCTTAGAGTTTCTCGCTTATGACTTTCTTTCTTTTATTAAAAAGTTGGATCGATTGGGACTGCAAGTCTTGTCATTCACTTTTGAGAACCCCACTGCCCGGTTCGAATTGTTACAGCATCGTTTTTGAGAACTGCTGTTTATTTCTTTTGTTTTCTGAACTTTGCATTTGAGAACCGCTGCTATCTTAATAAGGTCCTTCGCCTCTGACAACCGCTGACTTATTCTTTTATTTTCCAAAATCCTCTGAGATTTTCTTAGAAGATTTTCGTTTTTTCGTTTTTTCTTAAAAAGTTGAATCGACTGCGTAAGAAAGCCCGGGGACTAAAGGACTAAAAACCGACGAATTTGGCCCACTTTGATCTCAGGCAAGTCACAAGTTCTTCGCTTTTGAGAAGCGCTGCCTCCTCAAAAATCATATACATTATTTGATTTATTACAGCTCCGTTTTATTCTTTTTTCCATTTGGAACCTCGCCTTTCAAAATCACTGCCGTATTCTTTTTATTTTCCGAACACCACTGACATTTTTCGTTACGATTTTCTTTAAATAAGAAAAAAAAATTCGATCGGATTCGAAGATTTGGCGATTAAAAACCTGCGAATTTCAGACGAATTTTATAAAATATCTTTTGAAATAAAAATTTCTTTTAAAATCAATTTCCCTTTGCGAAAGTCGACGTATGCATCTGCATTGGAGAAAATATTTCGAAGTTGATGACTAAGAAGGGGAAGACTATATTTGAAATACTTATGTAAGCGTATGCTTCCAAAATTAGTCATATTTCTAAAACGCCTTGTATAAACCACGACCAGTTTCAGCGCACGCAGAAGAACCACTTCAAGAAGGAATTTAGAAAGGACGCGTTCTCTCTAGAATTACCATGTGCGTCACCCTGCCTTATACAAAGAAATTCATGTTAACAACCATGATGATGATGATGATGATGATCATGCGCGTTTCTTTTTCTCGGATGGATTCGTCAAACTCCTCTCGAAAGTTCGAGGTTCTACGTACGGGTCAATGCAAATCATTCGGTTTTTCTCACGCAATCCGACAGGAAATTACTGAGCGCGTAAATCGCTTTTTAAAATCCAAGTTGACACCATAAATAAGGTTAAAATCAAACACCAGCGCCATCTATGATTCGGGGCACAACGAGGCGTACTCGGATGAAACAGAAAACGGGTTTGATTCTAAGAATGAAATTTGATAACTTTTAAAACACATTTCACAACACAATTTAATTAAAGTTTGATTTTTTTTTTGTTTTTTTTTTTTAATTTATCTGGTACGTTTTATACGATGTTTGACTGAACGATTGATTCATTTTATGCCGCATGTATTTGACTTAGAATCAACCCAAGAATCACTTTTCCATTTTTTTTTTCAAATCATTAATTTACATTCTTTATATTAAAAAAATATATACAGGGTGTTTCAAGACTAAGTTTTAATATTTTAGGGGGCGATAATATTGACCATCTTGTAACCCTTGCGAATTGCATGTTTATGTGATTTTTTATTTTACTGAAAATGCCCCTTCTTATAACCTCCTAAAATAAACTCTGTGTATTTTCCAAAAAAAAGAAGAGCAAAACTGAAAAAAAAAACATTTAATTGTTTTATTGAGACTTCGATATACATGTTTACCAAACAAGTTGACAAGCAAGTTGACGTTAATTTTTTTGATTATTATTATTATTATTTTTTTTTTTGAAATTTCTTGGCATCCAATTGAAACGGCATGAATAATTGAATATCAAAAATTTCACTGCTACTTTAATATTTCTTGAGCAGTTATATTATGTGTGTGTCTCGAAGTGATGGTTAACGACCGATATCGGGATACATAAGCGACCCACTGGAATGGGAAATGGGGAGACACTGAGGGCGGAAGGCAGTTTATAAATTTTTTTACTTAAAATCAGCCCAAGAACCAATCCACCAATTTTCTTCCAATTATTAATTAACTATACAGGGTGTTGTTTTTTTTTTTTTAATACAAGCAATCTTCGTCACCTTCAAAAGTTTAGGTAATTCTCGCAAATCGCAGTCGTGTCGAAACAACTTTAACCCAACCATTTTATCTCCAACTTGTATCACCTTTCGCGACATTAACCCACTTTCTGGTAACCATGTAAATTGCAAGCGCATGTAAAAATAATTAACTTCCTCGCGCGCGCGCGTCAAACAAAATTAAAGAAAGGAAAAAGGCAATTTGCGCCAAATTGCCACCACGATTAGGTGAGTGGGCGGAATTTGCATCGTTTAACTCCGTTTTAGTGCCTTTTACGTGTGGGCGTGACGAATTGTTCGATTATATTGCCACAGTCCGGAAGCGCATATTCTGACGTCATCAAATCAATAAAGAACTAGCGATTTGTATTTGAAAAAAGAACGAAATTACTCTGTTTTCAATGTGCAACCGTTTGTAAAAAAACGTGCGGACGTTGTATTGTCTCCAAATCTTTTAAATAATTGGGTTGGATCTCGATTGTCTCTGTTGGTAACGCTTCTGGTTTGGTAAGAAGCCAGAAATCGATTTTCCAATTTGTTTTCCACGGTTGCTCGAACGGCGCGGCGTTTACACGTATTTTCAGAATTGTCGGGAAAGGTTTGCCCTTCTCCCTCTTTCTGGCTTTTACTCTTCTTCAAAAAAACTAAAATTTTAACCGACGAGAATATCTCAAAATAAAAAAAAATGCCCATTTTTTTTTTTAATATAACAAAATACGTATTAAAAAAGATACGTGAAATGTAGTTTACAATGAAATTTAGAAAAACGATTAAGTACAAAAATATATTTCAGAAAACGTGAAATTCAGTTTACGATTAAGAATTCTTTTTAATATTTTAACAACAAAATGTGAAATTTAATTCAAAGTACAATTACAAAAAAAATAATAATAATTCAAGATAATTCAAGATAACAAAATAAATAAATACCAATGAATTTATTTATGGCAATAAATAAAAGAAAAATGGTTTGGAGAGAAAGACGAAAAATATTCAGTACAAAGTAAAAAAAAAAAAAACTTTTTGAAAATACGAATAAAATGAATTATTCTTTCAACTCAACGACGCGCTGACTTTTTTCAAATACTAAATTTAAATTAAATTAATAAAATAGAAAAATTCGTTTACGATTAAATTGATTACGAAAATATACAGTAAGCAGCGCATTAGCTGTGGAAAAACTACCCTTAATTGAGTGCATAAATTATTAGGTTCAATATCGCACTTGCACAAATTAATAAAACAGAAAAATTCGGGATTACGATAAAATTGATTACAAAAACACAATCCTAGTGAAGATTTGTATATTCTTTCGCGAAATGAGGACACTGACTGATTGAAAATTTGGAAAAAAATAAATAAACTTCATACACGTAATAATTAGGTTAAGAGATACTGCATCAGAATGATCCCGTTAAGTTTCCTGTCCGAATTTTTATGTATTTACTCCCGTTTGAATTCTCGCGTAAAGGGGCTGTGCAAAAAAGTACCCTTAACTGAGTGCATAAATTAGGTTCAATATCGCACTTGCACAAATTAATAATATAGAAAAATTCGTTTACGATTAAATTGATTACAAAAACAGTCAGTAAGCAGCGCATTAGATGTTGCATCTGCTATGCAAAAACTACCCTTAATTGAGTGCATAAATTAGGTTCAATATTGCACTCGCACAAATTAATAAAATAGAAAAATTCGGGGTTACGATAAAATTGATTACAAAAACACAATCCTAAATTCTAGTAAAGATTTGTATATTCTTTCGCGAAATGAGGACACTGACTGATTGAAAATTTGGAAAAAAATAAATAAACTTCATACACGTAATAATTAGGTTAAGAGATACTGCATCAGAATGATCCCGTTAAGTTTCCTGTCCGAATTTTTAGGTATTTACTCCCGTTTGAATTCTCGCGTAAAGGGGCTGTGCAAAAAAGTACCCTTAACTGAGTGCATAAATTAGGTTCAATATCGCACTTGCACAAATTAATAATACAGAAAAATTCGTTTACGATTAAATTGATTACAAAAACATTCAGTAAGCAGCGCCATTAGATGTTGCATTTGCTATGCAAAAACTACCCTTAATTGAGTGCATAAATTAGGTTCAATATTGCACTCGCACAAATTAATATAATAGAAAAATCCGGGGTTACGATTAAATTGATTACAAAAATACAATCCTAAATCCTAGTGAAGATTTGTATATTCTTTCGCGAAATGAGGAAACTGACTGATTGAAAATTTGGAAAAAAATAAATAAACTTCATACACGTAATAATTAGGTTAAGAGATACTGCATCAGAATGATCCCGTTAAGTTTCCTGTCCGAATTTTTAGGTATTTACTCCCGTTTGAATTCTCGCGTAAAGGGGCTGTGCAAAAAAGTACCCTTAACTGAGTGCATAAATTAGGTTCAATATCGCACTCGCACAAATTAATAAAATAGAAAAATTCGGGGTTATGATTAAATTGATTACAAAAACACAATCCTAGTGAAGAATTGTATCTTCTTTCGCGAAATTAATTACAAACTGAGGAAACTGACTGACTGAAAATTAAAAAAAGAAAAAAAAAATTATACAACAAATAAAAATTAAGAGATACTGCCGCATTACGTCTTCTGTCTGAATTTTTATTATGCATTTTCTTCCTTTTGGATTTTTGCATTGGGTATTGCATTTGCTATGCAAAAAAAATCTTTAATTGAGTGCATAAATTGGGTTCAATTAGGCATTTCCGTAATTTCGGTCCGCCGTACGATGTGCAAACAAAATCCGAAGAAATTCACAGCCTCTGCTACTCGCTCTGATCGTTATAATTCATCGCAATATTTAATAGGAATAGATTTTTATAAAAACAATGCATCTCTGCGTACTACATATCTGATCCTTTACACGTTTATACTTTCCATCCGATTTATTTCGAGAGTCTGAAGGGGTGAGGGCTACACATCCAGATTTGCCTATATGACACAAATTCCTGATTACGTCGAAATATGACATTCCTACCACTAATGATCAAGTACTTATTCGCAAAAAAAAAAAATTCTCTCTTAAAGCGTGTTAAATTTTGATCACTTGAGCCAGTCTAATGGACATGAAGACATGACGAATCTTCTGGATTATCTAAGTATGCATCACCTTTTGGTAATTTTCTTGTTTTTAATTATCATGTTATTAACAGCGCTGTTTAATTTTCCTGAAACTCGTCCTAATAACATACACTTGTATTTTTAAATGCTTGCGTAATTCTTCCAACTAAATAAAACAACAATCTTAATTACCCGCCGCCATATACAGGTATTACAAGCTAATCCTTCCACATGTAAGTCTCGTTAACATTTGCGATGCAGATTCGTTCTCGCCGCGAATCTGTCACGTTAGTCACGGCCCCAATGGTTTTCCCCCTTCGTAGATTATCATTATTAAGCGCATATGTAAGTACACACGAAGCTATCTATGAGCTATGCCCGGAATAAAAAGGAGCTGGGTTGCAAATTGCACGTGGGAATTCACATCGGAAACTCGCCAGGTTTTTTTTTTTTTTTTAATATCCCTCCTGTAAACTATGACAGTTCAAATGAGAAGTACTTAATCATAAATCTAAAACATCTTATTTTCGAAGGATAAAATAATAATTAATGAGGTGGAATGGTAGGTAATGTTGAAAAGTTATTTTTCCAGAAACTAGAGTCGCCTTGACATTGCATCGAGAATGGTTTCCAAAATGGACATTATCTAGGAGAAGATAAATTTATAAGGTGAAGAAGTGATGACGTCAAAATGAGAAGTGAGATAATTAAAAACAAGAAAATTACCAATAGGTGATGCATACTTAGATAATCCAGAAGATTCGTCATGTCTTCATGTCCATTATGACTGGCTCAAGTGATCAAAATTTAACACGCTTTAAGAGAGAATTTTTTTTTTTTGCGAATAAGTACTTGATCATTAGTGGTAGGAATGTCATATTTCGACGTAATCAGGAATTTGTGTCATATAAGCAAATCTGGATGTGTAGCCCTCACCACTTCAGACTCTCGAAATAAATCGGATGCAAAGTATAAACGTGTAAAGGATCGGATATGTAGTACGCAGAGATGCATTGTTTTTATAAAAATATATTTCGATTAAATATGGCGATGAATTATAACGCGTACAAAGTCAGAACGAGTAGCAGAGGCTGTGAATTTCTTCGAATTTTGTTTGCACATCGTACGGCGGATTGAAATTACGGAAATGCCTGATTGAACCTAATTTATGCACTCAATTAAGGATTTCTTTTGAATAGCAAATCCTATATCCAATGCAAAAATGCTTCGGAAGAAAGAATTTTTATGTTTTTAAATCGACGTTCCACTGCGGGTTCATTGACAACATCGGCACTCGACACCCCAGCCCGCGACTCGTAGCAATAAGCAATTATAATCGAGAAAAACATTAATCAATAAATAAATAAATAAGGGATCGAAACACAAGAAGCAATTATCGCATCGTTTTTTTTTCATTTTAAAAATAAAAGAAACGTTTTGCACAAAAAGAGAAATGACCCTGGATTTTTATAAAACAATTTTTTTTTATTTCTTTTATTTCGTAATTTCAAAAAATAATTGTAAACGTAGCAATTATGCTTCGAAAAAAAAATTTTAATATTTTTTAATCGACGTTCCAACTGCGTGCTGATTGACAACTTTAATAAAATAGTGCGAAACGTCGACTAGAAAGTCGTTCAAAAGTTATCCAAACAGTAAATTTTTTTTTTTTTAATTTTATTGCAGTTTGAAATTTGATAGCCTTGACTGCTTATTTATTTTCTTGTTTCTTGTTTCCTTTAAACTATTTTTTTAATGATAATTGTGTGAGATCTTTCACTAAATTATTACTATTATTATTACCACGGATCGGACTTACATATTTCGACATCATCGTGTTTCCTCATTCATTATTTTGCTAAGGATAATAGTCTGGGATCTTTCATTAAGTTATTATTATTAATATTACTACAGATCGGAATTATGTACATATTTTGACGTCATCGTGCTAGATCAACGTTGTCGTGAATGATGTGGACCAAGAAAAAGTCATGTTCGCCGACTTAGAGTCAGGGTACTCCCCGGATTATTCCAGAAAAAATAGCGCGTTGCAAACGACTGAATTGATTAAGTATTGTTCCAAATCACTCGTCGTTCTCTTATCGATGACGTATGACGTCAAAATGAGAAGTGAAGGTGAAAAGATTGGGCCTAAGTATCATGATTTGGTTGTATTAAGTGAGTGGGGAGTTGGTCCTACTTGCTATAAACCTGATGGTCATTTCATTTTTGAAAGTAAATAAAAAAAAACTATGACTACTAAACTTGTCAGCACCAACGAATAAAAAAAAAGTCGCAAAGTACAATGAATAAAAAAACAATTATTATTACTAAGAAAAAAAGGATAAAAAAGGATGAAATAGAAAAAAAAATGCAAGAATGGATAGAAATATACAAAACAGAAAAATATAAAGAAAAAAGAGAGAGAGAGAGATGTTATCACGTCCTAAATCGCATTAGGCCAATAAAACCCAGGCAAAATACTCTCAATTATGATAGGTGTTAAAATTAAACCGGACAAAATAAAATAAATTCTGTTTGCGCAATACTAACCGAATTAGCTTGCGCAATCTCATGTGTAGGAATGTACATATTTGCATGCGCTGATTTACGACATGCTTCTGCAATAAACATTTTTCAACCGCTTATTAATTTAATTAAGAACTTTAGCCACGCAATTATCACCGGGAAGCAGAAAATAAGGAAACAGAAAAGAATATACATATAAAAAATAATAATCGGATAACTAAAGATCGGAATCACTTCTCATTTTGACGTCATCCGTCATCGATAAGAGAACGACGAGTGATTTGGAACAATACTTAATCAATTCAGTCGTTTGCAACGCGAATTTTTTTTCTGGAATAATCCGGGGAGTACCCTGGCTTCTAAGTCGGCGAACATGACTTCTTTTTGGTTCATCATTCACGACAACGTTAATCTAACACGATGACGTCAAAATATGTACATAATTCCGATCTGTAATAATAATAATAATAATAATAACTTAATGAAAGATCTCAGACTAAGATACTTAGCAAAATAATTAATAAGGAAACACGAGGACGTCGAAATATATAATTCCGATCCATGGTAATAATAATAATTTAGTGAAAGATCTCAGACAATTATCATTAAAAAAAAATAATTAACAGGAAAATAATTAAGCAGTCAAGGCTACCAAATTTCAAACTGCAATCAAATTAAAAAAAAAAAAATACTGTTCGGACAACTTTTGAACGGCTTTCTAGTCGACGTTTCGCTGCACTATTTTATTAAAGTTGTGAATCACCACGCAGTTGTAACGTCGATTAAAAAATATTAAAAATTTTTTCTCGAAGCGTAATTGCTATGTTTACAATTATTTTTTGAAATTATGAAATAAAAATTTTCTAACGAAAATAAATTGTTTTATAAAAATCCAGGGTAATTCCTCTTTTAGTGGAAAACGTTTTTTTTTATTTTTAAAATTAAAAAAAAAACCAATGCGATAATTGCTTCTTGTTTTTCGATCCCTTATTTCTTTATTAATTAATTTTTTTCTCGATTATAATTGCTTATTGCTACGAGTCGCGGGCTGGGGTGTCGAGTGCCGATGTTGTCAATGAACCCGCAGTGGAACGTCGATTAAAAAACATAAAAATTCTTTCTTCCGAAGCGTAATTACTACACTTAATTTTTTTTAATGATGAAATAAATTGTTTTATAACATTCCAGATTCATTTCTTTTTTTGTGGAAAATATAATTTTGGTGTTTTTATTTTTAAAATGAAAAAAAAAACGATGCGATAATTGCTTCTTGTCTTTCGATCCCTCATTTATTTATTTATTAATTAATTTTTTCTCAATTATAATTGTTTGGTTAAATGAAGAATAAAAACGAAATTAATTTAAAAATCTTTTAAAGGAAGAGCACGCCCGAATTTAATTATTTTTTTTAAGACTAAGAGTTTTTTTTTGTAGGTAACAAGTTTATCGCTACGAGCCGCGGGCTGAGGTGTCGAGTGCCTGTGTTTTCAATGACCACGCAATACAATGTCGATTAAAAAACAAAGATTCTTTCTTCCGAAGCATAATTACTAAACTTAATTTTTTTTAATGATGAAATAAAAATTTTCCAGTGAAATAAATTGTTTTATAACAATCCAGATTCATTTCTTTTTTGTGGAAAATATAATTTTGGTGTTTTTATTTTTAAAATGAAAAAAAAAAAACGATGCGATAATTGCTGCTTGTCTTTCGATCCCTCATTTATTTATTTATTAATTAATTTTTTCTCGATTATAATTATTTGGTTAAATGAAGAGTAAAAACGAAATTAATTTAAAAAATCTTTTAAAGGAAGAGCACGCCCGAATTTAATTATTTTTTTTAAGACTAAGAGTTTTTTTTTGTAGGCAACAAGTTTATTGCTATGAGCCGCGGGCTGAGGTGTCGAGTGTCTATGTTGTCAATGACCACGCAATAGAATGTCGATTAAAAAACTTCAAAATTCTTTCTTCCGAAGCGTAATTACTACACTTAATTTTTTTTTAATGATGAAATAAAAATTTTCCAGTGAAATAAATTGTTTTATAACAATCCAGATTCATTTCTTTTTTTGTGGAAAATATAATTTTGGTGTTTTTATTTTTAAAATGAAAAAAAAACGATGCGATAATTGCTTCTTGTCTTTCGATCCCTCATTTATTTATTTATTAATTAATTTTTTCTCGATTATAATTATTTGGTTAAATGAAGAATAAAAACGAAATTAATTTAAAAATCTTTTAAAGGAAGAGCACGTCCGAATTTAATTATTTTTTTAAGACTAAGAGTTTTTTTTTTTGTAGGTAACAAGTTTATCGCTACGAGCCGCGGGCTGAGGTGTCGAGTGTCTGTGTTGTCAATGACCACGCAATAGAATATCGATTAAAAAACATAAAAATTCTTTTTTTCCGAAGCATAATTACTACACTTAATTTTTTTTTTAATGATGAAATAAAAATTTTCTAGTGAAATAATTTTTTTTTTTTGTAAAAATCCAGAATCATTTCTCTTTTTGCAGAAAATAATTTTCGTGTTTTTATTTCTAAAATGAAAACACGATGCGATAATTGCTTTTTGTTATTCGGTCCCTTATTTATTAATTAATTAATTTTTTTTCTCGATTATAATTGCTTGGTTAAATTAATAACAAAAATTAATTTAAAAATCTTTTAAAGGAAGAGCACGCCTGAATTTCTTTATTTTTTTAAGACTAAAAGTTTTTTGTAGGTAACAAGTTTTATTGCTACGAGCCGCGGGCTGGGGTGTCGAGTGCCGATGTTGTCAATGACCACACAGTGGAACGTCGATTAAAAAAACATAAAAATTCTTTTTTCCGAAGCATAATTACTAAATTTAATTTTTTTTAATGACGAAATAAAAATTTTCTAGTGAAATAATTTTTTTTTTGTAAAAATCCAGAATCATTTCTCTCTTTGCGGAAAATAATTTTCGTGTTTTTATTTCTAAAATGAAAACACGATGCGATAATTGCTTCTTGTTTTTCGTTTCTTTATTTATTTGTTAATTAATTTTTTTCGATTAAAATTGCTTGGCTAAATTAATAATAAAAACGAAATTGATTTAAAAATCTTTTAAAGGGAGCACGCCCGAATTAATTTTTTTTTTTTAAGTAAGAGTTTCTTTGTAGTAAACAAGTTTATTGCTACGAGCCGCGGGCTGGGGTGTCGAGTGCCGTTGTGTTGCGCGGTCAGAGAGTTTGAAGTATTGGCTTTTTGTATTTTTTTGTTTATACTAAATTTCTTGTGTTCCTTTTAAATTTAACACGTATTTGTTTTCTTTTTTTTTTTAATTTAACACATGCTTGTTCGCTAAAGAAAAAATGTTTGAAATTTGAAATGAAACATTGGGTTAAAAAAACTGGTAATAGCTTTGAAAATGTTTTTACAAATATGATATTGATGATACTGTGTTAAGAATACGAAAGTAAGAAAATAAACAAAAAGAAAAACGAAAAGATTTTAAAAAAACAACACAACGTTTTCCTTGTGAGATTTGTTATTTTTTTTTTTAATAACTTTCCTACGTTTTAGAAATGCCGTGGCCGTCGATGCGTGGACGTTGTTGAGTTGTTCAAATAAATAATGCACTTGCATTTAAGACGACTGGAAGTGGTAAAGGCAGGGCGTAAAGTGAAATGGCAATCCAAAAACAAAAACAAAAAAAAAAGAAAAAGAAGAAAGGAAAAAGAAACTGCGAGGAGTTTGCTGTTGTTGTTCGCTGGATGGCGGTTAATTGCCTTCTGGAATTTACTTCGCTCGTTTCGAGCGCGCAACCGGACGGCTTTCGAAAGCTGAATTTTCTGCGAACGCGCAAAAAAAAAGGAACCACGCGGTATATTATAAAAGCAGGAGCGGGATTGTAAAATGGAACCGGTTCGTCGGCCTGCCCGGCTCTGTATTTTCTCTTCGCTCGAAGGATTCTGGGTGGGTTCGAGGAAGATCGAAACTAAATTAAAAAACGAAACCGGGTTAAGATTTTTTTTTTTTTACAAAACATATTCTCAATTTTATTCATCTACAGTATACAACCGATTCATTAAATGAGAAAGTAAATTAATTTGAAAAAGGGAAAAGACGTGAATTTCTGTATTTTCGAATAATATTAATTATTATGTTGATGACATCGACTTCCAAACAAAAATTATTACAATCTGGGTTATTTTTTTTATTTATTTTACAAAACAATAATTTTGAATTTGCATTTATAAATAAATAAACAATGGCCCTCCCGAAGACCTTGTAATGGTGTCTTCTTCTTTTTCTAGTTAATTGTTGATGGTTTTCAAGGCGATCCGGCGACGACGAACAGAGGGGGCACGTTCCGAAACGATCGTAAAACGACTGCAATATTCTCATTAGCGTCGCTTAACACTTCACTTACCCATCGGTATTTACGAGTGTCACGAGCAAATATTATTTGGTTTGTTAGGTCTTCGAAACCTGTTGACATTTGAAAACGCGAAGTTTCAAGTTTCAAGCGCAAAAATACATAACTTCTTGAAAATTGTAAAGACCGAGAGCGAAACGTGTACACTCATGCTTCTTAGTAATGTCTCCAGTACAAAAACGTTCAATTGCGACTCCTGTAATACGTACGTATCGTATAGACGGGTAATTTTATTTAAAATTTGATTGAGGAGACATTTTTTAAATTTTCTGTCAGCAAATTTTTAAATTCCAAAAAAGAAAAAATTATAGCAAACAATTTATTAACAGGTAATGGAAAGTAGACAATTTAAAAGGGTATTAAAAAAGAAAAAGAACGCAGACCTCAAATAAAATTAAGAAATTAAGGAAAGAAATTCGATTCGAATTTCGCGCGGTTATACAAAGTGTTCAAAAATGATTATTTGTGTTGGCTATACACTGAAGAGCATTTTCTCGCTCGACTATTGGCAACACTGCGTTTCATTGTTTTATTTGACAGATTTTTGACGTAACGAGATTGTAGGTTATAATTTGCATTCGAACCGTCAAATGACGCCTGTCGTTTATGTTATCATGTGAGGGTCGTCATTATTCAACCGACAACAACCGGAAGTTACTCCAGTTGGATACGATTAAAAAATAAAATTCAGTTTTGCCAACTCAAGTATGGCGCTTCGTTCGGAAACAAAAACAGTTTTATTTTCCAAAAGTCTCCTTTTGTTATTTCGGTTATTTTTTTTTTATAAACGATTGCCCTTCTGTTTTATTTCTTTAATTTTCTTTTTGTTAATGTCTTCTGCCTTAGGATCGACTCGCTTTTTCTTTCTTTTTTAATCGTTTTGTTCTTTTGTTTTATTTTCGACGACGCGACGGTTGCCTTTTGTGTTATTTCAGTTATGTCGTTATTCATTTTTTTAATAAAC
The DNA here is from genome assembly GCA_036172665.1 of Prosopocoilus inquinatus. NCBI lineage: Eukaryota > Metazoa > Arthropoda > Insecta > Coleoptera > Lucanidae > Prosopocoilus > Prosopocoilus inquinatus. The sequence continues at coordinate 49,159,067 of CM069876.1, forward strand.
GACTGTCTTTTGAAACTTTTTTAATATTCCCGTCGTTGTTGAAGGCGCTTGGCTTCCCTTCTCTCATTTCAATTGTTTTGTTTTGTTTGTTTTATTTTCCAGGCTTTTGCTATTTTTGTTCGTCTTTTCATTTTTTTTTCATTTCATGCTATTGTATATTGCCTTGATTTGCATTGTTCGACATACCTAGATGTATATGGGTTATATTAATAAATTCAAATTCAAATTCATTCGGATTGGTGAAGAACGACTGTCATTTGTTTTTCTTTCCTTCGACATTTAATATTTTGATCGTTGATGTTTTTTTTGCCTTCTGTCTTAGGATCAATTCTTTTTTTATTCTCATGTTTTATTTTCATAACGATTGCCCCTTGTGTTGTTTAAGTTGTGTTTTTATTTCCTTTATAAACGACTCTCTTTTGTAATTTCTTTGATATTTTCATCGTTGTTTTCTGTCTTGAAATTCTCTTTCGTTTCCTTGTTTAAATTGTTTCTTTGTTTTGTTTATTTTCTGGACGATTCTCTTTTTATTATTCGGATTGGTGAAGAACGACTGGCATTTGTTTCTCTTTCGCTTCGTCGTTTAAATTGTTTTTTGTTTTGTTTATTTTCTGGACGATTCTCTTTTTATTATTCGGATTGGTGAAGAACGACTGGCATTTGTTTTTTTTTCTCTCTTTCTTTGCCATTTTCGTCGTTAATGTTCTGCCTTTTTTGCGCTTGAATTCCGCTTTCTTCTGTTTTGATTTTTTTTGCGCTGTTTACTTTCTCGAAGTTCGCGTCTTGCTTTTATTTTTGATTTTATTCATTTTAATTATTTCGTTCTCTTGTTTTATTTTCGGTACGATTGCCCTTTGTTATTTCATTTACGTAGTTATTCATTTTCTTTTGTTTTTGTATTTACGTCAACAATGTTTTGCATTGATTCAACTATATTTTAATTTTCTTCGTTTTAGTTGCTTTGCTCTTCTGTTTTATTTTCAAAACGGTCGTCTTTTGTTATTTCAACTGTCATGCTGTAAGTTTACTTCACGAACGATTGACTTTTGTTTTTTTTTTTTTTTGAATCGTCATTAATGTTTTGCATTGTTTTCCGTCTTGAAATTCGCTTTTGTTTTTTTTTCTTTTTTTTTTTAATTTTATTCGTATGATCAGAACGATTGCCCATTGTTATTTTTATTATTTTATTCATTTTCTTCAAAAACGATTATTTTTTATTTTTTTTTTTTGTTTTCGATGCTTTTGTCGTGATGATCCGCATTTTGTTTCTGTTTCTTTTTAATTTTAATTGTTTTAAATGTTCCCTTTTCTTGTTGTATTTTCAAAATGATTGCCCTTTGTTATTTCAGTTATCTTGTTATTAGTTTCCTTTATAAACGACTGACTTTTGTTTTTTTTTGTTAAGATATTTCCGTAGTTTTGCGTTTTCTGTCTCGAAATTTTTCGTTTTGTTGTTTTTTTTTTTTCTTACCTGGTTTTAATTGTTTCATTTCCAAATTTTATTTTCTTTATAACGATTGTCATTTGTTTTGGTATTTTCCTTGTTATTTTCTGTCTCGTTGAAGAAATTCCTTTTTTGTGAATTTTTTTATAGTGTTTAAAAATCCATTTTTTACATTTTACATTATTATTTATCATAAAGTAAGAATTGCTTTTTTAAATTACTATTTATTTGTACCATATTATGTATTTGTTAATTAATTTTGTAATTTTTATATGATAATTAATTTTATTTCTTAGACTTGATTCCTGGTTTGACAATTCAAAGCCAACTCTTACATCATCGTCATCAATCAGCAATGGGCAACTAATTTTTTTTTTTTTGGCTTGTCAGATTTTTTGACACGATAAACAACTGGTTCTTGTACGTGCTTACATCGGGTCACCCCGCCTCATCATCTGCTATTATTATTTATGCAAATTTCTTACATAAGAAGCCCTGACCTTGCCTGTCTTGCTTTTGTTTGTCGTTCTTCTCATCCCAAGCAGGCAACGCTTCGATTCGAGTTAATAAATCGAAAACCTGACTTTTAAATAAAATTATGACGATATTTTATTATTAACATATTATTATTTATTTTCGAATAACAAAATAAATTCTTCTTAATTTCAAAAAAAAAAAGAAAGAAAGGAAAAGAAAAATGTCACACTAATTTTTTATTCGTCGAAGAAGGCAAAATAATTCATATTTTCGGCTCGAATTAAAGCGTTTTTCTTTTTCAAATTCCATCCGGATGCAATAAGCTTGGACGAATCACGTTTTTGTCACTTAGGTCCGTTCTTTCCAACCTCCCAATAAATTTATTTGGCGAATAATTCGACGAATCACCATGACGACCATTCATAGAATCCAAATCCTTATTTGCCAAATAACGTTAATGGAAACTTTATTAGCAGGTGGAAAGATCGACCTTAAGACTATTATAAAAATTAAGTGGAATTCAAGTATCATGATTGATTCGCGGAAGTTGCATGAGGAGTGCCCAAGGGCGGTGACTTGGGGCCGACATTTGCGTTAAACATAAAAAAATCTTAAGGTGACCGTTTAAAACGATCGTCGCAAGACCACATGTTGTCGACGATCTTTACCATCTTAAAACTAAGACGAGACTTCATTTAAAATTGCACGAAGAATACAAACCAGAAAAAAAGGGGGGTAAAACCCCTCAATAAATCCACAACAAAAAAATTAAAAAACACGGTTTCTCACAATCGAAATTCTTGACTGAACATTCCAAGAAAGTCTTCAAAACAAAGAAAAGAAAAAGTAAGAAGATCACTGGCGATGGAAACCAGAAGAGGAAGAGAGTTTGAATGGGAGGAAAAAAAACAATTTTCTTAAAAAGCGACTTAAACGGAAAGAACAACAAATCCATGGGAAGTCGTCACGGGTTAAGATGAAATAAAATATCTTTTTCCTAGTGGACTTTGCCCGGGGGGGGGGGGGGGTTCCACAAGGTCGTGTCCTGTGCCCCTTATTCTACGTTTTATCAACATAATCCCAAAATACAACAAAAATGTCAATGTTTGTGGATGATATTCATAGTTTCCGCTTCCAAAAAGCAAACGCGTCTCCCACCAGCTTCAACGTAAGAAGAAGGAAGGCCCCCAACGATTTATTTTTTAATTTCAAAACGTAACCTGCCTTATTTCAGGTTTGAGAATAAAGCAGGCATTTTACGTCAAGCGCCAAAAAAAAAAAAAAAAAAACTAAAAAATCCAAACCCGTTAGGAAATTTCGGGCGAAAAGACGTGACCTTGAATCGCGAACCGGCGAACGGCGCCTAAATCGCAGAAAACCAGTCGCAATAAATTTTGTTGCTTTTTTCTGCGAATTTATGCATGATGTCAGGCATCTTTTAATTTGTTTACCAAAGGAACGCTCTGAGCCCACCGTTAATTTTATTCGGCTTATTGCACGTCGTTAAAACAAATAAATGATGCAAAAGGAGGCATTCATTGCTGTTTTTAGACGGACAGCTCATGGCCCATGCAAATTCTGATTTTCTTTGAAAATTTCTTCTTTTTTTTTAAGTCTTCTTGAATCGGTCGTATCAAATTGAGAGATTTTTTCCAATCATCAAATTCAATCAAAGACCAAAACAGCTCTTCGACTAATTTTTTAGAATTTTCTAAAATTGTCTTCCATGGGATAGAAGAAAAATATTTTTCTCAAATCTTCTTCAATCAAAAGGCCAAACGAACTCATCGCCTGACTGAATTTTGGCAAGTCTTTTTCTAAAATCTTCTTCCATAGGACAGAAGAAGAGTTCTTTCAAAAATTTTCTTTTTTAAGTCTTCTTTAATCAAACATACCGAATTGAGAGACTTTTTCAAGCAGAGGCCAAAAGAACACTGAATTTTGGAGAGATCTTTTGCTAAATATTTTTCCGTAAGATAGAAGAAGAGTTCTTTAAAAAAAAGTCATTGACTGAATTCTTGAGAGTTTCTTTTTTAAAAATCTTCTTCCAAAGGAAAGCAGAAGAGTTCATTAAAAATTCTCAATCAATCAAGTCGAATTAAATGACTGTTGAGAACTGTTCTTCTATACATTGAAGAATATTAAAAAAAAAAAAAGGATTTGTCTCTTCAAACAAAGGCCAAAAGAACTCATTGAGAGTGTTTTTTTTAATGTTTTTCCAAAGGATAGAAGAAGAGTGCTTAAAAAAATTCATTTTAAGTCACTGACTGCATTTTTGAGAGCTTTTTAAAATCTTCTTCCATGGCAAAGAAGAAGAGTTCTTTAAAAGCTTCTTTTTTAAGTCCTCCTTAATCAATCATACCGGATTGGAAGGCTGTTGAGAACTGTTCTTCTATCCCATGAAGGAAGATTAAAAAAGAAAATTTGACTCTTCAATTCAAAGGCCAAAAAAACTTGGCGATTGAATTTATTTATTTTTTATCTACTTCCATATGATAGAAGATTTCTTTTAAGTCATCTTCGAAGTCATGCCACATTGGCAGATTTGTTGAAATCTTCTTCTGGCAAAGGTCAAAAGAACTCATTAACTGAAGCTTTGAGAGTTTTTTGTTACATATTTTTCCACGGGATAGAATAAGAGCTCTTTGTAAAAAAAATCCTTTTAAGTCATTGACTGAATTTTTTAAAAATCTTCTTCCATAGGAAAGAAGAATCAATCAATCATACTGAATTGAAAGACTGTTGAGAACTGTTCTTCTATCCCGTGGAAAAAGATTGAAAAAAAAAAAGGATTTGACTCTTCAGCCAAAGGCCAAAAAGACTCAGCAATTGAATTTAATTTTTTTAAATCTTCTTCCATATGACAGAAGATTTTTTTTGAAAATTTCTTCTTCGAAGTCGTACCGCATTGGCAGATTTGTTCAAACTTCTTCAGATCTGTTCAAATCTTTTTCAGATTGGTTCAAATCTTCTTCAGGTAAAGGCCAAAGAAATTCACCGACTGAATTTTTGAGAGTTTATGTTAAATATTTTTGCAGGGGATAGAAGAAGAGGCCTTTAGAAAAAAACCTTTTCTAAGTCATTGACTGATTTTTGAAAATTTTCTTAAATCTTCCATAGAAAGAAGAAGAAGAAGAGATCTTTGAGAAGTTCTTCTTCAATCAATCATACCGAATTGAAAGGCTGTTGAGAACTGTTCTTCTATTCCATGGAAGAAGATTGAAAAAATCAAACTCTTCAATCAAAGGCCAAAAGAACTCAGTTATTGAATTGAATTTTTTTAAATCTTCTTCCGAAAGATTTCTTTGATAATTAATTTTAAGTCTTCTTCGAAGTCATACCGAATTGGTTCAAAATGTTCTTCAAAGATTAACAGAATTCATTAACTTATTTTTTTTAAGTCTTCTTCCATAGGATAGAAGAAGAGATCCATGATTTTTTTTAAGTCTTCTTTAATCAATCAATCAATCTTTAATCTGAACCAAAAACAAAAGAACTCATCGACCGAATTTTTGACACCTTTTTCTTTCGTCTTCCGTAGGATAGGAGAAGTTAGGGCCAGCTGTACGAAAGAGGTTTACACAGACGTTCAACTGAACCAGGTTTAAAGTGAACCAGATCTGAATTTGTTTAGTTTGAATCTGGTTCAGTTGAACATCAATTTAAACCAAGTTTGTGCAACTGGCCCTAAGTCTTCTTCAATCAATCACACCAAATTTAGAGATTTTTCAAAACCTTTTTTCAAACAAAGGCCAAAAGAACTCATCGACTGATTTTTTTTAGAGATTTTTCAAACCCCCTTCAAGCAAAAACCAAAAAAGAACTCATCAACTGAATTTTTAAAAGATTTTTCAAAACCTCTTCAAGCAAACGCCAAAAAGAACTCATCCTCTGAATTTTTGAGATTTTTTTCAAATCTTCTCCCATAGGATGCAAGAAGAGTTGGGGAGTGGGGCAACATTGCCCCCAATTACGTGAGATACACGTGAGAGGGTCTAGTTAAAGCGAATTTGAAATTAGAAAAAGACAACTTACCGACTATGGTGAGTCCAAACATGACCAGGAAGCCGCAGAGTATGGCCAAATACTGCTTGATGCCCCCACTCTTGTCCCTTTGTATTATTTCGAAGAAGACGACGTAAAGAAGAGTGCCGGAGGCCAGACCTTGCAATATCACCGAGGGCATGTCCGTGGTGCTTTCGTCGCTTATGGCGATGCCGATCCCTATGCCCATGGGACTGACGATGGCGAAAGTCATCACGTATATCACAGCAAGAAAAGTCTTCGTCTGGATCGTAACTAGCTCGACCCCTATGCAGAAGGCTATGACGAGTTTGTGCGCGCTAACCGCCCCGAACATATACCACACGGCGGAAGGCGAAGACTCCAAACCGACCGCGAGCCCCTCGAAGAGTTCGTGCACGGAAAGCGCGAGCACCACCAGCAACCCCCGGATGCTCTTCACGACGGTGTCGTCGATGATGATGTGGCTGTGCCCGACGTGGCTGTGGTCGTGGGGGTGGGCTTCCTCCATGTGACGCACGAGCTCGTTGGTGGAAACGGTCGGGCTGTCGTTCTTCTCGCCCCGCCTCACGGAGAGGCTCCTGCGCAGCATCTTCAGGTCCTCGTTGTGCCTCTGCTTCTTCTCCAGGTAGACGTGAACGCACTCTTCCACGAAGTACATCGTGAAAAATCCGGCGCACATCAAGAGCTCGGCCAGGTGGAAGTCCAGTTCGGGAAGCTTCCCGATTTCCTGGAGCTCCACGATGTGCTCGGCGACTTCGGGCAAGAGGTGGAGGAACGTCGTGCAGAGGAGGACGCCACCTCCGAAGCCGAGTAGGAGATTCACCACGAGGTTATTTTTGGGGTTGTCTTGCCATTTCAGGCATCTCGAGAGTAGCATGGGGATGACGCCCAGGGTGAGTGAGGCCAGGAAGAGCACGCACATGGCGACTGTTTTGGCTAAGACTGGTGAACCGCTGTCTTCGGTTTCATGGTCGTGGTCGTGATCGTGGTCGTCATGATCATGATCATCGTCGTTTCTCACCAAGTATTCCTGGAGCAAATCCATTTTGTCTGCTATCTGAGAGAGACAGAGAAAAAAAAATGAAAATTGGAAGCGTATTTGGACTTCTTTGGATGTGAGTGGCCAATTAATACGCTGGTCTTCGTTCGGCGATGGACATTAAAAATTGGTCCTCGCATGGCGTAACCATGACGACGCCCAAAGATTCCTAAAACTGGTCATTACAGACGGATTTGGGTTGTTCTAGATGTGAGTGGCCATCGTTGCCATGGTTACACAATACGCGGGTAACGAATGGTCTTCGTTTTGCGATGGACACTAATCATTGGTCCTCGCGTAGCGTAACCATGACGACGCCCAAACATTCCTAAGTCTGGCCATCGCAAGACCAGGATGAACTTTCAATTTTCGCAGCAAAATAAATGGCAGCAAAGCAAGCGACGCGACGATTTGGTAAATTAGCAGACACCCGATAGAGGCGGGACATTTCAGAAACTTTTACGAAAACTACTCCATTACATAACAAGCCTGACTGGCATTAATTCAAAATTAAGTCAATATTTTGACAGGTCGTTTGTTCTTCCTATTCGTGTCTCCTCATTTCAAAACAGTCTACCAGACTTTGGATGAAGTGTGATTCATCGAATTAAGCGAAAGTGTTTTGCAATTATGTCTGTTAAGCCGCGTCCACACTGTGCCGTGATACGTGGGGAGAATTTGCAAAGCCAAATTGCAAAGCAAAAGTCATTCAAAAGTCATTGCGTCCACTGCGTTGAAAATGGCCTGACGTTTGGAGCAAAAAGATTTTGGGCGCGTTCGCATCACTCTTGGCATTGCCTTTTGGGGCCAAATCCAAACTGTAAGAGCAAGTCACTGCGTCCAAATCAAAAATGGCGAGCCAAAAAATTTTGGGCGCGTTCACGTCACTCTTGGCATTGCCGTTGTGGGCCAAAGATAAATTGCAAGCGCAAATCACTGAGTATACATCAAAAATGGCATACAATTTGAAACAAAAAAATTTTGGGTGCGTTCACAACACTCTTGATATTGCCGTTTAGGGTTAAAGCCAAATCGCAAGAGCAAGTCACTGCGTCAACATCAAAAATGGCACGCCATTTGGAGCAAAACCATTTTGGGTGCGTTCACATTGCTCTTGGCATTGCCTTTTGGGGCCAAATCCAAATTGTAAGAGCAAGTCACTGCGTCCAAATCAAAAATGGCGAGCCAAAAAATGTTGGGCGCGTTCACGTCACTCTTGGCATTGCCGTTTTGGGCCAAAGATAAATTGCAAGCGCAAATCACTGAGTATACATCAAAAATGGCATACAATTTGGAACAAAAAAATTTTGGGTGCGTTCACAACACTCTTGATATTGCCGTTTAGGGTCAAAGCCAAATCGCAAGAGCAAGTCACTGCGTCAACATCAAAAATGGCACGCCATTTGGAGCAAAACCATTTTGGGTGCGTTCACATCGGTCTTGGCATTGCCTTCTGGGGCCAAATCCAAACTGTAAGAGTAAGTCACTGCGTCCAAATCCAAAATGGCGAGCCAAAAAATTTTGGGCGCGTTCACGTTACTCTTGGCATTGCCGTTTTGGGCCAAAGATAAATTGCAAGCGCAAATCACTGAGTATACATCAAAAATGGCATACAATTTGGAACAAAAAAATTTTGGGTGCGTTCACAACACTCTTGATATTGTCGTTTAGGGTCAAAGCCCAATCGCAAGAGCAAGTCACTGCGTCAACATCAAAAATGGCACGCCATTTGGAGCAAAACCATTTTGGGTGCGTTCACATCGCTCTTGGCATTGCCTTTTGGGGCCAAATCCAAACTGTAAGAGCAAGTCATTGCGTCCACATCAAAAATGGCGAGCCAAAAAATTTTGGGCGCGTTCACGTCACTCTTGGCATTGCCGTTTTGGGCCAAAGATAAATTGCAAGCGCAAATCACTGAGTATACATCAAAAATAGCATACAATTTGGAACAAAAAAATTTTGGGTGCGTTCACAACACTCTTGATATTGCCGTTTAGGGTCAAAGCCAAATCGCAAGAGCAAGTCACTGCGTCAACATCAAAAATGGCACGCCATTTGGAGCAAAACCATTTTGGGTGCGTTCACATCGGTCTTGGCATTGCCTTCTGGGGCCAAATCCAAACTGTAAGAGTAAGTCACTGCGTCCAAATCCAAAATGGCGAGCCAAAAAATTTTGGGCGCGTTCACGTTACTCTTGGCATTGCCGTTTTGGGCCAAAGATAAATTGCAAGCGCAAATCACTGAGTATACATCAAAAATGGCATACAATTTGGAACAAAAAAATTTTGGGTGCGTTCACAACACTCTTGATATTGCCGTTTAGGGTCAAAGCCAAATCGCAAGAGCAAGTGACTGCGTCAACATCAAAAATGGCACGCCATTTGGAGCAAAACCATTTTGGGTGCGTTCACATCGCTCTTGGCATTGCCTTTTGGGGCCAAATCCAAACTGTAAGAGCAAGTCACTGCGTCCAAATCAAAAATGGCGAGCCAAAAAATTTTGGGCACGTTCACGTTACTCTTGGCATTGCCGTTTTGGGCCAAAGATAAATTGCAAGCCCAAATCACTGAGTATACATCAAAAATGGCACGCCATTCAGAGCAAAAACATTTGGGGTGCGTTCACGTCGCTCTTGGCATTGCCGTTTGGGGTCGGTTTGCAGGTGGCTTAGTGTGGACGCGGCTTCACACAAGCGGCTGGCTCTGTGTCAACCGTTTCCATGCCTCATTATTCCTTCTTAATCACGTGCGTGTTCAATTAGAGTCTGGGTATTTTTGCCGAATGTTGGAACGGCAGTTCTTGCGTCAATATTTTCGGTGCATGGGTTGCGGTGAACGTTTACCTTGGACATTATCGGGAGCGCGTTAAGAAACGACTTGATTGTGTAAATAACACTTCTTCGGGACGAATTCCTCTCAATGCCGAATCGATAATTTATTACTATTATTATTATTATTACCATTAGTCGCATGCATTATTCTATTCTAATAACGACAAATTAAAAAAAAAACAAACAAAACAGAAGTTTGAATTTTAAATTAAACAGGAAAAGAATGAGCGTTTTGGGGAAAGAAAGAAAGAAAGAAAGAGAGCGACACATTCTTGTTTTTACAATGTTTTCAAATAACTACGAGATTGTTGAAGGCCGCCTTGCATTTTTGAATAATTGTAATTATGCAAATCGAAAAAGAATTTTGTTTTTAATACTGAAAGTATCTCTTCTCTTTCCAACACCGTCATATTTTGTGGTCAATTTCTTTTTTATTTTAATTAAAGCACGTTCAGAAACCCTCACGTTTGGAGTTGGCCATGACTTCGGCTACGTTCTTCAGCCTAGTTAAATAACTCCCAGTTTCATTAACCTTCGTTAACATTTTCTTTTTGCTTTAAAGAGAAAAAAAGCATTTTATGTCGAGTTTTTTTTTACATCATAGAGGATCTGTCCAACCAGGAAATTAATTTAATCTAAATCGTCGAAAGCAGTGAAGTCAGCTGCAATTGTTTTTGACTTTTTAACCAGGCAGTGCTGCCAACTGTTGACGCTTTATACAAATACACGAGAATTCCACCAGAACCTTTCTCCAGAAGCAAACTGCGACTTTTAACAGAAAACAATTTGAATTTGGCGCCATAGTTTATGGTGTATTTCACGTTTTAAGGTGGCTGTGCTCAACGAGTATTCGTTTTGGCGTTTTCGACTCGATTTGCTCGGGTGCGCTCTCCATCACGTTTTAACCTCATGTAAAAACAGAGGATGCAGATACTCTCAGAGTGGTCAGTCGAAAACGCCATAAATTTTTTGAAAAAAAGTGAAGGCTAGTGGCAGAACCGGGCGTTGCCAACGTAACAATGACAATTTAAGGCGACAGTAAATTCAAAGTTCCTCCTCCGGTCATTAAAAAATCACGACCTTCACATTTTTTGGATTTTTTCAATAATTTCCTTTTTCAAGTGAAGAAATAGAACGTCACTTTCTGTTATAAACGCAAAAGAATTTACACTATGCACCAAAAGCTTTATTTTTATCGTCGAGTGCTTGTTAAATGCACTGGATCTGGTGTAAAATGCACCCCAAGTTGGCAACACTGGCCAGAACGTCGCCTGCGTTTACCGATTCAGCGCCAACTCCAAACGTGGTAGTTCTTGAACAAGTGATTTTATTATTTTGATGAACGCAGAGATTAATGGAAACGTTTCTGATGAACGGGGAAGACCCGAAGCATCTCTCGGACTGCTATTTCAAACTTACTTGGTTCTCATCAGTGAGTTGATTACATTTTTAGCTTATATTATGAAAAAAAAATCTTTAATAATAATAAAAAATTTATTTGTCTCTTCTCACCTACAAAAAGGTAATAATTTTTTTTTTAATTTTTAACGAAACTTGAATTAATTAATTTTAATGCTTTTTCATTAAATTTCTCAATTTTTTTTTAAATAGAATTTATGAAATTTGAAAATTAAGAATATTCAGTTCTGTGTCCTTGAGTCTGTATTTTACTTTAAAAAAATGTAATGATGATTATGACTTAGGCAATTAAAATACATGTCGGCGATTATTATTTATTTATAAAAGAAATTTAATATTATTAATTAATTAATATAATGTTTAATATTATTAATTAATCATTATAATATTATTATAAAATTGTTATTATGAGCTTGAACATGTTCCTATTGAAAACGAATAAAAATAATTTGTAAATATGTTGTAAATAAATTTTAATGCGACTGTGAGTGCCCAAAAATATTTAAAAAAAAATTATTTCAGACGAGAGATATGCCTGGAAATTATTATTAATAATCATAATAATAATGGATAAGATTTTGTCTTTGCACAAAAATGTTTTAGAAAATTTTTTTTAAATAAAATTTCTCTTTGCGCAACGAGCGAGGAGATTTTTTTGACTATTATTTTGAAATTAAAAAAAAAAACAATTCCACAATTTTACAAAAAATAAAACTTTCTCTTCTTCTCTGTCTTCTCTTAAATCTCTGCAAGCACACATCAGCGACATTCGATGAATAAATAATAATAATTTACGAATTATTTATTTATTTATTACGAAAACCCCCCGTTATTAAAAAAATTAAATAAAATTTCCATTTCCTTAAATTTCTATTTTTTTAAGCGAAATGAAATTAAAGACAAAAACAGTTAGTTAATTTTTCGAAATGAAACTTTCTCTTCTTCTTCTTACTTTTCATTTTTCATTTGAATCCTTGTGAACATTATTAATAAATTAATTATAAAAAATTTAATTTACAAATAATTTGTTTTTGTTTTTTAGTGTTTAAGATAATAAAATAAAATTATTAGTAATTCACATGCAGGGGTCGGGGGGTGGGGGCGAGCGAATAGGGCCAGAACAACTGTCCAGGGGATACTCGGGAAATCCACTGCAATCGAAACCGACTTGCAACTAATTTATTGCATTAAAAAATGTATTAATAAATTATGTTTTATTTTTATTTAAATTAAATAATTCCAAACCGAGAACTATTATTTTAAAGGCGAAATTATAATTAAAAAAAAATATATGTAAAATAATTAAACAAAATCTAAACCTTAAAATATTTCACGAAAAAAAAATTAATCTTTTTTTTTAACCAACATTACATTTAGTTCTAATATAATTAATAATTAATTTTAAATAATTTATCTGAGTATCTAGGTAGACTCTAAAATTCGTATTTTTATATTTAAGATTATTTTAGGTGTCCTTGAATTTTCTTTCTTCATGCAAATGTAATAGGAGTAATTAAAAATAATTTTTATCAAATTTCCTCGTGTTTCAAATCATCCATCAAATAACAAGCAAGTCAATAAATTGGACAGTAGAATTAAAACTCATTAAAAAAATTAAATTTAATTAAAAAAAAAAGAATGTAACAAACGAAATCGATAAAAAAAATTGAATGCAAAAAGTTCTTTTTCCCAAAAAAAAAAACGAACATTTTCACTCTATTTAATTTTGTTTAACTTTCTGAATCATTGCAAGTGGATTCTTTTTTCAAACTTCTATTTATTAATACCCTCTGATTAATTTATTCGATAAATTAAAGACATCGTAACGAAAAGAAGGCAACAGAAAAATTGTCTGTGTGTTCTCTAATGCTTATTAATTTATTATTAATTTTTTATTTATTATTATTTATTATTGGCACGCATGTAAAATGTAATAATCACTTAAATTAAAATTCAAAATTACGAAGAAATTCTTAATAACGTAATTGACGTGGCGGGCGGTTTGTAAAATCGTGCAAATGTAAAGTCGTGGACTCGTTTTCCCGAGCGAATAATTTTGTAATAATTAAAACGTCAGTATTCTGAAACACCCTGTATGAACTTGCAACTCCGCAAGTAAGTAGGCACAACAAGCAAACAGCGTTTTTGTTCAAAAAAAAGTTGGTTCATTTTGACGTAAACTAAGATATGGATAGTCATCATACTGGGGAGTTGATCAATTTGAAGGGGTCGCTCGGGGGCGGGGGCGGGGGCAGGAGGGTCATTTAATCGTGCTTCTTTTAAGAAAGAATCATCCACATTAAAGAAAATTAAGCGTTACGAAACGTGTGCATCGTTTTATAATTAACTTTCTTTGAAAAGGGGGGTTGATTACAAGGGATCGATGCTTTTTTCTTCTTCAAAAAAAAAAAAAAATTAGAAAAGGCGAGAATCTTTAATTTATATAAGAATTTATAATTATCCAATTAATTATATTTGTAAGTAACGTACGAGATATAATTGCAGTTGCAAAATTTTTGGGGGCGTCATGTAAGTGGCGTTTTTGCGTAATTTTAAATATAGAGGGATTTTTTTTTTTTTGAAAGACAATATTCACAGCAGCACGGCTAAAATTAAAATAAAAATAAAAATACGATGCATTCTGTCAGCAAGAGAAAATTAAAAGAAAGAATACTTTTATTTTAATGTGCACCATCCTTGCAATTTTAATAGGACCCCCGCCCCCGCGCGTACATTTAAATTTTCTTTAATTAAAAAAAAATATATTTTCTTTAGTTTATAATTTTTTTTTTAATTTAAACGTTACAATTTTCTTAATTTTTGCGGTAGTGTAATAGGTAAATTTTTTTTTTTTTTGAAATTTCATTGCAAATTTTGGGCATATTTTTCCTGGTCTACACATTTTTTAAATTTTATTAATAAGTAAATAAAAATACTGCGTTTTTTTTAATACATACTCTTCTAGGTCTCCGAATACTTTTGACTTTTGAAAAAAGAAAAATCACAAAAACAAGAGAATTAATTGTCACGCTTCCTGCTCGCTTAAACCGGCCAATAAAAAAGACATTCCTCGCGAAATTATTCACTCAAATAATAATAATAAATTAAGCAAACACAAAAAAAAACAAAAAAGGAAAAAATTGTGGAATTTCAAAATAACTTACGTGTAGCGAAGGCCGAAACGTAAGAAAAACTACAACACTTTTTTGAATCGAATCGAACTCGATTACCGACCGGTAGTTGGAGCTGTAGTGCAGGTTACCTGCGTAATTTTGCCGCTTTTATAAGGTGGTGGGGGGACTGGACGTGATCGCAGATACATTATGTTAAATGATGTGTTGTTCAGTACTCTGGAAAGTACGTAGTATCTGTGCTCAAATAATCACAGACACAATCACCTGTACGGGGATGGCAGCATCATCGCGAGTTAATTTTCTTTTTTCAAATTGTTTCGACAACGCCCACTCCATACAGGCCTCATTCATTAAGTGGGAAAATACCCCGAATTGAAAATTGATTCATCTGCACAAAAATTCACCATTTTAAGTCGCTTCTTCCCAATGTTAATTTTTTTTTTCAAATTGTTTCGACAACGCCCACTTCAAACAGGCCTGATTCATTAAGTGGTGGGAAAATACCCCGACTTGAAAATTGATTCATCTGCACAAAAATTCACCATTTTGAGTCGCTTCTTGCCAATGTTTATTTTTTTTCAAATTGTTTCGACAACGCCCATTCCATACAGGCCTCATTCATTAAGTGGGAAAATACCCCGACTTGAAAATTGATTCATCTGCACAAAAATTCACCATTTTAAGTCGCTTCTTGCCAATGTTAATTTTCTTTTCAAATTGTTTCGACAACGCCCACTCCATACAGGCCTCATTCATTAAGTGGGAAAATACCCCGACTTGAAAATTGATTCATATGTACAAAAATTCACCATTTTAAGTCGCTTCTTGCCAATGTTAATTTTTTTTTCAAATTGTTTGGACAACGCCCACTCCATACAGGCCTGATTCATTAAGTGGGAAAATACCCCGACTTGGAAATTGATTCATCTGTACAAAAATGTAACAATTTTTCTCATATGGTTTGGGTAACACCAAAAGAAGAAAACGAAAATGAAAACGATGATTGAATTATCAAAAAAAAATAAATAAATAAATTAAAAAATAATTGCTATCTATAATAATAAATTTAGCTCTAAAAACCGAAAGCCACGAACTATCTCTTGCATTTAGTTTCAATTACGCGGGCGCGTAGAGTAGTCGATCGGTGGCGCCATCTATTTACATTTTCCCGAACTATATTTTAAGCGCGCGAAATTTAAATCGATAACTTCAACTTGTTTGGTTTTTTCGGCGCAACATTTTTTTTTTTTAGTTTCAATTATGAGCGCGAGGAGAACGTATTAATTTGTCGATCAGTGGCGGCATCTGTTCACATTTTCCTAAACTATATTTTTAAGCGCGCGCGCGAGATTTGGATTCTAAAAACTAAATGAAAATCGATTATTTAATTAATTGATCGACTGTCGATCGTCTTTTGTTTTGTTTCATTGAAAATTAAATAAAAAAATTAATGACGCGTGATTTTTTAATTAAAAAAAAAGAGGCGACTGTCATTTTGTTTGCTTCCGGACGATGGCATTTGGATTTATCTTTGTCTTCTTCAACTTCTACTTCCATCAGTTATTGCCGGAAGTTTGTCGACTGTCTTTTGTTTGCTTAACTAAGGCACAATAAAATAAAAAAAGCAAATGACAGAGAAAGTCAATCATAATCGATTGTCATTTGTTTATTAATTTTTTTACTTTTTCATCACACGTCCCTTTTGTTGCCTAAAGATTTTCTTTTTAATGTTTCACGCAATTTTCTTTCTTTTCTTTATTAAAAAATTTGTTGCAAATCGCTTTTGATTGCAGTGAAAACATCGAGCAGCCTCTGTACAGCTGTTTCAGCCCTGCTTGGGGCTTCGTCAGCAGAGACGTAGCTCGACATTAGTCGATTTTCATTTGTTTAGTTTTTTTTTCGATTCGTCAATTATGAGCGCGAGGAGGACGCATTAATTTGTCGATCGGCGGCGCCATCTATTTACAATTTCCCGCACTACATTTTAAACGAGCGAAGTTTAAATTAAAAACTAAATGACACACGACGATTTTATTAATTAATCGGTTGTCGACTGTCTTTTGTTTTACTTCATTTTTTAGAAATAAATTAAATATTATTGACGCGTAATTTTTTAATTAAAAAAAGACGACTAGAAAACTAAATGACAGACGATATTATTTGATTAACTGATCGACTGTCGATCGTCTTTTGTTTCGTTGCATTTAAAATAAATTAAAAATTAATGACGCGTGATTTTTTTAATTAAAAAAATGGAGCGACTGACATTTTTTTTTGTCCGATCGACGATTGGTTGGCATTTATGTTTATTTTAAACAATAAAATAAAATGAAGAAAAAAAGATGACAAACAAATCAATCACAGTCGATTGTCGTATGTTTAAAGTATTAATTTTTTGTCTTTCGTGTGATACGTCTCTTTTGTTGTCATGTTTCTTTTCCTAAAGTTTCTCTTTTTAGTTTTTCACGCAGTTTTATTTTATTATTTAGTCGATTTTCATTTGTTTAGCTTTTTGTATCCGTAACACAACTTTCTTTTCGTTGATTACAAGTTTGTTGACCTTTTTTTCTCGAATTTCTCGAACGTCATAAGTTTTTCTTTTTTTTTTTAATTAATACTCCTGTGTTCGCATGCTTTTCTTTAATTAAGAAAAAAGTCGACCGTCATTTGTTTTCTGGACGATGACATTTTTGTATTTAATTTTACAAATCAATTAATTTATTTATTGTTACAAATTAGGCGTCTAGTATAATATACTTGATGGCCTAATAATCAAACATAATTACTTACATCTTAATTTTTAATTTTGTTTACACAATTTTCTAATAATTCAATCAAATCTTTTTCATTTAAATTATTCCATTCTTGTACAGTTTTCAAAATTACGTGATTTTTTGTATAGTGCAAGATTAGCTTCAAATGCGCAGGGAACGCGCGCAACAGTGAACAGTGGCGCCATCTTTTCAAATTCCCTTGAACTATAATCCGGAAAATTAACGTTACGGCCACTCTCGGATAGTCAGGGGACGGGCGAATAATAAAGGCGAACATGTCGCTTTCAACTTCTTTAAAACTGTACCGACAAACGTACCGTCTTGCAGGTGTTCCTTTTACATTTACGACCGTCGACATTCTTTGAAACTGTACCGACAAACGTACCAACGTGCAGGTGTTCCAAACAAAACGTATAAAGCAATAGCACAGTGTTAAAAAAATTCGAAATTATTGGGAAAGGTTAAAAATTTATGAAGAAAGTAATAAATTTTTAAATATTATTACAATTAGTATTTAAAAATTTAAATAAAAATTAACAAGCAAGCGTAAAACAGTGCTAATTCTAGTTAACAAATCTCAACAACAAAAAAAATAACGAAATTCCTTAAAAATTTCTAAAAATAATAGTAATAAAATATGTTTAGTATCTGTTAAAAACGCTTGTCTTGTCTATTTAAATCACATGCGCTCAGATAAATGAATGGTAATTGGTTAATTACAGTTTACCAGGTTTAAATACATTGGGCAAACAGAGTGCAATGTTTTCTTTGCGAAAAACGTGGCAAACAAGAGTGTTTACGAACAAAAAAAATATTTTCTCTCCGATTTGTCTAATTAATACATAACGAAAGTCAATATTTGGATTTTTATTGTTATTTAAATTTTTGTTTAGTATTAAAATACACAGGGCGTTTAATTAAATTAATTAAAACAATTTGCACCCTGTTGCTATATTAAGAATAGGATTGTTTGTATCTAGACTGAAACTAATCGATTCTTTGTTTTTTTTTTTTTTTTTTTTTAATATTCTTTTTGTAACTGCACCATTTTATTTTTCTTTTTGATTATTTTCTTTGAATTACATGTGAATTTATTTTGGATTTTCCATCGTTGGTCGTTAATTTATTAACGAAGTATCGGTTAGTCCCTTTAGTTGGCTGGCGCCATTTTATTGCCAAGTTGGTGTGGGCTGGCCCCACGTCGGGCGCCATTTGTGCTTCTTCAAGCGCTTTCTCCTCTAGTTAGAAGGGCAGCTGGTGTACGTATTCCAAATAATAAATTCTACTTTGCTAATTTCTGCCACCGTTGTACATTCAACAAATACTTCTTGTTCTTCTTTTTGTATTTTGAATTTTTCCTGCATTTTTTGCCGTCGAAATATTCGATCGAATTAAAAGGCTCGGTTCACGTGAAACAAAAGAAATAGTTTTTTTGCAGTAGCGAAAAAAAAAACGTCATCATAAATCAATCTACCGATCGGCCGATATTGATTTACCTCTTCACAAACAAGTCAAACACGATAAAAAATATAAAATTAAAAAATGTTCACTTAAGTCACACAGGTGATCGAGTGATCGAGTGATAAAGCGAGGAGTGATTGAGCAAATGAGTGAGTGCATTCATTGTCTCGGAGATAACCTTGCCATTTTTACTTTCTAACCGTAAAGCTAGTATCCCAAGGAGAAAGTCCGCGGATTAACAATAATAAATAATAAGATAACGAACGACTGGAATTCACACAGCAGTTAATGGTGGAAATTCAGTACGAATTACGACCGTGTTATTTTACTAGGTACTTACACTTGCAGCTAAAACGTTTATTTTTTTGTTTAATCAGACAAGCTCGATGAAATTCCAAACCTTAGAAATGTGCAAGCAGAGGTGACCAAGACGAAAATTAAAAAGAAAAAAAAAACAAAAAAAAAAACGTTTAAGAATTTGGAAAAAACGATAGGGTTTATGGTGCTCACCAAGGGCACACCTGTGCATGTATAAATAAGTAATTTCATTGTTAATAACGATTTTTTAAAAAAATTACACGATGTGATTTAAAAATATATTTTCGGACTTCGAATCGTTGGAGCAAAGTGTATTTCTAAATGTGGAATTCTTTTTCTTAAACAGTCGTAAAAAATTAATTCTAGCGATAACGGGTGCTAACTGAATGTAATATTAACGTGTTGTTAGAGGAGATAACAAACAAATTAATCACTGTGGCAACAACAGTTAAAAAAAAAAATCTGCCCGGATACACTAAGATAAGCAGAACTTGGCTCACGTAAAAAATGTGATTGTATATTAGTACGTTAGTATGTTAGTACAGTGGAAATTAGGTATAAAATAAAAATCTATTTGTTAGTCAAACATTAAAGACTTTAAAACTACTTTTTGTTAAAAAAAAAAAACAAAAAAAAAACATAATTGGGATTAAACTTCGAAGTCGCCGAAAAAAGTCAAGCGAAAGTGTACAAAAAATAAAAATAAAATACAACAGGAAGTTTTATTTTAAAAAATAATTTCACAAACAGGATTTGTTCTTTGTTTGATGCTTTTATCTCTTGTGCAAACATCATTTACCGAAACATCCAAGCTATAAAAATATTTTTTCGGTTCGCAGTAATTTAAGAATCTTCCTTTTTTCGTGTTTCGCGTTTATCTCACTCTTGTTTTTCAAAAAAAAAAAAAACTACCTGTCAGTCAGGAGTATAACTAGAGATGGGATTCGCATATTTTGACGTCATCTGTAAGAGTTTTGGTTTTGCGTGCAAAATTATTTTTACTACGTGTCCATTTTTTTCGGGAATAATCCGGGGAGGGGAGGGGAGGGAGGGGGACTCCCCAGTTTACAAATTGGCTTGCGCCTGCCCTTCATAATGCCAACTCAACGTGTTTCGACGTTACTATCCCAATAGTAATTTAAGAATCTTCCTTTTTTCGTGTTTCGCGTTCATCTCACTCTATTTAAAAAAAAAAAAAAAAAACTACCTGTCAGTCAGGAGTATAACTAGAGATGGGATTCGCATATTTTGACGTCATCTATAAGAGTTTTGGTTTGCGTGTAAAATTATTTTTAATGCGTGTCCATTTCTTTTCGGGAATAATCCGGGAAGGGGGGGGGGGCGTGAGGCTCCCCGATTTACAAATTGGCTTGCACCTGCCCTTCATAATGTGTTTCGAAGTTACTATTCCAATTGGACGCTTAGTAATGATAATAAAAATAATAATAAAAGTTTTGTCGCAATGTTAGATCAAAAAGCGACCGCAGGATGTCGCTGACTTAAGCTTTTCAATAATAATAACAATAATAAATTAAAGTGAACTGAGTGAAGAAAAAAAAAACCTGATTAAAAACAGATTAGGTATTGAACAGAAAAGGAACGTTTTGGTTATCTTTTTTTTTTTCGAAATTAATTTAATGTTTTGTTTTCTTTTTTTTCCTTCCGAGCATGATGCGATCGTCTTTTGTTTATGGACCGTGGCAAGAATATCTCGCAGTGTAGTTCTGAATTATTAATCATCAATTTATTTTATTCTCTTTTCGTTTATTTTCTGTTTTATTTTCTAAAATTATTTCTTTTTTTTTTAAGTAATTACGTTTTCCGCCGCATCTGCCTGCTTCGCTTTTCTTCTCCCGTCCGTCGCAAAATTTGCGATCGTCGTTTGTTTTTCTTTTTTCTTTTTTATTCTTTTCGCATTCGTTTTTCTTTCTTTTTCAATTTCTTTTCTTTCATAAGTAATTACGTTTTCCGCCGCATCTGCTTGCTTCGCTTTTCTTCTCCCGTCCGTCGTAAAATTTACGACCGTCTTTTGTTTTTCGTTTTTCTTTTTTTCTACTTTTCGCATTCGTTTTTCTTTTTTTTTCAATTTCCGTTCCGATCACATTTTTCCAAAAGGCGAAAACGTTCTCCGTCGTTTTTTTTTTTTTAATTTTATTTGTTGAGATATTTCGAATCCAAAAACACGCTGCGTTCTTGTTTTCTCACGATCGTCTTTTGTTTTTCAGTTGTTTTCCGTAGAAATGTTCATTTCGGCGTAATTCGTAATTATCATATTGTGATTGTGATTTGTTTTTTTTTTGTTTGCTTTCTTGGTGAATTTCGAATTATTATTGTCTTGATTTAATTAACTATTTTTTTTTTTGTAGAAAATTTTAATTCTACAGTGCGCTTGGGGATTTTATTGATTTATTTTCTACGATAATTTACTTCTTCTCAATTGTCAAAATCGTTCTTCGATTTTTTTTTAATTTTCAACGGTTTACCACTTTTCAAACATTAAACGTTTATAGTTTCCCGATGTTTATTTTTTTGCATTTCGATTGTGTTTCTCGATTATCATTATCGTTTTTTATTTTTTTTTGTTTGTATCTGATGATCTACCTACCTTTTTCTTTTTTGTTTTTTTTTCTTGCAAAATGTCGCGATTTTTTTCCTTGTTTTCTCTTTTCCTTTTCTTCATCTATCAATCTCATTTTGAATGTTAATCATTTTCTTCATCTGTCAATTCATTTTGAATGTTAATCATTTTCTTCATCTGTCAATTCATTTTGAATGTTAATTATTAATCACTTTCTTCTCGGGAAATTTTAATTGTGCAATTCCCGAGTTTCATTGCCTCAACGAAATACAAAATCAACAAAAATTTACTCTCGAAATCCTACATAGCACCAACTGCTAAAATAACTATAGAGTTGGCAACATTGCTGCAACATGACAACATACATAAATACGATAGCATGATGCCGTTAAAATATGCGATTCCGATCCCTGAACATAACTAAACCATCAAAAGTAAATTTTTTTGTTTTTTAGAAGCGTTGTTTCTATTCATAATTTTTTTTTATTTATTGATCTTTTCGTTTTAGGCATCGTTTAAAATTATTTTGTTTTTTTTTTTCATTTATTCATTTTTACACAGGGTGATTTATAATTACAGGACGGAATTATGTATTTTGTTCGATTTATTTCGAACGAGGCGGCAACGAGTGTGTGTGTTTGTGTGTGTGCATTGACGCGTCGCTGCAGCGTTGTACATACGTTTGCCGCTTCGTTAGTATTTAATCGAACAAAATACATAATTCCGTTCCCTGTTTGTGATTGATCGTCGATTTTCTCAGAACCGCACCTTCCCATTTCCGAATTTCCGAAGAGTGTCATGATTTCTTTTAATTAAATTAAAATACGTTATACAGTGTGCTCTTTTTGTGTTGAACGAAAAAAATTTTGGAACGCTTCATTCAATCATTCGCCGAACTTAATCTCACTTACGTTAGCAACCGAGGTATTTTTAGCGCGCTGACAATAAATTATAATTAACGAGAAATAAACTTCACTCTACGTACGTACCTATTATCAGCAAATAATAATAAAAATAATAATAATAAAAAAAAACAACACGTACTGTACAAGTGGGCGGGCGGGCAACGTTTTATCTCCTCGAGGCACATCTATTTTCTATTTTTACAAATAACAAGCGAACGAACACTTTTTTTTTTTTCGTTCAATCGATGAGTTTTTCTCGTTAACAAATCAAATAAATATTCAATTTGCCGAGAAAGATGTACAGCGTCGAGTAAACAAACAAGATAAGCACGAAGCGGACGGTGTTTGTTTATCGCTTCTGTTTTATTCGGAAGAGATGCAAATATCGAATTCTCGAAAGTGTTAGGTTAGGTAACTCGTCGGGAAATGTTGAGATCCTGAAAATAATTAAGCGTATTACACATCTTTTCTTTTTTTTATTTCGACGTACCTATAAATTCTGAATATTAACGTTTCTCGGAACATGGCAGATCATTTAAATTAAAAAAAAAAAAAAAAAAATGAACGAGAGAGGCCCTATGATGTTCCCTTGCGGCACACGCCAAGTTGTAACATTTCTCAGCAAAGGAAATGAAACAGAAAAAAGTTAAAACTAAGAAATTCATTATTGAGAATGATGAAGAAATTTGAACCAGTCTGAAAGTAAACTCATCTGAACTCTCCTCAACTTAATTAACTTTGCTGAACTCGATAAAAAAAATTAAAAATAAACGAATCTTATTGAAAATCAATCTCAAGGTCAACCGGAATGGAAAAATTGAAATCGAATGTTAAAAATGCATTAAAATTAAGAGTTTGAGAGTGACGTAGATCAAAATTCAATAAAAATCAAGTAAATTGCAAAGTCAACCCAACTCGACGTAATTTAATGTTTAATTTTAAATCGATTGTTTTGGGATTAAAAAAATTAAAATTCAGGTACAAGACCAGGCTGGAAATTCAAAATTAAAATCCAAGGAATGTTAATTGATGAAGATTAATCTCAACGCAATCAATCAAGCTCATCCTAATTCTGCCCAAACTCAGTCAGAAATTAAAAAAAAAAAATTAATCTCAGAAATTTAATTATTAAGAATTAAAGAAATTGAAATTCAATAAACATTGATACTGTTATAAAAGTTATCCTGAATTGTAATGTACTCTCGATTGCAAATAAAATCAAATGACTCCTAAAAGTGTCATTTTAGTTGCGTACAACCGACTTGACTATAATTTTTTGACGAATTCTCGACAATCACGTGACATTCGTTCGCTATCAAAGTATTGGTACGGTCACTAATCAATGATGACCAAAATTTATTGCTCGCGACTATACTTACATTTATAAGATTTAGAAAAATTTGAAGAAAAAAAAGAGTCTCATTGGTGCGTGAATTATGATTTGATTTCATTTATTTTATTTATTTTTTTTTTTTTGGAAACACTCCACCTGAATTTTTCAGTTATTTCTAATTAAAGTGAAGCTCTCACATTTTTTTTTTTTTTGGCTCAGGAATTTGGTCGCAATAGCTCATTCTTCACACTCGCTGCCCCGCCCTCTCGTCCTCCCCCAATCGGATTTCGTGATTCGATTCAAATTGCCACTGGATTTAGCTTTAGGCTTCCTCCAATTTTGAAATAATGTACAAAGGGCCTACTAGAATTATTCAGTGAAGCTTTCACTATTTTTTGCTCCAGGAATTTGAACACGATGTTTTGCTTCTGTTGTTTGAGCTTTTTACTCTTCTTTGACATATTTCTTTCCTCTTCTTTTAATAGAGATACCAGAGGTATTTTGCTCGTTTTTCACACTTTAATGCCCTCGTCCTTCCCTAAACTGATTTAGGGATTCGATTCACGTTTGCCAATGGAATTGGATTTTCCCCCAATTTTCAAATTATGTGCAAAACGACTACCAGACCATTTTTTCCCTTTTTTCTAAAGCAGCGTGGTTGTACCATTTATAGGTGTTTGGTGGGAACTTCGGGAGTTATTTGAGGACCATCAGCTTCAGGATCAGAAGACCGACCGTCTTCTTCTGATTTGATTCAGTTGCACCTCGTTTCAATTATTGTTTTGATTTTTCTTATAGAAGGACTTTCAGCTTCCAGTCAGTGGTCATTCTGTTGCTGCTTCTGCTGCCGGCAGTAGTCCTTTAGAAGGAACGTATGGCGTTTCAATTCTTTTTTCTCGTCAAGTTTCGATCTTTCTTATATGTAGAAGGCCTTCCAACATCCAGACGGTGATTTTTCTGTTGTTCTTGCTGCTGCTGGTGGCCCTTTGAGAAAACCCTTCCTTTCGTAGGAAAGGATCAGCAAGAAGAAGCCAATTATTCTCTTATCGACCTTCATTACTCATAAAATATTTCCTCGCAAGATGAATTTCTGGATCTCTCCTAGGACTATGCCTAGGAATCCAAATCGATACTTTAGTAGGCCATACTGCAGCAAGGAGACGCAGTAGGAGTTGAACGATAAGAAGAGGAAGCTTAGAGGAAATTCTTCCTTTTGTAGTTGGAAAGGATAAAAATTGAAGAAATTTAATACCGGGTCATTCGCCGTTGATGGTAGTAGGCATCTTTCCCTTAGCCAAAGTTTTTTCTCAAGTGTTTGTTTTCTGGTTTTCTTTGCAGGTGACGCTGCTAAAAGAAACTATGCCCGGCTTCGTTTTTCACTGTAGCCACGGACACCCTGTACATTCATGCATATGTGAATTGGTGTTATCGAAACCCCCTCGGATTTTTTCGATGGCGGGCAAATTTTATCCCGTCAACAAATATTACCTAATTCGATAAGTAAAAAAAACGCGAGTTATTGATGTCTACAACAAACAAACACACACGGCGACACGATAAAGTTTGTTGGTGCTGTGTGCAATGGCCGAATTTTATATAAAGAACAATTATCGGCTTCGTCATCCAGTATAAAACGTGAAACGCTCGCGAGCAAGGAAAATAAACAAAAAATGTGCAAAACAGATGGGCGGACGTGTGAATCACAACAACCCCCCCAAAGAGGTGATTTTGATTGATTGATAGGATGGATGGCTTCTTCAAAAAAAAAAAAAAGAAAAAAAAAACAATTGCTGCAATTGGAGTGTGTGATTAAATGCGTCGATCGTGCGTTTCTTTCGTGTTCTGGAAAGACGTCGTCTTCAGTCGGTGTGTGTGAAAGTGTGTGCCACTTTTTCTCTCCGATTGTGAATGTGAGTGCAAGCAGTAAAGAAGAAAGAGTCAACGAGTGTTGTTATCTCATCTGTGAATCAGTGTGTGTGTGTGTAATCAAGAACAAAAAAAAAAAAACAAAAGACAGACGAAAAGGTGTTGTTGCAAAACTCGGGTATTGCGCGGGTGTTTACCGTGTTTATAATCGTTGCGACACTCGCTTGTTTTCTACTGAATGAATTATGAATTTTTCTTTGCAGGGGATTCCATCGTGACGAGGTCACAGTCCAACGCCCTGTATACGGACAGACAAGGAAGTGGCGTTCCGATTAAATACGAAATTAATTAATTCATAATTAACAAGAATTGAATATTACTTTAAAAAATTAAAACAGCCAGCAGCCCCCCTTTATTATTCCGATTTTATTTTTTAATTCTGAGACGTACCCTATTCTTTTTTTTTTTCAACAAAAGAAGAAAAAAAAACGCAAGTTATTTAAAAGTGAATTTAGTTGGGGACGAAACGTTTATGAAGCAAAAATAAATTCTAGCATCAAACACCTTAAAAAAAAACAGCTTAAAAAATAGTTAATTAAGTTATTTAAAATAAATATTACATTAGAGTGTACAAGTACACATTGGAAGAAAAATCATAGCCCTTGTTCAGTTTCAGATATTGAAATAAGCAAAAGTTTTCGGAATTTTCAAAAAAATGTTATTTTTCATCTAAAAAATAAAAAAAAACAGTAATTAATAAAATTATGCATGATGTATAGGGTGTCTCGGAAAGAACGTCCGTGCTTTTAGGATTCGATTCAAGAATATTATACTATACGCCTAATTTGTAACAATAAATAAATAAATAAATAAATAAATAAATATGAAAAACAAAACACAGAAATAAATAAAATCATTTACGATGTATAGAGTGTCCCAAAAATAACGTCCGTGCTTTTAAGATTAATAATAATAATAATAATATATTTAATCCGTTTGTCACATAGTATACATCAAGTGAATACAAGGACATTAGATTTGTCAAAAGCAACAAAGGAAAATGATACATATTTGGCACTAAAACTAGAACATTTTAACCTAAGAGGTAAACTAAAAAAAAACTAAAGAAAAAGAAATAATTCGATCCAAAAAGATTAAAAATTATCCACGTTGTATAGAGCGCCTCGAAAATCGTGTCCGTGTTTTTAGAATTCGATTCAAGAAGATGAAAAGGAAAAACAGAAATAAATAAATGTATAGAGGGTCTTAAAAATAGCGTCCGTGCATTTAAGATTAAATTCCCGAAGATTATAAAAAAGAATCGAAATCAAATCATGACAGAAGGTCGGGTTTCTTGAATGACACAAAAAATTTAATTTTATTGCTAGAATTAAAAAAAAAAAAAAACAAAGAAACAAAATCTACTTATTTGAACGCGTTCTCTGTCGTTTATATTTCCATTCCTAATAAGAAAAAACAAGGCAAATTTAGTTTAGAGAAATGACATTAAAAAATAAATAAAAACGCCGCTGAAAGAAAAAACTAGTTTTTGAAAATTTTCCGTTTTCTATTAATTCATTTTCTCAGCTTTTATTCATTTGTTTTTCTTAAATTATGTCGCCCTAAAATCGATTTCTTTTGTTTTCTTTATTATTATTTTATGATTCTACGACTAATCTTTTCGAATTGTTAACATTTTATTAAGTAATGCGTCACTCTACTTAATTGCTCCGTAAAATTCTAATTCAAATTCAAATCGATCGTCTTTTGTTTTCAGTTTAATGTATTTTTTAAATTTACTTATCTCGTATTTAAAAAAAAAATTTTTTGCTGTCTTCTTTTCGTTCTATTATTTTTTTTTTTTTGTTTATTTTGGTAATCTGAAAATTTTGTCCTAAAATTAATCATTGTTTTTATATGTTTCCTTTCAAATTAAATTTAGTTATTTTAATTAATGGTAATGGAAATAAAAAGAAACGAAATACGAACGGATTCCTGTCTCTTTTTTGTGTGTTTAAGTATACGCCAGACCGAAATAAGAAAAAAATATTTAAAAAATAAAATAAAACAACAGAATATTTGAAAAAATAAATAAATAAAATAAAGTTGCACGTTTCAGAATTACTAAAAAAGGGAAGCAAGTTCAGTCAGAGACGAGAAATTTAAAAGAAAAGAAAGACGCCGGTTATTTCAAGGTCATTAAATAAAATGGCCGCCTGATATTTTCGAAATTTTAGAACTGCTTTACGTTAAAAGAATTAAAATAGCTAAAAGCGTCCAAAATATTTGTCAAAAAAACGTAGCAGTAGATAATAATTTGAAAAAAAAAATAAAATAAAATAAAATAAAAGTGAATATTCAGGTTCAAGTATTAGCATAGTCAAGTTTTCGAAATTTTAGAAAATTGTTTTCTATAAAAAAAGAGAAATAAATTAAAGAGAGGTAAATGATATTTATGAAATTTTAGAATTTTTTTGCGTAAAGGAATTAAAAAAATAAAATTTTTGTCAAAAAACGTAGGCAATAGATAATAATTAAGAAAAAAATTAAAAAAATTAAAATAATTATTCAGGTTCAAGTGTACGCACAAATAAGTTTTCAAAAAAGAGAAATTAATTTTAATTGTATCCCAAACGCATGGGCGTTACTCCTGAGACGCCCGGTATGGACTTAATGAAATTAGTTAATGATGACATCATTTGTTTTTTTTTAAATTTTTGTTCTTTGATGTCTTTAAAAAAATATATTTACACAGTTCGTATATTCTAAGATTAACGAATATCTAAGAAGTAAAACAAAAAAATTAAAAAAAACTTGTTTTGGCAACAGTTAAAGAAACACTTACAACTACAAATCGGAATCACGTATTTTGACACATCATTTTTTTTTTTAAAGAAAAAACGAGTTCCATAACAACGTACAGAGAGAGAGAGAAAACGCACCGCTTGTACGATATGACGTCAAAATATGCGATTCCGATCTCTACTTATACGGAACATACTTTCGAAAACACGCTTTTTAAAGTTTCTTAATTTGTTAAACATTGTTATACTACTGCTATTATTAGTATTAGAGTACTATTACTAAGTCGGTAATGTAAACTTCGATTTTCAAGTGTGCCCATACAAAAGCAAATGTACAATGTAATTAATAAGTATAATACACTGTAAATTATGTCACGGTCAGCTTTGAACGTCAACAAAAAATAAAAATAAAATAAAATAAACCGTACTGCTGAAGTGTGTTTGCAATAATTTCTTTCAATAGATATTTCGAACGGTCTCTTCAACCATGAAGATGTTTTCGTCTACTTCATCACCATCATCATCATCATCATTATCAGTAAGTGCAGAGTTCTCAAATCAAAGATTACTGGGTGAAAGAAATAAACGCTTTCACAATGAAAGGAGTCGCTTTGTGGAAATTATTATACAATGGTAAATACTTCATTGTAAAGGGGTTTCCAAACACGCGTACGTGTTCGTGTTGTCATAAAATTAAGTGTTGCAAGGACACGATAAGTAGACATGTGACAGAATAAATTATGAATGGGATATTTATTACAAAACTCATTAACGAGAAAGAACCGAAAGCAACAATTAGTGTGGTACACTGTTATTTAATTTAAAAAAATATATTGTTTCGATTGAGTTGAGTTGGGTTGGGCCAAACTCGCAGAGCTTTTACTTTGAACGACGATTATGGCATGGTGTGCATGAACATATTTCGTTCTAGAAAAAAAAATGGCGAATATACATACGCATTCTTCTGTGAATAATCGACTAAACAAGGTTTAATAATTAGTTTTCTCACGTACGGAAAGGCAAGATTTTTTTTTTAATTTTTCTTCATGAATATACCTAATTGAATTCTATCAACTTATTATTATACATGTTTTTTGTTCTGCCTAGTTTTGAAGATGATAAGAGTTCAAAAATATTGAGTTTCAGTTTTCGCATACTTGTTCGTGAACGTGTACGCGCGTGTAGGTATCACTTTTAAGTATAATTTAATTTTTTTTGCTCTTTTTTAAGTCAGAGTCGAACTTGTCATACTGAGATTAAAATCATCGATTAAAAGAACTGCGAAATACTTGTTCGTGAACATGTACGCGCGTGTAGGTATCACTTTTAAGAATAATTTTATTTTTTTTCTCTTAAGGCAGAGTCGAACTTGTCATACTGAGATTAAAATCATCTGTTATAAAAACTGCGAAGTACTTGTTCGTGAACATGTACGGGTGTGTAGATATCACTTTTAAGTATAATTTAATTTTTTTGCTCTTTTTTAAGTCAGAGTCGAACTTGTCATACTGAGATTAAAATCATCGATTAAAAGAACTGCGAAATACTTGTTCGTGAACATGTACGCGCGTGTAGGTATCACTTTTAAGAATAATTTTATTTTTATGCTCTTTTTTAAGGCAGAGTCGAACTTGTCATACTGAGATTAAAATCATCTGTTATGAAAACTGCGAAATACTTGTTCGTGAACACGTACGCGCGTGTAGGTATCACTTTTAAGAATAATTTTATTTTTATGCTCTTTTTTGAGGCAGAGTCGAACTTGTCATACTGAGATTAAAATCATCTGTTATGAAAACTGCGAAATACTTGTTCGTAAACACGTACGGGTGTGTAGATATCACTTTTTAAGAATAATTTAATTGTTTTGCTTTTTTTTAAGGCAGAGTCGAACTTGTCATACTGAGCCTAAAATCATCTGTTATAAAAACTGCGAAATACTTGTTCGTGAACATGTACGGGTGTGTAGATATCACTTTTTAAGAATAATTTAATTTTTTTGCTTTTTTTTAAGGCAGAGTCGAACTTGTCATACTGAGATTAAAATCATCGATTAAAAGAACTGCGAAATACTTGTTCGTGAACAGGTACGCGCGTGTAGGTATCACTTTTAAGAATAATTTTATTTTTTTTGCTCTTTTTTAAGGCAGAGTCGAACTTGTCATACTGAGCCTAAAATCATCTGTTATAAAAACTGCGAAATACTTGTTCGTGAACATGTACTGGCGTGTAGATGTCACTTTTTCAGAATAATTTAATTTTTTTTGCTGTTCTTTAAGGCAAAGTCGAACTTCTCGTCATTCCGAGATTAAAATCGTCGATTATAAAATGTGCGAAAGCGATTCGCATAGTTATTTTATTGCTTAGTTTTATAAAAAAAATACCGAGATAACATCGCCCATTAAAAAAAGAATATCTTCGACGAAATCTTGTTATCTATTTATTTCGAGTTGTGTTCGAGATAACAACCCTGTGCGGGGCTTTGTACTGTTCCAAAAAATAAAAATAAAAGCGAAATCTTATCATACTTCATTTCCTTGAATATTTCACGATTTTTAAGTTTTAAATAAATTTTTGCAAACTAAATACTGTAAAATCAGCTTTTAAAGTTCACTTGGACAAACTGTGTATCTGATCAACGCGTTGCAACGCGACGATTTACACATAGAAAATATTTTTTTTAATTTATAGGAGCTTTATTATTAATGTCAATGAAATCTATTAAAGAAAAAAATTAAAAAGAAAAAAGAATCTGTGGAATTTAATCTGTTAAGGTATTTTTACTGCGCCACAATCCGTAATTCGGAAAAGTTTATTTTGTTCGTTTATTTCTCTTCTAATTATAGTTCTTGAAATTTAAGACGATAACATTTTATTTAAATATTATTATCGATATTCTACCATTTGATTGGTAGATGGCGATATATTCTTGGACGCAATTGACGCAGGCGAAAGCGACTTCTCTTCTATATGAGTAGAAACCGTTCAAGCTGCAAGGAAGAGCGCCATCTGCCTTTCATAAGTTGGACTTAGTTGGACAGTAGTGAAAACAGAAATCTGTAAGAATTTTTTTCCATTCCCTTGAAATTTAAATATTCGCGCCGCAGGTCGGTTTTGATTTGACAAACTCGATCCAACAATTGCTGAACTCAACTCTTCCTAACCCAGGCAAAAAAAATTAAAATTAAAAAATACATTAAAAAAATAGTACACAAAAAAATAAAAAAGATTTCTGCGCTCACCCAATCTAACAGAAATCAAAAGACAATTGTAAAACAGCGTCAACCAACAAAATGTGAAATATCAATCAGATAAAAACAAACAAGAGAGAAATACAAAGTATAAAATAAATTTAACGAATATTAACATGAACAAGAAAATGTAAATCGACGAAAGCTCTAGCAAAGAAACACAAACTCGTAGGAAACAAAAGAGAACTGTAACAGTGAGTCAGCCAATCTGATTAAAAAAAGAAGAAAAATGCGAGAAACAAAAAAATAAAATAAAAAACGAACGAATAAAAAACTGGCAGAGAACAAAAAGTCAAAATAAAACAAACGAGCCGTGAATCAAATGTAAAACATTAATTCCTTAAAACGAAAATAAAAAAAAGAAAGCAGATAAAACAAAACGGTGCTCGAAATATCATCATTATCTCTCAATATCTAAATTAAAGCAGCGTCATGCATTGTCATTATTGATCGTCTGGTGTATATCGCCGCCATCTTGGATTCTAAGATGGCGCCGACATGGCGGTTGAGTTTCCCTCGTCCAGACGTTTAACTTGATATCCCACACGACAGGTTTACAATTTTTACATCGACAATGCGGACGCTTTCGACAATGCACCGCCGCCATCTTGGACTTCAAGATGGCGTCGACATGACCGCCAAGTTTCCCTCGCCCAGACGTTTAATTTGACATCCCACGCGATAGGTTTACATCGACGACGCGGACGCTTTCGACATCGCATCGCCGCCATCTTGGATTTTGAGAAGATGGCGTCGACATGACGGCCGAGTTCCCTCGCCCAGACTTTTAATTTGACATTCCATACGACGGGTTTACATCGACGCCGACGCTTTCGATATCGCACCGCCGCCATTTTGGATTTCAAAATGGCGTCGACATGACGGCCGAGTTTCCCTCGCCCTGATGTATAACTTGACAAACTCACACAACGGGTTTATATAAACGCGCCTTTCTTTGTCTTTATGTGAAGACAAACAAAAGTAGCCCAAATCAAGCGCCAAATAACATTTTTAAGCCCCGGATATGTCTAAAATGGCGGAAATTCTTCCAATTCAACAATCCAATCCAGTTGGCAACAGTGATTCACACGCTCCTCGCTTTTCGTTGACAGCTTGACACTCTTGACAGTAATAAAAATTACCAAGTCGGCCTTAAATTACAAAATAAAATAAAATAAAAAACACTAACCAGTACGAATCAGATTTTTCCTAAATGCATTGCGCATGACAGGAAGACTTTTACTTATTAGTAATAATCAGCTGATTGCAAGCTGAGTTCGGCAATGCGCTCAATTTAATTTACTCTCTGATCAAAAGCGTGAGGGAGAACGACTCTGCATTTAACTGTATGTAAGAGTGAATAAACCGAACTATTCGGAGGTGATTGAAGGGAGAACGACTTTGCATTTCACTGAATATAAGAGTGAATAAACCGAACTATTCGGAAGTGATTGACGAAACAGATCGCATTGCCGAACGCAGCTACTGTCATAATAAACATGCACCTTACTCAGGAAAAAAGCGACAATCGCCTTAATTTGGCAAGCATGCGCGCGATCCGAAATTGTTGTTGTGCTGTCTCTGTTCCTCGCGAATTCGCGAAAAACGTGCGCTCGTAGCTCAGTTTTAACAAAAATGTGCGGGCCAGTGCGCCTTTATCCATTAAAATTCGTGTGTAACGTAAACGTGAGGTCGAACAGGCCGTGTGTTGTGTGGTTCGATGTGACATAACCTCTCTTTTGCGATAACTTTGCGCCCGTCTCTCGACGGCTTCCAACATGCTGATGTCAGCGCGTAAGCGCAAAATCGTCACTCGGATACCTGAAAATTCAGAAAACGGACCTGAAAGCGAGAAATTAGTTTCGATTTTAGTGCGACTGAAGTGATATTGTGGTTGTGTTGTGTAAACAGGGGCAGTGTACAGTGTTGTCAGCTCGACGAGGTTTCCCGATTTTAAAGAAGCACGCGAAAACGCTGGCACTGCATAATAAGTCGAATTCCTGTAAGTTATTCATTTGTAAATTAATTGAAGTGATTATTTATGCTGACGACAACGTTACGTCAAAATGAAGAAAATAGCAGGTTGGCAAGCTTTTAGTCGTCTTGGAAATCCAACTGGATTGTTAGCTTAATAAAAATGCGTCGCCCAGATTCGAAAATGTGCGCAGGTAAGCGATCCATTCAAGTTGTTTTGTTTTGCGATTTGAGGTTATGTCAGTGTTGCCACGTGTGATTAGTTACATTTCCCTACACCACCTCACATTTTAACCATCACTCTCTGTACATACATATAAATAAATATTATTAATTACAATTCGGTATAGTCTCTCAGGCGGTTACGTCGGTTCTTAGAATTATCTTCCTTTTATCTCTTAATGTGTCGCTTAATACAGTTCTAGTAACCGCGCCACGTACGGTCGAAAGCAAAAAAAAAGTAGACAATTACAGTTTCCTGTAATTCTGCTCTCTCGAAAATGGTACTGTTTAAATACGACTGCGCAGATTTTATAAAAGTTTTGAGCTTGTCGAATTTGAAAGCTTTCAAAATACTTAAGTATCGTCGTATTTAACCATTTTGAAGAAAGAAATATTACAGGAAACTGTAATTGTCTGCTCTTTTTTGCTTTCTACTGCAATTGCATTTTTAATTTTAACTTTTTAATCTTTTGTTTCGCAAAAACGCATTAAAGTAGTTCCAGAGTTTGATTGCATCGAATCCGATCGAATCAATGTGCTTCTTTGATTTAAAATTGATTGCAGTGTAATTTTACAGGAAACTGTAATTGATTCGGCCGTGACGTCGACAGATGGAACTCCTTGCACTTCTTTTGTTTTCCGTTGGCAACCTCATGGACGTTATTTAATATGCGCGCTAGAAAAAATGTACTTGGCCCGACGTAACCTACAATTTTGTCGCCAAGTCAAATATCTGTCAAATTAATCAACAAACCATGTACGGTTGCAGTGTTTTGCAAATATGTGAACAAGAAAATGCTCTTGATGTTGCTGCCAACTCAAGCAGTTCCATTTGATCACCCGGTATAAGGTTAAAGTGAGAAACATGATTAGGTACAGTGAAACAATAAAAAGAAAACCACAAACTTGGAAAATTTTTCTGCAATTAACTGTGAAGACAAACGAAAGAAAAATATTAAAACAATCTAACAACACTTTGCAGCAGTCGGAAGCAGCGTTGCCAAGTCATCAAATTTCGAAGTTCGAGAGAAAACCGAATTTTGACGTTTGATTTTGTACTTTTGTCTTTCGCATGTAACGCGATCGTCACTTGTTTATGGATTCTTGTTAAATTTCTTGAATCCAAAGCGCCCATAGCGCCCATGACGTCTTGGCGCCTGATTGCCTCGCAACCCCTGCAAACCCCTATTGTTACGCCACTGGTTTATAAAGTCAAGGGTTGGTACATTTTTCTTTTTTGTAAATTTCTCACGTTAATTAATATTTATTTTTTTTATTATAATTAATAATGCGCGTGTGATTGTTGGCGTTGTTGGCAGCACTGATTTTGCGCTTCAAACTTTACTAAAACACAATT
This sequence comes from Prosopocoilus inquinatus, assembly GCA_036172665.1. Taxonomy (NCBI): domain Eukaryota; kingdom Metazoa; phylum Arthropoda; class Insecta; order Coleoptera; family Lucanidae; genus Prosopocoilus; species Prosopocoilus inquinatus. Next base: position 49,194,279 of record CM069876.1, read on the forward strand.
GTAAACCCGTTGTACACGATGAAAAATAAAATACTTCATCAAACGATCCACCACGCTCGACAGTTTATTGCGGAATCTACTGTTGCGCTGTTGCCGCTTTAAGTAGTTCGCTTCTAACCTCACTTTTAATGACAGTTCGCTCTGTTATACAGAAATTGACGCAGGAAAATGTTTTTTTTGCGAGATTACTTTTATATTATATTGAATAATTCGTTTATTTCACTTCTAACCTCACATTTAATGACAGTTCGCTGTGTTCAGTAAAAATTGACGCAGGAAAATGATTTTTTTTTCGAGATTACCTACGTGTTATACTTAACAATTCTTTTATTTCACTTCTAACCTCACTTTTTAGGACAGTTCGCTCTGTTACATAGAAATTGACGCAGGAAGGTGATTTTTTTTCGAGATTACCTTTATATTATATTGAATAATTCGTTTGTTTCAGTTCTAACCTCACTTTTAATGACAGTTCGCCGTGTTACGTTAAATTTGACGCAGGGAAATGATTTTTTCTTTTCGAAATTATTATGTATTATAATAATCTGTTGTTTGTAAATTATTTCTTGTGTTTACGTCAGTATTTTGACACATTGCGCTTCAGTAAACGGATTTATTCACAAGATGTGACAACCGACGTCGTAAAAACAAAAACTGTGACGTAGGCATAACGTAATTAAAATTATACAGACTCTATATAAGCATTAATTAATTAATTATTAAGTAATTAATAATTGTGTACTGTGAATGTGTGATGAACTAACCTGAAATAAATATTTTTCTTTTACATTTCGTGCGTTTTATTGCGTTGAACACGTTACTTTATTTCTGTGTAGTGTTTAGCCACTGATAAATGGAACACCCGCCGCTTAAATTTGCTCAGGAATAAGAATCAATCACTTTTTTTTTAGTGATTTTTATGTCATCGTCTTGGCGTAATGTACAGGGTGTTTTCTGAGGCAACCGCCAAACTTGCACCACGTGTCCTAGAGGTGATTCTGAGCAAAAAACTTCATATACGCTTTAGGTCAATTCCTTTTCGTTCTTGAGATATCGACAAAAAAAAAAAAATGGTCACCAATAATGTATTTAAACAGTCACTACTAAAGGGAACACCCACCGTTCAAATTTGTTCAGGAATAAGAACCAATCACTTTTTTTCAGAGATTTTTATGTCATCGTCTTGGCGTAATGTACAGGGTGTTTCCTGAGGTAACCTACAAACTTATACAGCGTGTTATAGAGGTGATTCTGAACAAAAAACTTCATATACGCTTTAGGTCAATTCCTTTCCGTTCTTGAGATATCGCCAAAAGAAAAAAAAATGTGCATCAATAATGTATTTAAACTTGAAATTTAGTGTTTAGTCACTGCTAAATGGAACACCAGCCGCGTAAATTTGCTTAGGAATAAGAATCAATCATCTTTTTCAGAGATGTTTGTTATCGACTTGGTGTAATATACAGGGTGTTTTCTGAGGTGACCGCCAAATTCACACCACGTGTTCTAGAGGAAATTCTGAACAAAAAATTTCATATACACTTTAGGTTATTTCCTTGCCGTTCTTGAGATATCGACAGAAGAACAAAAAATGTGCATCAGCGATGTATTTAATCAGGAAATGTTGTGTATTTAGAAGAAATCACGTTTTGTATTTGCTGAAGTCTTTAATAAAAATAATATATCAACAATGACTTGGCTGTTTATTGTGATTTTGTGTGAAACTGACACAACCATGTTAAACTTAAGTGCCGTTTAAGTATTTATTTAGACCCTAATAACATGATATTAGAAATTAAATTATGCAAAGTACGTTCAATTTTTTTTTCGTGTTTTCCCAATTCTTCGCGATAGTCGCAAGTCATTTGTAATGGGTGCATTCTTCTTCTTATAAATAAAACAAAACACCCCTTATTAATTAGAAATTTATTTTCAGGTCGTGGAACAGAAAAAATCACGTCTTCACAGAAAGATCCGCTCTTATTTTACATTTCAAGCCAGATCCGCTGTTTCCGCTCAACCACCGCACGCCAGCCAAGAAGACCCGCCCACTCAGCAAACCGTTGAAAAGCGAATTCGATTCCGGACACGTTACGTCGCACACCGGCGAAAAACACTTCGCTTGCAAACTGTGCGATTACACCACGACGCTCCTCAAGACCTTCCGGAGGCACATGATGTGGCACATGGCGGATAGGAAACCCAAGCGCTCCAGAAAGCAACTCGAATGCGACATGTGCAGTTATAAAACCGACCAGGCCTACTACATGCGGAAGCACTTGTTCAGGCACACGGGCGAGAAGCCGTTCCAGTGCGATCGCTGCGGCGATAAATTCACCGCGCTCACCGGCCTCAAGACGCACATGATGCGGCACACGGGCGAAAAGCCGCACGCGTGCAACGTTTGCGGCTACAGGTGCAACCAGGTGGGCACGTTGAACCGCCACGTCATGCTGCACACGGGCGAGAAGCCGTTTCAGTGCAGCGAGTGCGATTTTAGGGCCGCCACGAAGGGCAGCATCTCCAAGCACATGTTCAAGCATTCGTCGGACAGGCCTGTCAAATGCGAGCTCTGCGATTACCGCACGACCACGTTGGGGCGCATAAAAAGGCACATGATAACGCACACCGGTGAAAAACCGTTCGAATGTGAAATTTGCGATAAGAGATTCACCTGCTCCAAACACAAGAAGCGGCACATGTTGATACACACGGGCGAGAAGCCGTTCGGATGCAATTTGTGCGATTACAGGTCGACTCACAAGGGAAACGTAAAAACGCACATGATACACAGACATAAGAAGCAATTTTGAATGTAATTGTTTGTTACTATCGTGTAAAACGCTCTGTATGTTGTAATTTTTAAGGGCTTTGTTGTAACTCGTAAGCGCGATGTATATAAAACAATTTTTGTTTATTTTTAGCGTGTCATCTTCAAGGAGTAAACTATTAAAGATTTTTTTTATTGTTACTTGAATCTGCGTATTTTCTTGTAACTAATAATTACAAATTCGTTATACAGGGTGTGTGATGTAAAGAACCAAGGACCAGGCGAAAATAAACTGATTAAAAAATGTATTAAAAATTAATAATTTGCAATAAGCAATTTACCTTGCGATTAATAGTAAAAGTGCTGTTACATATAAGTATTACACCCTGTATAAAAGACGTCCAAATTTTTTTTTTTTTCCTAAATGTGACTAGACTTTTCAGTGAAAGGGGCGGAAGGAAGCACAAAAGCTTTTCTTTTTTATGCTTATGTCTTGCGACATTTAAAACAAACGCCTTTGCCGTAAATGTAAACGATTTTTCCTTCTTAATACGCTCTACAGGGTGTTGGTTAAAAAAACAACCGAACATTCGAATACAAGGAAATCATGCGTACAAACCGTTATAAATAGAATAGCAAACGCCTTCTGCGTGAAATACCTACGATGACAAGTGAATCACTTGAAAATATCTTAAAATCTCACGAAACTTTTTGTTTCAGGTGTCCACGAACCCCCCTTAAAGCTAAAGCCGCGAACAAAGCAATCAAATGTCGGATATGCGAGCAGAAGTTTACGTGCTGCGCGTATTTGCGCAAACACATTTTGATACATACCGGCGAGAAGCCGATCAGCTGTGACCTTTGCGATTACAAATGCCGAGTTCCCGGCAGTCTGAGGCGGCACAAGTTAACACACGCCGCCGAAAAACCGTTCAGTTGCGACCTTTGCGAATACAAATGCCTGGAATCCTGGGCGTTGATAAGGCACAAGCTCAAACACACCGGCGAGAAGCCATTCAGTTGCGATCTTTGCGAATACAGATGCCGAGCCGCCTGCGATATGAGAAAGCACAAGCTGCGACACACCATCGAGAAGCCGCTGAAGTGCGACCAATGCGAATACAACTGCCGATTATTCAGAGAAATGAAAAAGCACATGGCAATACACACCGACGAGAAGCCGTTCACTTGCGACGATAAATCCGGCATTGAGAAAGCTCACAAGTTAACAAAACACACCGACGTGAAGCGCTTCAGCTGCGATCTTTGCGAATACAAATGCGGAAAATCCGGTAGTTTGCAAAGCCACAGGCTGCGACACACCGGCGAGAAGCCGTTCACTTGCGACGTCTGCGACGTTAAATTCCGAAAGCTCGGGGACATGAAAAGGCACCGGTTGATACACGCCGACGAGAAGCCGTTCAGTTGCGATCTTTGCGATTACAAGTGCCGGACCGTGTGTCGTTTGAAACAGCACAGATTGAAACACACCGACGAGAAACCGTTCTGTTGCGAGCTCTGCGATTACAGGTGCCGGGATTCCGGAAACTTTCATCGGCACAGGTTGAAGCACGCCGACGAGAAGCGGTTCGGCTGCGATCTATGCGATTACAGATGTAACTACCGCGCGAGCGTGAAACGCCACAAGTTAAAGAAACACGCCGACGGGGAATCGGGAATCCTCTGCGGCCTTTGCGGTTACAGATGCAAATATCATAGGAATTTGAAAGGTCACCCGATGCCACACACGGGCTAGAAGCCATTTAAATGTCAAACATCAGTACGCTCTCTCTGCCAAAAGGCACAAGTTAAAACAAAAAGAAATTAAATAAAAATGTGAAGTGCGATAAAAAATACGGTTTGAAACTCGAAAGTAATCGAATCGTTCAATTGTTTTTTTTTTTGTTATTATACCTACATATATATATATTTTAAATCTCAATAAATATTTATGTCGGAACCGGAAGTAATTAATTCTTTTAATTCCGACTCGATTTCCTTCCCCCTTTTTTAAAAACTGAGGCCATTACGCAGAAACGGATTACAGATTCGGAATCAGCGTCGTCGATTCTTTGGGATGGTGCTGACTCCATGAGAGTTTGTGAACGCCACCAACTTTTTTGAGGTTAGATGACGTCAGAAAAGGATTTTCGATTCGGAATCAGCGTCCTCGATTCTTTAGGACGGTATTATTCTTATTTGCCACTGACTCCATGCGAGTTGCGATTTGCTTCCATTTTTCCAAATAAAAACGATTTACGCAGAAGCGGACTTCCGATTCGGAATCAGCGTCGTCGATTCTTCAGGATGGCACTATTATTTATTTGCCACTGACTCCATGCGAGTTGCTATTTGCTTCTCTTTTTCCAAAATAAAACAGAGACGGACTTCCGTTGCGGAATCAGCGTCGTCGATTCTTTAGGATGGCAGTATTATTTATTTGCTGCTGACTCCATAATATATATTAAGCCATTGCAGATTTCGAATCCAATCGGTCCTTAGATCGATTGGTGGCATTGGTGGCAGCGGTGGGATTCGTTCACGTAGGTACAGTCAATCTCATTCATAATTCAATCGAAATTATAATGATTCCCGTATTAAAAATGAGATTAAATTGACAGAAGAAGAAAGATAAAAAATGTTCGTGTCCTTATTTTTCACATCGCATAACTGTACCTAATTTTAAATTATTTTGTTTTTTTTGTTCTTCACTTTTTCCTGGTTTTATTATCTATTAAGGCAGTGCAGATTTCGAATCCTGTCCGTTCTTACATTTCACATTGGCGGCAGCGGTGGGATTAGTTAACGCAGGTGCAATTTTAATTTATAATTCAATAAAAAAATTAAATAAATAAAAATTGTCGTTGTCGAAGTATTGCTACGGCCCGCGAAGAACTTGTTTTCAAGTAAAAAAAAAAAAAATGTGGAAACTTGACCAGACTCTTTGTTTCAGATGTAAATTGATCCTTAACGCTGCCAAAAAATTCGAATGCCGGACATGTGAATCCAAATTTACGAATCGTTCGTGTCTGCGCAGACACCAGCTCATACACACCGGCGAGAAGCCGTTCGGCTGCGATCTCTGCGAGTACAAATGCCGACAGGCGGGAAACATGAGGAAGCACAAGTTGAAACACTCCGACGAGAAGCCGTTCGCCTGTGAGCTTTGCGATTTCAAATGCCGACACCTCGAAGGTCTGAAACGGCACAAGCTGAAGCACACCGACGAGAAACCGTACAGCTGCGATCTCTGCGATTTCAAGTGCCTGCACCTCGGCAGTTTCAAACGGCACCTGCTGCGCCACACCGACCAGAAGCCTTTCAGTTGTGACCTCTGCGATTATAAATGCCGACAATCCGGACACATGGCGAGGCACAAATTAACGCACACCAGTGAGAAGCCGCTGAGCTGTGACGACAAACCATTCAGCTGTGATCTTTGCGACTTTCAATGCCGACACGTTGAGGTTTTAAAACGGCACAGGCTAACGCACACCGACGAGAAGCTCTTTCGCTGTGACCTTTGCGAATACAAGTGCCGACTTGCTGCAAGTCTGAAACGTCACAAGTTGAGACACACCGACGAGAAGCGATTAAGCTGTGAATTTTGCGATTTCGTGTGTCGCCACCCGTCGAGTTTGCAACGGCACAAGTTAACGCACACCGATGCGAAGCCGTTCAGATGCGATCTTTGCGAATTCAAATGCCGACTCGAGGCAAATTTGAAACGGCACAGGGTGACGCATGTCGGCGAGAATCCGTTTAACTGTGATCTGTGCGATTTCAAGTGCCAATCCGCTATTTCTCTGAGAAATCACAAGTTAAAACATGAAACTTGAAAAATGTTTGGTAAATAAAAGATTGGGTTCACCTTATTTCATTTGGGTTGACCTTGACAATCTTTTTATTTATTTTTTTAATATCTTATTGAATTGTGAAGGTTTCTTGTTTTAATTTTTTTGGAAAGAATTTTATCTTTTATTTTTTGGATTGAGTTCGCTTAGGATATATTCACGAAAGAACGCCAAAATATTTTTGAAATGCGATTAATTTAGAAAATTTTTAAATCTTCATTTATTTTTTTGACCTTTTAAATATTTTGTTCTTTTGAATGTGTTTTATTTTAATTTGTTGACCTTGAAATGCTTTCTAATTAAAGACAGTTATTTACAAGTTTTTACAATATTAAAACTTTACACAACTTTTAATTTTAATTTAATTTTTTAAATTTTGAACATCTTTTAAAAATATAAATAGATCCATTCACGAAAGAGCTCCAAAATATGTTTAATATGCCTTTAATTTAGAAAATTTTCTGATTTTAATTTGTTTTTGAATTTTTTAAAAATATTTTGTTCTTAAATTTTGAAGGTTTTTTGTTTTATTATTTTTTTAAATAATTTTTAACTTTTACTTCTAGGGTTCATTCGCTTAGGATCAGTTCGGTTGAGTCGGGTTCACTTAGAGTTCCTTCAGTTGTGTTGGGTTGACCTTGAAATGCTTTTTAATTAAGAAAAATTCTTTTCATATTTTCACCATTTTAAAACTTTACACACAACTTTTCATTTTAATTTAATTCTTTAAATTTTGAATATTTTTTTTAATATAAAGAGATATTTTCACGAAGAGCGCCAAAATATGTTTTCAATACCTTCAATTTTGAAAATTTCTGAATTTCCATTTATTTTTTGATTTTTTTAAATATTTTGTTCTTAAATTTTTAAGGTGTTTCGTTTTAATTTTTTTTTAAATAATTTTTGACTTTTATTTTTGGATTGAGTTCGTTTAGGATCGGGTCGGGTCCACTTAGTGTTTCTTCAGTTAAGTTGGGTTGAAATGCTTTTTAATTAAGAAAAATTATTTTAAATTTTCACCATTTTTACAACTTTTAATTTTATTTTTAAAATTTTGAACATCATTTTTAAATATAAATAGGTACATTCACGAAAGAGCGTCAAAATATTTGAGATACCTTTTAATTAAAAAAAAAATTTTAAGTTTAATTTATTTTTCGAATTTTTTAAATGTTCGTTAAATTTTAAAGATTTCTTGTTTTAATTTTTTTAAAACAATTTTTAACTTTTTACTTCTTCGGTAAGTTCGCTTACGATCAGTTCAGCTGAGTCGGATTCACTTAGAGTTTCTTCAGTTGAGTTGGGTTGACCTTGAAATGCTTTTCAGTTAAGAAAAATTCTTTTCAAATTTTAACTTTTAATTTTATTTTTAATTTTTTTTTTTTTAAATATTGATACATAGATATATATTCACAAAAGAGCGCCAAATTATGTTCTGCATGATGGCGCTTGATACCTTAGCAGCGGGATTGCTACATTTTTTAAAAATTTAATTATTAACATAATAATTTAATTTATTTAAATCACGATTAACAATTTTCGCTGGAAATTTGAAAGACTCCTTGTTTCAGGTGTCAACGGATCCCTGTGGATGAAAAAACTGCCGAATGTCATATATGTGGTTGTAAATTTAAATCTCACAGAAATGTGCGCGAACATATCTTAATGCATACCGGCGAGAAGCCGTTCAGTTGCGATCTCTGCGATTATAAATGCCGACAATCCGGAAATATGAAAAAGCACAAACTGATACACTCCGACGAGAAGCCGTTCGGCTGCGACCTCTGCGAATTCAACTGCCGACACCTCGAGGGTTTGCGACGGCACAAGCTAAAACACTCCGACGAGAAGCCGTTCAGCTGCGATCTTTGCGATTTCAAGTGCCAACACCTCGGAAGTTTCAAACGCCACCAGCTAACTCACACCGACGAGAAGCCGTTCAGTTGCGACCTCTGCGATTATAAATGCCGGCAATCCGGAAACATGAAAACGCACAAGTTGAAACACGCCGATGAGAAACAGTTCGCTTGTGACCTCTGCGACTTCAGATGTCGAATTCCTGAAACCTTGAAGCAGCACAAGTATAAACACATCGACCTGAAGTTGTACAGCTGTGATCTTTGCTACTTCAAATCTCGTCGCCCGTCGAGTTTAAAACGGCACCGGTTAACACACAACGATGATAGGCCGTTCAGCTGCGACCTTTGCGAGTACAAATGCCGACTTGCTGCTTATCTCAAGCGGCACAAGTTAAGGCACACCGACGAGAAACCGTTCGCCTGTGACGTCTGCGATTTTAAATGTCGAGATGTGGGAAGTTTGAAGCTGCACAAGTTGAAACATACGGGCGGGAAGCCGCTTGGTTGTGACCTGTGCGATGTCAGATTCCGTTACCCACGAAGTTTAAAACGGCACAAGTTGAAGTTGCACACCGACGAGAAGCCGTTCGGGTGTGAGCTTTGCGATTTCAGGTGCCGAAAGCTCGGGAGTTTGGAAGGGCACAAGGTGAAGCACACCGTCGAGAAACTGTTCCTCTGCGGCCGTTGCGGGTACAAATCCGAATTTTATGCAGAGCTGGAAGTTCACATGTTGATACACACGGACGAGAAGCCCATCGGTAGCGACAAAATTTGTAAAATAAAAGACAATTGAAACTTTTGTTGCTCAATTTCTCTTTTTATATTTTTTTTTTCGAAATGTCAAAAAATGTATAGGGTATCGAAATAAAAAAAAGAAAAAAAGAAATAAAATAGAGACCAATTTAATCATATCTGATTGATCATTTAGCGAAAGCAAAATTCCCCAAAAACTGCAATAAAGTGATGCTTTATTCAAAAAAAAAAGAAATGTAACTTACACTTAAATTTAACGAAAAGAATGAATGTCAAATAAATCGGGTTCTTTTGTTTCAGGTGTCTAGCTCAAACCGTGAATGAAACAACGCCCACGTGCCGGATATGTGATACTGAGTTTGCGTCGCTTCGATATTTGCGAAGTCACATCTTAACACATACCGGCGAGAAGCCACTCGCTTGTGATATTTGCGATTATAAATGCCGGTACGCCGGAGAGTTGAAACGGCACAAGCTGAAACACTCCGATGAGAAACCGTTCGGCTGTGACCTCTGTGATTATAGATGTCGACACGTCGTAGCTCTGAAGCGTCATAAGCTGATACACACCGGCGAGCAACCATACAGCTGTGACTTATGCGAATACAAATGCCGCCTTGGTACAACCTTGAAGCGGCACAAGTTAAGACACACCAACGAGAAACCGTTCAGTTGTGATCACTGCGATTTCAGATGCCGCGAGTTTGGAAACCTGAAGCAGCACAAGTTAACACACACCCAGGAGAAGCCTTTCAGTTGCGATCAGTGCGACTACAAATGCCGACTGTCGGTGACTTTGAAGCAGCACCGCCTGACACACACCGGCGAGACCCCGTACAGTTGCAATCTTTGCGATTATAAATGCCGGCAGCTTTCGAATTTGAAGCAGCACGAGCTGAACCACACCGGCCGCAAGCCGTTCAGTTGCGACCGTTGCGAGTACAAGTGCCGATTCGCCGTGAATCTGAAATACCACAAGCTGAAACACACCGGCGAGGCGCCGTTCGCTTGCGATCGCTGCGATTACAGATGCCGAATCGCCTGCAGTTTGAAGCAGCACATGTTGAGACACACCGACGAGAAACCGTTCGGCTGCCATCTTTGCGATTATAGGTGCCGAATCTCCGGCAGTTTGAAGCAGCACATGTTGAGACACACCGGCGAAAGAGACTCATAAGTTAAAACACAAGATTTGACAAATTAGAAGAAAACTAGAAATCAGTAGCGTAGCGCGGACCATTCCGTCAGGGGGCGAAATGAAAATGAAGAAATGAAACAATCCGTCGCGAACGCGATTGTTTTTTGTTTTCATTTCTTTTTCAGGGACAATTACAAAATACATTGGTACAAAAACTTTTCTCTTATTTACCCACGAATTCGGCAGAATCTCTTTTGTTTTTGGAGTACGGAGATAGAAAATTCAAAAGACGACCAACTTTCTTTTTTTTTGTGTTTCAGGTGTTTTCAACTGACCCCTATAATCGAAGCAACGCGCAAAGGAATACTCGTTTCTAAATTGTTCACGCCCGACCACAAGCACGTTTCGCCGCCCCACACCGGCGAGATGCAGTTCACTTGTGACTTTTGCGCTTATAAATGCCGACATTTCGGAAACATGAAGAAGCACAGGTTGACGCACTCCGACGAGAAGCCGTTCGCTTGCGACCTCTGCGGTTATAAATGCCGGCAGTCGGGGAACATGAAGAAGCACAAGTTAAAGCACACCGACGAGAAGCCTTTTGGTTGCGACCTCTGCGATTATAAGTGCCGACAGGCCGGTGATATTAAGACGCACAGGTTAACGCACTCCGACGAGAAGCCTTTCGGTTGTGATCTGTGCGATTATAAATGCCGGCAGTCCGGAAATATGAAGAAGCACAAGCTGACGCACTCCGGGGAGAAGCCGTTCAGTTGCGATCTTTGCGATTATAAATGCAGACAATCCGGGAATATGAAGAAGCACAGGCTAACGCATTCCGACGAAAAACCCTTCAGTTGTGATCTCTGCGATTATAAATGTCGACAGTCCGGAGATATGAAAGAGCACAAGCTGAAACACACCGACGAGAAGCCATTCAGTTGTGATCTTTGCGAGTACAGGTGCCGACTTGCTAAATACTTGAAGCGGCACAAGCTGAAACACTCTTTCAGTTAAAAGGATTCGTTCGATCACACTTTGAAACCCAAAAAGCAGTGGCGTAGGGGCCGGAGTACAAGATTTTTAGTGCGCAATTAATCAGTCACGATTACTTCAATCGCTTAAAATGTAAATGATCGTTTTATTTTGGTGCAATAAGGCAAATAAATTTCATTATTAAAACAAATCAAAACGTAATTTTTTTCTTCTATGACTTGAAAAAATAATTTTGTTTTCTGCTCTGTTTTCTTGCCATGTTGTTCGAGCGGCGAAAAAAAAATTGATCATTTTTCGTTGATTTTATCAGCAGGAAGTTGCGTGTTTTGTTTTTTTTATTTGATTAATTTTTTTGTTTAATTTTTTTTCTGGAATCTTCCTTCAGTGCATTTTGTCTTCATTTCAGTTTTTCTTTTCCTTTTTGTTAACGAAATTTATTTTGTTTCAGGCATCAATGGCCCCCCGTGCTTAAAAAAACATTCGAATGCGACAAATGCGATTCTAAATTTACATCTCGAGCGCAACTGCGCAAACATGTCCTCGTACACACCGACGAAAAGCCGTTCGCTTGCGACCTTTGCGATTACAAATGTCGCCTGGGTAAATACCTGAAACGGCACAGGTTGAAGCACACCGGCGAGAAGCCGTTCAGCTGTGATCTTTGCGATTATAAATGCCGACAATCCGGAAACATGAAGCTGCACGTGTTAATACACACCGCCGAGAAGCCGTTCGGCTGTGATCTCTGCGATTATAAATGTCGCCAGGCGGGAACCTTGAAAGTGCACAAGCTGAAGCACGCCAACGAGAAGCCGTTCGGATGCGATTCCTGCGATTATAAGTGTCGATATCAGAGAAACTTGAAGAGGCACAAGATGATGCACACCGACTTGAAGCCGTTCCGCTGCGACCTCTGCGATTATAAATTTCGAGAGGCCAGGCATCTGAAAGAGCACATGCTAACGCACACCGGCGAGAAGCCCTTGAGTTGCGATCTATGCGATTATAAATGTCGATACCACGGGAACTTGAAAAAGCACAGGTTAATACACACCGACGAGAAGCCATACGGTTGCGATCTCTGCGAGTATAAGTGCCGACAGGTCGGCAGCTTGAAGAAACACAAGTTGAAACATGCCGACGATGAACCGTTCCGTTGCGATCGCTGCAATTATAAATGCCGAGAGGTCAGGAACCTGAAAAGACATCAATTGAAACACACCGACGAGAAGCCGTTCAGATGTGGTCTTTGCGATTACATATGCGAAAGTTACGGAGATTTGGAAATACACGCGTTGGTACACAATGGCTAGATGCTGTTCGGCGTGGGCTTTTGTTTTTTTCGTGATGGACACTATATTATAATTTTCAAATTGTCAAATGGAACCGCGTTAATTTTTTTAAAATTGCAAAATTGTCGTAACCAAGGTCGCGACATGGTTCGGCAAATTCCTTTCATTCTCACAACCATAGTTATAATCAACCCCCGGACAAATATATTGTAACGCCGCGCTTCACCTGCAGTTGTAATCAACCCCAGGACAAACATATTTTAAGGCCGCGCTCCGCGTTCAATCCGTATGCAGCTCGTAATGTTAGCACCTTAAAAAAAAAGTCAATTTTTGTAAGGTAATGGATGATTTTAATAACAGCTGACTTTGCCATGGTCGAAAATGTACAAAGCTTAAAGACATTAGAGCCCTATTGAGTACGCTTTGCCTGAAGTTATAATCAATCCTATCAATACTCGACTTTGTGTGCTTTATAGAATGTGTGACATTTGTCGAGCTACGTCACGACCGTAGTTATAATCAGCCCCCGGACAAATATATTTTTCAAGCTGCGCTCCACCTACACTTATGATCAACCCCCGGACAAATATATTTTCATGCTACGCACCACCTACACTAATGATCAACCCCCGGACAAAAATATTTTCATGCTACGCTCCACCTACACTAATGATCAACCCCCGGACAAAAATATTTTCATGCTACGCTCCACCTACACTAATGATCAAGCCCCGGACAAAAATATTTTCATGCTACGCTCCACGTACACTTATGATCAACGCCTGAACAAATGTATTTTTATGTTACGCTCCACCTACACTTATGATCAACCCCCGGACAAATATATTTTCATGCTACGCACCACCTACACTAATGATCAAGCCCCGGACAAAAATATTTTCATGCTACGCTCCACGTACACTTATGATCAACGCCTGAACAAATGTATTTTTATGTTACGCTCCATCTACACTTATGATCAACCCCCGGACAAACATATTTTAATTTTTTTATTGTTGCGGACGAAAATAAATAATAGTTTGTTACTTTGTCTTGCTAGAGATTACAAACGTTAGCGCATCTAGCTAGTTTTATTTCACATTTAACGAACGTTCCTGCAATAGTAACCTGCGTGTATTTTTTAACACACGTGGTTGTACATGGGTTCCGTGTGACGTCATCACCGGTTGTCGAAAACATTCATTGACTTTACGATATTTGTTTCAGGCGTCGTCAACGTCACGTCGAAACTGCGAACAAGAAGAAATTCCAATGTCGGATATGCGGAACTAAATACACAACCCGCGCGTATTTGCGCAATCACATTCTCGTACACACCGGCGAGAAGCCGTTCAGTTGCGACCTTTGCGATTATAAGTGTCGACTTGCTAAATATCTGAAGCCGCACATGCTGAAACACACCGGCGAGAAGCCGTTCAGCTGTGATTCGTGCGATTACAAGTGCCGAAAATCCGGACGCATGAAACTGCACGCGTTGACACACACCGCCGCAGCCGAGAAGCCGTTCAGTTGTGACCTCTGCGATTTTAAATGTCGACTTGAAAAATACCTGAAGCAGCACATGCTGAAACATTCCAGTGAGAAGCCGTTCAGCTGTGACGTTTGCGATTATAGATGTCGACAGGCCGGAAGCATGAAACTGCACGGGTTAATACACACCGCCGAGAAGCCGTTCAGTTGCGACCTTTGCGATTACAAGTGCCGACAGGCGGGAAGTTTGAAAGAGCACAAGCTAACACACTCCGGCGAGAAGCCGTTCGGCTGCGATGTCTGCGATTATAAGTGCAGATCTCAGGGAAAACTGAACAGACACAAAATGAAGCACAACGACTTGAGGCCGTTCGCCTGCGACATCTGCGATTTTAAATTCCGAGAGGCCGGGCAACTGAAAGAGCATAAGCAGACGCATACCGGCGAGAAGCCGTTTAGTTGTGGTCTTTGCGATTATAAGTGTCGACTTGGTAAATACCTGAAGCGGCACATGTTAATACACAACGGCGAGAAACCGTTCGGTTGTGATCTCTGCGATTATAAATGCCAACGGGTGAGAAGCTTGAGAATTCACAAGTTGACGCACTCCGGCGAGAAGCCTTTCAGTTGCGATGTTTGCGATTATAAGTGCCGGCAATTGGTAAATATGAAGAATCACATGCTTAAGCATTCCGGCGAGAAACCGTTCAGTTGTGATCTCTGCGATTACAGATGTCGAAAATCCGGAGACATGAAGCAGCACAAGTTGATACACGCCGACGAGAAGCCGTTCGGTTGTGATCTCTGCGAGTATAAGTGCCGGCAGGTCGGGACCCTGAGGAAACACATGGTGAAACACGCCGACGAGAAACCGTTCGCTTGTGACATCTGCGAGTATAAGTGCCTGCAGGTGGGAAACTTGAAGCAGCACAGGCTGACGCACTTCAACGAGAAGCCGTTCAGCTGCGATCTTTGCGATTATAAGTGCCGACAAGCTGGAAATATGAAGAGGCACAAGCTGACGCATTCCGACGAGAAACCGTTCAGTTGTGATCGCTGCGATTACAAATGTCGACAAGTCGAGAACTTGAGAAAACATCAACTGAAACACACCGACGAGAAGCCGTTCAGATGTGGTATTTGCGATTACATATGCGAAAATTACAGGGATTTGGAAGTGCACGTGTTGGTACACACCGGCTAGATGCTGTTCGGTGTGACTTTGTTATAACAGCAATTGTTAAACGGATCCTCAACAATTGCATTGTTATAACCAACCAAGGACGAAACGTGGTTCGGCAAATGCTTCCCATTCTGTAACACCAGCCCGGTACGTGGCATTGCCTGCTGTACAGAATGAGTAACATTTGCCTAATTATGTCTCGACCTTAGTTATAATCAACCCCCGAATAGACATATTTTTACGCCGCGCTCCACCTACAGCTACAATCAACCACCGGACAAACATATTTTGACGCCACGCTCTACTTGCAGTTATAATCAACCCCCGAAGAAACATATTTTAACGCCACGTTCCTGCAGTTATAATCAACCACCGGACAAACATATTTTAACGCCACGCTCCGCGTGCAATCCGTATGCGGCTCGTTTTAGCGCCATTTTTATAAAACAATAGAAGAGTATATTGAAAATGGTCGAAAATGTACAGACCGTGTTCTCATTTGTATTTGTTTAGCTTATTTATTGTTGGGGACGAAAATAATTAATTCGTTAGAAAGATTACAAACGTTAAAGCTTTATTGAGCTGGTTTTATTTCATACTTCAAGGAATGTAGAGGAAAAAAGCACGTTTTATGGTTCTAGTAAATAAATTAACGTGTCAATAACAAATATTGCCAAATTTTTATATTGCACGGCAGGAAAATTCCCAAAATTTGTCTTGTAAAGTCGTCTAGTCTGTTGTAAACAGAACCGGGGTAATGACTTTTACGGTGCAGCGGCGGTAACCTTTGATCTTGCGAATACGCAATGACCACCCGTGCATTTTAAGAGAAATCCGCGCCCTTTTCGGCCATTTAAGTAATAATCGCGTTTGCGTTGCACTCCTTCCCTTCCCACTCAGTAACAATTCGATGCATTTGAGCAGCGGAAAGGTGGCAGGAGTAAATAGTACACTCGGTGTAAAAAGCGACCAACACTAAGAGTCCCGAATTCTTTTCCCTGGTGATGACACACCGATCCAAGCAACAATTATTACAGTAATTCACTCTTTTTTGGAGTAATTCGCGCATGACGTCACCAGTTGCCCAAAAACGTCGTCGAAACATTGATTGATCTTGCGAATTCTTTGTTCCAGGCGTCAACGTCAAACCAAAGCCGCGCACAAGAACGAATACCATTGCCGGATATGCGAAGCTAAATTTGCGACCCGCGCGTATTTGCGCAATCACATTTTGGTACACACCGGCGAGAAACCGTACGGGTGCGATTTCTGCGATTATAAATCGCGATACGCGGGGAACTTAAAAAGGCACGTGTTGAAACACACCGACGAGAAACCGTACAGTTGTGACTTCTGCGATTTCAAGTGCCTACACCACGGAAGCTTCAGGCGGCACCAGCTGTATCACACCGGCGCGAAGCCGTTCGGTTGTGACGTTTGCGGTTTCAGATGTCGGCAGCTCGGTAGTTTGAAGCGGCACGCGTTGAAGCACACCGACGAGAAGCCGTTCAGCTGCGACGTCTGCGTTTTTACCTGTCGGGAGCTCACGAATTTAAAGCGGCACAAATTGAGGCACACCGCCGAGAAGCCGTTCAGCTGCGACCTTTGCGATTTCAAGTGTCGACGCCTCAGCAGCCTGAAACGGCACCAGCTGAGATACACCGGTGATAAGCCGTTCAGTTGCGACGCGTGCGATTTCAAGTGTCGGTTTCTCTTCAACCTGAAGCGGCACCGGTTGAAACACACCGGCGAGACGCCGTACGCTTGCGATCTCTGCGATTACAAGGGCCGAGATGATACGAGCTTGAAGCGGCACAGGTTGAGGCACACCGGCGAGAGGCCGTTCGGCTGTGAGCGTTGCGGTTGTAGATTTCGTCGGCGCGCGCATTTGAAACGGCACATGTCGACGCACACCGACGAGAAACCAGTACGAATACCGATAGCTGGGAAGCTTGAAGAGGCACAGGTTTGAAACTCGATTGTTTTGTCATATTTGTTTCCTCGGAACTTCAATAAATGTGTAATTTAGAAGAATTTATTTTTTTTATGTGTAGATTTAGCTTTTGGTATAAAATCCGTGAGATTTGTGCTTTTAGAGTTATCACAAAAAAACAGAAGTGCATCGTTAAGTGAAAAAAAGGTAGAAAAAGAACGCGCGATGACTCACAGCTTAAAAATGCACCCTAATCCTTGCTTTGGTAATTATTTACATTTAATGTAAATAACTTCTCGCACTTTAAAAAATTAAATATTGTTACGAATTTATGGCTCGCTTAATTTTATTTTAATAATGAAGATTGGCGATTGACTCTTCAATAAAGTAATTTATTTATAACACTTGAACACTATAAACTTAATTATTTTACGCAATATTATCCGAGCATTACTTGTACGTCGTCTTCCGTCACGTGTCTCCCCCGATCTTGGGTAGGTCGCTTATATGTCCCGATATTCCTCTACGGCCGCAATCTGTCTTGCGTCGCGTGGGAAATGCGTCGTTCTCCGACGGGTCGCTTATATGTCCTGATATTCCCCCAGATTTTTCTTCGGCAATATTGTCAAACCATTGCGTGTGCTCTGTCTTTCTTCCGCCGGGTGATTCCCCCCATTCCCCGACGGGTCGCTTATACATCCTGATATTCATTTTTGTATTTTCCGGAATAGACAAATCTGGATCTTTAGAATTTTCTTCTAGCTTTCTAAATCTAGTATAGAAGTATAAGAAATATATTTTTTTAATCGAATATTAATAAAGAATGAACGAAAACAAACAAAATTTTAAATTGGCCCTTTGTTTCAGGTGTCACTGGATCATCCCCAAAGGTGAAACCGCGAATGAGGAAACATTCGAAAGCGATTCTAAATTAATACCTCCTCACATTCCGACATATACCGGTCAAAATCTCTACGCCTGTGATCTTTGCGACTACAAAAGCCGATGTCTCACGTACTTGCAAAAGCACCTGACAAAACACACCGACGAGAAGCGGTTCGTCTGCGATCTTTGCGGCTTCAAGTCTCGTCACGGCACGAGCCTGCAGCGTCACAAGTTGAATCACACCGGCCAGAAGCCGTTCGCTTGCGACCTCTGCGATTGTAAATCCCTGCGCGCCGAAAACTTGGCGCGGCACAAGCTGAAGCACACCGACGTCAAGCCCTTCGCTTGCGATCTCTGCGATTATAAAAGCCGCTACCTCAAGAACTTAAAAGAGCACACGCTGCTGCACACCGGTGAAAAGCCGTTGAGCTGCGAACTTTGCGATTATAAATGTCGACAGCCCGGACATCTAAAACGGCACAGGTTGAAACACGCCGGTCAGAAGTCGTTCCGCTGCGATCTCTGCGATTATAAATCTCTCAGTCACGAGAATTTGATCCGGCATGCGCTGAAGCACAGCGGCGAGTTGCCCTTCGGTTGTGACCTGTGCGAATATAAAAACCCGCATCTCAAAAATATGAAGGAGCACAGGTTGAGGCACGCCGTCGAGCTGCCGCTTAGCTGTGATCTTTGCGATTATAAATGTCGACATGTCAGTCACTTGAAGCGGCACAAGTTGAAGCACGCCGCCGGCGAGAAGCCGTTCGCCTGCGATCTCTGCGATTACGTGACCGTGCGCCGCGAGAATCTGACGCGGCACAAGCTGAAGCACACCGACGAGAAACCGTTCGCCTGCGATCTCTGCGATTATAAATGCCGGTACGTGAAGAATTTGAGGGAGCACATGCTGAGGCATACCGGCGAGAAGCCGTTGTGCTGTGAACTTTGCGATTATAAATGTCGGCAGTCCGGGCTGTTGAAGCGGCACATGTTGAAGCACGCCGGCGAGAAGCCGTTCAGCTGCGATCTTTGCGAGTTTGGGTATCAGGATGCGCAGTCCTTGAAAGGGCACAAGTTGAAGAAACATAATGTCCGCTGAATAATCAGAATTGTAGGTTATGTCAAACGAAAGTAATAAGAATAAAATTTATTTATTGGCAAAAGGCTACTTTCTACAGGGTGTTTTATTGTCGGTGACCGGACTACTTTTGGATCGGATCCAATTTTCAGCTGACGTCATGTTGAGTTAAACCATAGGACTTCCGGTTTGGCCGGAAGTGACGTCAGTTTTTCCGTTTCAAATTGAACGCCTCATTTATTTTTAAGTGTGTGGACCCTAAAGATCATTATGAGTCTAAATGTACGTATTTTGGTTTCGGTGACAACGAAACTTGTTCATTTCTTTTTGGTTTTCTACGGGCCGACTTCATAATCGAACTTTAGGAGACTTTAAAACAAAAGTCACATTCTGATGTATAAATAACTACGTTTTCGCATCTTCTTAGACATATGACTGTGACTTTTATTTTAAAATCTCCTTTAGTTCGATCATGAAATTCTGTATTTTCCTTTTGATGTCTAAAATCACGTTCCTCAAAACTATATTTACGATAAAAATGCATTTTTATAAAAAGTTGATGTATATTGCAGTTTTATAAAAACTCGATGTATGTGTGTATTATACAGGGTGTTACGACAGACCGCTTTCGGTCAATATCCATATCCAAGATGCAAAAAGAATTAAGACATTTTTGTTGTAAATTTTAATCAAAACAGTAATTGGCGCCACTCTTCCAAAAAAAAAAAAAAATTTAAAGTCAGACAGTGTTGCCGACCGTGACGATTTATCTCCAAATGGGCTACTTCTGGCAACCGTTTGGTTTACTTTTTTTCTTATATGGCAACTGACGACCAAAATGGACGAATTAATTGAGTTTATTATTTAACGAAATTTGTCAGTTTTTTTATTGTTGTTTATTTATTTATTTATTTTTTATTTTTTTTAATTTCTGCTTGGGTTAAATAGAATTTACTCTATTTTTTGTTGATATGCGGATTTTACAGACTGGCAGAATTTGTTACATAACTAATAGATGACAAAAAATGTCAAAGTTGACCCCAATCCGTACTAACTAGTTGCTACTTTTATCAAATGAAAAAAAAAAAGAACACGAAAAGATGACTAATAGGAGAGACTCATTCTTTTATAACTTCGAAAATATCATTCATTCATTTTAATTGATTTTAAGTAGTTTTTAACAATTTTTATATAATTTTTCTTGCAATTTTAAATTTTTATTTATGTTAAATGGAGTTAGGTTGAGCGTAGTTGGGTTGGATTGACCTTGACCTTAGTTGAACTTTACTTTAATTGACTTTTAATTTTTTTAATTTTTTGCTTTTAATTTTTCCAGAAATTTTTAATCTTTCACTTATGCTAAATGAAGCTAGATCGTTGTCAGGAGCTGGGTTGGATGTTGGATTGACCTTGAGATTTGTTGAGCTTAACTTTAATCCATGTATAAATTTTAACATTTTTTTACTTTTAATTTATAATTTTGTTTTTACTTGTGTATAGTGAAGTGTAAAATGATATTATAATAAGTTGGGTGAGTTGAGTTGACCTTGAGACTTGGTGAGGTTCATTTTAATTTGTTTTTAAATTTTTACTTCGTTTAAAAGGAGTTAGGTTGGGCTGACGTCGAAATTTTTTCCAATTATAATTTTTTTATTGTTTCTTTGATTTAATTTTTTTTTTTGCTTTGTTTGAATAGAACGGAATTCAGTTGTGCCGTTTTGTTGACCTTACCTCGTTTTAATAGTTTTTTAATTTTTTTTACTTCAATTGCTTCTATTGAATACAGTCAGGTTGGGTGTCGGTTGAGTTGGGTTGACCTTGAGATTGTTAAACATCATGTCAATTAGTTTTAAAGTTGGAGTTAGATTGTGTTGATATCGAATTTTTGTTTAACTTCAATTTTCCATTGTTTCTTTGATTTTTTTTTTGCTTGGGTTGAATAGAACGGAATTCAGTTGTTGTGTTGAGTTTTGTTTGTCCTTGACCTTGACTTCGCTTTAATCGTTACTTAATTTTTTTACTTTCTCAATTTCTTACTTTTCAATTTTTTTTTGCTTCAATTGAATAGTCAGGTGGGTGTCGGTTGAATTGGGTTGACCTTGAGATTTGTTGAGCTTCGTTTTAATGACTTTTAATTTTTTTTACTTTAAATTTTTACTTTTTAATTTTTTTTGCTTCAACTGAATAGAGTCAGGTTGAGTTTCGGTTGAATTGGGTTGACCTTGACTGAATAGAGTCAGGTTGAGTTTCAGTTGAATTGGGTTGACCTTGAGATTTGCTGAGCTTCAGTTTCGCTTCGTTTTAATCACTTTTAAATTTTTTTGCTTTAAATTTTTTCCTTTTTAATTTTTTTGCTTCAATTAAATAGAGTCAGGTTGAGTTTCGGTTGAATTGGGTTGACCTTAAGATTCTTGAGCTTCAGTTTCCCTTCGTTTTAATCACTTTTAAATTTTTTGCTTTTTAATTTTTTTGCTTCAGTTGAATGCAGCAAGTTGAGTTTCGATTGAGTCGGGTTGACCTTGAGATTTGTTGAGCTTCGTTTTCTCATTCTTTGACTTTTTTAATATTTCCTTTTCTTAATTTTTTCTTGGGTTGAGTAGAGTTAGGGTAAGTTCAGTTGGTTTGCAAATATTTTTTTAAATTCCATTTTCGTCTGTTTAAAATGTTAAATAGAGTTGAGTTCAGTTGTCGAATCAGGTTTGGTTGACCTTGAAATTCTTCGATAACGCCTGAAAATCTCGAAAACTCTGGATTTTTATTTTTATTTCACTTTAACCATTCAGCTGTTATAATATATTTATTATCATTTATTCTTCTTCTGTCATGTTCTTTTTAATTCGGTGAGAGTCGCGAGAAAAAGTCATTACGTGATTTATTTTCTCACAGCCAACTAAGAAACAAAATTCTCCGGCTCACACGTTATGAAAAATTCTAAGATACTCTTTTTTTCAGGTGTCAACGGTTCCTTAAAACTGAACCAATGGACAAGAAGAAACCAATCAAATGCCAGATATGTGACTCTGAATATAAATCTCGCGCGTATTTGCGCAGACATATTCTAATACACACCGGTGAGAAGCCATACAGTTGTGATCTCTGCGATTACAAGTGCCGAGAGCTTGGAACGTTGAAACAGCATAACTTAAAGCACACGGACGAGAAGCCGTTCAGCTGTGATGTCTGCGATTATAAATGCCGAAAATCCGGAGATTTGAAAAAGCATGAGTTAATACACACCGGTGAGATGCCGTTCAGTTGTTATCTTTGCGATTACAAATGCCGACACCTGGCAAGTCTAAAACGGCACAAGCTAAAGCACACCGGCGAGAAACCGTTCAGCTGCTTGCTTTGCGATTACAAGTGCCGACTCCGCGCAAATCTGCAGCTGCACATGTTGAAACACACCGGTCAGATGCCGTTCGGTTGTGGCTCTTGTAATTATAAAAGCCGAGATCGCACGGGTTTGAGACGGCACAAGTCAATACACACCGGCGAGAAGCCGTTCAGTTGCGATCTTTGCGATTATAAGTGCCGACGATTCTGGAATCTGAAAGTGCACCGCAAGATAAAACATACCGACGCCGTGAAGCCGTTCGGTTGTGACTTTTGCGAATATAGATGCCTGTACGCTGCAAGTTTGAAACGGCACGTGTTAAAGCACACAGGCGAGAAGCCGTTCGGTTGTGACGTGTGCGATTATAAATGCCGAACGCGCTCGAATTTAAAGCAACACAAGTTGAAACACGGCGAGAAGCCGTTCGGTTGCGGTTTTTGCGATTTTAAATGCCGATCGGCCGAAACCTTCAGAAATCACACGGTGATACACGCCGACGCGAAGCCGTTCAGCTGCCGTCTCTGTCACTATAAGTGCGAAAATCTCGTAAGTTTAAAGTGGCACAAGTTGAAGCACACCGGCGGGAAGCCGTACAGTTGTGATTTTTGCGGGTACAAATGCCTGTACGCCACGACTTTCAAGCGGCACAGGTTAAAGCACATGGACGAGAAGCCGTTCGGTTGTGACGTGTGCGATTATAAGTGCGGACAAGTCGGGTATCTGAGGCGACACAAGTTAAAACACACCGACGAGAAGCCGTTCGGTTGTGATCTCTGCGATCATAAATGCCGAAGAGCGGCGGATATGAAAAAGCACAAGTTAATACACACCAGCGACAAGCCGTTCGGTTGTGACCTTTGCGATTATAAATGCCGTCGAGTCGGAGATATGAAAAAGCACAAATTAAAACACACCGGCGAGATGCCGTTCACTTGTGAACTCTGCGATTATAAATGCCGATTGCAGATAACTTTGAAGAGACACGTTCGAAAACACACAGGCGAGAAGCCGTTCGGTTGTGATATGTGCGATTACAAATGCCCACAGTTTGCAGGTTTGAAGCAGCACAAGTTGAAACACACCGATGAGAAGGCGATGTGATTATCTAATAATAGTCAGAGAAATGTTAAAGTATGTGTTTAATGCATCTAAGTGATAAATAATAAAGATAATTATGATATTATTTTTAATTTCATTTCATTTTGTTATTTTGTTATACCGGAGGAGTTCGACGAATGTGGTTTTCTTGTTTAGCGTCTCGAATAAGTCCTTTAACTGTAAAACGTAAAACAATCGATCGGCTAGACTAGACGGTATGTACAGGGTGACTACGCGAGATTCCCGCTCCCCCCCCCCCGCTCTAACTTCTAACTAACTTTATTTTTAAATCGAGAAAGTAATCTTTATTACGAAAGTTATACAGAATTAATTCAAAATTTTTGCTGATGTTTACAGAAAAGTAAATCAACATCGCATGATTGAGATATAAACTGAAATTTTATTTTTTTTGTTAATGGAACAATTGTATTTTTATACGTACTTGAAATCTTAATAAATAATAATCGCCTTCCTTTTTTTTTTAATAAATTTTTATTTTTTTTTGGAACTGTTTTAAATGCGATTTTTCACATTTTACACCAGGTTTCTAACGGGGTTGGAAGACTTGAAAGGGCCCGATGAACCTTTAGGAGTCGGCTGAGGGTCGATGAACCTCTAGAGGTCTTTTAGTGAGTTGTCGAAGTTGTTATGTCTTGTTTAATGTGCGGTTCATAAAAAAAATAAAAATTTTGCAAGTAATATTAAATAAATTCGAATCAGCTCGAATAAAAAAGAGAGAGAGAGAGAGAGAGAGAGAGAAATCGTTCAATTGATTGATGATCAAAATCAAAATACTTCTAAAATACAGTCGACTCGAATAAAACAAAAACAAAAGACGATCGTCGAATAAGACGGGATGAAAATAAAAATGTAAAACCCAGTAAGTCAAATCGATACGAAAACTGACTTTCGTCAGAACCGAAAACTTAATTCAATTTAATAATAATGAAAAAGCTAAGTTAAAAAATGAAATAAAACCAAAGCGAAAAATGTCGATCAATCGGCGAGATTAAAATATTAAAATAAAATAATCTTAAATCCTATAAGACACAAAAGATAATAAAAAATAAATTAAAAATCGCGTGGAACGAAATTAAACCGAAGAGAAAAGAAAAAAAAAACAAGATGATTAATGATTATTGTTAGTTTAAAAGTGCAAATAAAACAAATGAAGTCGATTAAGAGAAAAAAAACAATGATTCATCAATTGATTATATTAAAAATTATTAACGTAAGTCAAATGAGAAACAAAAAAAATAAATAAAGTATGTTATTATACATTATAAAAAAACAACTGAAAAATAAAAACTCAAATCGGAACTAATCGTAAAATAAAAAAATACTATCAACAAAATATAAAATGTATAAAGACGAACAAAAACGGTCATAACTTAAGTGGACAGCGCGAAAACGTACCCTGTATAATAAAGAAGACGAAAAAAATGTGTCAAGTATGTAATTATATGACACATTTTTTTCGTCTTCTTTTTTATACAGGGTACGTTTTCGCGCTGTCAACTTAAGTTATGACCGTTTTTGTTCGTCTTTATACATTTTGTATTTTGTTGATAGTATTTTTTTATTTTACGATTAGTTCCGATTTGAGTTTTTATTTTTCAGTTGTTTTTTTTTTTTTGGGTTGTGTTTTCAATCGTTGTTTATTTTAACTTTCATATATTCTTAACCATTCTTATTTTTATTTTCTGTTCTTCGCTTTTGTTGCAATATTTTCGTATCTAATAATAGATGTCGCCAGCGCCCTCTTGGTCGTTGCTTGTACGTTTCTTAATAATTACTCCTGTATTTTTATTATTTTTGATTTTTTATTACAATTATTTTTTTGCAATTTTTTAAATTGTAGATTAAATGTTTTTGCATTTGTTACGTGGTAGAATTGTTTGTGTTTTTTGCATTCTTCTTATTTTTGTACTGTTCGATTGTTTCCTCTTCTAAAAATATTAATTTATTAATTTTTTTTGTTGGATCAATTCTGATCATGCTTGCTTTTCTAATTTCTTTAAATATTTATTTAACTTTGGTTTTAATTTTTTTCATAATTCTGCTTTTGAGTTGGCTTGGGTTGACCTTGAAACGTTTTCTTTCAAAACTTTGCAAAACTTTAGCAGTTTAGCAACTTTTTTGTGATTTTTTCAGAAATCTTTACATTTTTAAATTTTTTTGTTTAAATATTTTAATTTTAAGTCAGGACCACAGCACAGCGTAATAGCAGCGTAAGAATTTGTGACGACATCTGTTATTCCGAACTGTAAATGTGTACTCTGTATTTGAGGGAGGGAGGGGGGGAACAATTCCAAAACAACGCTACAAAAACCCAAGAAACGTATTTTAAGCGTTAATTTTGAATGAAGTGATGATGTTTGTGGCGCCATCTGTCAATCAGCGCCTTAAATTTCCAATTTTCCGGCAACAGAAACAATTTTTAAATAAATAGAAACAATTTTTAAATAAATACATACAATTTTAAAGGCAAATGGTTAAAGCAAAGGAATTTAGACGAGGATTTGTGGCGCCATCTGTTACACTACGCCTCTGTTTTCAATGCAATAAGAACAACCGAGAAGCCCGAAGAACGTTTAGGAGCAATATTCTTCTGAAAATAACTTTGAATAAGCAGGCGTTCGTGGCACCATATATTACTATTACCAGGGAAAAGAATTCAGGCCACTGAATGTTGCATGCTTTTCATGCCGAATGTACTACTTACTCTTACCATGTTTCCGCGGTTCCCATGCATCAAATTGTTACTGATTGGGAGGGGAAGGAACGCAATGCCAGCGTTCTCATTTAGCAGAGATTATTGTGGGCGGGGCTATTACTGTCCGAGTCCGAAATTTTCAAGTGGCCAGAATTCTTTTCCCTGCCTATTACCATATAAAGCCCTTACGTCGTCTTCTTTATTTCTAGGAAAAAAGAAACAAGACACTTGAAAAACTTGGAAAATTCGCGAAATGTTGTGAAAAACAGTTTGGAGTAAATTAAGTTGAAACGATCAGAACACGAGAAATTCCAAGCATAAGTGGCGCCTTCTGTTGGTCTACGACCGCAATTAATTTTGTTGTTCCTTTAATTTGAGGGGGAAGCACTTGGTTTCGAAGCGTCTTAAAACAAATTTCTTCGAGAAAGCGTTTGAGAAACAATCCAAGCGTATTCCGATTGCTTGATTGATTGTTTTAGCGCTAGTTTTCGTGAGAGCTTTCCTAACCTAAAATCAGCAATTCTGATCTTGCTTAGCTCAGAAAAAAAAAAGCAGCTGCAGCAATGAGCTTTTAAAAGTCTTTTTCTAAATTTTGTTTTATTTTTCTTTTTATAATAAAAGGCGCCCGCCAAAATATTGCAACCCTTCAGCTAAACTTCTGGTTACGCCACTGATTCACAAGAAAACAATTAAAACTATTTAATTTTGCCCAAATCACGTATTCATTCGTAAGTTCGTAATCTGATATTTCTGCTTGAAATATGATAAACTGAGATTTAAGTTGGCAACGCGTGAAAATCCTAAAATTTACTTTGTTTTAGATGTCAACCGATCCCTAAAGCCGAGCCACTGGACAAGAAAACAATCGTATGCCGAATATGCGATTCTGAATTTAAAACTCGCGCGAATTTGCGCAGGCATATTTGGACACACACAGGCGAGAAGCCGCTGGCCTGTAACCTTTGCGAATTCAAATGCCGACAGCTCGGGAATCTAAAGCAACACAGGCTAACGCACACCGTCGAGAAGCCGTTCACTTGTGATCTTTGCGATTCCAAATTCCGATATCTCGGAAATTTAAAGAGGCACAAGTCGCAACACACCGATGATAAGCCGTTCAGTTGTGACCTTTGCGACTATCAATGCCGCCAGCTCGTGAATCTGAGAACGCATAAGCTAACGCACACGGGTGAGAAGCCGTTCTGTTGTGACCTTTGCGATTATAAGTGCCGCCAGCCCGGAAATTTGAAGCAGCACAGGTTGAAACACGGCGAGAAGCCGTTCGGTTGCAGTCATTGCGATTATAAATGCCGATCAGGTAAAACTTTGGAAAATCACGTGACGTTGTCACACACCGACGCGAAGCCGTTCACTTGTGGACTTTGCCATTATAAATGCGAAAATCTCGTCGGTTTAAAGTGGCACAAGTTGAAACACACCGGCGGCAAGCCATTCGCTTGTGACTTTTGCGAATATAAATGCCTATACGCGACGACTATCAAGCGGCACAGGTTAAAGCACACGGACGAGAAGCAGTTGAGTTGCGGCGCGTGCGATTATAAATGCGGACGAGTCGAATACCTGAAGCGACACATGTTAAGACACACCGCCGAGAAGCCGTTCAGTTGTGAGCTTTGCGATCACAAATCCCGAAGGGCCGCAGATTTGAAACAGCACAAGTTAATACACGCTGGCGAGAAGCCGTTCAGTTGCGATCTCTGCGATTATAAATGCCGAAGGGTCGTGGATATGAAGACGCACAAATCAACAAAACACACCGGCGAGAAGTTGAATCTTATAAGCGATTATGAATTCCGATTGCAAGTTCACAGGTTAAATCATGCTGACGAGAAGCTGTTCGGTTGCGGGCTTTGCGAGTATAAAAGCCGAAAGGCCGGAGACGTGAAGAAACACGTGTTAATACACACTGGCGAAAAGCCGTTCAGTTGCGATCTTTGCGATCATAAATGCCGGAGAGCCGGAGATATGAGAACGCACAGATTAAGACACACCGGTGAGAAGCCGTTCAGTTGCGATGTGTGCGATTATAAATGTCGGTTGGTTATAAGTTTGAAGAGGCACGTTTTGAAACACACCAGCGAGAAGCCGATCGTCGAATAATAAATAGATAAATACTTTTTATGATTACATAATTGTATTTAATGCATCTAAATGATAATCTTGCTTTGGTGGACGATCATTGTAGTTACAAACAAAAAAGGTACATCCTGCACCACCGTTTTGATCCACCCTGTGTAAATGAAAATAATTTTTTGTTATGGACTAACTAGAAGTGAAAAGAAAAATGTCTTGAACCTTTTTTTCTTCGTATAATTCGTAGAATATCGACACATAGCTCGAGAGTGCAGTGTTGGGACACCCTGTATATTTATTATTATTTTCATTTTCACTTTTAATATTTATCTCTTTTACTATTTATTTATTATATTGCAGACTTCTAAAAATTAAAAAGAAATGTCTTGAAACTTTTTTTTGTGTCTTCAGTAGTTAACGAGATACAGCGCTGTTGGGACATCCTGTATATTTATTATTATTTTTATTTTCACTTTTAATATTTATCTCTTTTACTATTTATTTACTATGTTGCAGACTTCTAAAAATTAAAAGAGAAATGTCTTGAAACTTTTTTTGTGTCCTCAGTAATTATCGAGATACAGCGCTGTTGGGACACCCTGTACATTTATTATTATTTTTATTTTCTCTTTTACTATGTATCCGTTAGTGCCTTTTTTTTTCGAGTCAATCGACCGACTCTAGTCGGTACGCAGAGTTCATTGAATGGCTCATTAATCGGTGGTCGGCTGTTCGAGCAATAGCACAATTGGTAGGTACACTCAAGTCGAAAAGTAATGTCACCCCAACCAAACATAAACGTGTGTATTGTCCGTTGTGGTCCTCACAACAAGTAGGCGGCCAAGTAAACATGAATCAGAAGCGATTGAAACGAAAAGTTGATAAAATTATCTTTCCGTTTGAATTATAATAAAGTCAAAAATCATTTAAGAATTTTTTGTTTCAGGCCTCAATGGATGACTGAAGTTGGGTCAGTGAAAAAGAAGACCGCCACGTGCCGAATATGTGATTCTAAATTCACGACCCGCGGATATCTGCGCAGACATATTCTGATACACACCGGCGAGAAGCCGTTCAGTTGTAATCTCTGCGATTACAAATGCCGCCAGCTCGGAAATCTGAAGAAGCACAAGCTGAAGCACACCGACACGAAGCCGTTCGGTTGTGATCTCTGCGATTACAGGTGCCGACAAGTCGTGCATCTGAAAGAGCACAAGTTGAAGCACACCGGCGAGATGCCGTTCACTTGCGACTTTTGCGATTATAACTGCCGGAAGATTACGAACATCAAAAGGCACATGTTGGTGCACACGGGCGAGAAGCTGTATAACTGTGACGCTTGCGATTATAAATGCCGACACGCCGCGACTCTTAAGCAGCACAAGTTAGATCACACTTCCGAGAAGTTGTTCGCTTGTGATCAGTGCGCCTTCAAGTGCCGACGCGTCCACAACTTGCACCGACATAAGCTAACGCACACCGACCAAAAACCGTTCGGTTGCGACCTTTGCGATTATAAATGCCGACAGATCGATGAATTGAAACGACATAAGCTAACGCACACCGACGAGAAGCCGTTCAGCTGTGACCTTTGCGTTTATAAATGCAGAGAGCTCGGTAATTTGAAACGGCACAGGTTAACGCACACCGACCAAAAGCCGTTCGGTTGCGACCTTTGCGATTATAGAAGCCGAGGCACCGGAACTCTGAAACGACACAAGTTAACGCACACTGGTCAGAAGCCGTTCAGCTGTGATGTTTGCGATCATAAATGCAGGGAGCTCGGTCATTTGAGACTGCACAAGTTGACGCACACCGACGAGAAGCCGTTCAGTTGTGACCTCTGCGATTATAAATGCCGAGGGCGCGGTGCTTTGAAACGACATCAGTTAACGCACACCGACGAGAAGCCTTTTAGTTGTGACCTTTGCGATTTCAGGTGCCGAAATCGCTCGAGCTTGAAACCGCATAGGTTAAAACACACTGGCGAAAAACCGTTCGGTTGTGAAAAGGCGTGGGATATAAAGCAATAATATGTAAAATAACGTTTGATTCTTCAAAATTTCAGGTCTCAGGCCGTTGTGGAAAAATCTATGGTTTTCATTTGTTTTTTGTTTTTTTTTAGTTACCGATTGTAAGTTGTTCGTGGGCAACAAAAAAGAGAAAAAAAAATAGTAAAAACAAAAGGAACATAAAAACAGAGTTTAAGCATGCGAGTTCATTTGACGGTTAATTGTTTCCAAAGACATTGGAAAAAAAACAAAAGAAAAAACAGAAGGGTTTGCGTAGGTTTCGTTTGTCAATTAATTGCAATTATAGTTGCAGGACATAAAAAAAAAACAAAAGAGAAACAAAGTATACAATTTGTGCGATTAAAAATTGAAAAAGAAAAACAAAAAACAAAATAGAGTTTATGCAGATTTCATTTGTTAATTAATTAATTAATTAAATAAGAAAAACAAAAAACAAAAGAAAAACAAGGTAACAGTAGGGTTTACGTAGATTTCATTTGTCAATTGATTGTTTGCAGGAAATTGAAAAAAAAAAACAAGTACGGCTTATGTAGATTTCAGTTGTCAATTGAATTGCAGAAAATCGAAAAAAAAAACAAACAAATGAACAGAAAAACCAAAGTTGCAGAGTTCATTTATTTTCAATTGTCATTTAGTTGACTGTCAATTGTTTGCGACAGATTAAAAGAAAAAATAAAATAAAGTTTACGGGAAGTTTGATATGAAAACGAAAGAATTTATTGCGCAAACTTTGACAGTCAAAAATGTTTGCGACAGATTAAAAGAAAAACAAAAAGCTGGCGAGAAGTTGTCAAAAACAAAAGAAATTTGTCGCGCAAACTTTGCCTTTGTCAATTGTTTGTAACAGATTAAAAGGAAAAGATACAGTTTGCAGGAAGTCGACAAAAACGAAAGAGAAAAAACAAAACAAATCGAATTTGTCAATGAATAGAGAAGCCTCGCCTTCTCTTTTTAATCGTACAGAATTCCGAGTCTTACGTCATTTGCTTGTGACAGATGAAAAAAAAAGAATTCGCAAAAAGAAAGAAAAAAACAAAAAAACAACAAACGAAATTTTAAAAATCGATTTTTTTTTTCTATTTCGTGCAAATAAAGTTGACGAAAACAAAAGAAAAAACAAAACAAATTGTATTTGTCAAAATTAATTCATCCATCTTCTCTGTTTAATTGCACAAAACCTCGACGTTCAATTGTTTGTGATACAAAAGAAAAGAGAAAGATAATTCACAAAAGGTTAAGAAAAACAAAAGAAAACCGTAGCAGAGGTAACAACTGAACAAAGTTTAAAAATCGAATTTTTTTTTGTTTCGTGCAAATGAAAAAAAAAAAAACAAAAAAATAAATTGAATTCATTCGGCATTTTCTTAACCTACATTTTTGACAGCTCTGTCTCGTTTGGCAACCTGGCGACTTGACTTCCAGATACGCCACTGATTTAACGAATCATATGCCACGATCGATTAATTATTTATTATTAATTAATTAATTTTTTGCTGTGGAAATCTCAATAAATTATTATCGAAACGAACAGTTTTCTTTGTTTTCTTTGTATACATTGGCGTTCCACGGGGTTCTAACTCGGTGACCCTTGCTGTTTGTATTATTTATTATTAATCGTTTGAAAAAAATCTAAAGGAAAGCATTCTTTGTTTTAGATGTCGACGATTGCCTAAACGTGAAAAAACAATTGTGTGTCGGATATGTGATTCTGAATTTAAAAAACCTGCAAACTTGCGCAAGCACATTCTAATACATACCGGCGAGAAGCAGTTCAGTTGCGACCTCTGTGATTATAAATGCCGACACCGAGGAAGCTTGAACAGACACGCGCTAACGCACACCGACGAGAAGCCGTTCAGTTGCGATCTTTGCGATTATCAATCCCGACAGCTGGGAACCTTGAAGCAACACAAGCTCGTGCATACCGACGAGAAGCCGTTCGGTTGTGACCTTTGCGATTATAAATGCCGGAGTGTCGGAAATTTGAATCGGCACAGGTTAACGCATGCCGATGAGAAGCCGCTTAATTGCGATCTTTGCGATTATAAATGTCGACAGCTCGGAGCCTTGAAGCAACACAAATTAATGCACACCGGCGAGAAACTGCTCAGCTGTGGCTCTTGCGAGTATAAAACCTCGTATGCCACGACTTTGAAACGGCACAGGTTAAAGCATTCGGACGAGAAGCCGTTTAGTTGTGATCTTTGCAAGCATAAAGCTCGAAGAGCTGGAAATATGAAAGTGCACATGTTGAAGCACACCGGTGAGAAGCCGTTCGGTTGTGATCTTTGCGATCGTAAATTTCGACACCTCGTAACTTTAAAACGGCACAAGTTAGCGCACACCGGCGAGAAGCCGTTTACTTGTGATCTTTGCGATTATAAAAGTCAATATGCTGGAAATTTGAAACGGCACTTGATAAAGCACAAACGAGGTCCATTCAAATTTCGATTTTTGCGTTAAGTTGTGATTCTCGATGCGTATCGAAATATCGGAGCTCACTGTAATATTGATTACCAGGGAAAAGAATTCAGCCCATTTCACTTCTTCCGCGAAGAGAATACTCGGATCGTTTTAGCTTCACCCAAAATTAGTTCTGCGAAGTACGAACGCTCGCATTGCACCCCTTCCCTCCAACTCAGTAACAATTAGACGGATCGGAGCCGCGGAAGGGTGGAAAGACGTTCGGCGTGAAAAAGCGTCCGAATACTAAGAGGGGTGAATTCTTTTCCCTGTTGGGTACTATACGGTTATAGAGTAGTCGCCAAAAAAATAAATAAATAAATAAAGAAAACGAAAATTCTATTTATTTCATCGTTTTTTAGGCGTTTTGAAAATAGTTCCTCAACTAAGGGGAAAATATATTGCAGGTTGATATTGTTACGGTAAGTTTGGAATTAGGGGCACGGTACAAGACTGCGCACTGCACTAGGGGAGGTTTTTATTTAAGGGTTTGATCGCTATCAACTCTGTCAGAGATGCGCCTTCAATTATTTATAGGCATCATGCAGCGCAATTATTGGGAGAGAGTAAATGAGGTCTTATCGCAATCTAATTTGTCAAGGCCAATGTAATTTTTTTTGCGCACGGTACTATTCTATGCCGCGCTTCTGCCTTACTCAATAAATGCAAGTGTTCGTTCAAGTCACCTAAGTCTGCTGAATTTTATGTTTTTGTTATATTTGTTATACAGGGTGTAATTTTTATGAGCGGGCAAACGTCAAAGGCTAGTTCCTCACGTCGAACTATGAAAGAAAGTTTATATAAACATATGTCGGCAAGCGCACAGTTTCTGAGATACAGGGTCCGCAAAAAAGTTGGGGAAACTTTTTTGTTATCGATTTCTCAGAAAAATTTATTCTTTACGAAAGTTCCCGCTTCTTCCCAAACCTAAAATACACTCGTCAAAATCTGAATATCTATCGTCATATACCGAGGAGATCGAAATGTTTGAGATCCACGTAAGAGTAAAGTACCTTTGTTTTTCAAGATACGCGGAAATGTTATTTGGGAAAGTTGTTCGGGAGAGTTATGCGATTTCAGATATGAAATCGTGAGTGTCTACGATGATTTTTTTTTATATCTCAGAAACTATGCGTTTGCGGACCCATGTTTATATAAACTTTTTTTCATACTTCGGTGTGACGGACTGGCCCTTAAAGTTTGGCCCCTTATAAAAATAGACCCTGTATAATTGCTTATTTACTTATTCTTAAGTGAGTGATTCCATTTAGGAACTTTTCTGTTACTTAACCAAATATAATGTTTTTCTTTTGGTTTTCCTCTTTTGTCATTTATGTTTCCCGAAATTTCCAAATGATTTGAGATATTCAGAAACATAATCGACGAAAGGGGAAAACCAAAAAGAAAAAAACAATGTAATTACAATGTTTCAATTTTTAACTCTTTGTTTCAGATGTGAACGGATTTCGAGATCCGAGGCTACAAATAAAGCAAAATTCAAATGTCGGATATGTGATTGTCAGCTTACAAGATTTGAGCATTTACGACGGCACATTTTAATACATACCGACGAGAAGCCGTTCAGTTGCGATCTCTGCGATTTTAAATGCCGGAATCTTGGAAATCTGAAACTGCATAAGTTAATACACGCCGACGAGAAGCCGTTCGGTTGTGATCTGTGCGACTTTAAATGCCGACAACTCAGAGGTTTGAAAGAGCACATGTTAAAACACACCGACGAGAAGCCGTTCGGTTGTGATCTGTGCGATTTTAAATGCCGGCGGTTGCAAAATTTGAAACGGCATAAGATAATACACACCGACGAGAAGTCGTTCGGCTGTGATCTCTGCGATTTTAAATGCCGACATGTCGGAAGCTTGAAGGAGCACAAGTTAACGCACACCAGCGAGAAGCCGTTCTGCTGTGATGTTTGCGATTTTAAGTGTCGACATCTCGGAAGTCTGAAACTTCATAAGTTAAGGCACACCGACGAGAAACCGTTCGGTTGTAACCTGTGCGATTATAAATGCCGGCGGCTCGGCAATATGAAACTTCATAAGTTGAAGCACACCGACGAGAAGCCGTTCGCGTGTGATACGTGCGATTTTAAATGCCGACAGCTCCAACATTTGAAGATGCATAAGTTAACGCACACTAACGAAAAGCCGTTGAGCTGTGATATTTGCGGTTATGAATGCCGAGAGTTCGGAAATTTGAATCGACATAAGTTAACGCACTCGAACGAGAAGCCGCTCAGTTGTGACGTCTGCGATTATAAGTGTCGACAGCTCGGAAGTTTGAAACTTCATAAGTTAAAGCACACCGACGAGAAGCCGTTCGGTTGTGATCTGTGCGATTATAAATGTCGACATCCCGGTGGTCTGAAAGTTCATAAGTTAAAGCACACCGACGAGAAGCCGTTTAGTTGTGATCTGTGCGATTATAAGTGTCGACATCTTGTAAGTTTGAGGCAACATATGTTAAAGCACACCGATGAGAAGCCGTTGAGTTGTGATCTCTGCGATTATAAATGCCGGATTCTCGGAAGTTTGAAACGACACAGGTTAAAACACACCGATGAGAAGCCGTTCGGTTGTGATCTGTGCGATTGTAAATACCGACGGCAAGAAAATTTGAAACAGCACATGTTAAAACACCGACGAGAAGCCGTTCAGTTATAATGTTTGTAATATATTCTGCATTTTCTGTCGCCATCATTATTTGAAACAGCATGTTAATACATACCGACGAGAAACTTCTAAGTTTGCAATAATTACAAATGCGGTCAACATGAGAAAGTTAATACTAGTCATAAGTGAGTTACGTTCAGCGCGTTACGAAGAGGTTCGGGTTCTAATCCCGCGAGTGAAAAATTTTTTCTGTCTTTCTTAGTGTTAGTGTTTGCTCTTTATCAATTGAATTATTTGATTCAACACTAACGTATCCTTCTCTTTTATGTTTGAATAACAATAATAATAAAGTTTGAATTTTTAAAGTAAGAACTTTGTTTCAGGTGTAAACGGATTTCGAGAGCAAAGTCTGCAAATAAAAAAGAATTCAACTGTCGAATATGTGATTTTCGGCTGTTGCACTAAATAAAATTCGCCGATGCAGAGCAAGTAAGGCTTAATGACATGGGTTTCCCTTATAAAATTTCCGTCACGATATGACGTCGTCTCTACCATGCCGCGATAGGAAGCCCATTTTCTAAATTAGTTTTAGGGTTTCACACAAAATAAAATGCGCCGATGCAGCGCAAGCAAGGTTTAATGACATGGAATTTCCTTACGCTTCTTCTTAACCCAGGTCTAGATTTGCAGCGTAAGCAGACGACGCGTCCGTCAATCCGTGCCGCTTGCTAAACCCGTGTCAATAACCGCACCTACGAACTGCAGCTAAACGAGAAAATACGCCGAAAGTAAAAGTAATTCAGAAAGTGATTTTTTCAAAAACTTTTAAGTTGTCACCTTTTCAGGACCGGATCTATGGCTTTCGATGCCCCGGGCTGAACAATTTTCAGCGCCCTTTTTATACGATTACAATGCATACTATTTATATTTAAGTCGGTATTGTTGCTAACGTTGTTTATTTTTCACGATGATCACAACGATGCAGTCAGTGTGAAAAGCAACTGAACATTGCGTTTATGAGATAATAACAAAAAGACATGGAACATCCTGTATATTACGTATATGAATAGCCTGTATATTGCATATTACATATATATGTATATATACAGGGTGTCCCAACAGTGCGTTCTCGGGCGATATCTCGATAACTAGTGCAGATAAAAAAAAAGTTTCAGGGCATTTCTGTTTTAAAATTTAGAGGTCTACAACATAGAATTATTTTCACCTACACAGGGTGAATCAAAACGGCGGTACTGTATGCAACTTTTTTATTTCAAGCGGCACACCCTATATATGATGATGTCAAATTTGAATTGCCCATAAAATTCTGCACATTTTTTATGTACCATAATCTATGTCTAAATCCAACCGTTTTGAAGATATGGCTGCAAGCGACAGATAACATAGCGACATCTTACGATCGCTTTGTGACCTGACATTGCAACAAGATTTTAGATAAAATGTTAAACATCTTCAGAACGGTTAGAATTAGACATAGATTATGGTACATAAAAAATGTGCAGAATTTTATGGGCAATTCAAATTTGACATCATATATGGGCTGTGCCATTTGAAATAAAAAAGTTTCATTCAGTACCGCTGTTTTCATTCACCCTGTATAGGTGAAAATAATTTTATGTCGTAGCCCTTTAAATTTTAAAATTAAAATGTCTTGAAACTTTTTTTATATCTGCAGTAGTTATCGAGATATAACCCGAGAACGCACTGCTGGGACACCCTGTATATACATACATATAATTGGCAGAGAATAAAATTCCTAATTAAAAATAGTTCTCTGTCATTTCATCCTGGATTAATAAAATAAAGAAAACATTTAGGTTCTTTGCAAATTCGTCAAAATGGAAGCGCAATCAAAAGCAATAAAAGAATTTGTTCACTCGTTTTTTTTCGGTGTGCTCGATTTGTCTGCAATCAACTGTACTTCATCAAGTGATAAAATAAAATAAAAATGAATTTGTGAATGGTTTTACGCACTCAACACACGTACCAAAAAAAAAATAACATGACTTTTTTTTGGATCGATTTTCTGTTGTTGCTCTTGTTGGAATTAATTGTACAATTGTTTTCGACTGGATTTTTATCGATTCTTCATTTGTTTTTCATTGCTCGCTTTAATTTTTTGTAATTGAAGTTTGTTCTTGTCCGATGAAAATTGTAAGTACAAAGTTTTTTTTTAATCTCGAACCGGACAGAAATATGAAGAGAACACACTCAACGTTTCGCTATAGATTTATAGCTTCGTCCTGACGAAAAGGTTCAAGATTAAAAAAACTTTGTACTTTAATTTTTTGTGTTCATTTTGTTATTTGTTTTCATTTTTTTCTTTTCTTTTCCTCCTTCTTTTTCTCTCGTACGTGTTGCTTTTTTTAAAATTATTTTCACATTACGCCGGAAAACTGTCGATTTTCTTTTGTTTTTCGTACGCCATATGCTTCACGATTTGACTTCTTTATTTGCTTGTCCACTTTTGTTTTCCTTTCTACATTCCGCCGGAAAGTTTGTTTGTTTGTTTTTTTTTCTGTTCACCATCGCGCTCGCTTCGCGTTTTAATTTCGTCTCTTTGTTCTTTTTTGTTTCTTTTTGTCGAAACATTGTTTTATAACGTGTTTTTCTTTTAATTTGATTAAATCTGAAATTTACACAGATAGCATTCTGGACGTCAAATTAAAATTAAAAAAAAAAAAAACACAAATTATTCTATCGATGCCGTTTTTGTTTTAGTTTTTTTTTCTTCGCGTTTTCTTAAAAATGTTTTTTTCAAGCAGTTCGCCGGTCTTCTTTTGTTTTATCGATCACCTTTCTTTCGTATGCCGTCGTATTTTTTTTTACTGTATTTTTCGTTAGTATTTTTGATTAATTGTTTTTTTAATCTTTTGGTTATCGTTCGTTTTTCTTTCATTCGCTCTTATTTTGTTTATCGTTCCCGTATATTCTAATTTATTGCCGTTTTGTTTGCGCTGTTTTTCTTTTTTTGTTTTTCGACGCATTCCATTGACGCCATCTATGTACAGGATGGCCCAACGATGCGTATTTCTTCTGTGAGGCTTATGGGAAAAAAATTAGGAAAAAAATCTATAAAGAATTTTATACTAGACAATACGCAGCATATTGTAAAATTATTTTGAACTATACAGAGTGATCAGAAAAATGGTGGTTCGTGGAAACTTATTTTTTTTTTTTAATGGAACACCCTGTATATTTTTAGATATTTGGATGCGCCACAGTAAGCTGATTACAGCGGTATAAAGATATATTGATTTTACTGAATAACTTTCTTAAAATAATTTTTTTTTTGAAGAATTTTGCAAAAATTCAGTCAGTTTGAATTTGAATTTCTGATTAATGAGGTAACACAAACGAACGAAAATCTAACACGATATTTCTAGGACTTTGGCCTTTATGAAAATGTGAACAAAATTAAGATATCTTTTTGCATTATACTGAGCGATCGATACTTACGAAACATTCGGTATCCCATTTTTTTTAAATGGAATGGCCTACTTTTTATTTCACAAATGGATAGCACTTAAATGTAGCTTTCTGCTGATATAAGGTTATATACCTTCATTTTTAATAATTTCGTCACTAGAAATTTTCTTTTTATAAGTATTTCAATGGTCGGCGTTTTAAACTATACACCCAGTATAGCTACTTTCCTACCTAAATTCAATCATTCGAAGTCATTTTTCGATCATTTGATTCTACTTTCAAAGATCTCTAATTTGAATACCCCCGTGATAGGATTTATTTTAACAAAAATAATTTAAAACAGGCCGTTGAAATACTTGTAAAAAGAAAATTTTTAGTGACGAAATTATTAAAAATAAAGACATATAACCTTACATCGGCAGAAAGCTACATTTAAATGTTATCCATTTCTGAAATAAAAAGTAGGCCGTTCCATTTAAAAAAAATAAGATACCGAATGTTTCGTAAGTATCGAACGCTCGGTATAATGCAAAAAGGTGTCTTAATTCCGTTCACATTTTCATAAAGGCCAAAATCCCAAAAATATCGCGTCAGATTTTCTTTCGTCTGTGTTATCTCATTAATCAGAAATTCATATTCAAACTGACTGAATTTTTGCAAAATTCTTCAAGAAAAAAAAATTATTTTATGAAAGTTATTCAATAAAATCAATATATCTTTATACCGCTGTAATCTGTTCATTGCGGCGCATCCAAATATCTAAAAATATACAGTGCATTCCATTAAAAAAAAAATAGTTTCCACGAACCACGAGTTTTCTGATCACTCTGTATACTTCAAAATAATTTTATAATACGCCGGGTATTGTCTATTATAAAATTCTTTGTCGATTTTTTTCCTAATTTCTTTCCTATGGGCCTCACAGAAGAAATACGCATCGTTGGGCCACCCTGTACAGAGTTTTTTTTTTGCACCCTATCTGGAGGCTTTATTTTAGAAGCTATCGAAAAACTTTAAATGCAAAAGCTGTAGGGTTTCGTGCTTATTATTATTTTGTTGAGAGTTTTTACAAGAATCAAAAGCGTATCACAAATTGGAGAGAAAAAAAAAAAAACAATTTTCGTGTGTTTTGTTTTTTGTTTTTCTTTTTTTAATGGAATAGCCCAGACATTGTTTGTTAAGATGAAAGATCATTTCTTTGCTGATTTCAAAAACATATTTGGAGGGACTTTTTTAGAATATCAGTACATTAAGCAAAGGGTGCGCATGTGCAAACACTTACAGACGAATACGAACGAGTTCTTACGAAGTTTAATTTGTTTGGCGCGAAATTCAAATACGCACGCAAATTTACTGTTTTATTATAGCTAGAAATAAAACTATCAATTTGTAATTTCAGAAATTATTATTTTCGGCGCCCCTTAAGCCCTTAAAATTAGCTTAGAACCCTGGGCAGGCGCCTGTCTCGTCCGTCCCTTTATCCGGCCCTGCACCCCCTTTTTGCAATTATTATAAACGCGATCAACAAACAAACCGTTTAATAGCCATTAGTTTGCATTACGTTTGTTGGTTAAAAAAAAAGAAACTAAATAATTGTAAAACTTTATTGCTTTATTTATTAACATTCTTCCTCTGCTACGCCTATGCAGAGGATTTTTTTCTCAACCCGGGCATATTTTAAGAATGATTAATACTAATCAATAGTTAGATGTTTAATGGTATGGTATACATTGGTTTAATTAAGAAAACCACAAATTATTTTTTAAACATTTGAAAAGTGACTCATCTCTTTTGTAAAATTTGTAAAAACTGTCATTTTTTTTTTTTTTTTCATTAAGAATATCAACCCCGTGCTTGCCCATACCTGGCCACACCCATGTTCCTACGTATCCATATTTTCGATAGTAATTGTCGACCTACTCGATTAAAATTCGCGCCTGCGTCTCCCTAATTTTGACACTGTATGAAAATTCTAAGAAAGATTCTTGTTTCAGATACCAATGGGTTAAGCCGGCGA
This sequence comes from Prosopocoilus inquinatus, assembly GCA_036172665.1. Classification (NCBI taxonomy): domain Eukaryota; kingdom Metazoa; phylum Arthropoda; class Insecta; order Coleoptera; family Lucanidae; genus Prosopocoilus; species Prosopocoilus inquinatus. The sequence goes on from CM069876.1 coordinate 49,235,346, forward strand.
ATAAGAAAACAAACGTATGCCGGATATGTAATTCCGAGTACGCGTCTCGCGCGTACTTGCGCAGCCACATTCTGATACACACCGGCGAGAAGCCGTTCAGTTGCGACCTTTGCGATTACAAATGCCGAAGCCTCGTGCGCTTGAAAGAGCACAAGCTGAAGCACAGCGACGAGAAGCCGCTCGGTTGTGACCTCTGCGATTACAAATGCCGCCACCTCTCGAGCTTGAAACACCACAAACTAACGCACACCGACGGAAAACCGTTCAGCTGCGACCTTTGCGATTATAAATGCCGAGTACTCGCGAACTTGAAGTATCACATGTTGAAGCACACCGACGAAATGCCGTACACTTGCGACCTCTGCGATTATAAGTGCCGGCAAGTCGGGCATTTGAAAGAGCACAGGCTGACGCACACCGATGAAAAACCGTTCAGCTGTAACCTTTGCGATTATAAGTGCCGACAAGTGAGGTACTTGAAGAAGCACAAGCTGTCGCACACCGACAGAAAACCGTTCAGCTGTGACGTTTGCGATTACAAGAGCCAAAAGCTCGGAGGTTTGAAGCGGCACAAGCTAAAGCACACCGACGAGAAGCCGTTCGGTTGCGATCTATGCGATCATCGATGCCGGGAACTCGGAAATTTGAAAAAGCACAGGCTAATCCACGCTGAGAAACTATTCAGATGTAATCTTTGCGATTGCGAGTTCCGAGCAATTCGAGCTTTAGAAAGGCACGTGGTGATACACACCGGCGAGATTAAATTGGAAACGGCGTAGGTTAAGGCACACGCGATTACAAATGTCCTGCACATCGCGCAGTTTTTTTCCTTCCGAATAACTAACTCGATCTGAACGCATTTTTTTTTCCTGTAAACAACCGTCTCTTTGGGTCTTATTTTTTGTGATATCTCCTCAGTGTCACTTTAATTAGTTGCAATCCTGTATACTCGTTGTGCAGGGTTTTCCAATTTAATTTAAATAAAAATTTCCCCCGACTAGATACCTACATATTTAATTTCAATATAAGCTTTCCCAGTAGATAAGAGCTGGACAGGAAACACTACAGTCTAAGCAGATACGATCGCGCCGGCTGTAGAACCGTGCGAATAAGTCAGATGTTCTTGTCACAGTTTGTGCTCGTGATTTAGGCTTTAATCTTCGTAACGCTTGCGAGTTAATCGAGGAGGAGGGGCGGAAGTTTTTAACGTAAAAAAAGGTTAATCCCCTAGAGGCCCCTTCAGGGTAACATGAGTGTGTGTGTGCGTGTGTATTTTTACACGCTGTGAAAATTAGCCTCGATACCCCCAGAAATTAATCGAAGACCCTCCAGGGTTACGCGGAGTCTCTGCTGCTCAGTTCTACCTGAAAGGGTATCGTAATTGTTACCTTATAGGTCATGTTCTTTTTTTTTTTCTCAAAATTTCTTTACACCTTTAAAATGATTGCATTTTTTTTAATTGTCTATTTTTTGTATCGACTTAAATTAGTGCTCAATAAATCCGTTGTGGCACACGAAGGGATTTTATTTGTTGTAGGGTTTTTGAAGCTTGAGGATCCGAAGCGCGGTGCCCATTCGCTTTTTTTTTGCTTTTATTATTTGTTGGAAAGTGAGGTGATTAATATACACCTTACAGCAAGTTCTTGGGACTTATATTTTTATGTTTGTTAATTGTTTTTGTTAATGTTAATTATCTGTGTTACTCGTACGGACTTGATTTTTATTTTTATTTATCAATAAAACCAACGGGAGTTTCTCCCCAATTGTTTAAATCCTAATTTAATTAAAAGTGATTTCTTTGCCCAGAAAGAAATTTCCAATTTCTTTTCTAAAGTCTGTTTTCATTTCCTATGTTTCCGACCGTCTTATAAATCATTTATATTGTACTGTTTGTTTTTTTTTAATTTTTTTTGCTCCTCTGAGAGGTAAATATTTTCACGTTCGTTAGTTATACGAGGTGTCGCCGACGATAAGTGTTCCTACTGGAATCTTGATTATGCACGAAAAATCATTAGCTTGCAAGAAGTCTTTATTAATTATTCTTAGGAAATCTCCAACTATAAAAATTTTGAGCTCACAAAACAATATTCTGTTTTACTATGTGCCCTGCCAGAGGCGTCATCCGTTGTTACGGTTTGAAAACCCGCTTTTCAAAAGTCACCCTGTATATGCCAAGTTTAAAATTGAGAATATATTCTCGCTGGCGCAATGTTCCGAAATCGTTTGAACGTCTGGCGTTATACATCCTCGTTTGCTTTTATTACGTTAAAAATAATGATAATAATAACAATAATGCCTTTATTGGTTCGTAATACATACGTAATATCGATCTAGAAAATCTATACGCATTACTAAATCACATGAGAGAGATTTTAAGATAAGATTTTATCATCGTCTTCGTCGCAGTACAATTGGATTTTTATAACAAATTGTCCCACGCCTCGATTTAATTTTGTGGTGCAATTCGCAGACTGTTTCTTGCGTACCTACATCTTAAAACACCCCAGCAATAAATCACCTTACGTTTCTCGTTGCGTCGCGTCAGCATTTTTAATTGCTTTAAGTAAATCCTTTATCGGCCCCGAGTTTCTATTTTTGGCATTGATTGCACCATCTTTTGCAAGCGTCTGCAGCTCCGTTCCACTGGGAACCGGACCCACGGGTCCTTATTCTCAAGCCACTCGATTAAAGTTGTATGCCAAACTGACGCAATTCTCTCAAAGCTTTGTGTGAGAATCCGCTTCATTTTGACGTCATTTTCGCGTACGACTTTAGTCGACTGACTTGAGAGTAGAGCCCCAAAGTGAACGTTCATTCTAAACGTCGCGTCGAGACGCCCGTAAAATCCGGCAACGTCTCAGTTTTTGTGTTTGTATGGTTCTGCGATTTACAATGTTCTGTTATTTCGACGGAAAGATTAAATTCCATTCACGTTTGACATTTCATGCCATTGGTTCTCCTTACGTCATGTTCTACCCGCTTGGCCTCAGTTTTTGTGTTCTATTGTTCTGCGATTTACAATGTTCTGTTATTTCGACGAAAAGATTAAATTCCATTCACGTTTGACTTTTCATGCCATTGGTTCCTCTTTACGTCAAGTTATACCCGCTTGGTGTCTGCTGATGTCACAATGATTTCTTGATTCGTGCAAGCCTCTCCTTTCTTCGTTAGGGTTAAAACCAGTTTGGCTTTACTTATTTGCGACCTGCCAAGAGGGATGCAGTCTTCGTTGTGATGCTTCCAGGCCACGGTAGTTGTGTTTGAGGGGGCTCGGCCCTATTTTCGCGCTGGGTCCATCTGAAAGACAAGATTTCATGTTGTCGGTGGATGTTTTCTCTCAACTGTACGACTTTTTTCGATTTTCACGTGGCGCCCTGGAGGACGAAAACTCTTTCGAGTTGTCTCAGCCCGTCCCCGTTGCTACGCACAGGTAAGTTTGCGACTGACGCTCTTTTTCGCGCAAATTATTATTATTATACTCTTCCTCGCTTTAAGCTTCGGCTTATTTTACGACGTCCACGAACAGTGCATGGAAACGCTAAGAAATTCTTTGTTCCAGGTCTCAACCGATCCCCACATCTAAGCCAGTGAATAAGGAACCGATCAAATGCCGAATATGCGATTCCGAATTTAAATGCCGCGCGTATTTGCGCCAGCACATACTACTACACACCGGTGAGAAACCCTTCAGCTGCGACCTTTGCGATTACAAATGCCGAGACGTCTCAAACCTGAAACAGCACAAGTTCATACACGCCGAGAAACTATTTAAATGCGACGTCTGCGATTACAAATTCCGAGCAGCTCGATATTTAAAACGGCACATGTTAACGCACACCAGCGAGACTCTGTTCAGTTGCGAGACGTGCGATTACAAGTATCGCCAGCTCGAATATTTGAAACGGCACAAGCTAAAACACACCGACGAGAAACCGTTCAGTTGCGATCTTTGCGGTTACAAGTGTCGGTACCGCGGGAGTTTTAAACTGCACGAGTTGCAGCACGCCGGCGCGAAGCCGTTCAGCTGCGATCTCTGCGATTATAAATGCCGGCGGCCCGGAGCTCTGAAAAGTCACATGCTAAGACACACCGATGAGAAGCCGTTCGGATGTGATCTCTGCGATTATAAGTGCCGACATCTCGGAGGTTTGAAGCGTCACAAGTTGAGACACGTTGACGAGAAGCCGTTTAGATGTGAGCTTTGCGATTATAAATGCGGTCAGCCGGGAAATTTGAAGAGGCACAAGTTAAGGCACACCGACGAGAAGCCGTTCGGTTGCGGCGTTTGCGATTATAAATGCCGAGAGCTCGGAACTCTGAAAAGGCACAAGTTGATACACACAGGCGAGAAGCCGTTTGGTTGTGAGATTTGCGATTATAAGTGCCGAAATCTCGGACGTTTGAGACAGCACAAGTTAATGCACGCACACCGATGAGAAGCTCTTCACATTTTATTAAATGCATCCATTCTTTGTTTTCTCTGTTTCTCGAACGATTTGGTAGTATTTTAGATGTTTCTCGGACGATTTGGTAGTATTTTAGAACGACCTTTATAATATTAAATTACTTAAATTTCTCTCTACAATTGTTTTGTTTTCTTTTAGCCTACTTTTAGCAACGACAATTATGTCAAGATTTAATTAATGGTTTCGCTTCGTTTCATATTTAATTAATTAATTTTTTCGAACCACAATATATTGAAAGAACTCTCCTACTTTGTTTGCGTCTCCTTCGCGTTCCCATTTGTGCACGCCACTGTAATATAAAAAAAAAAAAAAACAAATAAGCGATTGTTTGTTGCAGATGTGAAGGGATTCGCCAAGCCCAGCCGGTGAATAAGAAAACAATCGCCTGTCGGATATGCGACGTCAAAGTGACGTCGCGTTCGGCCTTGCTCAAACATGTTTTAATACACACCGGCGAGAAGCCGGTCGGTTGTAAGCTTTGCGATTTTAAATGCCGACGCCTCGAGGGTCTGAAACAGCACATGGCGACGCACGTTGACGAGAAGCCGTTCAGTTGCGATCTCTGCGATTATAAATGCCGACATCTCGGAAATTTGAAGAGTCACAAGTTAAGGCACATCGACGAGAAGCCGTTCAGTTGCGATCACTGCGATTATAAGTGTCGGCACCCGGGAGGCTTGAAAACTCATATGTTGAGACACACCGACGAGAAGCCGTTCAGGTGCGAGCTTTGCGATTATGAGTGCCGATACCTCGGGAGTTTGAAACGACACATGTTGAGGCACGCTGGCGAGAAGCCGTTCAGTTGTGACCTTTGCGATTATAAAAGCCGACAGCGCGGAACTTTGAAAAGGCACAAGTTAATACACGCCGGTGAGAAGCCGATCGCTTGTGATTTTTGTGATTATAAAGGCCGAAATCCGGGACATTTCAAGCAACACATGTTAACGCACGCGCACTTGTGAGAAGCCGGTCTGTTCACCCGTTGGGAAATCAATTTTATCGCCGGTTTTAAATCGACCTTGACGCTTGGCCTTAAGCCACGCCCATTAAGTTAAGGCGTTACAGTATTGTAAATAGTTTTGTAATTTTTTCTGCTGTTTGTTATATTAACATGTTTTATTATATTTAACTGTTGTACACTTGACTATTTTGAAGTTTACTTTGTTTGTCTGCGAGTGGCCACCCCCGATTTATTTATTTTATGAAATCACTGTATAAAATGGATGCCCTTTTTTCTTAATCCCCCGCGATAAAAAAAAAATTGAATGGCGACCTTTTGAGCTTATTTGATTTGTTGTTAAACAACAACCCACGCCCGTCCTGCTGAGCTGCCGGCGGCGGTGCCGAAATTAATTGTCCCGGCACTGAGGCTGGCTGCACCGACTTGGTTGTTAACTAATCGTTGATTAAACATACGGTTTTTTTGTGCTTTAATTCGAGATTATATTTAAAATCATTAATTAATCACCTTCACAGAATTTTAAAAGGGTAACTCAAACTTGACTTAATACCACGAGAAAACACAAGTATGAGTGTGCGCCGAAAATATTTACGTAACCGGTTAAATTATGTCAGTTATAAAATAAAAAAGGTTACGTCACTCTAATCTAACTTAAAAGATGAAGTTACGTTGACGGTCGCGGTCGATGATCGGCTAAGAACGAGAAAAGTTTTTTTGTAATTTTGTTAGCCCATCAAATGAAACGGGAAACTGTTGATTGCAAACAAAAAAAAAACAGTTACAAACAGTCGACTAGAAACAAAAGAAATCGATTAACTAAACGACAGAAAGAGTTGCTTTGAAAGATCAAGAAAAGATTTTATCATTTTTTCAGTTTCGTCAAAAGAAAGGGGAGACAGTCGATTACAAGCAAAGGAAGAACAATTACAAACAAAAACAGTCGGCTACAAACAAAAGACGATCGATTAAACAAACGATAATAAAAAAAAGTTTGGAAAGAACGAGAATAGTATTTTATAATTTTGTTAGCCCATCAAAAGAAAAGAGAAACTGTCGATTTCGAACAAAAAAAAGCCAGTTACAAACAGTCGGCTAGAAACAAAAGAAATCGATTAACTAAGCGACAAAAGAGTTGCTTTGAAAGATCAAGAAAAGATTTTATAAATTTCTTTCATCGAAAGAAATGGATTGCAGTCGATTACAGACAAGAACAGTCGACTTCAAACAAAAGACAATCGATTAACAAAACGACAAAAGTCTATCAGTTTCTTTCAGTTCATCAAAATAAATGGGAGGCGGTCGATTACAAACAGAAAAAAATTCAAACAATTACGGACAAAGACAGTCGACTAGAAACAAAAGACAGTCAACTAGTCAGGTTCTTTCTGTTCGTTGTCGAACTTCGAGCCAGACGTCGTTTTGGCGATCACAAAGAAAATGGTACGTCCACCGTATATTAGCCCCGTTGCTATTACTGCTTTCTATTTACGTTTATCGAATTTCGACCGGTTGAGGCGTCGTTTTGGCGGCCACGAAGAAAATGGTACCTTCACCGTATATTAGCTCCCCGTTGCTATTACTGCTTTTTATTTACGTTTATCGAATTTCGAGCGGTCGAGGCGTCGTTTTGGCGACCACGAAGAAAATGGTACCTTCACCGTATATTAGCTCCCCGTTGGTATTACTGCTTTCTATTTACGTTTATCGAATTTTGAGCGGTGGAGGCGTCGTTATGGCGGCCACGAAGAAAATGGAATCTCCACCGTATATTAGCTCCGTTGCTATTACTGCTTTCTATTTACGTTTATCGACCTTGGAGCGATCGAGGCGTCGTTTTGGCGGCCACGAAGAAAATGTAATCTTCACCGTATATTAGCTCTCCGTTGCTATTACTGCTTTCTATTTACGTTTATCGAATTTCGAGCGGTCGAGGCGTCGTTTTGGCGACCACGAAGAAAATGGTACCTTCACCGTATATTAGCTCCCCGTTGGTATTACTGCTTTCTATTTACGTTTATCGAATTTCGAGCGGTGGAGGCGTCGTTTTGGCGGCCACGAAGAAAATGGGATCTTCACCGTATATTAGCTCCCCGTTGGTATTACTGCTTTCTATTTACGTTCATCGAATTTCGAGCGGTCGAAGCGTCGTTTTGGCGGCCACGAAGAAAATGTAATCTTCACCGTATATTAGCTCTCCGTTGCTATTACTGCTTTCTATTTACGTTTATCGAATTTCGAGCGGTCGAGGCGTCGTTTTGGCGACCACGAAGAAAATGGTACCTTCACCGTATATTAGCTCCCCGTTGGTATTACTGCTTTCTATTTACGTTTATCGAATTTTGAGCGGTGGAGGCGTCGTTTTGGCGGCCACGAAGAAAATGGGATCTTCACCGTATATTAGCTCCCCGTTGCTATTACTGCTTTCTATTTACGTTTATCGAATTTCAAGCGGTCGAGACGTCGTTTTGGCGGCCACGAAGAAAATGGAATCTTCACCGTATATTAGCGCCCGTTGCTATTACTGTTTTCTATTTACGTTTATCGAATTTCGAGCGGTCGAGGCGTCTTTTTGGCGGCCACGAAGAAAATGGTATCTTCACCGTATATTTGCTGCCCGTTGCTATTACTGCTTTCTATTTACGTTTATCGAATTTCGAGCGGTCGAGGCGTCGTTTTGGCGGCCACGAAGAAAATGGGATCTTCACCGTACATTAACTCCGTTGCTATTACTGCTTTCTATTTATGTTTCTACGTTCATATACGGTGAAGAACTTCCTTCTTCTCCGCCTTCGACCGCTCGAAGGTCGATAATGGTGTACCCCATCATAGACCCCAGCTTGAAACTGAAACTTTCAACTTGAGCTTGCAGCGGGTTCCTCTGTGAGAAAACCAAGAAACCAGTAATTACAAACGTGGCCCACGCTTTACATCGCAACTGAATTACCTCTGTTTTTTAATGCAGATCCGGATAATCCGCTCGGAAGAATTTGCTCGAAACAAATCAGACGAGACTTTACCCGGTATTGGGTCGCGCTGCATGAGATTTTCTCTCGCCAAATTCATTCTTTATACTACTTTTGATTTTCCCGCCTCAAACTTCGTCTAATTGTTTTTACAACCTTCTTAAGAACCTTTTACGATTTGTGTTTCATTCAAATTCTTTAACTACTCTTCTTAAAATATCGCTTTTGAGTTTAGAATTTATTACATTTTTTTTTTATATTTATGACATAACCTGCGCCCTGCGCATTGCTTATAGGCGTAATTTAAAGTAACGTAGGAAATACTTCTCATTTTTTGCGCGTAACTTCCCCCGACCCTCATTCTAAGAGAGATTCTTTGTTTCAGATGTCTGCTGATCCCTAAAGTTGAGCCAGCGGCTAAGAAAACAACCCTATGCCGAATTTGCAATTCCGAATTTAAATCTCACGCGTATTTGCGCAGACACATCTTGATACACACAGGCGAGAAGCCATTCAGCTGTAACCTTTGCGATTATAAAGCCCGAGAGCTCGGAAATTTGAAGCAGCACATGTTGAAGCACACCGACGCGAAGCCGTTCACGTGTGACCTTTGCGATTATAAGTGCCGAGATCTCGGAAATTTCAAAAGGCACAAGCTAACGCACGCCGACGAGAAGCCGTTCAGCTGCAACCTCTGCGATTATAAGTGCCGGCAGCTCGGATCTCTGAAAAGACACACGCTGATACACACCGGCAAGAAGCCAATCAGCTGTGACCTTTGCGATTTTAAGTGCCGAGAAGTTGGGAATCTCAAGCAACACAAGCTGAGGCACCACGTTGCGGAGAAGCCGTTCAGTTGTGACCTTTGCGATTATAAAGGCCGTGACCTCGGCAATTTCAACAGGCACAAGTTGAGGCACGCCGACGAGAAGCCGTTCAGTTGTAGCCTTTGCGATTATAGATGCCGACAGCTCGGATCGTTGAAAAGGCATATGTTAAGGCACAGCGGTATGAAGCCGATCAGTTGCGATCTTTGCGAGTACAGATGTCGAGAGCTCGGAAATTTGAAAAGGCACATGTTAAAACATACCGGCGGAAAACCGCTCAGTTCTGATCGTTGCAATTGAAGAGTAAAAGTAAAAAAGGGGCTGCGTGCCAATAATCTTTGAAGAAAAAAGAGAAATTTGGCACAGAAATATTAATTTCAAGTGTAAAAGTTAACAGGACTTTTTGAAGAAGAAGAAGAATTATTAAGTCTGTATGTTTGTATAATTTTTTTTTTGTTGTTACTGCATTTTAAACTTGTGTAGGGCTGTTTATGTAGTAGCATGTTCCCGTGCAGGGTGAAAAATAATTGTTAATAATGAGTTTGTCTTTTTATTTAATATACAGGGTGTTTGGAAATTTCTGGTATAAAAAAAATTGGTTATTAGTGACGGTGGATTGAAGTCAACGGAAAAAAAAATATTCTAATAAAATTCCTTTAGTTTTCGAAATAAAAATTACTAAAAATTCGGCTAAAATTGTTGGTGCGCCACTGACTTAAGGTAACGAGCTGTCACAACTCAGAACATTATTATTAATTACCGAAATGAATGGCGCTTACGCAAATGATGATGAGTTGACGATCTTGTTATGTGTTATTTTTTTTAGAAAAAAATTAGTTTCTTGGACTTCTTAGGATTTCCAAATGCCGCAGTTTTTTCTTGTACTAGCAATCTCCAAACACCCTGTATATTTAATCACTTTATGAACACCATACCTCCGTAGCTCTTTTTTAGTTTACGAAATCTCCTTAGAGACCCTTTAATTATTAGTTTTAATCCTGTATATTATACTCTTTGTATGTCGATAGGGCACTCCAATTTTGAGAAAAAGTAGTTTTGATATGTGAACTGCATAGGGTAGGGCAAGGACATGTTGTTGCGGTAAGTTTGGAACGGGGACACCGTTAGAGCAAAGTACAATAAAAAATGTATGTATTAAAAAAAATAATAATGTACTTATTATAAATAATAGGAGTGTATCTGATCTGATTCGTTACGATCAAGGCTTTTAACTCCTCTAAATTATTTATTATTGTACTTTTTGTTTGTTTTTTTTTAAAGCTGCAAAATTTGAGTACAAAGAGATAAAATAATACTAATGGCGACACGCGAAAATAGTTAAACATTTAACGTGCGAAATAGTTTTTTACGCGTGACTTTCCAACCCTGACTCTAAGAGAGATTCTTTCTTTCAGAGGCGGCCAACCGATCCCTAAAGCTGAGTGGCCAGTGGCTAAGAAAACAACCGCATGCCGAATATGCAACTCCGAATTCAAATCGCGCGCGTACCTGCGCAGACACATCATGATACATACGGGCGAGAAGCCGTTCACTTGCGATCTCTGCGATTATAAATGCCGAGAGCTCGGAAGTTTGAAGCAACACAAGCTGAAGCACACCGACACGAAGCCGTTCAGCTGCGACCTTTGCGATTACAAGTGCCGACAGGCCGGGCATCTGAAAGAGCACAAGCTGAAACACACCGGCGAGATGCCGTTCACTTGCGACCTTTGCGATTACAGCAGTCGGAAGATTACGAACATGAAAAGGCACGTGTTAACGCACGCCGGCGGACAAAAGCCGTTGTTTACTTGTGACCTTTGCGATTATAAAAGTCGACAGCTCAAACGTCTGCAAGAGCACAAGTTAAAACACACCGTCGAGAAGCCATTCGGCTGTGACGCTTGCGATTATAAATGCCGAGATGCTAAAACTATGAAACAACATGTTAAGTTAAAGCACGACGCCGCTGCGAAGCCGTTCGCTTGTGATCAGTGCGATTTCGAAAGCCGATACGTCAACAGCTTGAAACGACACGTGTTAACACACACCGACGAAAAGCCCTTCAGTTGTGACCTCTGCGATTATAAATGCCGAGAACACGGAAGTTTGAAACAACACGTGCTAACGCATGCCGACAGGAAACCGCTCGGCTGTGATCTCTGCGATTACAGGTGCCGGACCGTCGGGAATCTGAAAGTGCACAAGTTGAAACACACCGGTGAAATGCCGTTCGGCTGTGAGCTTTGCGATTATAGATGCCGAGAGCTCAGTCATTTGAAGCGACACAAGCTAAAGCACACTGACGAGAGACCGTTCGGCTGTGACCTCTGCGATTATAAGTGTCGACAGGCCGGGGATATTAAAAAGCACATGTTGAAGCACACCGGCGACAAGCCGCACGCTTGTGATGTTTGCGATTATAAATGCCGCGATTCCGGAACTTTGAATCGGCATAAGTTAACGCACACAGATGAGAAGCCGTTTGGTTGTGGTCTTTGCGATTTTCGATGCCGGCATCGCTCAAGCTTGAAGCCGCATATGTTAAAACACGCTGGCGAGAAGCCGCAAGGTATATCATAGGATCAAATTCAAAGATTAATGAGTGCGTTGAACATTTTTTTTTTTTTAATTCAGAAACCTCAATAAAATATTAAACGCGTTTTCGATTTGTTTCATTTTTTTTTCTACTATTACCCTTCTTCCTTTTCATTTATTTCTTCTACTATAACCTTTATTTTTTTTGCGTTTCTCCCAAATTTTGGTTTTGGTTTTGATTTCGTTTTTTCTGTTTGCGCTGAAATTGTTTTTTTTTTGTAACTGTTGGGCAAATACATATTTTTAACAATAATAATAATTTATGTCCTTCGTTGCAAGATCACTTCGTCATAGAACATTGAATTAAAAAAAAAAATTGAAAGTAAGATAAAGGCAGCTTGTCGTAACAAAAGAAAAAAAAACTTGCAACCACACGGTGAAGTTTTTTATGTATACCTCTGTGTATGTGTCCCTGGGGGTCGTAACTTAGGACCCTTGCTGTTTGTATAATTTATTAGTGATTTGTTAATGTTTCTTAAATATTGAGCGTTTGCATTTGCAGTTGATTAACAAAAAAGAAAACAAAGAAGAACGTATAATACATACTTTTTCATAAATTAAATTAAAAAAAAAATAAAATTAAATAAGTTTGCATTTGCAGTTGATTAACAAAAAAAAAAAAAACCAAGAAGAACGTATAAATTCGTACGATACTTGATACTTGCTTGAAATGTCATAAGAAAGTGCGAATTCACTTTCAGGTCGACAATACAATTTTCTGCACGTGTATTATTTCGACGGAGAGATTAGATTGCGTTCTCATTTGACCTTTCATACCAATGGTCTTCCTTTCCTCCTATTGGCCCGTGATACCGTCACGATGTTTTCGATTCCTGCACTTTTCTGCCTAAAATACCTTAATAAAGTGTGAACTACCTTTTAAGTTGGCAACACAATTTTCTGCACGTGTATTATTTCGACGGAGAGATTAAATTGCGTTCACATTTTTGACCTTTCATGCCATTGGTCTTCCTTACGTCAGCTTTAATTCTGTTGGCTCGATGTTTTCGATGCGTGCATTTTTCTGCCTAAAATGCCACAATAAAGTGTGAATTAACTTTTAGGTTGGCAATACTCTTATGCATACCTATGAAAATTCTAAGCATTTCTTTGTTTCAGACTGCAACAGTTACCTGTGAATAAGAAAACAATCAGGTGCGGAGTATGCGATTCCGAATTTAAATCTCGCACGAACTTGCGCAAGCATGTATTAATACACACCGGTGAGAAACCGTTCAGCTGTGATCTCTGCGGTTACAAATGCCGACAGGTCGGGTGTCTGGAACAGCACGCGTTCACGCATGCCGAGAAACTGTTCAAATGCAACGTCTGCGATTGCGAATTCCAAACGGCCCGATCGCTGAAAAGGCACGTGTTGATGCACACCGGCGAGAAGACTCAGTTCAGTTGCGAGACTTGCGATTACAAATGTCACCAGCTCAGACTTTTGAAACTGCACCGGCTGAAGCACACCGACGCGAAACCGTTCGCTTGCGATCTTTGCGATTACAAGTGCCGACAGCTCGGAAGCTTCAAACTGCACAAGTTAACGCACACCGACGCGAAGCCGTTCAGTTGTGACCTCTGCGATTATAAATGCCGACAAGTCGGACATTTAACGGTGCACAAGTTAAGACACAGCGACGAGATGCCATACAGTTGTGATCTTTGCGATTATAAATGCCGAAATTCCGGATACTTGAAGCGGCACATGTTAAGCCACACCGACGAGAAACCGTTCGGTTGTGATCTCTGCGATTATAAATGTCGATACCCCGGATACTTGAAGAAGCACATGTTAAGACACACGGACGAGAAACCGCTCGGCTGTGATCTTTGTGATTACAAATGCCGACACCTCGGAAACTTGAAGGAGCACAAGCTGAAGCACACCGATGAGAAGCCGCTGAGCTGTGAACTCTGCGATTTTAAGTGTCGGTATTTCGGAAGTCTGAAACTGCACAAGTTAAAGCACGCCGGCGAGAAGCCGTTCGGTTGTGATCTCTGCGATTATAAGTGCCGGGGGCTCGGTAATCTGAAAAAGCACAAGTTAAAGCACGTGGAAGAGAAGCCGTTTAGTTGTGACGTTTGCGGTTATGGATTTCGACAGCTCGAGAATCTGAAACAACACAGGCTAAAGCACACCGATGAGAAGCCGTTTGGTTGTGAGCTTTGCGATTTCAGGTGCCGGCATTACGCCAGCTTGAAACGCCACAAGTTAAAACACACCGACGAGAAGCAAGGCGGAAGTTTGAAACAACGTAAGTTAAAAACGCACCAAGAAGAAGCAGTGACGTAACAATGGGGGGTGCAGTGGTAGCCTTGAAGTGAAGAAATTAATTTTTTTTTTAACTTTTTTAATTTCCACGATCGTGAGCTGGTGAATGAGTTGCGATTGATTTCTAACCAAGTCGCCGCTCAGTGGTTCTAAAAATTGAATTTTAACCGAGACGTTAAAGTTACCAGAATTTTTATAAGTAGGTATATTATACTTTCAGAAATTGTGAATTATTTTTACCAACTATTAAAGAAAATTAATTAATTAATTAAATTAAATTAATTAAATTAAAGAATTAAAGAAAAAAAGATGATTGCATTAGAGATTATAATTTTTTTAATTATGTAAGGGTCGCTCCATCTGTTGTCCGAAAGTGGAAATTATTTTAGTCAAATTTCCTTCTTATAAATGCATTTCATCTTCATGTTCTCTCCAAAATCCCCGCCTTCTAACTTCGAAATGATTCGCAATGATTTGAATCAGAATTTCAAAATTCGCTTCAAAAAATAAAGATCGAGGCGTGACAGGATTTATCGGAATTACCGCCATCTCTTGACCGAAAGGGAAAACAACTTTATTCACATTTCTCTTTTCCAGCCGACGTTCTCGGCAATAAAGTCTGCCTTTTAACTTCGCAATGACTTTAATTTCAAAAATTAAATTGAATCTAAAAATCTAAAAAAAAAAAATCAAATTGGGAAGGGATCGAGCGAAGCGCCGCCATCTCTGGACCAAAAACGAAAGCTACTGTTTTTTTTTGTTTTTTGTAATTTCAAACGGTAGATCATCGCGTTAACGTTGGCAGCATGTTGTTAAGGTAACCGCAACTTAAAACGGAACGGGTCACAGTGAATTATTTTTTAGTAGTTCAATTAACTATAACCGGACCTAATTGAGCACGCATGCGTCGACAAATTTTTGTGTACGTTGTTCGCAAACAAACCGCTATAAATAATCCGAGGCAGAAGAATTTCGGAAGTCGTAAAATGCGTGTGCAGGAATTTGAGAGGCCGCAAGCGATTACGATGTGTGGAATGTAACGCTAAATTTTCACGACGCGAGCGCCATCTCTTTGTTCACTTAACTTTATTTACCCAAAATGAAAGTAGCCCTAATCGAACTTTAAAAACCCAAGACGAAATCGAGTTTTCTTTTCAAAATTAAATTGAAGACAGAGTCCAAAACGTGACAGCGATAGAAAAGACAGAAATCATTCACAGCGCCATCTCTTGGCTAAAAGTAAAAAGCAACCCGTCAGCGTGACTACCAGTTACGCCACTGAGAAGAAGCCGTTCGGTTGTGACCTAAGTTGCGGACTGCTCCGTTGGATACATCGTTTGTTTTATTCAAGGTGATAACCAGAGAGAGGAATTTTTACGGGATTGCAACCGCAACGTTCAGTGTAGGCGGATTTATACCCGACTTCACCAACTGTACAGTTACTCAAAGATTAAATTTATTTGTCAATTAGAATGTGCCATACAAGCAGAGAAATATGACATTGTAAACGTCAAAAAAATTAATCTTTTAATAACTCGTTGGCGAAATCGAGTATTAGCGTAATGTATCAATGCAACGCCCCCATTAAATACCTGCATGCATTTATGCATATACAGGGTGTAACTTTAATGAGGGGCCAAACTTCAAGGGCCGGCTCCTCACACCGAAATATGAAAAAAAGTTTATATAAACATAGGCCCGCAAACGCACAGTTTCTGAGATAAAACAAAAATCATCGTAGGCAGCCACGATTTCATATTTGAGATCTCGTAACATTCCCGAACAACTTTCCCAAATAACATTTCCGCGTATCTTGAAAAATAAAGGTACTTTACTCTTACGTCGATTTCAAACATTTCGATCTCCTCGGTGTACGACGATAGGTATTTAGATTTTGACAAGTGCATTTTAGGTTTGGGTAGAAGCGGGAACTTTCGTAAAGAATAAATTTTTCTGTGAAATCGATAATAAAAAAGTTTCCCCAATTTTTTTTGCGGACCCTGTATCTCAGAAACTGTGCGCTTGCCGACATATGTTTATATGAACTTTTTTTCATAAGTCGACGTGAGAAACTAGCCCTTCACGTTTGTTTCCTCATGAAAATTACACCCTGTATATGCGACTATTTCTACCGTTGCAATCCCGTAAAAATTCCTCTCTCTGGTGATACAAGTACGACAACATTACGATAAATATTTTTAAAAAAGTGTTCAAACGTTTAAACATGTAAGATTAGATATAAGAGTGCCTTGTTCTTTACTTCTCTACCCAAGAAATGGAACACTTTGTATAGTAAGAAATAAATGTTCTACCTTATAAAGCTTGTAGATTAAATAAAAATCGAGTTTCGTTTTTTTTTCACCCCCCTTGAATATCTTCTTAGAAGCGCAAACTTAAATTCTGAGGCCATAAAATCCTCGGTCCTCATACAACAGATGTTCCTCTTGGAATAAGAGCAGGTCTGAAATATGTGCGTCTTTTAAAGTAGATACGATTTACTAAGGGAGCTTTGAGGAAATCTGTTTGTCACTTATCTCTTATGACTTTTATATTTTGAAATAGATAAAATTAATTCTAATATATCCTTTGTTACAGATGTGAAGGGATCCTGGACGTCAAACCGTCGAATAAGAAAACATTCGAGTGCCACATTTGCGACGCGAAATTTAAATGTTGCAGGAATCTGCGCACGCACATACTGATACACACCGGCGAGAAACCATTCAGCTGCGACCTCTGCGATTATAAATGCCGGGAACATAAAACCTTGAAGAGGCACAAGATGAAGCACAGCGACGAGAAGCCGTTCACTTGCGACCTTTGCGATTACAAGTGCCGACACGTCGCAAGCTTGAAACGGCACGAGCTGAAGCACACCGCCGAGAGCCCGTTTACCTGCGACCTTTGCGATTATAAATGCCTGCACCGAGGCAGTTTGAAACAGCACAAGCTGACGCACACCGATGAGAAGCCGTTCAGTTGCGACGCGTGCGATTATAAATGCCGGCAGGCCGGGCACTTGAAAGAGCACAAGTTGAAACACACTAACGAGAAGCCGTTCGGCTGCGAGCTCTGCGATTATAAATCGCGACACCTCGGAAATATGAGACAGCACAAGCTGACGCACACTGGCGAAAAGCCGCTGGTTTGTAATCTTTGCGATTATAAGTGTCGACAACTGCGAAGTCTGAGAGAGCACAAGCTGAAGCACACTAATGAGAAGCCGTACGGTTGTGAGCATTGCGATTATAAGTGCCGACAGCTGAGGAGATTGAAGCAGCACGAGTTAACGCACGCTAGTGAGAAGCCGTTCAAATGTGAGCGCTGCGGGTACGCATCCGTGTGCGCTGCGACTTTGAAACGGCATGTGTTAAAGCACACAGGCGAGAAGCGGTTGAGTTGTGACGTGTGCGATTATAAATGCCGAGCGCTCGGAGATTTGAACGAGCACATGTTGAAGCATTCCGACGAGAAACCAATCAAGTGCGAAAATGTCGATTTGCTGTAAGTTTAAGATGGCGCATTTAATAAATATAGAATTGTGAAATCACGCTTCGCTTGTGATTTTATTGGTTATTATCAGGGAACAGAATTCAGACCGCATTACAATCCTTTCCCATCCCACTCAATAACAATTCGATGCACCGTTTCGAAAGCCGCGGAAAGGTGCAATCGGGAGTAAAAAAAGAGTATTAAAAGTATATATATTCGGCGTAAAAAGCCGATCGTACTACCTCCTGATAAATCTATCTGCCGGTTAATAATATCCTTTGTCCATATACTGGTGTCCAATGATATTAACCGGCAAATACATTTATCAGTAGATGGTAAGAGATTCGGGCCTGAGTGGTCTGAATTCTCTTCCCTGGTTATCATATTGTAACAGAAAAAATAATTATGTAATGAAGACCCTCGAAAATTCGCAAATTAAATCAACAAAGTCAAAAGCTGATTTTCATCGCAACCAAAAATTTAATAATTCAACAATTAAAAAAAATAAAATAAATAAAACGAAGTCGAAAGCAGCCGAAAATGGCGATCAGTGGGCGGAATTAAAATGTAAAAAAAAAAATTTATAAAATCGTATAGAATCGATCAATTGATAATTAAAAAAATAATAAAAAATCATGACAAAATCAAATCGTAGAGAAAAGAAAAACCAAGATGATTAGGTGATGAATTAAAAGCGAAAAACGAAACAAATGAAATTGATTAAAAGTAAAAAAAAAAAACAAAACAAAATAAACCTATTTAGCGCTAAAAATCAATAACAATTGTTTACAGCGCTCCTAAACACAGCAGATCTGTTTGAAAATACATTAAATATATAAAATATAAATAAATTAAAGTGCAAATTAAATTTCAAATTAACAAAGTTTAAAAAAAAAAATGTAATAGATTTTTTTTGTTTCAGACGTCAACGAATCCGCAAAGCTAAGCCAGCCAATAAGAAAACAGTCACGTGCCGGATTTGTGATTTTAAATTTAGATCTCGCGCAGCTTTGCTCATGCACATTTTAATACACACCGGCGAGAAGCCGTTCAGTTGTAACCTTTGCGGTTACAAATCCAGGCAACTCGGCGGTTTGAAACAGCACATGCTAAAGCACACCGACGAGAAGCCGTTCAGTTGCGACCTTTGCGATTTTAAGTGTCAGCGGTTCGAAAGCTTGAAGCGGCACAAGCTGAAGCACACCGACGACAAGCCGTACGGATGTGATCTTTGCGATTATAGATGCCGCCTGTTGGAATACTTGAAGCAGCACAAGTTGAAGCACACCAATGAGAAGCCGTACGGTTGTGATCTTTGCGGATTCAGGTGCCGATACCGGACGAGTTTGAAACGGCACAAGGTGCAGCACACTGATGAGAAACCGTTCGGTTGTGACGAAGGCGACGTTGAGTGAAGAAGAAATTAAAATCTCACGCTTTTATTATGTCCAATAAATTTTTCATGTACACAAATTGGTACGTGTTGGTTTTTCTTTTTTACTGAATTCGAAAATTATTTTTTTTCACAACGAATTCAATTCGTTAAGATTCGAATGCTTTTTAACTAATCGTGAGCAAGCACCGGCTTTCACCACTAAACTCAAAAACCGGCGAGTGAATTTTGTCTGATTACCAGAAACTGTAGAAAAAGGCGCGGGTGTCCTCCAAGGTTCAATACTTGGTCCACCTTTATTTATAATTTATATAAACGACCTTCCAGAGAGTTTTGATCATAAAATAGTTTTGTATGGAGATGTCTCGTCACAAATTATAAGCTCCAGTAAGAAAGAAGACACCGTAAACTAATTCGTAACTCTGCTGAGAAATGAAGGGAAATGTTTTAAGAAAAGTGAAGGAGAATGTTTAGAAATATTGAAGGAAAATGTTTAGAAAAAGTGAAGGAAAATGTTTAGAACACGTGAAGGAAAATGTTTAGAAAAAGTGAAGGAAAATGTTTAGAAAAAGTGAAGGAAAATGTTTGGAAAACTTGAAGGAAATTGTTTAAAAAATTTCGAAAATTTTTTAACATTGTAAATTTTTTTCTTGAGTTTCTTCATTGTTTTTTTTTTCTGTTCCTGGCTCTCAAAGTATAACGTCACTTAAAATTGAAAAGAACAGATTAATTACGTCTGCAGCAGCAAACTAAGCAATTTTTTTTTTTTCATAAATACTTCACATGTTCGAAAACCGCTTTCCGGGGGGGTCACCCTGTATGTATCCAAATTATCCCTGAGAAGTGCAAAGACGCGACTTGTCTCTCGCGCATTCCCCGTTTCACATTTAAACCGACGCCGACGGCGACGCCGTTATACGTTACACAATCATCTTAATGAATGTCCGCGGCAAGGAAGTTGCAAGAAGTGTCGGAAAATGCCGTTTATGGGCGTGATCTAGGACTACAAAAAATAAACGCAGACCGCCTTTGTGATCCACTTGCCGCCACTTGTTGATCATGATCTAAGACTACAATAGCAAACATCTGCCTGCTCTGCTGCAAAAATAAACGCACACCGCTTTTGTGATCCACTTGCCGCCACTTGTTGCCATGGCGAGCTGTACTTAAATGGCTAAAGCGGCGTGGCTTTCTTTTAAAACGCACGTGCGGAAATGCACGATCAAAAGTTACCGCCAAGTCGTAAATGTCGATCACCCCCGACTTTGTTTGCAAAATCTAGACAATCTCTAAAGTTGAGCATCCACTAACGGCGGTGGGGCGGAGCGGCGCGGTGCGGCACTAAAATGAAATGTATGTAAATCATAGGCGCTGTTCCGCGCCAATCTACCGCCCTAATGGGCGCGCCTCGTTTGATTTACATGCATTTCGTTTGGGAGCCGCGCCGCGTCGGAGCGACCGCCCTAGTGGACGCTCAGCTTAAGTATCCACTTAGAGAACAATTGAAACGCGTCGCGCCTATACTTGTCAGTCTGTTTACATTCCAAATTTTATTGCTATATCCGGTGCTGCGAATTCCAATTTCCTGTACGTGTATTATTTCAACGGAGAGATTAAATTGCGTTCACATTTTTGACCTTTCACGCTATTGGTCTTCCTTACGTCAGCTTTATTCCGTCGGCCCTTAATACAGTAACGATGTTTTCGATCCGTGCACTTTTCCGCCTAAAATACCATAATAAAGTGTGAATTAACTTTTAAGTTGGCAACACAATTTTCTGCACGCGTATCATTTCGACGGAGAGATTAAATTGCGTTCGCATTTGACCTTTCATGCCATTGGTCTTCCTTACGTCAGCTCTTATCCTGTCGGCCCTTGATACCGTCAGGATGTTTTCGACCCGTGCATTTTCCTGCCTGAAATGCCGTAATAAAGTGTGAATTAACTGTTAGGTTGGCAGTACTCGGGCATGAAAATTCTAAGCGATTCTTTGTTTCAGATTGCGACGGATCACCAGAGTCGAACCAGTGAATAAGAAAACGATCAAATGCGGGATATGCGATTCTGAATTTAAATCTCGCGCAAATTTGCGCAAGCACGTGTTAATACACACCGGTGAGAAACCGTTCGGCTGCAATGCGTGCGATTATAAATGCCGGCGGTTCGAATGTCTGAAACAGCACGCGTTCACGCACGCCGAGAAACTATTCAAATGTAACGTTTGCGATCGCGAATTCCAGACGGCTCGATCGCTAAAAAGGCACGTGTTGATGCACACCGGCGAGAAGACGCAGTTCAGTTGCGAGACTTGCGATTACAAATGCCGTCAACTCGAACTTTTGAAACGGCATCGCTTGAAGCACACCGACGCGAAACCGTTCGCTTGCGATCTTTGCGATTACAAATGTCGACAGCGTGGAAGTTTCAAACTGCACAAGTTAACGCACACCGACGCGAAGCCGTTCAGTTGTGACCTCTGCGATTATAAATGCCGACAGGCTGGACATTTGACGTTGCATAAGTTAAGACATAGCGATGTGATGCCGTTCGGTTGTGATCTTTGCGATTACAGAGGCCGAAATTCCAGGTATCTGAAGCGGCACATGTTAAGACACACAGACGAGAAACCGTTGAGATGTGAAGTTTGCGATTATAAATGCCGATACCCCGGATATCTGAAGAAGCACATGTTGCGACACACCGACGAGAAACCGCTCGGCTGTGACCTTTGCAATTATAAATGCCGACACCTCGCGAACTTGAAGGAACACAAGCTGAAGCACAGCGATGAGAAGCCGCTGAGCTGTGAACTCTGCGATTTTAAATGTCGGTATTTCGGAAGTTTGAGGCTGCACAAGCTGAAGCACGCTGACGAGAATCCGTTTAGCTGTGACGTTTGCGATTATAAATGCCGATACCGGGGCAGTTTGAAGCAGCACATGCTGACGCACACGGATGAGAAGCCTTTCAATTGCGACACGTGCGATTATAAATGCCGACAGGCCGGTCATTTGAGAGAGCACAAGTTAAAACACACCAACGAGAAGCCGTTCGGTTGTGAACTCTGCGGTTATAAATCCAGACACCAGGGAAATTTGAAACAGCACAAGTTAACGCACGCTGGTGAGAAGCCGTTCACTTGCGAGCTTTGCGGGTATGCATCCGTGTACGCTGCGTTTTTCAAACGGCATATGAAGAAGCACGCAGGCGAGAAGCGGTTCAGTTGTGATGTGTGCGATTATGAATGCCGAGCGCTCGGAGATTTGAACGAGCACAAGTTGAAGCACACCGATGAGAAGCCGTTCAAATGCGAGTAAAAATATCAATTTGCTGCACGTCTCATAAACACGGAATTGTATAATCACGCTTCGCTTGTGATATTATTGGGTATTACCAGGGAAAAGAATTCAGGCCTCTTGAATGGCAAGACAAAAGACATAATCTTCGACTACGCAAAGGAATGTCACGCGCAGTTTGCAATAAAATTCTTTTCGAAATCAGGCTCTGATCTACTAACAAATTAAAATCGATTTTGAGAATTTTTTTTGGCTAAAAAAAGCTTATTACTTGATCGGGGAATACCTTTGTATCGGACGATTTTCTTTAACATGATTGTAACGTCTTAAGCCCGGTTTTTATTCAAATTATTCAAAGATTGAATTTAGTTGACGCTTATCATGTGACATTTCACTATGAACAGCGTATCCCTGTAGCACATTCTAAGTGATAAATAAATTTAATCTTTTGAATAAATAGTTAATCACATCTGGCGAAATCGAGCATCAGTGTTTTCAGTAATGTTACTGTACTTGCTGTACTATGATGTTCTCGATTCGTGCATTAGAATTAGGGTCAGTTTTGGCTTTATTGATTTGCGACGTGCTTGGAGCAGTATGATGTTCGCGATTCGTGCATTAGGGTTAGGGCCAGTTTTGGCTTCATTGATTTACGACGTGCTTGGAGCAGTATGATGTTCTCGATTCGTACATTAGGGTTAGGGCCAGTTTTGGCTTTATTAATCTGCGACGTGCCTGGAGCAGTTGCTTTGTGGTGTCCCCATCGTCTGGCTGGTGCTTGGAGGGGCTCTGTCTCATTTTTGCTGTGCGTTCGTCTCAGAGACGTCGCGCAATTTTGATTAAGGTGAGGGGAACCTCGGGGAGATTTCCTTAGTTTAGTCCTACATTTTCTCGATTTTGACGTGGCGTTTGTTTTTTTTTTTTTCTTTTTTTCCTTGACATGGAAACCAAAATTACCAAGTGAAGTATTCGGACTCGCAATGACTACAAATATGTAAAAAAGCTTCTCTAAGAGCCGCTTTACATCTATCAAAATTTGTAGAAAATCTTGTACAAAGTGAGAGAGACAGACAGTTCACATCTATTGGTTAAATCGATGCTTCTTTGTCATTTTGCGCAAGAAATTGTAACAAATTTCAATAGATATAAAACGGCTCTTATTCATTAGAGATTCAATCTCTTCTTCTTTGTTACGTTTCCACGTGCATTTGTATTTGTAATGAGTCCCTTCTCTCTCTCTCTCTCTCTACGAAAATTTTAATATTATTCCTTGTTCCAGGTGTCAATGGATCGCCGATGTTAAACCAATCCTGAATAAGAAAACAGTCACATGCGGGATATGTGACTCTAAATTTAAATCTCGCGCAGCTTTGCGCATGCACGTCTTAATACATACCGGCGAGAAGCCGTTCCGCTGTAACATTTGCGATTTTAAGTGCCGTCGGCTCGGAGGTTTGAAGCAGCACAAGTTGACGCACGTCGACGAGAAGCCGTTCACTTGCGATCTCTGCGATTATAAATTCCGACACTTCCAAAGTCTGAAGCGGCACACGCTAAAACACACCGACGAGAAGCCGTTCGGTTGTGATCTTTGCGATTACAAGTGCCGCCTGTTAGAGTATCTGAAGCAGCACAGGTTGAAGCACACCGACGAGAAGCCGTTCGGTTGTGACCTTTGCGATTTCAGATGCCGGTACCGGACGAGTTTGAGACGGCACAAGTGGCAGCACACTGATGAGAAACCGTTCGGTTGTGACGAAGGCGACGTTGACTGAAGAAGAAATTAAAATTTCCCGTTTTTATTATATCTACTATATTTTTCATATACAAATTATTTATTGAATTCGAAAGTAAATAGAATTTTGCACGCCGGATTCAATTCGGTATGTTTGTACGTCCTTGGATGTATTAAATGTATGTGTAGAATTTGTTTCAACATTTCGAGG
Organism: Prosopocoilus inquinatus; assembly: GCA_036172665.1. Lineage (NCBI taxonomy): Eukaryota > Metazoa > Arthropoda > Insecta > Coleoptera > Lucanidae > Prosopocoilus > Prosopocoilus inquinatus. Next base: position 49,259,570 of record CM069876.1, read on the forward strand.
AAAAACGAAAACAGATTACCAGGTAAATGCATATACTTTATCAGAAATTTCATTTTCAACCATTACCTGACTTTCAACTGTTCAAGCTGCATCTTTATTATTAAGTCAAACTTTCAAACTCGTGTTTATTTTAATAGAACGGTAAATATTTTATTGTAGCCCCTAAGGTCCTGAGTAGTATAGCCACCGGGGTTCTGGGACACGTTGACCATGGTGAATTGCGCATGGCATGCATGGCGCATCCGATGTGACCATCGTTGAAAGTAATTCCGTAGGTAAGGGATGCTTGAACCAAGTGAAGAAGTCTCCACTTTAGGTGAAAAAGTGAGACGAGAGAGCGGACAATGTCCGAAGGCAGCCGCTGAAATAGAGTTCTTGCATACAGCAGAAGAACTGTGTAGGGATCACGACGAATAGAATTCAATTTTTGTGACGTCACGTTGCTTAGCAACACATATAAGCAGTCTCCTAGAGATGATGTGACGTCACAAAAATAGAATTCTATTCGTCGTGATCCCTATACTAACGTCAGAGGTGTGTGTTGAAAGTAACCCCTTTACTTCTTGAAGGAGAAGAAGAAGAAGAAGTCGACAATGCCGCAATTTTACCAGATTTTGATTTTGAGAAGGCGAAAGGGGATGGTTCGCCTCGTCTAAAAATCAGCCAGCAACTCGCCTTACCTACGAAATTACCCTCAACGATGGTCACTTCGGATGGACACATTCCATTTGCAATTTTCCAACGTCAAGGTGTCCCAGAACTCCGGTAGCTATACTACTGTCCTGTAGTCTAGGCGTTTGTGACCGGTACACCATACTCTTTGTTTAAATATTGAATATTTAAATGTTTAAATTATGCTGGGGGTTTATCTGATCCATTATGGGTTGATACTGTCATGATGAAAAAAAAATAATAATAATTACAAGTTCTCGATGTAGGGGTAGGACGTGAATGAACTCAAAAATAATTAAAATAGATAAAACTTTGCATCTCTGCGTACTGAATATTCGAACCTTTACATGTGTAAAATAAAATGCAAATTAGCTTGTTAAGTTGACGGTTGATGTCATGAGAAAAAAAGGTATAAACTCAAAAATAATTACTTTATTTACCATAAATGGCGCTGCGTCCGAGGTCAAACAAATCACAGATTCACTAAGGTCCGATTTCTTCACCTACGGATAAATTTATCTGCCAGGTACTATCCTCAGAAACTATTATCGGTACAATGGTTTCCAAGGATAATACCTGGCGGATAAATTTATCAGGAGGTGAAGAAATCGGCCGTAATTCACTGACTCATGCCCGATTTCTTCACCTCTTGATAAATTTATCTGCCAGGTAATATCCTCGGAAACTATTATCGATACAATAGTTTCCAAGGCAGATAAATTTATCAGGAGGTGAAGAATTCGGGCCTAACTCCAATTAACTGCCTCAGGTACTGAACTGAACTCAACTCAGTTCTAGCTAATCACTGATTGATAACTGCCTAACTTCTCAATTGTATCTGCGAATTACAAATTTCCCTTTTTATACTTACTATCCGTGCAGGATGTGACAAAGTGCCTTTTCCGTACTATTCTAAAAGTCCGAGTCTAAAGATCAACGTACCAAAATTACTTTAATGTAACATTATCTTAAACTTAACATCAAACGACTTGGGTGTCATTTGTCAGCATGGAATTCCCTCCATTAAAACGTTAATTTGGTTCCTAAGTTCCACCGAACGAGAAGGACTTTGATCTGCGAGCTAAGCAGACGTAGGTAAACCACGCTAGACAATTTCCGCGCAGCAATTAAGCCATGTCGACCAGACGTACGCAATTCTCTGAATTAAATCTAGAGATATGCGCGTTAAATTTTGCGTTGTTCCAAAAATTAATTTAAAAAAAAAGCAATTTCGATAATAAATAATTTTTTCAAACGTACCCTTGAGCCAAGCAATTCCGACGTTAAAAAAGTCACACGAAAAGTCACATGAAAAATCAAAATCTCGCGCAACTCCGGCCGCAGACGTCTAGATTGCAATATTTTTGAGACACGCGGTACATTTGGAGCGCTACTTGAAATGCTGACTTATAAATGTTTTCTCTTATAAATAAATAAAATAAATTTATTATAAAAATACATTCGTATCGTTACTCGGTAGTGGGTACCCCAATTTGTAGGGCGAACATCCAAAGAGACGAGAAAGATACTTAAAAAAAAGAGATAAAAAGCATAAATTGCATTCTGCTTGAAATTTCTAAGAGACTTCTCGTTGCAGGTGTCAAGGGATCCCCGAAATTAAGTCGAAAGCAATCACATGCCGGATATGCGATCATGAATTTAAGTGTCACGCGAACTTGCGCAGACATATTTCAACGCACACCGACGAGAAGCCGTTCCGCTGTAACCTCTGCGATTACAAGTGCCGAAATTCAACGGACATGAAGCGGCACAAGTTAATACACGCGGGCGAGAAACCCTTCAGCTGTGACGTTTGCGATTACAGATGCCGTCGACCCGGACATTTGAAACAGCACAGGTTGATACACGCCGGCGAGAAGCCGCTCGGTTGCGGCGTTTGCGATTACAAATCGCGTTGGCCCGGCAACCTGAAGCTGCACAAGTTAAAGCACGTCGACAAGAAACCGTTCGGCTGCGACGCTTGCGATTATCGAAGCTTCGACGCGAGGGATTTAAAACAGCATAAGTTATTAAGGCACACCGGCGAGAAGCTCTTCGCTTGTGATTTTTGCGACTTTAAATCCAAGAAATTCAACAGTTTGACAAGACACAAGTTAAAACACACCGATGAGAAGCCGTTTAGTTGTGATCTCTGCAAGTATAAATGTCGGCGAGTTGGAGATTTGAAGCGACACAAGTTGAGGCACACCGATGAGAAACCGTTCGGTTGTGACCTCTGCGATTATAGATGTCGACACGTCGGAAATTTGAAACAGCACAGGCTGAGGCATACCGATTGAAAGCCCCGTTCGGTTGTGTGTAAGCGTCGAAAAATCGAACATATTCGAATAATTTATTAAAGGGGTACAATTTACTTTCTCAACATCAAACTTTTTTTTTTAATGGAAAACGTTTTATTATTACGTAACTTTAACACCTTCTCCTGCCTCGCTATTTCGACCGAACCCATGTGTATCCACATACCTGCGGAATACCTACCGTATGTTTGGATGTGGTTAAGAAAATAAATAAATAAATAAATAAATAAAAAATAAGGACGCTTTGTTTTCTACTTCCTCGGAAAATTGAATACAATGTCGAGTAGAAAATATTTTGATTCTAAAACGCGTCAGCGTTGTCGCCGCTTAGATTGGAGGGATGTCTGAACTGGCAACACTGCTTCCTTCATTAGGCGACGATGCGACACCCGGAGGTGCGAAAAGTGACGAAACCGGAAGTGAACCCCCCGTGTCACGTCGGAAAATTGGGCTTTTTTTATTTAATTTATCGTTCCCCCCGAATTTTATGTAAAAAATAAATAAAAATAAAATAAAAATTCTAGAAGAGTAAACACATGGCGTGGACACCCCGTATTGAAAAAAAAAAAAACGTTTTGATCTCTTGATCTGCCGAAGTGTGCATTTTTTTTTTATTAACACCCTGTACATAAAAGCGTGCAGGCGGGGGTTGAAACCCCGCTTTTTAGTCCCTCTTTCCCCCAGCTTTTTTTTTTTTAACAGACCGTACAAAGTTGGATCCCGATTTTCTTTGTTAGTAGAGTTTCTGGTTTTCGGTGAAACGCCAGAGAACTATCGACTTTCGATTTTCTTTGTTAGTAGCGCTTCCGGTTTTCTATGAAAAGTCAAAGAAATACCGACTTTCGATTTTCTTTGTTAGTAGCGCTTCCGGTTTTCTATGAAAAGCCAAGGAAATACCGATTTTCGATTTTCTTTGTCAGTAGCGCTTCCGCTTTTCTATAAAAAGCCAAAGAAATACCGATTTTCGATTTTCTTTGTTAGTAGCGCTTCCGGTTTTCTATGAAAAGCCAAAGAAATACCGACTTTCGATTTTCTTTGTTAGTAGCGCTTCCGGTTTTCTATGAAAAGTCAAAGAAATATCGATTTTCGATTTTCTTTGTTAGTAGTGCTTGCGGTTTCGGTGAAAAGCCAGGAATACATCGATTTTCCAATTCGTTTTCTTATGCTTCGTCTCGAATGGCGTTCACATATACGAGAATTTTCAGAATTATTGATTGCCGAGAATGATTCGCCCTTTTCTCTCGCCGCTTTAACTCTCCTTGGACTTCAGAATGAAAACCTTGCCTACGAGAATGTTTCAAACGTTTCAAACTAAACATGAAAAACTAAACTAAACGAAAACGGGAATTGGCGGACGCGACGCGACGCTGTTTTATTCTGACCTTGAACGCGTGTGCGATCTACAATATTTTTAATCGCGAAATTTCGTAAAGCATTGCAACTCTGCGTACTGAATATTCGAACCTTTACCCTGCGTGATAAAATGCGAATTCACTTGTTAAGTTGACGGTGTTTTTTTGTTTCAGACGTCAAGGGATCCCAGAACCGACGAATAAGAAAACATTCGAATGCCGGATATGCGGTTGTGAATTGAAAAAACGTGCAAATCTACGCAGACATATCTTGATACACACGGACGAGAAGCCGTTCGGTTGCATCCTTTGCGATTATCAGTGCCGGGATCTCGCGGAACTGAAACAACACAAGTTAAAACACACAGACGAGAAGCCGTTTAATTGTGATCTCTGTGATTATAAATGTCGACAGCGCGGAGAACTTAAGAAACACAAGTCGACACACGACGAGAAACTCTTCAGATGCAATATTTGCGGTTACGAATGTCAAATAGTTAAGTATTTGAAAAGGCACATGGTAAAACACACCGGCGAGATCCGGTTCAGTTGTGAATCCTGCGATTATAAATGTTATCGAGCCGGAGATATGAAGCGGCACAAGTTGAAGCATACCGGCGCGAAACCGTTCAGCTGTGACCTTTGCAATTATACTTGCCGACAGCTCGGACGTTTGAAACTGCACAAGTTAACGCACGTCGACGAGAAGTCGTTCAGTTGCGATCTTTGCGATTATAAATGCCGAATGTCCGCAAGTTTGAAATTGCACAAGTTGAAGCACACCAACGACGACAAACCGTTCGGTTGTGATCTTTGCGAGTGTAAGTTCCTGGACTGTACGGCCTTAAGACGACACAGGTTAAGGCACACAGACGAGAAGCCGTTCAGTTGTGATCGTTGCGATTATAAGTGTCGACAATTCGGACATTTGAAGCGGCACAAGTTAACGCACACCGATGAGAAACCATTCGATTGTGATCTTTGCGATTTCAAATGCCGGCACCTCGTAGATTTGAAACGGCACAAGTTGAGGCATTCTGATGAGAAGCCGTTCGCTTGTGATGTTTGCGATTTTAGATGTCGACAAGTCGGACATTTGAAACGACACAAGTTAATACACACTGACGAGAAGCCGTTCGAGTGTGACCGTTGCGATTATAAATGCCGGCAGCTCGTGGATTTGAAACGGCACAAGTTAACGCACACCGACGAGAAGCCTTTCGGTTGTGATCTTTGCGATTATAAATGTCGAGACCGGAAAACTCTGAAGCAGCACAAGCTGAGGCACACCGATGAGAAGCCGCTCGGTTGTGACTTTTGCGATTATAAATGCCGACACCATAAAAGTATGAGGCAACACAAGTTAAAGCACACTGATGAGAAGTCGACAATCTAGTAATCTCAAAAAGCACAAGTGTTTCTAATTTAATAAACAAATATATTTAACAATATAAACATAAACAACGTCGCCTCAGGGACTATTCTTTGCGGTGGCTTGGATTACGGCGGACGCTGCGAGGTGGTCATAACAGACGACTACGGATGACATTGGCCAAGGTTGGCGGAAGACCACACCTCTCAGAGGACTCGTTAATACTCTGCGGATGACCAGCAGAATGTTGGCTAAAAGGAACTGGTTAATACTCCGCGGTTGACCAGCAGAATTTTTGCGTTAAGTTTGAAGTGACGTCATATATCACACGCATACACTGTTGTCAAATGTAAAAAGCGGAATCCTGTCTAGATAACCTTCCTTAAATGTCATTCCTATTATATCAAAACATCTCATGTCAAAAATTCTACTTTTGTAAGCTCAATTATTAAAAATATGAGTTCTATATTTTCGTACGCACTCCTATATGGACAAATACAAGCACGCAGCTCAAGAAAACTATGTTTGAAGATATATCTATTAAATGAGAGGGAGTTATTGGCATACCTGGCAAAGAAAAAGTCACCGACAACGTGCATTTCGATCTTGTTAGACCTCATCAGGATAGTATAATCAAAGTGTAAGGCGTTGACAACTTGGAGACAAACTACTAGAAATGCGAGCATGGAGCGGACATATCACAGAGAGAGAGCAATAATATTTTATACTAATCAAGACCTGACTTACGAACATAAATATTTTTTTAAATAATTCATTTCTATTGAATTTCATTTAAATTATGATCCAGAAATATAGATGACAGTTATCTTAGCTGTCGTCAGGGATTTAGAAATTGGGCACGGAACAATAAACTACTATGTACTACGACTATTGTAAAGAACCTGACATCGTACTTTACAAAATTTCCTTAGCCTCAAAATTTTTGCCTTGGAAGCATATTTTAAAACGAATAAAATGAAAAAAGTGTCTACTTGTTTGCAATTGTGATCAGTATTGTTAGGCATGAATTGCAGTAGTCACTCGTGTGTTTGAATCCGATAGGATACGAGTGCATCGATCATAGTATACATTTAGCACATTTTTGTTACGCTTGGCTGAAGCTTACTATACTGTTTCATTAAGTTATTTTTTTTTCTTATTAAATCCTTGATCTTTTGATGACTTTAAGAATAAATATCGCTTTATACTTCCAACCCTCCCAAATTCCAAGGAGTTAAGATAGGGCATCGTTTAGGTAAGCTGGCGTCGCAAATCTAAATGTTGCTTTATCTCAGACCGAATTACTAAATAAAAATCGATTTTGTAAAAATAGAAAATTCGATTCCTAGAAATTGTTAACCGTTTTAATGATCTATAACCTACCGAAATTTTTTAGAAGTTTCTCCCGAAAAATATGCTAGGTGCACTGAAGCACAATCGCGTCAGTAGCTTCGCTGAACGTGTAGAGTTCGCGTGGGCCTTTTCGCCATTTTGTTGTTCATTCGAGCTGTGATGCTCCGGTGACTTCTGAACGTGTATTGAAAAAGTTATCCCACGCACAACAAAACATTAACTCATTTGTGCTCTTCAAAGCCTGACAACTTAAACTAATCAGGTTTTCATTGTGGGCGTTTCACGTCGGGATATTTCGAAGCCGACCCTGAGTAATTAAGTGCAATATTATTTGTTTCTGTTTCAACCGTAATTTTCATGTCTTTATATCAATTATATTCAAGAATGAAGAAGTAACGCTTTCCGATAGAAAATTCCTAAAAGAATTCTTTTTTGTTTCAGGCGTCGACGGATCCCTGCAGCTAAGAAAACAATCACATGTCGGATATGTCACTCTGCATTTAAATACCGTTCGAATTTGCTCGCGCATGTACTGATACATACCGGCGAGAAGCCATTCAGATGTGATCTTTGCGATTATAAATGTCGAGAGCGCAAAGATCTGAACAAACACGGGCTGAAGCACTCCGACAAGAAATCGTTCGGTTGTGATCTTTGCGATTTCAAATGCCGATGGAGTGGAAACTTGAAGCAGCACATGCTAAAGCACACCGACGATAAGCCGTTCAGTTGTGATCTCTGCGATTTTAAATGCCGATGGCCCGGAAGTTTGAAGCAGCACCAGCTGAAGCACACGGACGATAAGCCGTTCGGTTGTGATTCTTGCGATTATAAGTGCCGACATTTGGGAAACTTGAAAAAGCACAAGCTAACGCACACTGGGGAGAAGCCGTTTAGTTGCGATCTTTGCGATTATAAATGCCGACTGTCCGCAAGTTTGAAAGTGCACAAGTTAAAGCACGATGATGAGAAGGCCGCCGACGAGAAGCCGTTCAGCTGTGATCTTTGCGATTATAAATGTCGACGTATTGGAAATCTGAAAAGACACAAGTTGAGGCACACCGATGAGAAACCGTTCAGTTGTGATCTGTGTGATTATAAATGTCGACAGCGCTTGAATTTGAAGCGACACAAGTTCCAGCATGCTGACGAGAAGCCGTGTGACATTTGCGATTATAAAAGTGGAGACCGCAGAAGTATGAAACGACACAAGTTAAGGCACATTAATCAGGAGATGACAACCCAGTGACCACACACCGATCAAAAACTATGTATGTTTCGAAATATTAATATTTAATATTTAACACAGCCATTTTCAAACTAAGCCGGCAAGGCAACAGTCTTAGGCTTAGTTTGGAAATTGCCTTAGGCTTAGATACTGTGATGCTCGTTCAATAAAGCGATTTGGAAACTTAACCTAAAAATTTTACAGTGACGTTTTGACGTTTGATCCTGTTCGATGATGCTGATGTTTTGGAGCATGGAGTACGTCAACTAGCGCCCTCTAATCATCATTAATTAGGTGTTGGCAGGAGTGCAATACCGACGCTGAAACAACATTACAGCAAACACACCGAATCGCTGTTATTTCAGAATACGGGGGGATGGGGTTAAAAACTGTGTATTGTTTGTTTACGTGCATTGTTTGTAAACGTTTAAATAAAACCTTACGCATTCGTTTATAATAATTAAATAACACAACGCGCAATATTTCCAAATAACTCTTTTTCAAAATTAATATACGACATTGGTGTAGTGATAAGCCTACAGACCATGCTATGGTAAACTGCTAATTTATATTTTGTTGGTTGATTTGACGTGTTGTGTATCGTGATGTCAGTAAAGTTCTTTTTTTTTTTTAAAGGTAAATTGAAAATTCCATTTTGTTATTTACTTTGTTACCATTTAGTTGTTCGTTCGAGGTGCGATGCCCTGGTGACTTCTGACTGAACGGAAGAAAGTTTACTCTGCGTTCTGAAGAAAGCTCTCCGCGCAAACCAAAGCATGTATTCAATCGTGCTTTGCAAAGCCTGACAACTTAAATGAATCAGGTTTTTATTGTCTTGGGATCAGTGGCGTAGCTTAACTTCATGGGGCCCCGATGCTAAATATTTTGTAAAGGGTCAAATATTCAGTTTTATAAAATTAAGTCGGAATTAAATAATATTACGAGTGTAACATGTACCGGATCAAAATAAAATAGCGTCAGCCAATTAAAAAAAAAAAAAACTGTTGAGGTCAAGGTTGTGGAAACGCAATTTTGACGTTTAATTGTGCAGTCGATTAGGGATTTTCTACGCATAGAAAACGCCATCGAAACATCACGCCTAATACCCCCTCAATATACAAGTCAAGAGAGGAAAAAGTGCTTAAGAAGAGCGGGAGCGTACGAAAAGTCGATCTTCCGGGCTCTTCGAGTGCAGTTCTCCAGATCTATTTAAGCCTTCCCTGTTGAAATTTATTTTTATGGTTAATTTTTTTTTAATCAATCAATTTTCTCAGTTTTTAATTAATTTCGCGAATGATTTGTAATCAATTTAATCGTAACCGATTTTTTTTTTCTGTTAGTTTAATTTAAATTCTCTGAATGAAGTTGATTCTTGTCCGATGAAAATTGTAAGTAAAAAATTTTGTCCGGTTAAAGATTACTTAAACATTTTTCTTAAATTCTGTGGTTCAAGAAAGTCTCCAGGTGAGTTGAAACAAAAAAAAAAGTCATTGTGGCGCATAAAGAAAGCTATTACTTATTAAAGACTTTTTTGTTATGCACTGAATATTCGCCCCTTCTCTCCGAATCATTTTTTTTTTAATTATTACTTCATTTTCATTAGTAATTATAGTTTTTTTTTAATTTTGACTTGGTTTTCCTTGTTTGTAAATGTTTTATTAAAAATTTCCATCGGTCTTAATTAAAAGAGAACTTGTTTACATTAAAATTAATGAACAAATAAAACAGCGACATCTTACGATCGCCTTTTGACCTGACATTGCAGTTTGCAGTTTGTTGCAGATCGTTTTTGATTGCAGTAAAAACCTCGAGCAGCCTCTGTACAGCTGTTTCAGCTCTGCTTGGGGCTTCGTCAGCAGAGACGTAAAATTAATAACTTACCTTCTTTTATCATTGATTGTAAACAATACATTTTGCGAAACGTCAAGATAAAGGTAAATAGAAATAATATTTTCGGCTTGTTCTGAAGACTTTTCTTTATCATATCAATTCTGTATTATTTAACCAAAATAAATAAATAAATATATATTAACTTTATTTCCGTTGGCGGAGTTCAGCAAAATTGCTGCTGGATCACTGCAAAATGAAATTAAATATTTGTTTTTATAGAAATGGATAATTCGCGGTGCGCCAGACACTTGGAGGCCCCGGTGCACCGCACATGACTGCCCTGTGATTGCTACGCCACTGTTTGGGATGTTTCAAACCGCCCGACCCTGAGTAATTAAGTGATTGTTAAGTCTAAGAAATTCTGTTTCTGTTTCAATTGTCAATTTTATATTTTTATGCATGAGGTTAATAGACTGCCTGCAAAGAAAATGCAATAAAATGTTAAATACGTAATCAAGAATTTATTTGTTGTTTGATAAACAAATCTGAGACGACGCCAATTTACTGGTACAACGTACTCGACGTTCATGCAAGACTACAATAATTGTTGGTCACCCGTTATATTTAAAAATGAAATAACTTTTTTCTTTGAATTGAAAATGTATGTGAAAATTCTAAGAGGTTTTTTTTTTTTTGTTTCAGGCGTCGACGGATTCCTCGGGTTAAACCAGCGAGCAAGAAAACAACCACGTGCCGGATATGTAATTCCGTATTTAAATATCGCTCAAGTTTGCTCATACATATACTGAAACATACCGGCGAGAGGCCATTCGCTTGTAATCTCTGCGGTTACAAATTCCGACAGCGCAAAGATCTGAACAAACACAAATTAAAGCACTCCGACACGAAACCGTTCAGTTGTGATCTCTGCGATTTTAAATGCCGATGGCCTGGCAACATGAACCAGCATAAGCGAAGGCACACCGACGAGAAGCCCTACGGGTGTGATCTTTGCGATTACAAATGCCGATATTTGACGAACTTGAAAAAGCACAAGTTAACGCACACCGATGAGAAGCCATACAGTTGCGATCTTTGCGATTATAAATGCCGAATGTCGGCGAGTTTGAAAGTGCACAAGTTAAGGCACGGCGATGAGAAGCCGATCAGTTGTGATCTTTGCGATTATAAATGCCGACTTAACGGAAATTTGAAGAGGCACAAGTTAAGGCACACCGATGAGAAGCCGTTCAGTTGTGATGTTTGCGATTATAAATGTCGACATCGCATGAATTTGAAACGACACAAGCTCCATCACGTCGATGAGAAGCCGTGATATTTGTGATTATCAAACCTAAACACAAGTAAAGACGTACTGACCAGAAACTATTATATTTTGTTTGATAACCGACGATCATTTAATAATTATTTTGTAATTGAAATTGAAAGGAATGTCTTAAATTTGTTTCTTTAAATATACCGAATTTAATCTCAGGGTCTAAAATTGTTTTACTTTGGCAAATTTCCGGCAAGAACCCATGTTCCGGTAAAGCACGCCATGGAGTGCGTCAACTAGCGCCCTCTAATTCTCATTAATTCGGTGTTGTTAGGGGTACGATGCCGGCGATGAAACAACATTACAGCAAAGATACCGAATCGTTGTTATTTCAGAGTACATATGTGGTTAACTGTTGTTGCCAACATTGGCAAACAAAAAATAAAACTGTCATATGCCGCCAGTTCTAATTCGTCTAAAAATGTGTTCCAGGGAATGCAAGCCCTTGAGTACGTCAACTAGCGCCCTCTAATTCTCATTGATTCGGTGTTGTTAGGGGTACGATGCCGGCGATGAAACAACATTACAGCAAAGATACCGAATCGTTGTTATTTCAGAGTACATATGTGGTTAACTGTTGTTGCCAACATTGGCAAACAAAAAATAAAACTGTCATATGCCGCCAGTTCTAATTCGTCTAAAAATGTGTTCCAGGGAATGCAAGCCCTTGAGTACGTCAACTAGCGCCCTCTAATTCTCATTGATTCGGTGTTGTTAGGGGTACGATGCCGGCGATGAAACAACATTACAGCAAAGATACCGAATCGTTGTTATTTCAGAGTACAGATGTGGTTAACTGTTGTTGCCAACATTGGCAAACAAAAAATAAAACTGTCATATGCCGCCAGTTCAATTCGTCTAAAAATGTGTTCCAGGCAATGCAAGCCCTCGAGTACGTCAACTAGCGCCCTCTAATTCTCATTGATTCGGTGTTGTTAGGGGTACGATGCCGGCGATGAAACAACATTACAGCAAAGATACCGAATCGTTGTTATTTCAGAGTACATATGTGGTTAACTGTTGTTGCCAACATTGGCAAACAAAAAATAAAACTGTCATATGCCGCCAGTTCTAATTCGTCTAAAAATGTGTTCCAGGGAATGCAAGCCCTTGAGTACGTCAACTAGCGCCCTCTAATTCTCATTAATTCGGTATTGTTAGGGGTACGATGCCGGCGATGAAACAACATTACAGCAAAAATACCGAATCGTTGTTATTTCAGAGTACATATGTGGTTAACTGTTGTTGCCAACATTGGCAAACAAAAAATAAAACTGTCATATGCCGCCAGTTCTAATTCGTCTAAAAATGTGTTCCAGGGAATGCAAGCCCTTGAGTACGTCAACTAGCGCCCTCTAATTCTCATTAATTCGGTGTTGTTAGAGGTACGATGCCGGCGATGAAACAAAATTACAGCAAAGATACCGAATCGTTGTTATTTCAGAGTACATATGTGGTTAACTGTTGTTGCCAACATTGGCAAACAAAAAATAAAACTGTCATATGCGGCCAGTTCAATTCGTCTAAAAATGTGTTCCAGGGAAAGCAAGCCCTTGAGTACGTCAACTAGCGCCCTCTAATTCTCATTAATTCGGTGTTGTTAGGGGTACGATGCCGGCGATGAAACAACATTACAGCAAAGATACCGAATCGTTGTTATTTCAGAGTACATATGTGGTTAACTGTTGTTGCCAACATTGGTAAACAAAAAATAAAACTATCGTATGCCGCCAGTTCAATTCGTCTAAAAATGTGTTCCGGGGAATGCAAGCCCTTGAGTACGTCAACTAGCGCCCTCTAATTCTCATTAATTCGGTGTTGTTAGAGGTACGATGCCGGCGATGAAACAACATTACAGCAAAGATACCGAATCGTTGTTATTTCAGAGTACAGATACGGTTAACAGTTGTTGCCAACATTGGCAAACAAAAAATAAAACTGTCAGATGCCGCCAGTTCAATTCGTCTAAAAAAGTGTTCCAGGGAATGCAAGCCCTTGAGTACGTTAACTAGCGCCCTCTAATTCTCATTAATTCGGTGTTGTTAGGGGTACGATGCCGGCGATGAAACAACATTACAGCAAAAATACCGAATCGTTGTTATTTCAGAGTACATATGTGGTTAACTGTTGTTGCCAACATTGGCAAACAAAAAATAAAACTGTCATATGCCGCCAGTTCTAATTCGTCTAAAAATGTGTTCCAGGGAATGCAAGCCCTTGAGTACGTCAACTAGCGCCCTCTAATTCTCATTAATTCGGTGTTGTTAGGGGTACGATGCCGGCGATGAAACAACATTACAGCAAAAATACCGAATCGTTGTTATTTCAGAGTACATATGTGGTTAACTGTTGTTGCCAACATTGGCAAACAAAAAATAAAACTGTCATATGCCGCCAGTTCTAATTCGTCTAAAAATGTGTTCCAGGGAATGCAAGCCCTTGAGTACGTCAACTAGCGCCCTCTAATTCTCATTAATTCGGTGTTGTTAGGGGTACGATGCCGGCGATGAAACAACATTACAGCAAAAATACCGAATCGTTGTTATTTCAGAGTACATATGTGGTTAACTGTTGTTGCCAACATTGGCAAACAAAAAATAAAACTGTCATATGCCGCCAGTTCTAATTCGTCTAAAAATGTGTTCCAGGGAATGCAAGCCCTTGAGTACGTCAACTAGCGCCCTCTAATTCTCATTAATTCGGTGTTGTTAGGGGTACGATGCCGGCGATGAAACAACATTACAGCAAAAATACCGAATCGTTGTTATTTCAGAGTACATATGTGGTTAACTGTTGTTGCCAACATTGGCAAACAAAAAATAAAACTGTCATATGCCGCCAGTTCTAATTCGTCTAAAAATGTGTTCCAGGGAATGCAAGCCCTTGAGTACGTCAACTAGCGCCCTCTAATTCTCATTAATTCGGTGTTGTTAGGGGTACGATGCCGGCGATGAAACAACATTACAGCAAAAATACCGAATCGTTGTTATTTCAGAGTACATATGTGGTTAACTGTTGTTGCCAACATTGGCAAACAAAAAATAAAACTGTCATATGCCGCCAGTTCTAATTCGTCTAAAAATGTGTTCCAGGGAATGCAAGCCCTTGAGTACGTCAACTAGCGCCCTCTAATTCTCATTAATTCGGTGTTGTTAGGGGTACGATGCCGGCGATGAAACAACATTACAGCAAAAATACCGAATCGTTGTTATTTCAGAGTACATATGTGGTTAACTGTTGTTGCCAACATTGGCAAACAAAAAATAAAACTGTCATATGCCGCCAGTTCTAATTCGTCTAAAAATGTGTTCCAGGGAATGCAAGCCCTTGAGTACGTCAACTAGCGCCCTCTAATTCTCATTAATTCGGTGTTGTTAGGGGTACGATGCCGGCGATGAAACAATATTACAGCAAAGATGCCGAATCGTTGTTATTTCAGAGTACATATGTGGTTAACTGTTGTTGCCAACATTGGCAAACAAAAAATAAAACTGTCATATGCCGCCAGTTCTAATTCGTCTAAAAATGTGTTCCAGGGAAAGCAAGCCCTTGAGTACGTTAACTAGCGCCCTCTAATTCTCATTAATTCGGTGTTGTTAGGGGTACGATACCGGCGATGAAACAACATTACAGCAAAGATACCGAATCGTTGTTATTTCAGAGTACATATGTGGTTAACTGTTGTTGCCAACATTGGCAAACAAAAAATAAAACTGTCATATGCGGCCAGTTCAATTCGTCTAAAAATGTGTTCCAGGGAAAGCAAGCCCTTGAGTACGTCAACTAGCGCCCTCTAATTCTCATTAATTCGGTGTTGTTAGGGGTACGATGCCGGTGATGAAACAACATTACAGCAAAGATACCGAATCGTTGTTATTTCAGAGTACAGATATGGTTAACAGTTGTTGCCAACATTGGCAAACAAAAAATAAAAAATTAATTAATAACGACATCGCAAACTGAAAATACCTGAAGTTCCTTCTTTGCGTTGTATTGTGGCTTGAAAAAGACTTTTCTTTGTTAAATGAATCAATCAGGAATTTCAGGCGGTATCAATTTTTTCTGTTGATGTGTCTCGGGTTAAATAATCTGAACTAAAAACGTAGTTTCAGCTGAAATTAATTAATTAATAACACATCGCAAACTGAAAATCCCTGAAGTTCCTTCTTTTGTGGCTTGAAAAAGACTTTTCATTGTTAAATGAATCAATCAAGAATTTCATGGTGTCTGAATTTTTTTCTGTTGATGTGTCTCAGGTTAAATAATCTGAACTAAAAACGTAGCTTGATCTGAAATTAGTTAAGAGACTGAAACTCTCTCTATCTCTCTCTCTCTCTGTTTTTTTTTTTTTCCTGAAAGTGTTCTTTATTCATTTGTCTTGGCAATTTTTTCAATGACGGGAGAGCATTTAATGAATGATTGTTGTGTTTCAGGTTCAGCGTCGTCTCTCATTTTTTTTTTTTATTATTTAATTTGATTTTTTTTTTTGCAAGCGGTGTATACGAGGGTTGATCGATGGTTTATTTTATTTTTTGATGAAATGCAGTGAATCGAAGCGTGTCCACCTAAGAAAGGAATGTGTAATGTGTGTCCGAAAAATCAGTCGAGTACGGGAATTTTAAAGCGGGGCACATGCGCACAGGCGCAACATCCCTTAACATCAGTCACAAGAAAAAGCGGCGGCGGTAGATAAAGGGGTAGGGGTACGAAATGCGCACATAGAGCATACTTCGATTTTTAAGTAAAAAGAAATATATCTGCCTTTTGCTGGTTCTCTCTGTATTGGTCCTCGTGCGGTCTTTCCGTGGAGCGAAAGGGGACGACGTGGGTTGCTGCGGGGCGAGAGAGACGGCGCTACGGCGTCGTTTCTTTAAGTCGCCGTCAGTTGGCGCCTCAAATCAACATACATCTACGACTAGACGTCGGCGACGGCGGCGACAGCGTCAGCCTTTCGTTGTCAAGTGAGAAACAATCGCAAGTGCATATCCCACGGACACTTGATCCTGTTTTGTTTTTTGAGAATCAAACTTCGATAAGTGACGTCACTGGAAGTGCAAAGGCACTTCTTCTTCTTCTTCGCCTGGCAAGTGGAAGAAGTCGAAGAATTTTTTTTTTTCTGTTGTTGGTGGTTAGTTGCCGACAGTTCTGATTCGTCTAAAAATGTGTTCCGGGAAAGCAAGCCCTTGAGTACGTCAACTAGCGCCCTCTAATTCTCATTAATTCGGTGTTGTTAGGGGTACGATGCCGGCGATGAAACAACATTACAGCAAAGATACCGAATCGTTGTTATTTCAGAATACCGAGAGATGGTGTTTAAAACTGTATATTGTCTGGAACGTCCACGATGTAAATAACCAAGCAGATTCTTCCCGTTCAGATTTAATATTCTAAGCGAAATCAATCAGACATAAAGGTTGAAACGAATTGACGTTTCTCGTAATTAAAAAATTCTTAGACTACAGTACTTTCGAATTTGAGGGAGCCACTTGCCGTACGCTTTTCATCTTTTTATTAAAGAAAAAAAAAACAATTATTTTTTTAATGCTTTTTGCATTGGCCGCATATGACATATCTATTCAGCTGGCTGTGTTTTACACAATCTCGAATAACAGAACAGTATTACAGTAAGGGCCGAACAGTTATTATTTCAGAGTATGTGAGTGTCCTCGTAATAATTATCATTCGTGTTCGAAGAAGGACGGAAGGTTTATTCGAACGTGTGTTCTTAAACAACATTACAGCAAACACGCCGAATCGTTGTTATTTCAGAAAAAAATTTCAAATTCTCTCCGAGCGCCTTATTCTAATGCGCGAATTGAACTGAAAACTAGCTTGCCACATGAGGTACCAACTTGCAGAATGTAAATATTTTACAATTGAAACGTCAACGTCCGTTTAGCTTCAGCCGATCGTGAAAGAGTGTTCACTTGCTATGGGAATGATTCAGTGCGTTTTATGATTTCATATTTCTGAAGTGAAAAGAAAAATATGCAAAGGCATTTACGTAAGAGAGAAAGAAATATTACTCCCGAGTGACATTGGAGTAGAGTTTTCGAACACAGCCCAGTGGTTCAAAGAGTACTCCGCTTAGGGTTAGCCCTTGGACGCTTTCTTAACCTAAAAATCTTGACAGCTGTCACTTTTTTAAAAATAGGCTTCACCGTTTAGTCTTATAGCGGCGCGTTACGAGTGTATCTTCATCTCATACTATTCCATGAGATTAAAACGAGATGAAGATACACTAAGTGCATGTCAATCGAAAACGCTATTAATCACCAAAGGCCGTTTTCGTAATCAGACTTTAAATTTAAAGTTACCTTAACCTAAAAAAAAAATACATTTGTTTCCCTATTCTTAAAGTGACTTTAAATTAAAGCTACCTTACGGCCCTTTTCATAATCAGACTTTAAGGAAGCTTTAATTTAAAGTCACTTTTAGAATAGGGAAACAAATGTATTTTTTTTTAGGTTAAAGAAACTTTAAATTTAAAGTCCTATTATGAAATCGGCCCTAAAAGTCTGATTATGAAAATGGCCGTCAGCACTGAGAAAAATTAAAGTCACCTATAGATGAAGTACTTTTAGTCATTATCCTGTACATGAAATATAATTAAGAATTAATTAATTTTCAAGTTGGTAGCGTGCGAAGATTCTAAGAGATTTTTTGTTTCAGGTGGCAACGGATCGTTAAGGTTGAGCCGCTGAACAAGAAAACAACCGCGTGTCGGATATGTGATCACGAATTTAAAAGACACGCCGATTTGCGCAGACATATTCTAATACATACCGGCGAGAAGCCGTTCAGCTGTGATCTCTGCGATTACAAATCCCGACAGTTTGCGCATCTGAAAGGTCACCGGTTAAAGCACACCGACGAGAAGCCGTTCAGTTGCGACTTTTGCGATTTTACGACCCGACACCTCGGCAGCTTGAAATCCCACAAACTAAAGCACACCGACGAGAAGCCCTTCGCTTGCGACCTTTGCGATTTTAAGTGTCGGCAACTCGGAAGCCTGAAACAGCACAGGTTAAAGCACACCGACGAGAAGCCGCTCGGATGTGATCTCTGCGATTACAAATGCCGAGACCTCAAAAGCTTGAAACTGCACAAGTTAAGGCACACCGATGAAAAGCATCTCAGATGTGACCTTTGCGATTATAAATGCCGACAGCTGAAAAGCTTGAAATCCCACAAGTTAAAGCACAGTGATGAGAAGCCGTTCAGTTGTGATATTTGCGATTTTAAATCTCGACACTTTGAAAGTCTAAAACGGCACAAGCTGAAGCACACTGATGAAAAGCCGTTTACTTGCGATCTCTGCGATTTTAAATGCCGACACCTCAACACTTTGAAACTCCACAAGTTAAAGCATTCCAATGAGAAGCCGGCCAGTTGTGATGTTTGCGATTTTAAATGTCGACACCTCGTCACTTTGAAACTTCACAAGTTAAAGCACACCGATGAGAAGCCGTTCGGTTGCGATCTTTGCGAGTTTAAATGCCGACAACTCGGAAGCTTGAAACGGCACATGCTGAAGCACACTGATGAGAAGCCGTTCAGTTGCGATCTTTGCGCATACACGTCCCTTTACGCTGCGAGTTTAAAACGACACATCTTAACGCACACGGACGAGAAGCCGTTCAACTGCGACTTGTGCGATTACAAATGCCGAGATGTCTTTTCTTTGAAGAGGCACGTGAGAATACACAACGGCGAGATTACCGCGGAGATTACACTCAAAGAAGAAAATTAAATTACCAGTTAATGAATGCGCAGACATTTAATAAAAGTCATTAAAAAAAGTAATTATAATTTATTTATTATTTATTCATTTATTTATTTTGAGGAGAAGCTCCATATTTTGATGTTGTTAATAATAAAATAATAAATAAAATAAAAAGCGCGAAATGTCAGCGACTGTAATACAGGGTGATTCAGAATAAGTGTCCGACCCGTTAACCATAGCTGGTCCTTGTAGAGACAAAGCAAATCACTGTAGAAATGGGAGCGTGTCGTTTTTTGAGATAAAATGGATTAAAAATTCGCATGCAAACTTGTTGGTGGTCACTGGAATAGCTGAATGCGTCACAACGGCAATTGCCTTTCGAACGAAGACAAAAACACAAAACACGAGCATTTAACCTTGAAGCATTTAATCCCGAAGTGAAACCGTAAAACGATTTGTTTACGACTCTCTGAGGAAAGATTGCATAATGCGAACAATGAATTTGATTTTTTTTGTGATGTAACTGGGGTTACAGTCAGTGGAATCGTGTTCGTGTCAGCGTATCATCAATTCACAGAAATTTATTGAAATTTGTGCATTTTAAAATTACTTGTCCTATGAAGAATTGAATGGTGTGCTCTTAATGCCAACCGCGCGGACATTTAGGATTTTTTTTAAATTGAACGTATGTATTACCACTGTGTTTTACATTTTACATTACAAATGAAAAATTCAGTTTATGAAGACTCCGGTCGAGGAAACCGCGTTTTCGCCCTAACAAAATTAGTCAAAACGATGCAAATCCTACGGCGTACGTGATTCATTAGGCTGACATTCACACAGAACTTTTGAACGGTCTTGGGTGGCTTCTGTGGCTTTGCCCGTATAAAGAAGAAAAACCTTTCGCTTCAAATGCGCGAGTCAAAAAGTGCATCCAGAAGCAGGGGCGAACCCTTAACTTTCTGGGCCTTAATCGAATTAAAGTGAAGCGAATCGCGTTTAATCAAACATTACAAATAAAAAACTCAGTTTATGAAAACTCCGATTGAGGAAACTCCATTTTCGCTCTAACGAAAGTAGTCAAAACAATGCAAATCCTACGGCGTACGTGATTCATTAGGTTGACATTCAGACAGAGCTTTTGAACGGTCTCGGTGGCTTCTCGTTAGTGCAGCACACTTGGCTTTGCCCGTACAAAGAAGAAAAACCTTGCGCTTCAAATGCGCGAGTCAAAAAGTGCATCCAGAAGCAGTGGCGAACCCTTAACTTTCTGGGCCTTAATCGAATTAAAGTGCAGCGAATCGCGTTTAATCAAGCGTTACAAATAAAAAAAACTCAGTTTATGAAGACTCCGGTTGAGGAAACCGCGTTTTCGCTTTTAACGAATGTAGTCAAAACAATGCAAATCCTACGGCGTTCGTGATTCATTAGGCTGTCATTCACACAGAACTTTTGAACGCTCTTGGGTGGCTTCTCGTTAGTGTAGCATACTTGGCTTTGCCCGTACGAAGAAGAAAAACCTTGCGCAAGTCAAAAAGTGCATCCAGAAGCAGGGGCGGATCATTAACTTTGTGGGCTCCGGGTGGTTAACACTGTCAGGGGTCTTATCCAATCAACCCAACTTGTTTTTTTGTATATTTGAAAAATGGTTAGCATTCAAAAAGCAACGTTGCCATTAACTTGTCGCTTGGAGACAGCACTTCACTTCTTTGAAAATTGAAACGGGTAACGCAAGTAGTTGGGTTTTATGCTGTGCCTGATTTTTAACGGAATATTCAGTTTTACATTTAATAGTCTGCTTGAGGAAGCTGTTTAGAAGTTTATGGTGATTTTATCAGGTGGGGAATCAGAACAAGATACGACCGGGCGAAGTGGAGTGTCGTTTTTATGTAATTTTATGCATAACCTGGGCGCGGACGGGTTCATGGTTTTTAGTTTGTGAAAAAGAAGTTAAAGATGGTTAGAATTCAAGGGAAAGCTATTGTTAGTGTAATTAATAAATTAATTAAAGAAAGAAACACTAACAGGTGGACAGAAGAATTCTGTCACGTCTGGGAATCGATTACATGCCGAATGATCTTACCAACTGAGCTAACGTGACTCCGAAGTTCGAAGGTTAAAATGAGGAACAGGTGGTGAATGCGATGGCCGACCCGGCAAGTAGGAATCTCACAATTCAAGGAAAAGCTATTGTTAGTGTAATTAGCGTAGGTTACATGCCGGTTACACTAATTACACTAACAATAGCTTTTCCTTGAATTGTGAGATTCCTACTTGCCGGGTCGGCCATCGCATTCACCACTTGTTCCTCATTTAAACCTTCGAACTTCAGAGTCACGTTAGCTCAGTTGGTACGAGCATTCGGCATGTAACCGAAATGTCCCGGGTTCGATTCCTTGATGCGACAGAATTTTTATCTCCTCCTGTTAGTGTTTCTTTCTTTAATTAATTAAAAAGATTGTTATTGTGTAAGTTTAAAAATTGATTGAGATGTAATAGATATTTGTTTGAGTTGTAATAGATATTTGTTCATGACATTGAGTGAAACCGAAATAATTAGGGATAGCTTTACTACTGTAGCTTTGCTTGTGGATGCTAGCGACATCTACACGGACTTTATTAATAAATGTATGTACAGCCATGTGTAGAAATGATGTTTTCACAATGTATGTAAAATGAGTTCTTTAATTTTTTTTTAAATTAGTTTAATTATAAGGAATAAAAGAAAGACCTAAACGAAGTCAATCTGTTCTTTCTTTAGCGAAAGCGAGGCTTATTATTTTATTAAAAAAAAACAAAACATATTGTGAGTTGGACAGATAAAAAATAACAAAAAAGTATGATGTACTACGATGCTCAACTTAAATGATACTCCTGCATGCAAACCACACCCTTAAGAATATTCAGCGTAAGGGCTACGAAACTGTCAAATGGTATCATTTTTGGTGAGCGGAGTTGTACATTATCTTTATAAATGAAATATATTTAAGAACGATAATTGACAATGTGTGAAAATTCTATCTAATAAGAGTTTTTTTTTTCGTTTCAGGCATCAGCGGATCGCTAAACCTAAATCGGCCAATAAGAAATCAACCGTGTGCCGGATATGTGATTTGAAATTGACCTCGCACACAACTTTGCGCAGACATATCTTAATACATACCGGCGAGAAGTCGTTCAGTTGTGATCTATGCGATTATAAATGCCGACAGTTAGGAAATTTGAAACTTCACAAGTTAAGACACACCGATGAGAAACCGTTCGGTTGTGATCTTTGCGATTATAAATGCAGACATCTCAGCAGCTTGAAATATCACAACTTAACGCACACCAATGAGCAGCCGTTCGGCTGTGATCGTTGCGATTATAAAACCCGAAAATTAAGAAATTTGAAACTTCACAAGTTAACGCACGCCGATGAGAAACCGTTCGGTTGTGATCTTTGCGATTTTAAATCCCGGCACCTCACAAGTTTGAAGCGACACAAGTTAAAGCACACTGACGAGAAGCCGCTCAGTTGTGATCTCTGCGATTATAAATGCCGATCCATCGGACCTTTGAAGCGGCACAAAATAAAGCACAGCAACGAGGAGCCGTTCGGTTGTAACATTTGCGATTTTAAATGCCGACAGCTCAGCAATTTGAAACTCCACAAGTTAGAGCACGCTAATGAGAAGCCGTTCAGTTGTGACCTTTGCGATTTTAAATGCCGACAATTAGGAAATTTGAAACTCCACAAGATAAAGCACACCGACGAGAAGCCGTTCGGGTGCGATCTTTGCGATTATAAATGCCGACGACTCAAAAATCTGAAACAGCACAAGTTAAAGCACGCCAGTGAGAAGCCGTTCAGCTGTGATCTTTGCGATTATAAATGCCGACAATCGGGAAACTTGAAATTTCACAAGTTAAGGCACACTAATGAGAAACCGTTCGGCTGTGATCTTTGCGAATATAAAACTCTTTATGCTAGGAGTTTAAAACGACACAGGTCAAGGCACACCAACTTGAAAGCGTTCAATTGCGATCTGTGCGGTCACAAATGCCGGGATGTTTCTTCTTTAAAAACGCACATGAGAACACACAACGGCGAGAAGTCGGAGACTACACTGAAGAAGGAAAATAAAATCACCAGTAAATAATTGTAAACTCACAACATTACTTACTTTTTCTAATAACATTGGCTTCATATTATGAACTCCAAAATGACGGCGGGCATTAAATGAAGGAATGCGGTCCATCAAAGTGCGCACGTCCGTTGAGTGCATCCGTTAATTTTAAACTTATAACTAAATATCTCTTTAAAAAATAGGGATAATTGAAGCATTTTCTCGAAAACTTTGACAAAATAAATTAAACATATTTCTTATAAAATTGTAGTATAAGTGCTTTATTCCATGCTGTATGCTAGTGCTATACTCTGCTTTGCCGAAGGCAAACATTTCTATTTTTAAAATGATAACAGTGAGTGACGACTTGCGCCAAGCCACGCGCTTGTTATCATGATTAATTTTTTTTTTATTTAACTTGGTTTTATCCAGTCTGGATGATGATGATATTGATGTCCTGGTCCTAACTCCGGATGTGGTTGTGTATCTCACAATAGAATCCACTTTCAATTTTAAACGTTTATTACAACGGATCAATATTTTACACGATACTTTTACTTTTTATAGTGATGGGATTTATTTAAAATCCTCGTCGTTTTTAAGACACGTTCCACCACCACCGGTTTCGCCCCAGTCAATCGCTCCCGCACGAAACGCGCGCGTCGACCGCATTTAGGGACATTTTTGGGCTGCAAAATTAGAATGTCCAAACTTGTCAAAATAATTTTTATTTCAGTTGGTACTAGCCGTGACATATGATAGTGTTATGTTGTTGTGCACAGGTAAGTTAATTTCGAGCGCGTCCTCCCTTTAATACACAAAATCAAATAAGTGTCAAATAAAATTTGTTTCGCTGTCGTTACTCTTCTGTTTCTGTTTATTAAACAAATTAAACAAAGCGTTGTTCTTTTCTTTAACCAAACTCAAATGTCATTCTAG
Organism: Prosopocoilus inquinatus; assembly: GCA_036172665.1. Lineage (NCBI taxonomy): Eukaryota > Metazoa > Arthropoda > Insecta > Coleoptera > Lucanidae > Prosopocoilus > Prosopocoilus inquinatus. The sequence continues at coordinate 49,283,805 of CM069876.1, forward strand.
GTTTTCTATTGAACTAACAACGAGAAGAGGTAAACGAGTAAATGTTATGATGCACATTCTGATTTTATTATCCTTACAAATTAAATATCTTTAAGAAATCTAACTTTCAAATTGACTACGTGTCAAAATTCTAAGAGATTTTTTTTTTGTTTCAGGCGTCGGCGGATCGCTAAAGCTAAGCCAGCCAATAAGAGATCAACCCTATGCCGGATATGTGATTTAAAGTTGATGTCAAATTTAGCTTTGCGCAGACATATCTTAATACATACCGGCGAGAAGCCGTACAGTTGTGATCTTTGCGATTATAAAGGTCGTCAGCCCGGACATTTGAAAAAGCACAGGTTAAGGCACAGTAAAGAGAAGCCGCTCAGTTGTGACATATGCGATTATAGATGCCGACATCACAGCAATTTGAAACAGCATAAGTTAAAGCACACTAACGAGAAGCCGCTCAATTGTGATTTATGCGATTATAGATGCCGACATCTCAAGAGCTTGAAACTCCACAAGTTAAAGCACACTGCTGAGAAGCCGTTCGCTTGTGATCTTTGTGATTTTAAATGCCGACAGCAAGGAAATTTGAAACTGCACAAGTTAAAGCATATTAATGAGAAACCGTTCGGTTGTGATCTTTGCGATTTTAAATGTCGGCACCCTTCAACCTTGAAACGGCACAAGTTGAAGCATACTAATGAGAAGCCCTTCGGTTGTGATCTTTGCGATTATAAATGCCGACATGTCGAAAGTTTGAAACAGCACAAGTTAAAGCACACTAATGAGAAGCCGCTCAGTTGTGATCTATGCGATTATAGATGCCGATATCCCGGCAATCTGAAACAGCATAGGTTAAAGCACACTAACGAGAAGCCGCTCAGTTGTGATCTTTGTGATTATAAATGTAGACACTTCACAAGTTTGAAACTTCACAAGTTAATGCACACTAATGAGATGCCGTTCAGTTGTGATCTTTGCGATTATAAGTGCCGACAACGGGGACATTTGAAATATCACCAAGTCAAAGCACACTAATCAGAAGCTGTGACAATACACAACGATTACACTGAAAAAGGAAAACAATAATAAATAATTATACTGTGCAGGATATTTCGATGAATACTATGAAATGCGTGCGCCACTGCTTTACGTAATTCTTCGTTGTTGCCATATTTTTTTAGCTTTGACTATGCTCACAAATAAATCATCGTTCTGTTATAAATACAGTTAACCGGCGGCAACGCCGCCCACGTCGATCCCCGGATTAAACATCCCTTGACTTTTATTTTTGGGGCGCGGTAAAAAAAAATAAAATGTATGAGAACTAACAACAGGAAACTATAACAATAGTGAAGAATTACGTGAAGCAGTGATGCAGGCATCTCATAGTATTAATCGAAATATACCTGCGTTTATGCAATGGGGTTGTAGTTCAAGGATACTCCGCTTAGGGCGCTTTCTTAACCTAAAATTTTGACAGCCCTGTCATTTTTTTAAGAAACATGTTTGATTAGGTGGTCTTAATCACTTAGCATGGAGAAAAACTAACGTAACTAAAGAAATAAGGTTTAATAAATTTTTTGATGTGTTTCAATCAATCAATCAATGAATAACATCCTTAATGAGAAGAATTAATTAGATTTCATAACGCAGCTTCCACAATCTCCGTTGCAGAAGAATGCACCGTGCGCAAAAAATTTCTCAGAAGCGCTCCGGCTTGCTAGCTAACCTCGACCCGATTATAAATACATGTTATGAACAAGGAGCGGATGACCTGAGGTTTTACTTAAGGTTATTCAAACCGTAATCATTATTTTAAAATTATTTTTATGGAATCTTGTAAGTAAATTTATTTTATATTGTATATACATTCATTCAACGACTTATAAGGTCTCGGGGTATGCAAATCGCCTGCATTCATCATCAAAAACCTCAATTCCGCCGCTCACTGGTTATGAATCATTGCAATATTTGAAGTAATTTAATCGCAGCATTTATTTATTTTTATTAAAAAAGCTTCGCATCTCTGCATACCGAATCTTTACAAAATTAAGGAAAGACCACTGACAGGAGGACAGAAAAATTCATTCACCACCGCTTCTTGATTTAAACCTTCGAACGTCCGAGTCACGTTAGCTTAGATGGCAAAGCAATCGGCGTGTAACCGATGTGTTCCGGGTTCGAGTCCCGGATGTGACGGAATTTTTCTATCCTCCTGTTAGTGGCTCTTGGTTGTTTAATTACACTAACAATATCCGCCCCTTTGATTTGTGGAAAAATTTAACGTCGATTGTACGTAAATCAAAGCTGTAATAAAACAATTAAATTATTCTATTCTTTTTTTTTTAATCTTTCCCTTTGCTCTATAAATACAGGACGTTTTAAGAGTAGCTTCTCTTGAAACTCTTTTCGTATCTGCAGCAGTTATCGAGATATAGCCCGAGAACGCAGTGTTGGGACACCCTGTACAATAATTTGATCAAGAGAACTGTCAGTAATTTTTTTTTTAATTCGCAGATATTTGTTTAAATCGATTCATTGGAATTTCTATAATTCATTTCACACATATTTAAGCAACAAATTTTGTTTCAGATGCCAACGGATCACTAAATCCAATAAGAAACCAACCATATGCCGGATATGTGACTTAAAATTGATATCACGTTCAGTTTTGCGCAGACATATCTTAGTACATACCGGCGAGAGGCCGTACGGTTGTGATATTTGCGATTACAAATGCCGACGCGTCGAAAGTTTGAAACGGCACAAGCTAAAGCACACCGACGAGAAGCCGCTGGGTTGTGATCTTTGCACTTATAAATGCCGACACCTTGAAAGCTTGAAATCGCACAAGTTAAAGCACACCAACGAGAAGCCGTTCACTTGTGATCTTTGCGATTATAAATGCCGACATCTCGGAAGCCTGAAAAGGCACAAGTTAAGGCACACCGACGAGAAGCCGTTCGGTTGTGATCTTTGCGATTATAAATGTCGAGACCTCAGAAGCTTGAAGTCGCACAAGTTAAAGCACGCCAATGAGAAACCGTTCGGCTGTGATCTTTGCGATTTCAAATGCCGGGAGCTCGTGATTTTGAAACGGCACAAGTCAACGCACACCAACGAGAAGCCGTTCAGTTGTGATCTTTGCGGTTATAAGTGCCAGCGACTCGGAAATCTGAGGCAGCACAAGTTAACGCACACCAACGAGAAGCCGTTTAGTTGTGATCTTTGCGATTTTAAGTGCCAACGACACAGAAACTTAAAACAACACACGTTAAAGCACACCGACGAGAAGCCGTTCGGTTGTGATGTTTGCGATTTTAAGTGCCGACAACACGGAAGTTTGAGGAGGCACATGCTGAAGCACACGGGCGAGAAGCCGATCGGTTGTGATCTCTGCGATTATAAATGCCGACAGCTCGAACATTTGAAACAGCACAGGTTAAAGCACACTAATGAGAAACCGTTCGGTTGTGATCTTTGCGATTATATGTGCCTAGATCTGCGCAGTTTGAAACGACACAAGTTAAAGCACGCAGGCGAGAAGCCGGTCATTTGTGATCTTTGCGATTTTAAATGCCGAGATGTTTCTTTGAAAGAGCACATGAGAATACACACCGGCGAGAAGTTGCAGATTACAGTGAAAAAGGAATATAAGATTATCGAGAAATAAATGTTGCTTGTAACGGAACTTTTTAACAATATATCACGTTTTCATTAATTAAATGTTTCAATAAATCGCCGTCTCTGCCGCCCCCCCCCCCCTTCCCCAATTGTATTAGTTTTTCCCAGTCGTTTAAATTTTCTGTTAATTGGCGCATGTCTTGCTTAAAAATTTTGTTCGCACACTTCCATCTTAACTTAGGCAACTTTTGTATTAGAACGTTTGCAGTTGGCAACAATACGTGAGTGTGGGGTTTTGAATCTATATATGTATACTCTGAAATAAATTAAGAAAAGAAAGAAGAAGAAAACTAAGAGGACAAATTTTTGGAGGTGTTATTGCCGGAAAGCATTTCCAAAACAATTGGAAAACGCAATGAAAACTACAGTTTTAAACGTCAAATTCGAATGAACGAGGTTTGTAGCGCCATCTATTAATCCGAGTTGTAAATTTGTAATTTTCAAGGAAGAGACTGCAAACATCTGAAAAAAAGTTAAGGACATTCAGAAACATAGTCTTTTTTTTTTATCTGTTGTGTTTGTCTTCAAAATAATAAATTTAAAAAAAAAAACAACAAAGTTTTATGAATACTTAAATAGTTAAAGCGGAATAATTTAAAAGCACTTGTGTCGCCATCTGTTACCCTGAACCGTAACGTTGTATTTTTTATTTACTAAAAAAACAAATGAAAAATCTATCAACGTTCAAAAACTATGTTCTCAATACAACTTGAATTAAATTAAAAAAAAAAAAACATTTGTGGCGCCATCTGTTATCATGAGTGGTAACGTTGTCTTATTTATTTGTGGGGGAGCAAGTTCCATGCAACTGAAAACGCTAAGAAAATCCAAGGAATGTTGTTACAAAACAAAAAAAAAAATAATTTCGAATAAGTAAAGTTGACCGGAAATGGTTACAGAAAGGGAATATCAAACATAAACAGCGCGATCTGTTGAAATGTAGCCGTAATTAATTTTGTTCCCTTTAAAAATCCCGAATGACATTTCCAAAACAAAACGAATTTCTTCCAGAGAATGTTTGATGAACAGTTCCGCTCCGTTCAGCGCCAGTTTACGCAAGCTTTTTTAACCTAACCTAAAATTTTGACAGCTCAAAGTTCTTTTTCTTGTTCTTTTTTTTTCCTTTTATTTATGACATTTATTGAATTTCTCTCGCGGATCATTACAATAGTAATTTGTTTTTCTTATTTCTCATTAATTTATATTTATTTCTCGTTGATTATTTTTTTTTAAGACGTTTTAAATCTACCGTTCGTTTTGAATTTGTGTTTTGTTTTGTTGCGATCGTCATTTGTTTTTTTTTTTTTTTTGTTGTTGTTTACTTGGGAATTTTTTTTTTCGTCGTTTGCACTGGGCTCCTCGATAATCGAGAATTTAATCACAGAACGCTCTTCATTTTTTTTTGTTTGTTTGTTTTAATTATGCAGAAGTCGTTTGTTCAGAAATTAAATAACTCCTTACTTACAATTTCTCCGCAAATTATTAATTTTTTTTTTCGTTCGTTCGTTCAATGTGCTTCTCAATACCTAATCAAAAAATGTTTTCATTTTTTTTTTTTTTATTGTACCTCAACCTTTTTCTTTTTTTTTCCCCGTCGCAAAATGTTGCGATCGTCGTTTGTTTTTCTTGCTTTGCTTGCGTTTGGATTGGGTTACTCGATAAGCAAAAATGAGTTAGAAAAAAGTCCTTTAATTTTTTTTTGTTTTGTGATTGTTTTGCTCGCCGTTTTGAAGGAAAGTTTTTTTTTCATTTTCAATGCGTTTCTGGATATTTAATTAAAAAAAATGTTGTCATTTTTTTTGTTTCTGATTGTTTTTTTTTCTCGCAAGATGTTGCAGTCGTCATTTGTTTTTCTTATTTGCTTCGAGTTTTTTGCCGTTTCGATAATCGAGAATAAAAGCCGAAAAACGGTTACTTTTTTTTCTTGTTTTTTTGATTTTTTTTACCACCCTTCACAAATTTAATAGTTACAATGATGAAAGCAAAAGATAATAATAGACAATTGCGTTTCTTGTAATTTTTCTTTCTTCAAAACGGTCCAACTTGTGAAGTCGAACTTAAACAACACCGTTTTAGAAAAAGATCCAATTACATGAGCTTTCAGAAATTTAGAAATAGGATTATCCAGAAGCAATTAGGCAGACTTTATTTATCTATCATAGAAAGTAAGCGTCCAAAGAAATGAACTTTTAAAAAAAAAAATTCAGTTTTATTTTCTTAATACGTAATAAATTTTGCAACCCGGCGACTTGACTTCAAGCTACGCCACTGCAGACAACTGTTTTTCAGTTGTGGCTGCAAAAGTGAAATACTTGAATCTTCTCGAACCGGAAGCCAATCCGTGTAGATCCCCCGTCAATTTCTTGCTTGACTTTATTACTTTTATAAATGAAATATGATTAACGGAGAACGGAATTATATATTTTGTTCGATTAGTTACAAACGAGGCGGCGGCAAATTTGAATATATAACGCTGCGGCCTGCGACCTGTCAATGACCGTACGCTCGTTGCCGCCTCGTTCGAAATAAACCGAACAAAATATAGAATTCCGTCCCGTAATGATTGATATTCTAGAGATGTTGAAAATTCTTTTGTTTCAGATGTGTACGGGTCGCTGATGCTAAGCCGGTCAATAAGACACCAAGCGTATGTCGGATATGTGATTCCAAACTGACGTCACATTCAGCTTTGCGCAGGCATATCTTAACCCATACTGATGAGAAGCCGTTCAGTTGTGACCTGTGCGATTATAAGGGCCGACATCTCGCAAGCTTGAAACAGCACAAGTTAAAGCACAGCAACGTGAAGCCGTTGAGCTGCGATACTTGCGATTATAAATGCCAACAACTCTGCAAACTGAAACTTCACAAGTTAAAGCACTCGGACGAGAAGCCGTTGAGCTGTGCTCTTTGCGATTACAAATGCCGGCACTACGAAAGCCTGAAACAGCACAAGTTAAAGCACAGCGATGTGAAGCCGTTGAGCTGTGATGTTTGCGATTATAAGTGCCTGCAGCTCGGAAAAATGAAACGTCACAGGTTAAAGCACACCGATGAGAAGCCGTTCAGCTGTGATCTTTGCGATTATAAGTGCCGCTACCTCGAAAGTTTGAAATCACATAAGTTAAAGCACAGCGATGAGAAGCCGCTGAGTTGTGACCTTTGCGGTTACAAATGCAGACAAATCGGAAGCTTGAAGCTGCATAAGTTAAAACACAACGATGAGAATCCGTTCAGTTGTGACGTGTGCGATTTTAAATTCCGACAGCTCAGCAGCTTGAAACGGCACAAGTTGAAGCACACTGATCAGAAGCCGTTCGGTTGTGATCTTTGCGATTACAAATGCCGACAACTTAGCAGTTTGAAGCGGCATAAGTTAAAGCACACCGACGAGATGCCGTTCGGTTGTGATCTTTGCGATTATAAATGCCGGCAAGTCGCATCCTTGAAAGATCACAAGCTAAAGCACACTGTTGAGAAGCCTTACAGCTGTGAGCTTTGCGATTATAAATGTCGACACCCTAATGGTTTGAAACGGCACAGGTTAAAGCACACAGGCGAGAAGCCATTCGGTTGTGATCTTTGCGATTATAAATGCCTAGATCTGCACGGTTTGAAACTTCACAAGCTAAAACACTCTAATGAGAAGCCGTTGAGTTGTGAACTTTGCGATTATAAATGCCGACACCGCGCAAGTATGACACGACACAAGTTGAAGCACACCGATGAGAGAGAAGTCGACAACTGAGTACTCTGAAAAGGCACAAGTGAGACATAGTGACCGGAAACTATTATTAAATAACCTCTAATCTTTAGGCTTAAAAGTGACCGTGACCCTGTTGCTTCATTTTTGAAAAGGCATACGTTAATACACACAGGCGAGAAGCCACACTGTACTGCGCAAAAGCTAAATGTATACAGTATGTCCCCGGATTGAGTTTACAAGAGAAAAGGTTTATTTTTAATTTTACAAAAAAAAAAAAAAAAAATAATGTCCCCGGATTGAGTTTACAAGAGAAATAAAAGGTTTATTTTTATTTTACAAAAAAAAAATGTCAAAGGAAAAAAAACGAATCAAAAAATCAGTAATAAAAAATTCAGTATTAATACAGTGTGTTCTTAAAATCGAAAACAAAATCAACTTTTTAAACTACTCGTTTAACCTACCACCCCTTCCGGCACATTATTCAAGTTTGCATCGTAGTTCCTTGTAAAAATTGAAGTTTCAAATTTTTTTACAAGGTAGTTATCCTGTCAACTTTGAAAAATTATTATAATTTTTATTTCCGGAACAACACGAAATTAAACGCCTGCGTTTTTAGGTTTAATCGACAAAATTGCACAGTGAGCGGAAATTGTCTAGCATGACTTACCGAATTCTGCTTAGCTCGCAGGTCAAAGTCTTCTTCTTTCGGTTCATGATTATGATAATTGATAATTATGGAATTTATTTTCGTATCGTATAATCGCAGAAAAAGTCTAGTGTGGAAAACGTGCGTGAAGTACAATTTCTTGCACAGGCGTGATACACAATATTGTACAAATGAAAAGCTGTACTGGCCACCCTTGAAATGTCATTGCGTCACCGTTGGCAATCTAACTGTAAAATTAATTTTTGTTTTATACTTTTACAAAATACTACTTGTTAAAAAAATTAATATCATTCGTAGGACTTGAAAAAGAACGATGAAGTGCACCGATTGGTTTTTAATGCATTTTTTTAGAATCAACTTTTGCCATTAAATTTGAACGGCCTATTGCTTTTTGCGGTGCTTGGTTCTTCAGGGCGACGAAGTCAATGTTGATGTCTAGGGGCAACGGCTGCGGTAGCCAACAAGAGTAGAAGACGGTGTCGGTTACAGTCCAAGGGAAACGACGACGACCGTCGTTAGAACTGGGCGGAGGCCCTTTTTGTGAATCCACCGAAACATCTTGGTTCACGAAGTTCCGAATTCGGTTGACGTGTTAATCTGACACAAGTTCAAGATGTGCAATGACTGGCTTTTAAGTTCTGCGAGGACATAATTTCCGGCGAAACGGGAAGGCCTGCTGTACTCAATACTATACGTCGGAAAAAATATTTTCTTTTTCTAATTTACTCTATCCAAAGTTCGTGTAAATCGATTCAGAAATAAAAACTCCAGAAGGGTGAACAGACGGCTTCGGACACTCTGTACAGACTCATTCAAATTTTGAGTACTCTGTACAGACTCAATTCAAATTTTGAGTACCGAAGTAATTTGATGATATAAATGAAGCAAAACGTTTTTTCCTTTGGCGTTTTTTTTTTTTGCAAAATTAAAAGTAAACATTTTTTCCCCTCTGGTAAACTCAATGCGCGGACACGCTGTACATAGAAACAGAAATTAAATTTCCATGAAATTCTTGCTCCTGAAAATTGGAAAAAGGATTTGAACGAAATAAATAAGACACTTTAGAGACTTGACTTTACTTGACGTTTCGCAAACAGGATTGCTTGCTTTCCAACATTCAGCGGCCTGAATTCTTTTCCCTGGTCATAAGCATCAAAATGAAAATTAAAAACTTACCGGTCGCTAGACAATTGTCTTCGATCGGTGAATTCTTAACTTAATTCATTTTGATGCTTATGACCAGGGAAAAGAATTAAGGCCACTGAATGTTGACCGTTTCTTATGCCGAATGTTCTATTTACTCCTCCCACCTTTCCGATGCACCAAATTGTGATCGCAGGGGAGGGGAAGGAATGCAATGCAAGCGCTCTCATTCGGCAGAAATTATTGTGGGCGGGGCTATTACAATTCGAGTACTACGTGGGGAACAAGTGGCCCGAATTTTTTTCCCTGCTTATGACGTTTTTCGCACGACTGAATTTATTTAATAAAACAGATACAAATTCATAAAGCAGACAATTTAAGTTACGTTGCGCTTACGTTAACTCTTGTATTGCTTACCTATAGAGCAAGTTATAACTTCCGGTTTCGCCGGAACCCGCATCGGCTTTGAAATTTAAATTAATTAAATTATCCGTTTAATTTATCTTTGTTATTGATGTACGTACAGTCTTGGACTTTAGAAAAGCCCACGCCTTTACACCTATTTTACCGCCCGATTACATTAATCCGGCCGGCAAATCGCTTGCAATAATTTTTTGCAGATTTTATCCTTGCATTAATGCAGTCGGCCGGTAAAGTAGTGGACAGGGTCTGTAAAGGCAAGGGCTTCTTTAAAGTCCAAGCCTGTACATACATACATACATACAAGCTAAAATGTATTTATTGTTCTGTTGCTATTTAATTTCTTTTTTTTTAATGACGATGACATGTGACAATTCTAAGAGATTTCTTGTTTCAGATGTGGACGGATCCCTGGAACTAAACAAGCGAATAAGAAGCCAATCGTGTGCCGTATATGTGACTCTGCATTTAAATATCGCGCAAATTTGCGCGCGCACATACTGATACACACGGGCGAGAAGCCGTTCACCTGCGATCTTTGCGATTATAAATGCCGGGAGCTCAGAAGTTTGAAGCAGCACAAGTTAAAGCACACCGACGAGAAGCCGTTTAGTTGTGACCTCTGCGATTATAAGTGTCGACACCACGCGAGTCTGAAACACCACATGTCAACGCACAGCGACAGGAAGCCCTTCGGTTGTGACATTTGCGATTATAAGTGCCGGCGGCTCGACAACCTGAAAGAGCACAAGTTAATCCACGCCGAGAAACTACTGAGCTGCAACTTCTGCGATTACAAATGTCGAACAGTAAAAAATTTAAAAAGGCACATGTTAATACACACCGGCGAGATTCCGTTCAGTTGTGACCTTTGCGATTATAAATGCCGACACCTCGGCAGTATGAAACGACATAAGCTAACGCACGCCGACCGAAAGCCGTTCAGTTGTGATCTCTGTGATTATAAATGCCTGCAAGTCGCAAATCTGAAACGACACAGGCTAAAGCACACCGACGAGAAGTCGCTCGGTTGTGACCTTTGCGACTATAAATGCCGGCACGTCGAAAACTTGAAGAAACACAAGCTAGCGCACACCGACGAGAAGCCGTTCAGCTGCGATCTTTGCGATTATAAATGCAAACACCTCGTCAGTTTGAAGCGGCACGAGTTCAAGCATACCGATGAGAAGCCGTTCGGTTGTGATCTTTGCGATTACAAGTGTCTCGATGTCGGAAGTTTAAGAAAGCACAAGTTAAAGCACACCAGTGAGAAGCCGTTCACTTGCGACCTTTGCGATTATAAATGTCGAGATCGTGAAAGTTTGAAGCGGCACAAGTTAAAGCACAGTGATGAGAAGCCTTTCACTTGTGACCTTTGCGATTATAAATGCCGACGGGTCGCGTATTTGAAACAACACAAGTTGAAGCACACCGATGAAAAGCCGACAATCCAGTAATCTGAAAAGGCGCAAGGACCACAAACTATTAAATAATCGTTGTGCTTATAAATGCCGAGCTGTTTCATCCTTGGAAACGCATATGTTATTACAGAACGGCGAGAAGCCGCAGCACACCGAACAAAAAATTATAATAAAAAGTAGATTTGCATGGTAAGCTTGTAGAGATAAAAATCAGGAGAAAATATTTTACAAAAACAAGAATAGTTTAAATTATAAGGCTGTTTGCAAGAAAAAAGTGCAGTACGCCGAGAGCATAAATCACACGAAAAAAATATGAAAAAAAGAAATTCCTCTTTCCGTCCCTTATTCGGCGCTCATGAAATAACACAAAAAAGAAAACTTACAGTACTTGCTTCGCTGATCGTAGACAGTAAACATCGTAACATCGCGGAAATAACTAACATACAAGACGCCCTGCCCTCACCGAATGTAATCTGTGTGAAGGATCACATTCAAGGTCAAACAGTCACTATTAGACATTTAAAAATGTCTATGTCAATTGTTCGACGTGGCGTCCCCATCATTAGCACCATACGAACGAGCTCGGCGAAAAAGTGATTCTTGTTCAGCATTAGCGCAAATACTGTCGACGGCATTGTGAATACACTCCTCTGAAATGCTGTTCTCTCGCCGTTCGTGAATTGCGACATTTTAATATGTAATAATACCATGCAGATACCAATCGTATTTAGCTTTAAAACGTTCAATCACCTTTCACAAACTAAACTGTTGATCCCAAAGAATGCGGAGCAATAAATTGTGTGTTATAATAATAAAAAAATGACGCAAAATCTCTCGCTCAGCTGTAATGCGACTTACTGCGACGTTACAGCAACGATTTTATTGGCTTCTCGACTTCGGCTCGATTGCACTTCTGTTTTTTGTTCCCATAAAATTTCCTTTTCTCGACCTACCTAGAAGACATAGACGTGCGTTTATTTCTTGCCCGATATTCAGCAGCGATTTTCTGGAAACGTGTAAAACTCGTGTCGGAGACATGTAAGTCCGATCTTTTCCATTTATGGTGATGTATTACAGGTTTAAATTTCTGCACTTATTTCACAAACACCCGGTAGATCGGAAGACCCGAAAATGTTTTCAGTTTGTATAATACTAATTTACGTAATACCAACTGTCGTAATCCGTTTTGTTTTCAGTTTAAACATTACATCTGAAGATGACCAATTTTTTTTGTCGAAAACGTTAATGTAACCAACCAAAATAATATATGATAGTCGATTCAGGAGAGAAAGCTTTTATTATTAACATTTTTGTTACGTCGACTCTTGTCCATTTATTAATTTATTAAATCTATATTTTAAATTAATTGAATCGATGAGTGCGCAATCGTGTTCAGTCCAAATTTACTGCGTTGAGAAAACTACAAACAAATAACTTACTCTAGATTTTTATTTTAGGTGAATTATTGGCTTAAAACTGTTTCAGATAAGGACATCTGAAGCCTCCTGAAGCCAATAATTACTTAAAATAAAAATCCGGAGAAAGTTATTTGTTTGTAGTTTACCTAACGCAGTAAATTTGGGCTGAACACGATTATGCACTCATCACTCATTCAATTAAGGAGAGACACAGGAGGCCAGAAAAATTCCGTCACACCTATTCCGTCCTCCTGTTAGTGTTTGCCTCTTTAATTAATTTATTAATTACACTAACGATATCTTTTTTTTAATTTGTGAAATTTATATCTGCTATTTAGAAATGACGTTTTTAAAACCGCTGGTTCCAAGAATTTAAATTCAGGTGGATACTTGCATGTATACATAAAATAAAGGGACCATTTTATTTTTTTTTTTAATTTATGAAAATTCTAAGACTTTCTTTGTTTCAGATGTCAACGGATCCCTAAAGTTAAAGCAGCGAATAAGAAGACAGTCACATGCCGGATATGTGACGCTAAATTAAACAGTCGCGCATATTTGCGCACACATATACTGATACATACCGGTGAGAAGCCATTGAGTTGTAATCTTTGCGATTATAGATGTCGAGATCCCAAAACTTTCAAACAGCACAAGCTAAAGCACACCGATGAGAAACCGTTTAGTTGCGAACTCTGCGATTATAAATGCCGACACCGAGGAAGCTTGAAACACCACAAGATGAAGCACACTGATGAGAGGCCGTTCGGTTGTGATCTTTGCGATTTTAAATGCCGACAACACGGAAGTTTGACAGTACACAAGTTAACGCACGCCGATGAGAGGCCTTTCACTTGTGATGTTTGCAATTATAAGTTCCGGCGACTCGCAAGTTTGAAGCTCCACAAGTTGAAGCATACTAACGAGACGCGGTTCAGTTGTGATCTTTGCGATTATAAATGCCGCCACCGAGGAAGTTTGAAACACCACAAGATGAAGCACACGAATGAGAAGCCGTTCGGCTGTGATCTTTGCGATTTCAAATGCCGACACCTCGTTAGTCTGAAACAGCACAAGTTAAATCACACGGATGAGAAGCCGCTCAGTTGTGACCTTTGCGATTTTAAATGCCGACACTTCGTAAGTTTGAAACGACACAAGTTAAAGCACACCGACGAGAAGCCGTTCAGTTGTGATATTTGCGATTATAAGTGCCTAGATCTCCGCAGCTTGAAACGGCACAAATTACAGCACACAGATGAGAAGCCGTATAGTTGTGATCTTTGTGATTTTAAATGCCGACACCTGGAAAGTTTGAAACTCCACAAGTTAAAGCACAGTAGCGAGAAGCCGTTCGGTTGTGATCTTTGTGATTTTCAGAGCCGACAGTTCAGAGATTTGAAACAGCACAAGTTAAGGCATACTAACGAGAAGCCGTTGAGTTGTGATCTTTGCGATTATAAATGTCGACAAGGCACGCAATTAAAAAAACATAAATTAAAGCACGCTGATGAGAAGTCGACAACCCAGTAATCTGAGAAAAACACAAATGGCGCTGGGAATGTACAACTTTGACGCAAATAAAATGACTTGATCTCTGAATCATCAGGGAAAAGAATTCAGGCCGCTTAGTGTACTATTTACTCCTGTCACCTTTTCGCGGCCTCCGATGCGATGCATCGAATTGTTACTGAACGGGAGGGGAAGGAATGCGATACGAGCGTTCGCTTGTTATTGGGCGAGGCTGATACACTCCGAGTAATAAATTTTTGTACTGTTCGCGCCTGAATTCTTTTCCCTGTTAATCATATACACGCAGGCAGTTTTGTTAGGTGTAAGAATGTTTTATGTTTTCCAATTACTTTGTAGACTAAGAAATATTTCGCCTTGTATACCTTTTAGTCCTTAATAAAAATTTAAAAAAATGATACGGCGAGTGGAAATGATATTGCAAAAAGTGTAAAGAATTAATAATGCGATATGACCTCGAATAAACTCCTGCGGTTATTAAGCAATAAAAGCAATACGGATCGCCGGAAAAGAATTAAAGAAAAAAATTACTGAAATACTCGCGCAGTTAAAAAAAAACAAAATCGAAAAACGTCACAATCTAAGGCACAAGTGAAATGCACATCTTACGTTGTGAGACCTTAGACTGTGAATTTTCTAATTTTTCGTGCGAGGCTGGAAATGTAATGTATTCATTATTTATTTCCTCAAATAATATTCACTTAACTATTTCAAGAAAAGTGTTTTATTTTTTATTATTTATAGAACAAGCGTTTTCTGAACATTCCTTCGTTTATCAGATCTCTAATGTATGAAAATTCTAAGAGATTCTTTGTTTCAGATGTCAAGCTGTGCCAGCGAATAAGAAAGCAATCGTATGCCGGATATGTGATTCTGAATTTAAATGTCGCGCGTATTTGCTCACGCATATACTTATACATACTGGCGAGAAGCCATTCAGTTGTAATCTTTGCGATTATAGATGTCGAGAGCGCAGAAGCTTGAAACAACACAAGTTAAAACACACCGATGAGAAACCGTTTGGTTGCGATCTCTGCGATTATAAATGCCGACAACTCGGAAGCTTGAAACTCCACAAGTTGAAGCACACCAACGAGATGCCTTTCGGTTGTGATCTTTGCGGCTATAAATGTCGAGACGTCGGAAGTTTGAAACTTCACAAGTTAAGGCACACGAATGAAAAGCCTTTCGGTTGTGATCTTTGCGATTTTAAATGCCGACAACTCGGAAGCTTGAAACTCCACAGGTTGAAGCACACCAACGAGATGCCGTTCGCTTGTGATCTTTGCGATTTCAAATGCCGACACGTCGTTAATCTGAAACAGCACAAATTAAATCACACGGATGAGAAGCCACTCAGTTGTGACATTTGCGATTTTAAATGCCGACACTTCGTAAGTTTGAAACGGCACAGGATAAAGCACACCGACGAGAAGCCGTTCAGATGTGATAGTTGCGATTATAAGTGCCTAGATCTCCGCAGCTTGAAACGACACAAATTACAGCACACAAATGAGAAGCCGTATGGTTGTGATCTTTGTGATTTTAAATACCGACACCTCGAAAGTTTGAAACTCCACAAGTTAAAGCACAGTGGTGAAAAGCCGTTCAGTTGTGATCTTTGTGATTTTCAGTGCCGTCAGTTCAGAGATTTGAAACAGCACAAGTTGAGGCATACTAACGAGAAGCCGTTGAGTTGTGATCGTTGCGATTATAAATGTCGACAAGGCACGCAATTAAAAAAACATAAATTAAAGCACACTGATGAGAAGTCGATAACCCAGTAATCTGAGGAAAACACAAATGGCGCTGGGATTGTATGCAAATTGCCCATTTGTTTCTGTGATATACAGGGTGTTTGTTTACTGTATGTAAATAAGGAAACCTCTTGAAATATTCCCTGCCGCGGGTATTTTTTTTTATCACAGCCAAAAAATTTCCGAGGTACCGCTTGTTTGGGACTGCTGAAATGTGGGAGAAAAAATATTTAGCAAGGTCAATGATGCCTTCCTCTCCAGTAGGTACGAACACGATCATCAACGCAGCGTCTCGCAATAATAATCACCGACATCGTTCATTAATTATTTTATTTAAAATTTTAATTCGCCGAGCGAAGTAATTTAAATTTATTTGTTTTACGCTGAATAAAATAAATCCGAAACTTTACGCGCCAGTTAGACGGGTGCGTTAAAAATGTTTCTCCTTCTCCCTTCTACGTAAATCAACTCTCTTGTTAATCTCGTTGCTAGCTATGAAAGTACTACTTATCGTCCTTGAAAAAAACAGTTAACGTCAAATTTTGATATGAAATCTATTCAAACTCGTGTGCAACGTGAAAATACAATATATTTGTACCTCCCTTTGACATGTCCGGCAACAACGAACCAAACGCGATATTCGCGGCATCAATTTTTAATTAATTTGAAAATACTTTCTAACTATAATTACTTGGAGTGACGTTAAGTTTATTTGTTTTAATAAATCCAGGCACTTTGAGAACCCGTTTTGATTCACCGGATGATTGTGCACAAAGTCAAATTAAACAGTGACCCATTTTTGCGTCGTCATTCAACAGGGGCCCGTGTAAGCGATAGTCAGGCCACCTTCCACTCATTAGCTACGCCAGCAGTTCTCAAACGGTTTGGTGAAAATCTGTTACTGCATAATTTTCTCGAAAACTGTCAACTTTTTGTTAAGGACACGTGAGTTTAATCGTTGCCATTCATGGTGATGCGTTGCAGGTTTAAATATTTGCACACAGTAAACAAACACCCGGTATATTAGCAACATTTTACTTTTTGGGGACTTTAGAATCAAATAAAATCAAGGTTCTTTCGGAGAAATTAAAATTTGCAGGTAATTTGAGCCGTGCAAGAAAAGAGTACTAAAAGTTAAATGTTATAGGAGTATTTAATTTTACAGAATTTAATGAATTTAACTTTGACGCAAATAAAACTACTTGATCTCTGAATCATCAGGGAAAAGAATTCAGGCCGCTTAGTGTACTATTTACTCCTGCCACCTTTTCGCGGCCTTCGATGCGATGCATCGAATTGTTACTGAACGGGAGGGGAAGGAATGCGATACGAGCGTTCGCTTGTTATTGGGCGAGGCTGATACACTCCGAGTAATAAATTTTTGTACTGTCCGCGCCTGAATTCTTTTCCCTGTTAATCATATACACGCAGGCAGTTTTGTTAGGTGTAAGAATGTTTTGTGTTTTTCCCCATTACTTTGTAGACTAAGAAATATTTCGCCTTGTATAGCTTTTAGCCCTTAATAAAAATTAAAAAAAAAAATGATACGGCGAGTACAAATGATATTGCAAAAACTGTAAAGAAAATAATGCGATATGACCTCGAATAAACTCCTGCGGTTATTAAGCAATAAAAGCAATACGGATCGCCGGAAAAGAATTAAAGAAAAAAAATACTGAAATACTCGCGCAATTAAAAAGAAACAAAATCGAAAAACGTCACAATCTAAACTACAAGTGAAATGCACATCTTATGTTGTCAGACCTTAGACTGTGAATTTTCTCTTTCTTCGTGCGAGGCTGGAAATGTAATGTATTCATTATTTATTTCCTCAAATAATATTCACTTAACTATTTCAACAAAAGTGTTTTACTTATTATTATTTATAGAACAAGCGTTTTCTGAACATTCCTTGGTTAATCAGATCTCTAATGTATGAAAATTCTAAAGGATTCTTTGTTTCAGATGTCAAGCTGTGCCAGCGAATAAGAAAGCAATCGTATGCCGGATATGTGATTCCGAATTTAAATGTCGCGCGTATTTGCTCACGCATATACTCATACACACTGGCGAGAAGCCATTCAGTTGTAATCTTTGCGATTATAGATGCCGAGAGCGCAGAAGCTTGAAACAACACAAGTTAAAACACACCGATGAGAAACCGTTTGGTTGCGATCTCTGCGATTATAAATGCCGACAACTCGGAAGCTTGAAACTCCACAGGTTGAAGCACACCAACGAGATGCCGTTCGGTTGTGATCTTTGCGATTATAAATGCCGAGACGTCGGAAGTTTGAAACTTCACAAGTTAAGGCACACGAATGAAAAGCCGTTCGGTTGTGATCTTTGCGATTTTAAATGCCGACAAATCGGACATTTGAGGCGACACAAGTTAAAGCACACCAATGAGAAGCCATTCAAGTGTGATATTTGTGATTATAAATGCCGACACCTCCTAAGTCTGAAACGGCACAAGTTAAAGCATACCAGTAATAAGCCGTTCAGTTGTGATCTCTGCGATTATAAATGCCGACAAATCGGAAGCTTGAAGCTTCACAAGTTAAAGCACACTAATGAGATGCCGTTCAGTTGTGACCTTTGCGATTATAAATGCCGACACAGAGGAAGTTTGAAACTCCACAAGTTAAGGCACACTGATGAGAAGCCCTTCAGTTGTGATCTTTGCGATTTCAAATGCCGTGAACACGAAAGTTTGAAAGTCCACAAGCTAAAGCACACTAACGAGAAGCCCTTCGGTTGTGATCTTTGCGATTTTAAATGCCGACAGCTCAAAATTTTGAAACGGCACAAGTTAAATCACACGGATGAGAAGCCGTTCAGTTGTGAACTTTGCCATTTTAAATGCCGACATCTCGAAAGTTTGAAACTCCACAAGATGAAGCACACTAATGAGAATCCCTTCATCTGTGATCTTTGCGATTTTAAATGCAGACAGCTCAAAAGTTTGAAACAGCACAAGTTAAACCACACCGATGAGAAGCGGTTCAGTTGTGATCTTTGCGATTTTAAATGCCGGCACCTCGTAAGTTTAAGACGGCACAAGTTAAAGCACACTGACGAGAAGCCGTTCAGTTGTGACATTTGCGATTATAAATGCCTAGATCTTCGCAGTCTGAAACGGCACAAAGTAAAACACACAGACGAGAAGCCGTTCGGTTGTGACCTTTGCGATTTTAGATGCCGACAACTCGATTATTTGAAGCGGCACAAGTTAAATCACTCAGACGAGAAGCCGTTCAGTTGTGATCTTTGTGATTTTAAATGCCGACAGCACAAAAGTTTGAAACAGCACGCGTTAAGGCACACTGGTGAGAAGCCGTTCAGTTGCGATCTTTGCGATTTTAAGTGTCGACAAGTCGGAAGTTTGAAGCGGCACAAGTTAAATCACTCAGATGTGAAGCCGTTCAGTTGTGATCTTTGTGATTATAAATGTCGACGAGTCACACAATTGAAGCAACATAAGTTGAGGCACACTGATGAGAAGTTAACAACCCGGTAATCTAAAAAAGCACGTAACTGACCAGAAACTATTAAATAACTTATAATCTTTGGGAATGCAGATGCCGGGTTGTTTCATCTTTGAGAATGCATAATATCACACTCTTACTTCAAAAGTGACACAAGTCAAAAATAGGTTTTTTTTTTTTTTATTTGTATGTATAAATGATACTACAAAGTATGAAGAAACCAGTCATCAAAAGTGTATTTTTTCAGCTTCACATTATAGCCGTCACATAGTATTAATGTCGCTTTTATTACTTAGGGTAGGTGTATTGAAACATCTGCAAGAGTGACATATTAGCAGTTGTGTCCTAAATCTCGTATTTTCGAGTTGTGTCAGTTTTGAAGCAATGGTGCGATATGTTAGTATACAGAGCTGGGATTACAGAATAACCTCTGTCAACTGAAGCTCCAGTAATCCGAAGAGCGGAAACTTGAGGCCATAATCCGAACATCTCTTTATTTCGAACAGCGAAGTGATTCCCACCACATAAATGAGGAAATGCCTTGGATTCATGTTTCCTAAGAACTTCCCTCTTAAACCTGCTTTTTCTGCTTTGGAGATTTGGAAAATTACGGAATAAGAAGAAATGACTACATTTTTTCCAAGTCCCATCTTCGAGAGATAAAATATTCAGATAAAGATCAATGAGGCTTAAACAATAAGAGTAAATCCATGTGAAGCACGGGTATCATAGAGAAACGTTTTGACTACTCTCTTTCTTTCACTCTCTCTTACAAATATAGAGTTCATGAGATGGCAAAATGTTTCAGTTACGGAATAATTGCTTCAGAAAAGTTATATGGCATTCCATTAAAAAAAAATAGTTATCGCAGTTTGTATATTCTCAAGTTTATTCATTTTTTGTACGAAGTTATGTTACTAGGATTTTTTCTTGAAGGTGTAATTGAAAAAGCGTTTCAAGACGAAACTTTTGGAAAAAAACACAAGTCTCTAACGTCATTTGTTCGGAAGATATTTGCATTTGTTTGAGGTACTGCAAGAGCCATAGTTTTTTTTTTTTTTTTTTAAGTTGAATAACGCGAAAACGAATTAGATTAGACCCTATATACGGTACACAAAGTCACATTAAAATTTAGTCCGGAACCCGAAAATGTAAAAATATATGGGGTGTTCCATTTAAAATAACGAAGTGACCTGACGCCCAGGCTCAACGGAACACTCTGTATACGCCAAGCTAATTATAAAATATGCCCCAGATGATACAGTGAAACTTTCATTTGAAATATTTTTTCGTAAAATTGATAACTTGAGAGGTATGAAGAAATCCGCCTTAAATGGGACACCCTGTATATAATAATAATAAATAATATCTGAAAAATTTTCAGATATTATTTATTTTCTGGTTGAAACCTTGCAAGTCTGCGAAGAACCAGTTTCTGAGTTCATCGCAAAATAATTTCATTATAAAATGTAAGAAAATTGTTTTGTTCCGAACGCTTGGCAAAATTTAGATTTATGTGGACGTTTCGCTGCGCGTTTGTGAGTTTTTCAGGAAAATCTATGAATTTTCTTTAAGAGCATACTTTGAAAAAAATAGAAAGTGTATTATTAATTTAAATATTAACTACATTACAATTTGCAATTGCGTTTTGCGAATGCAAAAAAAGAATTTCTAAAAGTTAAATGTGATAGGAGTATTTAATTTTACAGAATTTGAATCGCTATGAATTTAAATTTGTAGCAAATTAAACTACATGATCTGTACAAATGTGTAATTAATCCTATACATGTAAGCATGTTCTCCATTACTTTGTAGATTAAGAAATATTTCGCCCTGTATAGCTTTTAGATTAAATAAAACTAGCATTTGCATTCATTGGCCTTCTTGAATAAGTATATTAAATGCTACAGAGGAAAACCAAACTTGATAGGCACAAGTGGGTTGTTTCTTCTTCGAAAAGGGGCATGTTAATACACAGAGAAGTCGCAAGTTAAACTAAAAAAGAAATTTACTGTTAAATAAATGTGGCCACATTTAGGGCTGGCATAATAAAATCTAACTGACAAAAGGATGGACTCAACCTTTGGTTGAACAATACTAAAAGTGTAGCCAAAACCAAAAGTTGAGCCCAACTTTCGGTCAACTAGATTTTATAACACCGGCCCTTACACAATAGAAATAAGATTGGTCCCAGAACTGTTCCTTGTGGAACACCAAATGTTACAGGCAACGGCTTACTAAGCTCACCATTTACTATGACACATTGGATGTTTCTGTTGCTACTTTCTTTGAGAAGCAACCAACCATTATTTATTTAAAACAGAAGTTAACTCTTGTCCGATGAAATTTGTTTTTAAAACGGACACTTTAAAATCGCATACGTTTCGCCATCACTCCTGACGAAGCTATCAAGCGACAGCGAAACGCACGCGATTTTAAAGTGGTCTGTCTAAAAACTGTTTTTTTTTTCTAATTATTTAATTTCCTTAAATAATATTCACTTTATTATTTTAATAAGAGCTTCTTATCCTGACCACATTCCCCTAAACTCCCTAACGATACAACAAGCATCTTTGAATGTTTCTTTTTTTTTGTTATTAGCAGATATCGGACGAAAGTATGGAATTCAATGTCAATCTCATAAGCGGCAGTTTAGGTAGGCGGTGTCCCGATCGCGTACTTTGCATTTATTACCGCATATTCATCATTTCATTAAGAACCAGGCGTTCGTGAACTGTCGACGAGCGTGCACGTTTCATTCAGGACCGTGACTATTCATACAAATGTCCTAAGTTTGGTTATCAGATCTCTAACGCATGAAAATTCTTTGTTTCAGATATCAATGGATCCCTGAAGCTGAACCGGCGAGTAAGAAACCAATCACATGCGGGATATGTAACTCCGAATTTAAATGTCGCAGAAATTTACGCGTACATGTTTTAATACACACTGGCGAGAAGCCATACAGCTGCAACCTCTGCGATTATAAATGTCGACACGGCGACACTTTGAAAAAGCACAGCTTGCAACACACTAATGAGAAGCCGTTCAGTTGTGATCTTTGCGATTATAAATGCCGGCAACTCGTGAGTTTGAAACGGCACAAGTTAGACCACGCAGACGAGAAGCCGTTCAGTTGTGATCTCTGCGATTATAAATGCCTAGATCTGCACAGTTTGAAACGGCACAAGTTAAAGCACTCAGATAAGAAGCCGTTCAGTTGTGATCATTGCGATTATAAGTGTCGAGACCTCGGAAGCTTCAAATCTCACAACTTACAGCACACTAACGAGACACCGTTCGGTTGTGACCTTTGCGATTACAAATGCCGACAGCTCAGAAGCTTGAAAGTACACAAGTTAAAGCACAGTAACGAGAAGCCGTACAGTTGTGATCTTTGCAAGTTCACGTGCCGGCAAGTCAGAAGTTTGAAACTTCACAAGTTAAAACACACTAGCGAGAAGCCGTTCACCTGTGACCTCTGCGATTATAAATGTCTAGATCTTCACAGTTTGAGACGGCACAAGTTAAAACACTCAGATGTGAAGCCGTTCGCTTGTGACCTCTGCGATTTTAAATGCCGACACCTCGCAAGTTTGAAACAGCACAAGTTAACCCACACGAACGAGAAGCCGTTCAGTTGTGATATCTGCGATTATAAATGCCGGCAACTCGGACACCTGAAGCAGCACAAGCTAAAGCACACCGATGAGAAGCCGTTCGGTTGTGATCTTTGCGATTTTAAATGCCGTCAGCTCGGAATTTTGAGACGGCACAAGCTGCAGCACACTAACGAAAAGCCGCTCAGTTGTGACCTTTGCGATTTCAGATGCCGACAACACGGCAGTTTGAGACTCCACAAGTTAAAGCACGCTAACGAGAAGCCGTTTAGTTGTGATGTTTGCGATTTTAAGTGTCGAGAGCTCAGAAGTTTGCGGCGGCACAAGTTGAAGCACACTAACGAGAAGCCGTTCGGTTGTGATCTTTGCGATTTCACGTGCCGACACCTGGAAAGTTTGAAACGGCACAAGTTGAAGCACGCAGATGTGAAACCGGTCAGTTGTGATCTTTGCGATTATAAATGCCAACAATTCGAAAGCTTGAAACTCCACAAGCTAAAGCACACTGATGATAAAGCGTTCAGTTGTGATCTTTGCGATTGCAAATACCGAAAGCTCGAAAGTTTGAAACGGCACATGTTAAAACACACTGATGAGAAACAACTCAGGTGTGACCTCTGCGATTACAAATGCCAAAACCTGGCAAGTTTGAAACTCCACAAGATAAAGCACAGTAATAAGAAGCTGTTCAGTTGTGATCTTTGCGAATACGAATCTCTGTATGCAGCGAATTTGAAACGACACAGGTTAAGGCACACAGACGAGAAGCCGTTCAACTGTGACGTGTGCGGTTACAAATTCCGAGATGGTTCTGCTTTGAAGAGGCATATGAGGATACACAACGATGAAACGTCTCAGATTATACTGAAAAAGGAAAATTAGATTACCAAAAGTGTTAATTATTTTATTATTATTTTTTGTAATACGCTAACACTGCATGTAGAATTCTTTATAATCGATGGCCCATATTTTCACCTCATGATTGAAGTTGTCTCTAACTAAAGCTGTAGTTAAAATACACTATAAACGATATAACGTAGCATGTTTAATGTGTAAGAGTTTATTTCCCATGGTATACCTTATTTTTTAATTCGTAGGAGTACTTTGAAATTTTGGCGCTAAAAGCGAGCTTTGTCATTGGTCAATTCCGGCCAGCTACCAATGATAAAGCTCGTTTCTAGCGCCAAAATTTCAAAGTACTTCTCCGAATTAAAAAATAAGGTATAACACCTTGCAACGTTCATCCGTCACTCTCTTTCTCATGAAATTCGCATAAAGCTACATCGTTTATGTTTTTTTTTTTTTTTTTTTAACCGCGGCTTTATTAGAGGCGATTTTAATCATGAGATGCGAGCATCATGGCAATCATGATTATGTTTACAATGACTTCGTCACTGAACTGAGGTGCAGTTGTTAAGTTAAAAATTGCAAGAAAAAATTCATTATGGTATGTGTACCTGCAGGTTTGTTCAGCAAAATAAGAATGCATGTGTTCTGTGGATTTATGTTTTGAATTTGAAATTCGCGCCGTTTTCTGCGCACGGCGAGAGCAATAATAAGAAGAGAAGGGAGGAGTCAAGCAGAGCATGCGCAGAAGGGACGACGCACGAGCGAGAACAGCAATGCGCGCATACAAGTAAACCGTTGTAATTGTTACAAAAACTTATACATAATAAAGAAATCAAATCTGAACCAGATACAAGTTTATTCTATCGTTACAATGTGTATGTAAAATTAAAGGCACACAATAAAATATGGTTTAAAAAATTGAACGCAAAACAAAACTAATTTAATTTAAAAAACAATCTCGTTTGTGCTATCATCAAAAACAATGTCTAATTCAAATGAACTGGTACACTCTGACACCCAATACGTTGTAGGAAAAGTCGAATAATATAAAAATGTAAATATTAATTAAGACGGCATAGGCATTTTAAATATTTATGAAAACAGAAAATTTTTAATGAAATGTCGACCCTGTCAATCTCTGATGTTTATGGAACGTTGTGACGTTTTTACCAAACAAGGCGTGATTAGTTTGTCATGTTTTTAGCGTATTTTTTAATTCCTTTCTCGGAAACCATTCGTTTTTAAATTGCTTGATTTAATAAGTCGTTTAATTGATGAAGACAAAATTTTCTATTTTTAAAGTAATAACAGTGAGTGACCGCTTGCGCCAAGTCACGCGCTTGTTATCATGATTATGTTTTTTTTTTATTTAACTTTGTTTTATTCAGTCTGGATGATGATAATCAAGGAGCGGATGACCTGAGGTTTTACTGAAGGTTATTCAAACCGTAATCATTATATTAAAATTATTTTTATGGAATCTTGTAAGTAAATTTATTTTATATTATATATAGATTCACTCAACGACTTATAAGGTCTCGGGCAAGGGATGAAAACCCTCCAACTCTTATTGCAGACGACCAAAAGACTTATTTACTTTAGACGCGTGAGAAACTCGGAATCCACGATGGCCAAAATCATCACTCCAGGTTAACACCTCTTGTATGTGAGATTGATTTTCGTTTTACGCACAATCGTCCATGCGGGATTCCGTTTTTTTAAATTGCTTGTTTTAATAAAGCCGTTTAATTGCTGAAGGCAAAATTTTCTATTTTTACAGTAATAACAGTGAGTGACCGCTTGCGCCAAGTCACGCGCTTGTTATCATGATTATGTTTTTTTTTTTATTTAACTTTGTTTTATCCAGTCTGGATGATGATAATCAAGGAGCGGATGACCTGAGGTTTTACTGAAGGTTATTCAAACCGTAATCATTATATTAAAATTATTTTTATGGAATCTTGTAAGTAAATTTATTTTATATTATATATAGATTCACTCAACGACTTATAAGGTCTCGGGCAACGCAAATCGCCTGCATTCGTCATCAAAAACCTCAATTCCGCCGCTCGCTGATGATAAGGATGTCCTGACGACCCTTGAGTGATGTATACAGGTGGGAACATACGGCCGATTCACCGGAAATTATTGTGATTTACTGTGAAGTGTTTAAAGCACTTCACGTCGTTTAGAATTATGAGTATTTGCTTGGGCTCCGCACGCCGAGAATTTTTCCGGTTTTCTTGATTAACTACTAAACAGCTTTTCGTCGGATCCGTCATTATTTGAATTTGCTCTGTGATTATTTATTGTCAGGTTCTATTGCGACGAATTTTCCGCATTTGATTGTTCATTATTTGGCCTGGTACATTTAAAGTGAGTGAAGTTATTCTTTTGCATTCATGTAAGGCGTGTACGCATTTGGGGCGTTAAGCCCGGCACACTTTGTCATTCTGTCCACGTTTACCGCCTCGCTAAATTTTGGTTTTGAAACTTTTACTATTTTTGATTGCTTGTTGCTTACGATTTTTAATATTAAACCACTGCTGCATAATTTGGGTCGTTCTCATTTTTTCACTTTCCTGTATCCTCTCGTAGTCTCCGGTTAAGATTAGGTTTTGCTCAATTGCGTCGCGTTAATTAACACCCACACCCGTCACGACTGAAACCACTGGCTGTTTTGTATCAGTACAAATCTTGCTTCTATTAGTAAATAATACATGAAGATTCTAAGAGATTGTTTGTTTCAGATGCGAGTGGATTCCGAAAACTGAACCACGGAATAAGAAAACCTTCATATGCCGAATATGCGATTCCGAATTTAAATGTCGCGCAAACCTGCGCACGCACATCTTAATACATACCGGTGAGAAGCCATTCAGTTGTGGCGTTTGCGATTATAAATGCCGACGCAAGGGGAGCTTGAAGCAACACAAATTACAGCACACAGACGAGAAGCCGTTGAAATGCGATCTTTGTGATTACACGTGCCGACACGTCGTGCGTTTAAAATGGCACAAGCTGACGCACACTGACGTGAAGCCGCTCAGTTGTGATCTCTGCGATTTTAAATGCCGACACCTCGGTAGTTTAAAATTCCACAAGCTAAAGCACGTCGATCAGAAGCCGTTCAGCTGTGATCTTTGCGATTATAAATGCCGAGCGCTCGGAAGTTTGAAACGGCACATGTTAAGGCACACTAGTGAGAAGCCGTTCGGTTGTGATCTTTGCGATTTCAAGTGCCGACGACTCGGAAGTTTGAAGCTCCACAAGTTAAAGCACACCGACGCGAAGCCGCTCAGCTGTGATCTTTGCGATTATAAATGCCGACAGCGCGTATGTTTGAGACTGCACAAGCTAAAGCACACTAACGAGAAGCCGTTCAGTTGTGATTTTTGTGAATTTAAATGCCGACAACTCGGAGTTTTAAAGCTGCACAAGTTAAGGCACACTAATGAGAAGCCGTTCGGTTGTGATCTTTGCGATTATAAATGTCGAGACGTCAGAAGTTTGAAACTGCACAAGTTAAAGCACACCGACGAGAAGCCGTTCGTCTGTGATCTTTGCGATTATCAATCTCGAGACCTCAGAAGTTTGAAAGCGCACAAGTTAAAGCACACCAACGAGAAGCCGTTCAGTTGTGACCTTTGCGATTATAAATGTCGAGAGCTCAGATGTTTGAAATCTCACAAGTTGAAGCACACCGATGAAAAACCGCTCAGTTGTGATGTCTGCTATTTTAAATGCCGTCACCTGGAAAGTTTGAAGTTCCACAAGTTAAAGCACGCTGATGAGAAGCCGCTCAGTTGTGATCTTTGCGATTATAAATGTCGAGCCGTCGGAAATTTAAAACGGCACAAGCTGAAGCACACTAACGAGAAGCCGTTCAGTTGCGATCTCTGCGACTATAAGTGTCGAGACCATCAAACCTTGAAACTGCACAAGTTAAAGCACACCAACGAGAAGCCGTTCGGTTGTGATCTTTGCGATTATAAATGTCGAGACATGAAGAGTTTGAAACGACACAACTTAAGACACACTGGTGAGAAGCCGTTTAGTTGTGAGCTTTGCGATTATAAATGCCGACACCGCGCAAGTATGACACAACACAAGCTGAAGCACACCGATGAGAAGCCCACAACCCAGTAATCTGAAAAAATACAAATAAAGACATGTTTGACCTTAGTCAAGGCAAACATATAATTGTTAATTACTGTTGTGACAGTTGATTGTTTTGTGCTTGAATTAAAAAATTCATCGAAGTCTAAAACTCTTGGATTAATTGTGAAACATCAAAATAGATCATTTTTTGTTTGTTTTTAATTAACCGTCGAAAATATAAAAAGCTTTAAAACTGAGAATAAAACGTGAAGTATGAAAATCGGCCTTGTGTACCACTTCTCATTTCAAAATCGATCGTCTTTTGTTTTGAAATATTTCTTTTTGGGATGTCAGGAAGGTCATGGTTTAGCTAAAGTTAGTATATGGGAAGTTGCCTCATGCAAAATCGGACGGATTCGACATTCGTCGTACAGGTCTCGGGTCTACGTCACTCGTCCAAGCTGAAGCTCCATTTAAAACCATCAGAATAGTTGCGTTGTTATGGTAACGGCACTGACTTTGATGATTTGTAACTTAAAAAAAAAAAATTGTTGCAAATCGTTTTTGATTGTCATGTCAAAAAGCGATCGCAGGATGTCACTGTTTTATCTATTGTAACTTTTTTGTTTGAAAAGTGAAAATCAATTTGTTTTCGATGTTTTTTTTTTAATCGACAGCCTTTCACTATCGATCGCTCGTCGAGTTAGAGACGAAAAGTCAAGAACATCATTTCTGAATCAATCGTCTTTTGTATTAAAAGCTGTCTGTCTCTCTCTCTCTCTCTCTCTCTCTGCCTTTTTTTTTGAAAGGATCGTCAAAATAGATTTTATTTTTGTTTTAATATTAAGTTTCGAATGTATTAAATTTAAAACTGGAAACCGAAAGGTGTGGTGAAAATCGATGCCGATTCTCATTTTTTTTTTTTTTAATCGACTCTGCTTTGTTTTTTAAAATCTTTCGTTGCGGAATCGAATGATTTTTGCCTGCTTTGTTTTTTGTTGTTGTTTTTTTTTCCTCTCTTTGAAAAAGTGAAAATCGAAAGTTTCTAAGGTCACGCGCCTGGTCAGTTAGAACCGTCACCAGGATCGAACGCCTTTTGTTGTAAAAGTTGTCTGTCTCTTTCTTTTTATAGGAACGTCAAAATCGATTATTTTTGCTTTAATACTTATTTTCGAATGCGGAAACTGGAAACTAAAACGTGTGAAAATCAATGCCGGTTTTCCTTTTTAAAGTCGACTGCCTTTTGTTTTTTTTTTTTGAAAACATTCGTTGCGGAATCGGACGATTTTTATCTGCTTTGTTTTTGTTGTTTAAAAAAAAAGTGAAAATCGAAAGTTTCTAAGGTCACGCGTCTAATCGGTTAGAACCGTAACCTTACTTTTCAGTATCGCATCGAACGTCTTTTGTTTTGAAAGCTGTCTGTCTCTTTTTTTTTAGAGGAACGTCAAATTCGATTATTCTTTTGTTTTAATACTAGTTTTCGGATGTATGCTATTAGATTTGCAACTGAAAACCACAAGGAGTGAGAAAGTCGATGCCGGTTCTAATTTTTTTTCTTAATCAACTGCCATTTGTTTTTTTTTTACTTACTTAAGAATCGAACGTTAAACAGAGAAAACAAACTAGAATAAGAAAGAGGGCCTGGTGTTATTATTGCAAACTATTAGGCGTTTACGATAATTCGAGCGGTATATACCAGTTAATCTATTCTCTCACTCCTACTCGCATTAAACGCATTCGTTCTATCTCACTTTTCTACCCCGATCCATGTACCGCTCCAATTTATCGTAAACGCCTGTTACGTCTGCATGTAGGGAATTATTCTGATAAGATGGGCGTTGCAATTGCTAGTGGGTGGAGCTATTATTGTTGCGTCAGTAAAAAAGAAATTCTTTCGAGGGAAGAAGACATTTTTAAACTGGCTTGGGCGTGGCGGTGGCCGTGAGTGTTGGCCTGAGGCGAAAAGAAAAACAAAAAAGCTTGCTTTCGATTTAAAAAATTAATATTTCTTCACACGTTCGCCACTAATTTTTAACAGTCACGTTTAAATTATTTGAAACGTAAGCAAGCGGGGGCGGGACTGTTATTATCGCTTGTTTTTCTTTTCATTTTGTAAAAAAAAAAAAACATTATTACGCAAAGACGGGCACGTCATGAGGTAATCAGAACGTATTGAGCATTCTTTTTTTATTGAATGCAGCAATAGGACACAGCCTCCATTGTTTCCGCGACCGACACTGACTTGTGGGCGGAGTCACCTGATGACGTCGTATATTTAATTGGTCGGAGTAGGGGCTTGGCTATTCTTACCGCGCCATTATTAGTCGTTTAAGCTCTTATCTAAAGCAACCAATGAGGCGGAGAACCTTTTGCGAGACTGTTTAAAACTAATTTGAACTTGAAAGTTAAACGGAGCTGTTAACAAAAAGACTTCTTAACTTGTATTTCCTTAAGAATATCGAGAGGAGGACACGCCATTTAATTTTATTTCCCACGACGACGATTTTGTGTATTTGAGATTACGTAGGCGGAGCTAACTTGTGACGTCTTGAGCGCCATGCTTCCCAAGGATGCGCGATGATTATTTAATACAGCAACCAATCACGCTGTAGCGAGTTACGAGGTTTTCTGTTTCATTAACAATGCCGAGAGGATACGCCCTCCGATTTTATTTCCGACGACGACGCTTTTGTGTATTTGAGATTCAGTGGGCGGAGCTAACTTATGACGATTTAAGCGTCACGCTTCCCAATGATGCTCGGTGGTTATTTAATAAAAAGTAATCAATCGCGCTGTAGCAAGTTACGAGATTTTCTGTTTCATTAAGAATGCCAAGAGGATACGTCCTTCAATTTTATTTCCCACGACGATTTTGTGTATGTGAGATTACGTGGGCGGGACTAACTTGTGACGTCTTGAGCGCCATTCTTCTAATGTTGCGTGATGATTATTTAATACAGCAACCAATCACGCTGTAGCCAGTTACGAGATTTTCTATTTCATTAAGAATGTCCAGAGGACATGCCTCCAATTTTATTTCCGACGACGCTTTTGTAGATTTAAGATTCAGTGGGCGGAGCTAACTTATGACGATTTAAGCTTCACGCTTACCAATGATGCTCGGTGGTTATTTAATATTGGAGATTACGTGGGCGGGGCTAACTTGTGACGTCTTGCGCGTTACGTTTCCCAATGATCCTCGATGATTATTTAATACAGAAACCAATCACGCTGTAGCGAGTTACGAGATCTTTTGTTTCATTAAGAATGCCGAGAGGAGGTCACGCCGTTTAATTTTATTTCCCACGACGAAGATTTTGTGTATTTGAGATTACATAGGCGGAGCTAACTTATGACGTCTTGAACGCTATGCTTTCCAATGATGCACGATGATTATTTAATACAACAACCAATCACGCTGTAGCGAGTTACGAGATTTTCTGTTTCATTAAGAATGCCGAGAGGACCCGCCCTCCAATTTTATTTCCGACGACGCTTTCGTGTATTTTACATTAAGTGGGCGGAGCTAACTTATGACGATTTAAGCGTCACGCTTACCAATGATGCTCGGTGGTTATTTAATATTGGAGATTACGTAGGCGGGGCTAACTTGTGACGTCTTGCGCGTTACGTTTCCCAATGATCCTCGATGATTATTTAATACAGAAACCAATCACGCTGTAGCGAGTTACGAGATCTTTTGTTTCATTAAGAATGCCGAGAGGAGGTCACGCCGTTTAATTTTATTTCCCACGACGACGATTTTGTGTATTTGAGATTACATAGGCGGAGCTAACTTGTGACGTCTTGAACGCTATGCTTTCCAATGATGCGCCATGATTATTTAATACAGCAACCAATCACGCTGTCGCGAGTTACGAGATTTTCTGTTTCATTAACAATGCCGAGAGGACACGCCCTCCTATTTTATTTCCGACGACGCTTTTGTGTATTTGAGATTAAGTGGGCGGAGCTAACTTATGACGATTTAAGCGTCACGCTTACCAATGATGCTCGGTGGTTATTTAATATTTGAGATTACGTGGGAGGGGCTAATTTGTGACGCTTGCGCGTTACGCTTCCCAATGATGTTTGACGATTATTTGTTTACAACAACCAATCACGCTGCAGCGCGTGCCGAGATTGTCTGAAACTAATTCGAACTTCGAACTGTGTACTAATTTGAACTTGAAACTTAAACGGAGCTGTCGATAAAATGACTCTAATTGAGCTTTCATTGCGGAATCGAATGATTTTTGTTTTGTTTTGTTTTTTTTTTTTGTTGTTATCTTATTTTTCTTTGGAAAAGTGAAAATCCAAAGTTCCTAAAGTCATACGTCGGGTTAGTTAAGTTAGAATCGTTACGTTACAATTCGGTATCGAACGTCTTTTGTTTTGTTTTTTCGCGTCGGTCGCTTTTTCTACTTTTTTTTTCTGGAATCGTCGAAGAAATCGTTTTCTGATTTACAATTGTCAGTTTTTTTTTTCTTTCCTTCAATAAACCTAATTGATTAAGCGCCGTTTATTATTCACAGTGACGAACAAATCCTAAATGTAATTTGCACTGTAAAAAAAACAGTAAAATTAAATAAATAGATTAGGTATAGCAGATCCAGTTGATAAATGTTAGCTTTGCATGGTAAACTTATACAGGATGTTTGGAAATTGCTAGTACAAAAAAAAACCGTGGCGTCTGGAAGTCCGAAGAAATCCAAAAAAAAAAACTTTTAAATTAATTAAGTAATTAAATAAATAAATTATAAAATTTTAAAAAAGTTTTTTGATATGTTTTTAATTTTTTTCTGTTCAGAGTTGCGACCGTTGTGAGAGCTTGAGCTCAGTGGCGCAACAACAATTTTGGTCAAATTTTTAATAATTTTTATTTCGAAAACTAAAGAGCTTTGATTAGAATTTCTTTTTGCCGACGACCTCAACTCACCAACTACCAATTTTTTTTGTACTAGCAATTTTCAATCATCCGTTAGAATTGTAAATTTACGCTTTGCTAGTGATATTACCTGTTGAAATACGAACTAATAATATCTAACAAACTTAGGTTAAATTAATGAATATGTATTTAAAAACTCGCAAGATTTCGTTTGTAATTTTTTTTCTTTTTCTTTTCTCGTTTCCATCAAATTAGAAATATTTTTTAATTAACATAAGTATTAAAAAAAAACTATATTATTTATTGTACGTACAGAACGTGCAAAACTTTTGTGGCTACTCTTAAACAGCTGCAACAGTTATGCTTTTTTTTTATTTAATGTGTTAGTCTCATATTTTTGTAATACCTCTTACTTTTTGTGAAGATTTCAATATATTGAAAAAAAAAAAATAAAAATATTCCCTTGTGTCTCTTTTATACGGATACATGTATTTATTTTACATATTTCATAACAGCCCCGATACAAGTGTCTTATAAGACAAATAAGTCACGGAAGGACTGTTAATGCAAATTTTTCTCGAGTGACTTATTTGCTGCTGAGACACGAGTGTAACACATAGTTTTATCCAACACTTGTTTATTATGAAGTCATAATAATGCCGATTTTGAATAACACTTTAATTATGGGTTCATAATTCCACTAGACCTCACAATATATTCAAAATCGGCATTGTTATGGTTTCATAATAAACAAGTTTTGGATAAACATAGTAAGAAATGAGATTATACTAGGGTATCATGTTAAAAAAAAATTTAAACAACATTTTGCGTTGGCAAGTGATTTTTTTAATGCGAAGGAACTCCAGGAAATCCCCGGCTAGCTTTAACTATCCCCGGGTGACCCTGGTTCACATAATAAATAAGACGAGAGAAAAAGCCAGTTCCGAAAGTGATTTTGTCTGTTTGACAACCGCGTCTCTCTCAATTTTCCTCTCAACGCGATATTTTCAAAATTCAAAATTTCTTCAATCAGTCAATTTTCCTAGTTTATTTTAAATTAACTGTACCTGAGAACCATCCGCGAGCGGCGACGGTGAGTTCAAATAAAGTAGGATCATCGTCGCTTATAAAGTAGCGCCTTTAGAAGCGCTCTGATTTCCCTTTTCTTGATCTTCCAACTGTCAAATTAACAGGCCACGTGAAAATTCTAATAAAAGTCTTTTTTTTGTTTTTCAGGAGTCAACGGACCGCCCAAGCTGAACCGGTCAATGGAAACCACCAAACCGTATGCCGGATATGCGATTTCAAATTGACGACACGTGCAGATTTGCGCAGACATGTCTTGATACACACCGGCGAGAAGCCGTACGGTTGTGATCGTTGCGATTATAAATGCCGGCAGGTCGGCAATCTGAAACTCCACAAATTAAAGCACACCGATGTGAAGCCGTTCTGTTGCGATCTTTGCGATTATATTTGTCGAGACGGCAGCAATTTTAAACGTCACAAGCTGAAGCATACCGACGAGAAGCCGCACGGTTGTGATCTTTGCGGTTTCAAGTGTCGACAGCACGGTAGTTTGAAACGGCACAAGTTAACGCACACCGACGAGAAGCCGTTCGGTTGTGACGTTTGCGATTATAAATGCCGACAGCTGGGACATTTGAAACAGCACAAGCTAAAACACTCACTAGGTTAGCAGCATGTTAAAAATAAAATAATTTGTTGCAAATTTGACTTCATTTTAAAACGGTACTTCCCCATCTTTTGAAAGTCGAACGTCTTTTGTTTTAATTTCACCGTCCAATCGTTTGTGCATTTTTTTAATTTCTTTTCCCGATGCGTTTCTCATCTCCCCCTTTTTTCTTGTTCCCGTCATTCGTTTGTTTCGTTTGTTTGTTTTTTTTTCTCTCGCAAATTGGAATTCATTTAATCCGGCACCTTCATCTTTTCAGAATTGATCGCCTTTTGTTTTAATTTCACCACCCAATGGATTTCTTTAATTTCCTGTTTTCCATTTTTTTGTTTTTTGTTTCTGATTATCTTTTGTTCCCGTTATCCGTTTGTTTCACACCTTAGATTGGAGGGAACTGCAGGAGTAAAACCGAAGAATAAGATTAGAATAAGATCAGCTGTGTGCAATACTTTTTTTTTTTTTTTAAATAAGTTTCCAGCATATAACGATGCTTTATGTCTTTATTTTATGTGTTATTGTTTGGTTTTAATTCTGAAAATAATTTAATAATTTAGGTGACTTTTTTTTTTAAATCGCTAACGACAGGATTAAATTCAAGCCCAACTTGCAGCTCTGGATGTTTTGTTAATCAAGTTTTTTTCTTGCGAAATTAAAACGACTTTCAAAAGTTGCAATTGTTTTAATTAGAGCCTTGGTGCGTCGAAAGGCGGATGACCAAAGAAAAAAAATTAATTAAATTCCTTGATAATCTTGCTTTGCCAATGTTCAAGGGAAATTAAAAACTCTGACAAAGTTGTTTGATGAAAGTCTCCGCGTTTCTTTTGCACTTTTCATTTTTCCAAGAGCTTTTCTCCTCATATCCTTCAGTTTTGGCTCAGTTCTCTTTCTTCTTCCTTGGCGTACTCGTTTTCCCTACATTTTTCTTGTTTTTCCCCACGATTTGACCACGAGCTGATAAACCTCATTCTTCACGACTGATTCTCGATTATTTTGATTATTTTTTTAGTTGTCGCCTCATTTCCCAGCATTTCGTTCTCCCTTTTTTTAAATTAAATTTTTCCCCATAGTTTATTTGGTCTCTTAAAAAAAAAGCTCTGCATGTTTTGCTAATCAAATTTTTTCTTGCGAAATTTAAACGACTTTCAAAAGTTGGAATTATTTCAATTAGAGCCTTGGTGCGTCGAAAGGCGGATGACCAAAAAAAAAAATTAATTAAATTCCTTGATAATCTTGCTTTGCCAATGTTCAAAGGAAATTAAAAACTCTGACAAAGTTGTCTGACGAAAGTTTCTGCGTTTCTTTTGCACTTTTCATTTTTCCCAGAGCTTTTCTCCTCGTATCCTTCAGTTTTGGGTCAGTTCTCTTTTTTCTTCCTTGGCGTTCTCGTCTTCCCCACATTTTTCTTGTTTTTTCCCCACGATTTGACCACGAGCTGATAAACCTCATTCGTCACGACTGATTCTCGATTATTTTGATTATTTTTTTAGTTGTCGCCTCATTTCCCAGCATTTCGTTCTCCCTTTTTTTAAATTAAATTTTTCCCCATAGTTTATTTGGTCTCTTAAAAAAAAGCTCTGCATGTTTTGCTAATCAAATTTTTTCTTGCGAAATTTAAACGACTTTCAAAAGTTGGAATTATTTTAATTAGAGCCTTGGTGCGTCGAAAGGCGGATGACCAAAAATAAAAAAAATTAATTAAATACCTTGATAATCTTGCTTTGCCAATGTTCAAAGGAAATTAAAAACTCTGACAAAGTTGTTTGATGAAAGTCTCCGCGTTTCTTTTGCACTTTTCGTTTTTCCCAAAGCTTTTCTCCTCGTATCCTTCAGTTTTGGCTTAGTTCTCTTTCTTCTTCCTTGGCGTACTCGTTTTCCCTACATTTTTCTTGTTTTTTCCCCACGATTTGACCACGAGCTGATAAACCTCATTCTTCACGACTGATTCTCGATTATTTTGATTATTTTTTTAGTTGTAATCAAATTTTTTCTTGCGAAATTTAAACGACTTTCAAAAGTTGGAATTATTTCAATTAGAGCCTTGGTGCGTCGAAAGGCGGATGACCAAAAAAAAAATTAATTAAATTCCTTGATAATTTTGCTTTGTCAATGTTCAAGGGAAATTAAAAACTCTGACAAAGTTGTCTGATGAAAGTTTCTGCGTTTCTTTTGCACTTTTCATTTTTCCCAGAGCTTTTCTCCTCGTATCCTTCAGATTTGGCTCAGTTCTCTTTTTTCTTCCTTGGCGTACTCGTCTTCCCCACATTTTTCTTGTTCCCCCCCCCACCCCAATTTGACCACGAGCTCACGAACCTCATTCTTTATGACTGATTCTCGATAATTTTTTTAGTTGTCGCCTCATTTTCACTCTCTCTTTTTTAAATTAAAATTTTTCCTATCGAAACGACTTTCAAGAGTTGGAATTATTTTAGAAAAATTTTGTGCAAATCGTTTTTGATTGCAGTGAGAACCTCGAACAGCCTCTGGACAGCTGTTTCAGCCCTGCTTGGGGCTTCTTCAGCAGAAACGTAGCTCGACATTCCCACTGCAGACCAAAAACGACTTGCCCAATTTATTCGCAAATGCGATGTAAGAATGATGAACATATAAAATAGCGACATCTTACTATCGCTTTTTGACCTAACATTGCAGTAGGATAGACAAATTGAAGCGGGATTTGCTCCTAAAGGTCTGCAGTGGGAATGTCGAGCTACGTTTTTGCTGAACAAGCCCCAAGCAGGGCTGAAACAGCTGTCCAGAGGCTGCTCGAGGTTCTCACTGCAATCAAAAACGATTTGCACAAAATTTTTCTAAAATCTTTCATTATGCTTTGACAGCAAGCATGGCCGCCTTGCATGGGGGACTCATTAGGAGCAAATCCCGCTTCAATTTGTCTATCCTACTGCAATGTTAGGTCAAAAAGCGATAGTAAGATGTCGCTATTTTATATGTTGGAATTATTTTAATTAGAGCCTTGGGGCGTCGAATGGCGGATGACCAAAAAAAAAAATTAATTAAACTCCTCAATAATCTTGCTTTGCCAATGTTCAAGGGAAATTAAAAACTCTGAAGAAGTTTCCTGTCGAAAGTTTTTGCGTTTCTTTTGCAACTTGGATGGACAATTCTTCTACAAATCTTTTGTTTTGTTGTTATCATTATCTAGTCTTCTGCATATTATCAAGATCCTGTTTTATTTTATTGTTTCTGTCAAAATGGGAATGTGACACACCCTGTCCTGTATGTACGATATTATGACGGTCGCATTCTAACGTATTTTAAATGTTTTTAAGGCGTCCAGTATAGGCAACCATATATGCGGTCGCGTTCATTGGGTTGCCTATATTAGTGTTCCTAGATTCAGTTGACGTTTAACATGTCGCACAAAAATGGCGGATTTGGCGTTGTTCTTCCGAACCCACCGGTTAAACTTAAATCAAATCTAGGGACCCTAGCCTATACTAAAGTTTCTTTTTTCTTTTTGAAAAAGTCTGATTTATTATTTTTTTTTTAAGTCTGATTTATTTATTTTTTTAAACAAACAGACATGTTATTGAAATTAGTTGTTTCTATATTTTTAAAGGTATATGTATAATTTCATATTTCTCTCATTAAAAATAAAAAAAAAAACTTTTTGTACCCTATTCTATTACTTCTAAGAGTCTTTTTTTTTTGTTTCAGTGGCCAACGGGTCACCAAAACTAAACCAGCAAATAAGAGCGCGACTTTATGCCGGATATGTGATTTCAAGTTGATATCGCGTTCAGCTTTGCGCAGACATATCTTAATACATACCGGTGAGAAGCCGTTCGGTTGTGATCTTTGCGATTACAAATGCCGCCGCCGCGAAAGTTTGAAACGGCACAAGCAAAAGCACACGGGTGAGAAACCGTTTGGTTGTGATCTGTGCGAGTACAAATGCCGATACCTGAAAAGTCTGAAATGCCACAAATTAAAGCACACTGCTGAGAAACCGTTGAGTTGTGATCTCTGCGACTTTAAATGCCGCGAGCTCAGAATTTTGAAACGGCACAAGTTAACGCACACTAACGAGAAGCCGTTCAGTTGTGATCTCTGCGATTATAAATGCCGATACCTTGTAAATTTAAAATCGCACAAGTTAAAGCACACCGGTGAGAAGCCGTTCAGTTGTGAACTATGCGATTATAAATGCCGACATCTCCGAAGTTTGAAAAGTCACAAGTTAAAGCACACCGATGAGAAACCGTTCAGTTGTGATGTTTGCGATTTTAGATGTCGAGAGCCCGGAGTTTTCAATCGCCACAAGTCAACACACACACAGAAGGCGCCGTTCAGTTGTGATCTTTGCGATTATAAATGCCGATACCTTGTAAGTTTAAAATCCCACAAGTTGAAGCACACGGGTGAGAAGCCGTTCAGTTGTGACCTTTGCGATTATAAATCCCGATATGTCGGAAATTTGAAATCCCACAGGTTAAGACACAACAACGAGAAGCCATTCAGTTGTGATCTTTGCGATTTTAGATGCCGAGATGCCCGGAACTTGAAACAGCACGCGTTAACACATACCGCTGAGAAGCCGTTCGGTTGTGATCTTTGCGAATTTAAGTGCCAACGTCTCGGAAATTTGAAACGGCACAAATTAACGCACACTGATGAGAAGCCGTTCGGTTGTGACGTTTGCGATTTTAAATGCCAACGGCTCGGAAATTTGAAAGTCCACAAGTTACGGCACACCGACGAGAAGCCGTTCAGTTGTGATCTCTGCGATTTCAAGTGCCGACAACTCGGACATTTGAAGCTGCACAAGTTAAACCACACAAGTGAGAAGCCGATCGGTTGTGATCTTTGCGATTATAAATGCCGACGGCTTGGACATCTGAAACAGCACATGTTAAAGCACGTAAGAGAGAATTCGCAGATTGCATGGAAAAAGGAAAATAAAATTAGAGAGAAAAAGAAAATGTAACAAAATACAATCAAGTTTGGCTCTTATTTGGGAGAATCAATCTCACAAAGCTATAATCACATAATCACTTTGCATCATGACACATAAAAGAAAAACCTATATGGAGAAAAATAATCGCATCATCACATCCGGAGGAGATTGAAGAAAACGCTACACGACCACAACCAGAGATGTCACTACGTGTCCAATGCCCAGGGCGATACCACAACGTGCCTTCTGCAACACCGCTGCAGTGATGAAAGATGTCAGCACGTTACTAATTATTGTTGTGACAGCTGTCAAAGCAGCAATCAAATCAAATGTTGGGGCTCGTTCAGAAACTGAAAGGAGCGCGCGCTCCGGGTAACATTCTTTCTGTCGACGTTTCTCTCTCGTGTAAGTGATTTTGTATATTTTGCTTTTCGATTTAGGCCCGATCTTACCACCTCCTGATAAATTTAACCGTCGGTTAATATCCATTGCGTCGACCAATTAACTGATGGTTAAATTTAACAGGTGGTGGTAAGATCGGGCCGTACGCGCCCAAAGTGCTCTTCCGTTACAGTTTCTGAACGCAACCCTGTTGATGAAAAAAAAAAAAAACAAACAAACAATAATTAATTTCAGATTGAGGTTATGTCTCCATGTAATGATGAGCTTCAGAATTTTTACTTCACGCGAATGGTTGGATTTTTTTTTCCTTTTATACGTATGAAGATAATAAATTAAATATTTTTTTTCCCCTTAAAAAATTCTAATCATCAAATAACATCCCCAAATACAGGGATGAAATACCGCAGTTGGCAACACTGTATTTGCTGCTCCCAATAAATTTTTGAATTTTCAACTGAAATAATCACCAAGAAATTTCTAGAAGATGTTTATGTAAAAAAACACAGTTTATGTAAAAAAATCAGTGAGTTGGCAACAATGACTTTGCTTTATGGTTTGCAGCTCCCAGTTGCCAATTGATTTTTGCAAACGTCTGGATTTTCAACTGAAAAAATCACCAAAAAAAATTTGCTAGGCGCTGTAGAAGACAATTTACATAAAAAAAAATCGCTACGTTGGCAACACTGAATTTGTTTTATCTTCTGCAGCTCCTTGTGTTGTCAATGAGTTTTCGCAAGAGTCTGAATTTTAAACTGAAATAATCACAGAAAACTTGCTAGGAGGTATAGTAGACTATATATATATA
This sequence comes from Prosopocoilus inquinatus, assembly GCA_036172665.1. Lineage (NCBI taxonomy): Eukaryota > Metazoa > Arthropoda > Insecta > Coleoptera > Lucanidae > Prosopocoilus > Prosopocoilus inquinatus. The sequence continues at coordinate 49,324,309 of CM069876.1, forward strand.
TAAATAAAATCCATGCGTTGGCAACACTGAATTTGTTTTTTTGTTTTTGTTTCGTTTCAAGTTCCTGGTATTGCTTATAAGTTTTCGTAAAAAATTGAATATTCAATTGATGCACGCAAATACAACGGCAAGATTTTCATAAAAACGCAAATTGTCTCACACCTCGCCTTAGCTTTGTGGTGTCATTCGCAAACAGTTTTTTTTTTTTATATATCCTAGAACACCCCGGTTTTAAATCGCCTCGCACTCTCGCTCTTTTTACAACACTTTCAGTGCGTTAAGTAAACAATATCCTCCCCCCCCGAGATTCTATTTTTAGATAAAACTGCCTCATCTTTCGTAAGCGTCCGCAACGAAGTTTCCGAGCTTGCGCGAGAACTTGATCGGATGTTTACTTGAAAACGTCTAGGCGGTTAAAAAATTCCGGCGACGTCTAATTTTTTTTTTTTGCGTTGTAAGGTCCCGAGAATTACAATTTTTTGGGCACGTCGACGGAAAGATTGCGGACTTTATAAAAAAAAAGTCACATCCTGATGTACAAATCACCGCCGTTTCGCATCTTTTTGGACATGTGAATGTGACTTTTATTTTAAGGTCTCCTTTAGGTCGATCGTGAAATGGAATTTGTTCATTGTTTGACGGACAAATCTGACAGCACTATAATTGTTGAACACCCGTTGCATTTAAGCATGAAGTTCCTAAAAGATTTTGTTTGTTTCAGGTTTCAGCGGATCGCCGAAGCCAAACCGGTGAATAAGCAAACCAAATGCGGGATATGCGATTATGAATTCACAACTCGCGCGAGCTTGCGACAGCACGTATTAATACATACCGGCGAGAAGCCATTCAGTTGTGACCTTTGCGATTATAAGTGCCGACGGGTCGCGCACCTGAAAGGTCACAAGTTAAAGCACACGGACGTGAAGCCGTTCGGTTGTGATCTATGCGATTTTAAGTTCCGACAAGTCGGAAACTTGAAGCTTCACATGTTAACGCACACCGACGAGAAGCCGTTCAGTTGTGACTTCTGCGATTATAAGTGCCGACAACTTGGAAATTTGAAGCGGCACAGGTTAACGCACACCGACGAGATGCCGTTCAGTTGTGATCTCTGCGATTATAAATCCCGACAGCCCAAGAGTTTGAAACTCCACAAGTTGAAGCACGCTGGCGAGATGCCGTTCGGTTGTGATCTTTGCGATTTTAAATGCCCGCGTTTCGGAAGTCTGAAACTCCACAAGTTGGAAGAGCACGCTAATGAGAGGCCGCGGCCGTTCGGTTGTGATCTTTGCGATTATAGATGCCGACAGCTCAAAAGTTTGAAACGCCACAAGTCGAAGCACACCGATGAAAAGCCGTTCGGTTGTGATCTTTGCGATTACAAGTGCCAGAACCTGGCGAGTATGAAACTTCACAGGTTAAAGCACACCGATGAGAAGCCGTTCAGTTGTGATCTTTGCGAATATAAATCCCTGTATGCTACGACTTTGAAACGGCATAGCTTGAGGCACACGGGCGAGAAGCCTTTCAAGTGCGATGTGTGCGGTTACAAGTGTCGAGTCGTTTCTTCTCTGAAAAGGCACATGAGAATACACAACGGCGAGAAGTCGCAGATTATACCGAAAAAGGAAAATAAAATTACCAGTAAATAAATGCGGACATATTAAAAAAAAAAAAAAAAGGTTTTTTTAAGTTAGAAAATACATGAAAATTTCTCGCACCGTATTCAATCATGTCCGTGGCTAAATTATACGTATACAGGTGTTCCAAAATTCCAAGTATGGCGGTAATGGCAATTTATACACATTTCACCAAAAAGATTTCTTTATTAACAGGGAAAGGAATTCAGGCCGCTTAGTGTTGGACGCTTTTTACGTCGAATGTACTTTGCGATGCATCGAATTGTTATTGCATGGAATGCGAGCGTTATGGGCGAGGCTGGTACAGTCCGAGTACTAAATTTTCGTACCGTTCGCGAAACAAGTGGCCTGAATTCTTTTCCTTGTTTATTAAGTTACAAGGAACTTTTTGTTTTTGTTTTGTTTCTTTAATGGAACGCTGCGTGGATAGTATTTGACGAATCAACGAAAATGACATAACATGTTATAATAAATAAATGTAAAAAAAAACTTATCACTACAAGATCTACTTATCCAAATGGGTAATCATGTATTTAATTTTACTGCACAACAAGGACGTCTGCTTTCTGGAATGAAAAAATATAATTTTTATTGCAACCTGCTAAACGAATTGCGTTTTTATTTTAAACGCTTGTTTGGGCGTTCGTTTCAAAATACTCCGGGCATGAATTAATGCATACAATACTCGAGACCACGGCTCTCTTTTCCTTTGTGCTTATAAATAAAAAATATCGTTCAGAGTTTCTACGTTTTGTCTAGTAGATAGGATTGCAACATCTTTTAACAATATCTAGTTCGTTTTTATAGATAAGTCTAGTTCGTTTTTATAAACAAATCTAGTTCGCCTTTATAGATAAGTCTAGTTCGTTTTTATAAACAAATCTAGTGGGCCTTAATAGATAAGTCTAGTTCGTTTTTATAAACAAATCTAGTTCGTTTTTATAAACAAATCTAGTTCGCCTTTATAGATAAGTCTAGTTCGTTTTTATAAACAAATCTAGTGGGCCTTAATAGATAAGTCTAGTTCGTTTTTATAAACAAATCTAGTTCGTTTTTATAAACAAATCTAGTTCGCCTTTATAGATCAGTCTAGTTTGTTTTTATAAACAAGTCTAGTTCGCTTGCATTGTGGCGAAGTTCCATCATTCTGTGCGTTCAGATGCTCGTAAAGTTTCCGGCGTCGTAAGTTTTTTTTTTTTTTAGATCAGCTTATGTGTGAACTGCAGGTTTTTGCGGGTCGACCACAGAGCGATGCGCGAGACGACGGGTGGGAACGAGTTTTATTTGGGGTTACGGACTTCTACCTGCATTTGTCTTAATTGCTGTTTATTTGTTTAAGGCGCTTCACACGTCTTTAATTCAAGTTTCGCTTTTTTGTATGTATGAATTTATGTGGCGCGGCTTTACGAATAACAATCACTTAGCGTGATTTTTAAATACAAGTTTTCTTTTTTCTTTAATAGAACATCTTAAAATAAAATCAAATTCTTTGTTTCAGATGTCAACGGATCCGTAAACCAGCGAACAAGACAACGATCGTATGCCGGATATGTGATTCTGAATTTAAACGTCGCTCGTATTTGCGGACACATATACTGATACATACTGGCGAGAAGCCATTCAGTTGTAATCTTTGCGATTATAAATGCCGACGCAAGGGGAATTTGAAACAACACAGATTACGGCACACCGACGAGAAGCCGTTAAAATGTGACCTTTGCGATTATAAATGCCGATACCTCGTGAGTCTGAAAGGTCACAAGTTGCAGCACACTAATGAGAAGCCGTTCAGTTGTGATCTGTGCGATTTTAAATGCCGATACCTCGGAGGTTTGAAACGGCACAAGTTAAAGCACGCAGGTGAGAAACCGTTCGGTTGTGATCTTTGCGATTTTAAATGCCGACACCTAGAAAGTTTGAAATCCCACAACTTACAGCACACCGATGAGAAGCCGTTCAGTTGTGACCTTTGCGATTTCAAATGTCGATACCTCACAAGTTTCAAACGGCACAAGTTAAAGCACGCAGCTGACAAGCCGTTCAGTTGTGAGCTTTGCGATTTTAAAAGCCGACACTTCACAAGTTTGAAACGGCACAGGTTAAAGCACACCGGCGAGAAACCGTTCGGCTGTGATCTCTGCGATTATAAATGCCGACGCAAGGGGAATTTGAAACAACACAGATTACAGCACACCGACGAGAAGCCGTTAAAATGTGATCTTTGCGATTATAAATGCCGACACCACGTAAGTCTGAAAGGTCACAAGTTGCAGCACGCTAATGAGAAGCCGTTCAGTTGTGATCTGTGCGATTTTAAATGCCGATACCTCGGAAGTTTGAAACGGCACAAGTTAAAGCACGCAGGTGAGAAACCGTTCGGTTGTGATCTTTGCGATTTTAAATGCCGACACCTTAAAAGTTTGAAATCCCACAACTTAAAGCACACCGATGAGAAGCCGTTCGGTTGTGACCTTTGCGATTTTAAATGTCGATACCTCACAAGTTTCAAACGGCACAAATTAAAGCACGCAGCTGAGAAATCGTTCAGTTGTGAGCTTTGCGATTTTAAAAGTCGACACTTCACAAGCTTGAAACGGCACAAGTTAAAGCACACCGGCGAGAAACCGTTCGGCTGTGATCTCTGCGATTATAAATGCCGATACCTTGAAAGTTTGAAATCCCACAAGTTACAGCACACCAATGAGAAGCCGTTCAGTTGTGATCTTTGCGATTATAAATGTCAATACCTCGGGAGTTTGAAATCCCACAACTTACAGCACACTAATGAGAAGCCGTTCGGTTGTGATCTTTGCGATTTCAAATCGCGACACCGCAAAAGTTTGATACGGCACAAGTTGCAGCACACCAATGAGATGCCGTTCAGTTGTGACCTTTGCGATTACAAATGCCGACACCAAGAGAGTTTGAAATTCCACAAATTAAAACACACCGACGAGAAGCCGTTCACTTGTGATCTTTGCGATTTTAAGTGTAGAAAACTCGAAAGTTTGAAACTGCACAAGTTAAAGCACGCCGACGAGAAGCCATTCGGTTGTGATCTTTGCGATTTTAAGTGTCGACAACTCAGAGGTTTGAAACGGCACAAGTTACAGCACACAGAGGAGAAGCCGTACAGCTGTGATCTTTGCGATTATAAATGCCGACACTTCACAAGTATGAGGCGGCACAAGTTAAAGCATACCGATGAGAAGCCGACAACTCAGCACAAGTGAAGACATTCGAATGTTAATTGTGATCACTTTTTTACAAACTTGCACCTGTAGTTCTTACGTTTTTTTTTTTTTTTTTTAAATTAATGAATAAATAAATTGCTGTGAAGTTTGAAAATTCATCCTGGAATCTTTGAAAACTAATTTTGTTGGAACAAATGCAATTTCGGTACGTGAGAAATCAGTCAGTTGATGTTGTTCGTGATGAGTGTTAGTTCCATTCTCTTAGGAGTCATTTTGATGCCTGGCCCTATTATTTATTAATAAGTGGCAAATGCACATTTTTTTCTTTTATTTTTCGGTTGTCACTGGACGTATGAATCATCTACAACATGTGTAGTGGCAATGATGCCTGAATCGAGATTACATTGATAGTAGAAACGGTTCACTGTTGTTGAACAAACGACAATTTTTTTTGCGCATTTATTTTTGCGTAGAGAAAATGACATTAAATTCCGGAAAATCGACAGGCCCTTGAAATTCAAGAAGACGTAAACAAGAGACGATCGATTTTTTTTCCAGAACACGATTTTTACGCTCGTGTTTTCTTTTTGTTTTTTTTTTTTTTTGAAAGGGAGACGACGACCCATGTAAGTTTGAAAAATCAAGATATTGTCGATGAAAACCGAGTAAACAAAAGACGAGTTCGAGTTTCGAAAAAAAAGAAAAATAAAATAAAACCACCGTTGAAAATCAGGAAACGAAAACTAAAGGCGAATGATGATTGTTGATTGAATGATGACTGACCCGGAACAAAATTTCTGAGAAGACAAAAGACGATCGTTTTAAAAATCGAGAAAACAAAACGCGATCGAGTTTTCCACCGCCGTCGGTCGGAAGTTCGGTTTTTGAAAAGTCAAGCAAGACATTGGTCGAATTTCGAAAAAACGAAAACGAAAGAACAAAATTTCTGTGCATTTTTTTAATTATTATCATTTTTCTTTTTTTTTTTTTTTTTTAGAGAAACTGAACGAGTTTTGGTTACTCAAGAGAATGTTTGAAACAAAGAAAACGTAAACAAAAGACTATCAAATTTTCTAAAAATACAATTTTGACGCGATTATTCATTTTTTCTGTGAAAAAAATGACGTTTCGAGTTTGACGAATCAAGATATGCTGAGAATCACAAAAGATTTCCACTTCCAAACAAAATTTTCGTACAATTGTCTAAGAAAATCAGGGCACCGTCGAAAACAAAAGAACTTAAAGCAAAACGCTCCATCTATTTCTCGAGATCTAAATCACGAGAGTCCCGAGTTTCGGATAATCAAATCGCCGCCGTCGAAAATAATCGAGAAAACCAATCAACACAAAAGCCAATCGATTTTTCCCGAATTTTCGTGCACTTATTTTTGTGTAAGTTTCGGAAGTGCCGCAGACGCTATTAAAAAATAAAAAAAGAAAACAGGAAACCAAAGGCAGTCGATTTTGCCAGAACGAAAAATTTTGTGTAGGTATTTATTTTTCGCCGAGAAACGCATTTTCCGGACGTTCACACCTCTGCCCGCTAGGTGGCGCAGTGACGTTGCTTGGGACTCTTGGGGTTGTTTTCTCAGAGCTTCCCACGCCCGTCCGGTAGATTTTCACGTGAGAATCGCACCGTCAGCTGTCCTTCGCTCAGGAGAGAAAATGCAACATAAAGACTTAACTTAATATCGCATTTCTAACTTAATATCGCATTTCATCAAATGCGCGAAACTTAAACCTCTCGTGGAATGAAACTAAACTGCCCTTTTGATTCTCACCCTGCAGCTTATCATCCAGAGATTAAATGATTTAATGAAATTCAAATACTGTATGTATTAAATGATTGTATCAATTTGTATATAAGATATTAATTTGTATAAGAAATAAACATAAAATGGTATAATAATATAAACATGTGTGATGTTAATATTTCTTTCGTGGACTCGTCTTGCTCCTTACGGCGAATAGGAAGCCAGAGCCAGTTTTTCATGGTGGTGCATCGGCATCATTATAGTTATAGTTGCAGCTGTGGTCGGCCTGGATTACCACAACAAAACATTTCCAAACTTAAAAGCTAATTTGAGCCTAAAGACTAAATCTAAATTCAATAATAAAGTTCATTTTCCGTTTAGATTAATGTGGAACAAACGACCTTAGAATTGGTACACACTGTATAAGAATTTTTACGGCGGTGACGCACAGTATCAAGGAAAATTAAAATAAATAAATAAATAAATACGCACTCTTTTCCATACTCTGCTGCCATCCAGGTTATTTTTTTTTTAACACGAAATGTATTGTCATTACTCTTATTTGTGTGACCTATCGGCTGAGCCAGTTTGAAATTGGCGCGCGGTGGATTAGTTTCTTTCTTTTTTTTTTTTTTTCTTAAAACAGTTGGCTGTTAAGTCTTATCAGTGTCGCCAAATCAATCGACAATTCCGTTTGTTGGTCTCTTGGTTGCAAAGATTTTTATTTCATAATTTCACTTTTTTTCCGCTTTTCATCGATTAGTTCCGCTTTTCTTTTTCGTTTTGTTGAATAATTGAATTCGATGATAAAATCCAGTTTTACACAACTGCGGATTAAATTTGAGCTGAGGTTTAAACTCTTACGGCCAGTCGCACCCGACCCTTAAGCTCAGCTCGACTTTAAGCGCCGCTTAGACTGTGACTCACAGTAACGTTATGTAACCGTAAATGTCCCATTATAAGCAATACTTAAATTTAAGCTCGCTCAACTTAAATGTTTAAGGGCCATTTGCACCACTTTCAGTTAAAATTTAAGCTCCACTTAACTCCATAGAGACAATTGTTGCAACAAACGTTTCTATGGAATTAAGTGGAGCTTAAATTTTAACAGAAAGTGGTGCAAATGGCCCTAAGGCCCGGTTTCTGGAAGCGATTTATGGGCCGATTAGTTTAACTAATGATTAGAATGTGACACAGTAGGCAGTATAACATAACGTATGTCACATTCTAATCCTTAGTTAAACTAATCGGCCCATAAATTGCTTCCAGAAACCGGGCCTAGGTGAAGTTAGTTCTTGTTGGACGAAACACTCAACGTTTCGCTTCGACAGGAGTAACGAAGCTATAAATCTGTAGCGAAACGTTGAGTGTCTTCCCATCATATTTCTGTCCGGTTCACGATTAAAAAAAAAAAAACTTTGTACTTACAGTATTTTAAGATATAATATAAAATAAAAGTAACATAAAATTTTATTTATTGAGTTTCAAAACCTGTGAGTCGCGTTTGTTATGTTTCATAATTTTTTTTTTTTTGGGTTTACATTACTCATTAACTTCGGGCCATTTAATTGAATTTTAAAACGCGATAATAAAAAAATGAAAATAAAAGAAAAACATGCACTCTAGTTTCAGAAGGTTTAATTTAATTTGATTTGTTCAAAACTTAGGGGGAAGCACCGAGCTAATAAAAATTGTTGCAGAGTCCACAAAATTCTACTTGTAAAACTCGTTTGTTTCCTTTTCATTAAAATTAATACATTTTGCATTTAAAACTTGAATTCAGCGACGTTCCTTTTTTATTGTAATTATTATTTTTTTAAATTAATTATGTTGGATGATGATGAATCATTTGTTGTGACTTCGCGCAAGCGAGTACTCGGAAAAAAATTATTTTTGTACTTTTGCAAAAAAAAAAAATACTCCTACAACATACAAAAGCACTTACCACGAAACAGTTCATCCCGATTCCAAAAATGTACAAATAAATACTGGGCACCGTCGACTCATGATAGGGATGCCGCAAGGTCTCGTCATCACAGAAGAAGCCCCTATTGAAAGCGCCTGCCCACAAGAACAGGAAGAGGATCGGAAAACCCACTGAAACAAAATCGATCGCGTGAACAAAAAAAGAAAAAGAAAAAAAATAGAAAGCGAGCGTGCAAGCCATGCACCCACGAGCCGCGGCTCTGCTATTTTCAGAACATCAAAAGAAAAGCCCCCCTTTGATTTACGATAATTTAATAAATTAGTACTTAGCCTCGAGAGTAGTTTCAAGTGCATCATTTTTTTTTTTTTTTAATTTATAATGGAATCCATCCCTTAATATAACATGTTTTATTAAATTATTATTATTATTATTTCAAGTACAATACTTTCCTGCATGAATTGTTTAGATGCTAAACAAAGTGGACACCTTCAAAGTAGCAAATACATAAAACTGTTATCCAGCGAAATAGTTATTTTTTTAGAAAATGTATAAAAGAAGTCCACAGTACTTAGGCAACAAAATAGTTACTATGAACCTATTTTACAAGAACAATATTAACATAACGCATTTATTAAATAGAATTTAAATACTTCCAGAAACGTTTATACAGCTGACATTATTTTATGAGCTGCTTTTTAGAGACTTCTATGTCATTATTTTGCTTTATTACTTGTGCCCATTTTGGACGTTAATTGCTTTATTATCATCGAAAAATGTATGTAAAACCGAATAACAAAGCTTTAAGGTTTAAATACTTGCAGTATAAAGAATTTTTGTTTTTTGTTTTTCTTTTTGAACCGCCACTGAATCAATGAGATGAGATCCAGTGCTACCAATGGCATAACTAATTTAACGAATTTGCGGGAAATTCAAACAGGCGGCGGTGTTTCTAGCTCATCCCGTATATATCTGTCTGACTGCGCATAAAATCTTAAACAATTTTATATTCACTTGGTGTTCGGGAAATAATTTTCGCTATGGATTTCCCATTTTCCGCGCGACGTCACAAAATCCCCAGAAAAAGACAATTTCCTCGTGTTGGCGGAAACAAAAGAAACAGGTAAAAAAAACCAAAGAAAACACGGAGTTCCGATTTCATAATCGAACTAAACGAGACTTCAAGAGCAAAGTCACAGTCATATGTCTAAAAACATGCGAAAACATAGTTACATAATACATCAGATTGTGACTTTTTTTTTAAATAATTTCCTTTAGTTCGATTATGCAATCTTTTTCATGATTATGAAATTTTTTTTAACCAAACATCTGAAAAAACAAGAAAAAAACATCTAATAAAGATGGCCGTATGGTCACTTTACACAAAAAAAAATCACATGACCTCTCTACTTGAAATGCAATAAATTGACTTCCAAATTGACAATAACGCGAGAAAATTCTAAGAGATTCTTTGTTTCAGATGTCACCGGATCGCCGAAGCTAAGCCAGCGAATAAGAAGACAGTCGTATGCCGGATATGTGATTCTAAATTTAGATGTCGCTCATATTTGCGCGCGCACATACTGATACATACCGGTGAGAAGCCATTCAGTTGTGATGTTTGCGATTATAAAAGCCGACACCTCGGAAGTTTGAAACGGCACAAGCGAAGGCACACCGATCAGATGCCGTTCGGTTGTGACCTTTGCGCTTATAAATGCCGAGAACCCGTACAACTGAAACGGCACAAGTTGAAACACACAGATGAGAAGCCGCTCGGCTGTGATCTTTGCGATTATAAATGCCGACATCAGGAGAGTTTGAAACTCCACAAGTTAAACCACACTAACGAGAAGCCGTTCAGTTGTGAGCTTTGCGATTATAAATGCCGGCGACTCGCAAGGTTGAAAGTGCACAAGTTAAAGCACACCGGCGAGAAGCCGCTCAGCTGTGATCTTTGCGATTTTAAATGTCGCGACCCCAGGAATCTGAAATCCCACAAGTTAAGCCACACCGATGTGAAACCGCTCGGTTGTGATCTCTGCGATTATAAATGCCGACGACTCGGAAGGTTGAAACGGCACAAGTTAAAACACACTAACGAGAAGCCGCTCAGTTGTGATTTTTGCGATTATAAATGCCGAGAGCTCTCAAATTTGAAACTCCACAAGTTAAAGCACACGGACGAGAAGCCGATCGGTTGTGATCTCTGCGATTACAAATGCCGACAACTCGGAGTTTTGAGACGGCACAAGTTAAACCACGCCAATGAGAAACCGTTCAGTTGTGATCTTTGCGGTTTTGAATGTCGACGCCTCGACACCTTGAAAATCCACAAGTTAAAGCACACTGATGAGAAGCCGTTCGGCTGTAATCTTTGCGACTATAAGTACCGACATCGCAAGAATTTGAAACTCCACATGTTAAAGAAGCACACCGACGAAAAGCCGCTCAGTTGTGACCTCTGCGATTATAAATCCCGGGAACTTGCAAATTTGAAACGGCACAGGTTAAAGCACACTAGCGAGAAGCCGTTCAGTTGTGATATTTGTTACTTAAAGTACCAACACCTCGGAAGTTTAAAACGGCACAAGTTAAAGCATACTGATGAGAAGCCGTTCGGTTGTGACCTTATTGGGATTATAAATGACGACACCTCGAAAAATTAAAATCCCCCAACTTAATGCACATTACGAGTGCTTCTTTCGCGTTTTCCGAACATGTTCCTTCACCTTTTTTCATACATTTTCCTTCTTTTCTTTTTTTCGAACGTTTTCCTTCACTTTTTTCAAACACTTTCCTTCACTAGTTTCAAACATTTTCCTTCACTTGTTTCAAACATTTTCCTTCACTTTTTTTTGAGCATTTCCTTCACGTTTTTCTAACATTATCCACCAGTTTTTTTTTTTTTTTGTTTAGCAATTCTCAAACACCCTGTATAGACCTATGTACATGCGGATGAAAAGTCTGGAACACTTTAAATGATTTCTAAAATATTTTCTTTCTCCGAAAACGTTGGCACGCGTACGTTATTGTTAAATATAAGTTTGTCGTATTTTGGAGTTATTCGTTTATTTGTTCAGTGGCGTACCGCACATATTTTTGCTTGCGTTCCAACACGAGATACTATTCTACACATATTTGTATAAAAATGTTAAGGTGCTTTATAAGAGTTTCTTTTAAAATAAATGCGGTTCAAACAGGAGCAAAAAATTATGTCTACACAAAACCAAACAGATGTTTAGTAAACGTAGAGAAAAAAAAAACGATGTATCAACCTTTTTTTTATTATTTATGTGCCGCATCTGACTGACGAAATAATAATAATAGGAATAATTCCACGTGAATTTTTTCCCCGAAAAACACTATGTACGCAATGATTGCTATGATCTGAACTTTTTACGAGTAAAACATCACATATACAGGATGTCTCAGAAATTGTCTCCATTCCGTTGGTTATAAGATGACGTTGTACGTGTTTATCTAAAGTATCGAATCGTTTTCAGAAAGCTTCCATAATTGCCAGGTGTTTTTTTTTTTCTTCTTAAACTAGAAAACATTCATCGCTTTCCCAAAATTAATGCTGAGAAAAATATTTAAACGATATTTGGAATAACTGTTATAAAAAAAAACAATTACAGAGCAAAAAAGAAAACAAGAGAAAATATCAAAAGATCTAAACCTGGGTTACATCTAAAACTAAAACTAAAGTTAGGGAGAAATGAAAAGAAAAAAAAAATAGAAATGAAAAAAGAAATATTACAAAACAAAGAATCTGCACGCGTAAATCAGGTACTTTTGGAACTTGAAAAAATTGTTTGCGATTTTCGAATAGGATTGATTAGTGGTACACGACGTGTAAAGGACGGACACTATTTTTGAACCACCCTGTATTATCGATGCATAAGTACATGAAAGTTGCACACGTTACCAAATTTAACCTTTTTCAATATTTAGTTTACACTTGTCTGGTTTCTTTTTTTTTCTGTTTAATATAAAACATTGCGTATTTTGTTACATATTGGCATAAATAAATAAAAAAGTTATCTTTCGTATAGTTCTTGCCCGTGAGAATCGCAGTGAGATATGAAAACACTTTACGAAACGAGCTAAAAATAATTTAATTAAGTTATTTAACGTTTCGCAAATATTATTATTTGCTTTATCAAAAGTCGTCATCATCATAAAATTATCCAAATGTGTAACTCATTAGCAGGGAAAAGGATTCGGGCCACTTGTTCTGCGAACAATACGAAAATGTAGTACTCGGACTGTATTAGCCCCTCCCACGATAATCTCTGATGAAATGAGAACGTACTCCTTCCCCTCCCACGATAATCTCTGATGAAATGAGAAAGTACTCCTTCCCCTCCCACGATAATCTCTGATGAAATGAGAACGTACTCTTCCCCTCCTACGATAATCTCTGATGAAATGAGAACGTACTCCTTCCCCTCCCACGATAATCTCTGATGAAATGAGAAAGTACTCCTTCCCCTCCCACGATAATCTCTGATGAAATGAGAACGTACTCTTCCCCTCCCACGATAATCTCTGATGAAATGAGAACATACACTTTCCCTCCCACGATAATCTCTGATGAAATGAGAACGTACTCCTTCCCCTCCCACGATAATCTCTGATGAAATGAGAACGTACTCTTTCCCTCCCACTTAATAATAATTCAAGGTGGTGAGAGCAAATAGTGCATTCGGCGTCAAAAGTGTCCAACACTAAGTGGCCCGAATTCTTCTCCCTGCTCATTAGACATGGGAATGTTTCGTCTCCTCACCACTTAGTAGATTTATTAGAAATGTTAAGCATTTAAAAAAAAAATCGTTGCAAATCGTTTTTGATTGCAGCGAAAACCTCAAGAGCAGCCTCTGTACAACTGTTTCAGCCCTGTTCGGGGTTTCGCCAGCAGAAACGTAGCTCGAAATTCCCACTGCAAACCAAAAACGACTTATTTATCCAATTTATTCGTTAGGCATTTAGACGAAATAAAAATAGCGTTTGCATTTATTACCCCCGTGGACTATTTAACTGTTTATTATTTTTCCCAAGTATTTTTAACAACGTCGACTACATCGGAGCAAAATGTTTCAACGCGCCTTGCCCAGGGAAATAAAATCTGATAAAATCTGATGAAAGAAACAAAATAATACAATTCTTTGAAACGTAACTTTACTAACTGGCCGATGTACAGGGTGATTCAGAATAGGCGTGTGACCCGTCGGGAGCGCATTTACTAGGGCCGTTCAAGTACGAATTTGCAAGAAATAAATTTATCGGAGACATTACAAAAACCAACCTCGTTTGAGTCCAAGATGGAAATCGTGATTCATTTCTTATGTATGCATGTACCCTATAATTTTTTAAAATTTTAGATAAAGGGAGGCTCTGGAAAGCAAAAGGTATAGTGCGAAACACCTCTATAAATAAAAATTTACTGTAGAATTTCCAATAACCTCTTTAGTTCTGATTGTAGGTTTGCCATTTCCTCTTTTCCTGTCCATACCATCATCCTCTATGACTAAATTTAAATGCACTTTTGCTTTTCATGGCCAACCTTTATCGAAAATTTAAAAAATCATTTGGTACAAGTTTGATGTCCGAAATAACGAATTGCGTCTTATACATTTTTTTCTTTTTTTTAGGAGAAAGTGTTTTAAAGTTTTGTTTCAAGGTAAACTCTAGTATTTCCTTCTCCATTGCTCTTATGACGCAATACAGTTGAACCAGTGCCCATTAACCAATGTTTCTTATTAGAAAATGCGTTTTATAGTTATACAGAATTTTTGGATTTTGATTTTAAAATATAACCTGTTCTATTCATTCAATTGCGTACGCCATCTGTGATAACTTATATTTATGTTTGTCTAATTCAGTTCGTCTTGTATGTACCATAATTGTTGATTATGATTGTTTCTTACGTTGATTGTTTGTTTCATTGATTGTTTTTCTTTACTTGAAGTTTTTGAAGTTTGTTCTTGTCCGATGAAAATTGTAAGTACAAAGTTTTTTCAATCTCAAACCGGACAGAAAAATGAAGGGAAAACACTCAACGTTTCGCTATAGATTTATAGCTTCGTCAGGAGTGACGAAACGTTGAGTGTTTTCCCTTCATTTTTCTGTCCGGTTTGAGATTAAAAAAACTTTGTACTTACGTTTTTCTTTACATTTATTTTTCTTGTATATTTACACCGTAAGTACAAAATTTTAATCTCTACATTTAATATTTTGAATTCTGTTTTATACTGTTTTATTATATAGGGTACTTATTTCTTGACGCCATATATGAACGTAGTTTTTTTTTTCTAGAGTTCAGCTGACGTTTGTAACAAAAATGTTTTTTCTTGTGCCACAAAAATAAATATGATTATGATTATGAACCAATTTATATCTGAATTTTCAATGCGTTTACCTTTATGCATAGAGACTTGTTTTGATTTTTCGTGTACCACCTGTGGTTAACGGGTTGAACACTTATTTTGAATCACCCTGTACTGAGATGACAGCAGCAGTGGCGTACCCGCACACGAACTAATGCGTTATACTTTTCCGTAAATTCGCATGACCTCTCTACTTGAAATATAATAAAGTGCGAAGTAACTTTCAGGTTGACAGTAACGTATGTATGAAAATTCTAAGAGATTTTTTGTTTCAGATGTCAACGGATCCCTAAAGTTAAGCCAGCGAATAAGAAGACAGTCATATGCCGGATATGCGACGCTAAATTTCGATGTCGCGCATATTTGCGCGCACATATTCTAATACATACCGGCGAGAAGCCGTTCGGTTGTAATCTTTGCGATTATAAATGCAGACAACCCGGCGCTTTAAAAAAACACAAGCTAAAGCACACCGACGAGAAACCGTTCAAATGTGACCTTTGCGCTCATAAGTGCCGAAAACTCGCAAACTTGAAACGGCACATGTTAAAGCACACCGACGAGAAGCCGTTCAGTTGTGATCTCTGCGATTATAAATGTCGAGAGGACGTACATTTGAAACGGCACAAGTTAACGCACACGGATGAGAAGCCGTTCAGTTGTGATCTCTGCGATTATAAGTGTAGACAGTTCGTACATTTGAAACGACACAAGTTAAACCACACAGATGAGAAGCCATTCGGTTGTGATCTTTGTGATTATAAATGCCGAGCCCTCAGAAATCTGAAATCCCACAAGTTAAACCACACCACCGAGAGGCCGTTCAGTTGTGATCTTTGCGATTATAAATGCGGAAGAATCGAACATTTGAAACGGCACAAGCTAAAGCACACAGGTGAGAAGCCGTTCGCTTGTGATCTTTGCGATTATAAATGTCGACAAGTCGTGCTGCTGAAACAGCACAAGTTGAAGCACACAGATGAGAAGCCGCTCAGTTGTGATCTATGCGATTATAAATGTCGAGACCTTAAAAGTCTGAAATCCCACGAGTTAAGCCACTCTAACGAGAAACCGTTCAGTTGTGATGTCTGCGATTATAAATGCCGACGACCTGGAAGATTGAAGCAGCACAAGTTAAAGCACGTTAATGAGAAGCCGCTCAGTTGTGATCTTTGCGCTTTCAAATGCCGAGAACCTTCAAATTTGAAACGGCACAAGTTAAAACACACAGATGAGAAGCCGATCAGTTGTGATCTTTGCGATTTTAGATGTCGTGAGGTCGGAATTCTGAAACGTCACAAGTTCAACCACACCGATGAGAAACCGTTCAGTTGTGATCGTTGCGATTTTAAAAGTCGACGCCTCGATACTTTAAAAATCCACAAGTTAAAGCACGCCGACGAGAAGCCGTTCAGCTGTAACCTTTGCGATTATAAATGCCGACATCTCAACAATCTGAAACTCCACACGTTAAGACACACCGACGAGAAACCGTTCAGTTGTGATCTTTGCGATTATAAGTGTCGAGAACTTGGATATATGAGGCGGCACAAGTTAAAGCATGCTGATGAGAAGCCGTTCGGTTGTGATCTTTGCGACTTTAAATACCAACACCTGGGAAGTTTAAAACGGCACAAGTTGAAGCATACTAATGAAAAGCCGTATACTCCTAATGTATTATAAATGGCGACACAACTTAATGCACACTGCGAGTCTGAAGAATTATGTGCTTGGTTATTAACAGGGAAAGGAATTTGGTCCACTTATTGTTGGACACATTCTACGCCGAATATACCATTTACTCCTTCCGCCGCATTCAAATTTTGAAATTACTATTGAGTGGGAGGGGAAGGGTTAAAATGCGAGCGTTCGCACAAGTTCGCGAAAGTTTCTCCGGGCGGGAACTAATACAGTCCGAACACTAAATTCTCGTACTACCCGCGGAACAAGTGGGCCGATTTCTTATCCCTGGTCATTACATAAATTCAATCTAAATATTTTTCCCTATACAATTACAGTCATATGATGCGATATTATTTTTTGTAAAGAAACTTGCATAAACTTTGCATTGTTTTGTTTCTTTATTCGCTGTTGATCTAATAGAACTCTTATTATTATTATTATTATTACTTAATGCACACTGCGAGTCTCAAGAACTATGTATTCGGTCATTACCAGGGAAAAGAATTCGGCCCACTTAGTGTTGGACACATTCTACGCCGAATAAACCACTTACTCCTTCCGCCGCGCGCAGCTCCGATGCATTCAAATCTTGAAATTGCTATCGAGTGGGAGGGGAAGCGTTACAATGCGGGCGTTCGCACAAGTTCGCGAAAGTTTCTCCGGGCGGGAACTAATACAGTGCGAACAATAAATTCACGTACTGCTCGCGGACAAGTGGGCCGATTTCTTATCCCTGGTCATTACAAAAATTCAAACTAAATATTTCCATGTATACAATTACAGCCATATGAGACTATGTTATTTTTCTTTTTTTGAATATACAGGGTGAGTAATATTTCTGCATTTCCGTAATAACTTTCTTATCAATGGAGATAGGGCGAAACGTTTTTAAGAAAACTTGCAGGGCATGTCAAGGACTGTGACTTTGTTAAATTAGTTAAGATCGATCTGCAATTGTTTTCGAGCGATCACGTCTCTTTAGTTGTTTTTTTTTTTTAATTTACATGATGCGTTTCCAACAATGGATTTTTATAGAAAATTTCTTTCTCTTTCTGATGGTCTAAGAATTAAATAACAAAAATTTTCAGTAAAAACGCAGAGAACCACGTTACGGTGCGAAAATCTCACATTTTTCGTTCGTTTGAACAAATAATAGTCGCGGACAGTGCTGCCAAGTGCAGGAAAATTTCCGTTTTTCAGGGATTTTTTATGTCATGCGAGAGAAAGGGGATGTAATCCTTCACTTGATGGATTGGATTTGATGTCAAGGACTATGACGTTGCTAAATTAGTTAAGATCGATTTGCAATTGTTTTCGAGTGATCACGCCTCCTTCATTGTTTTTTTTTTATTTAGATGATGCATTTCCAACAATGGATTTTAATAGAAAATTTCTTTCTCTTTCTGATGGTCTAAGAATTAAATAGCAAAAATTTTCAGTAAAAACTTTTCCACCGCGGTGAGCCACGATACGGTGCGAAAATCTCACATTTTTCATTCGTTTTAACAAAGAATAATCGTAGACAGTGCTGCCAAGTGGAGGGAAATTTCCTTTTTTCGGCGATTTTTTTGATGTCATGCGAGACAAAGGGATCCTCTTCGTTTGAGGGATCTTTTTAATGAAAACAGATATGTTTAGTCTAAACTTCTATTTTATGGTATTTATGTATTCATTACTGTACTCACAAAACAAGTAAATTTTAAGTCTGGAGATTCTAAAATCTGATACAAACTTTATTAGTTAATAGATTAAACTAAAATAAAAAAATTACGGATATAAAAATTATTGTGGGCGGAGGTTAATTTCAATTATAGTTAATAGATAATTATGAATTATTTTTTATTTTATTGTCAGACAGATGCAGATTATAAAATTAGCGGGGAGGGCGCTTTAAAATTCTACGCGCGAAATTGACATCCAAGGTGTAAAGTAATTTTCGCACCGTAACTCGTGGCTCACTGCGATGAAAAAGTTTTTAGTCTCTTTCTGAAAATTTTTGTTATTTAAGGTGGCAACACTCTTACACCATCAGAAAGAGAAAGAATTTTTCTTTCCGTCAAACATCAAATTCCATCGTTAGAATATACCATGTAATTGAAAAAAAAAAATGAAGGAGGCGTGATCGCTCGAAAACAATTGAAGATCGACGTTAACTTTTTTGACAAAGTTGTAGTCCTTGACGTGCCAAACAATTTTTTTACGTTCGTAACGTAACGAGTTACGGACCCAACCCCTCCCCTCTATGTAGATCAACGCAACCTTCCAGTACACAGTCCAGCTCTACCAACCTTGCTTTTAATTTAGTCTACATTTATGACTCGTGTGTTTATTTTCTTTTTAATAGAAAGCTGCGTATTTTATATTTTATTACGTACCAACATAAATAAATAAATAAAAAAGTTACTGTTCAAGCGTGTAATCATATTTATAGTTTTACTTACTAGTAGACCAAATAAGAAAGCTTTGTTTCCCCACTGCTTTGTAGATTTAGTAACATAAAGTATTTTAATTTAAATTTATTAATTTAAATATAATTAAAATAAAATATAATAAAAAAAAAATATAATAAAAAGATAAAATAAAAATAACATGTAATTATTTATTTATTTTTTTGTATTGATGAACGCGAAAGTTCTTTTTGTAAATTACGTGTAGTTGATTAATACCGAAAATTGAATTTAAATACATTAAATTGCGTTTTCGTTTCGATCCGGTTGGGGCCGCCTAGGCCAACTTTTTTTTGCAATGTTTTTCATCGTCCCTTCTCGCTCGAAATTCCGAACATTCCCCCATCACCGCATTTAACCGCATTCGTAGACCATTACGTCACATTTTCGCTGGATTGACTAATCGTTCTCAATCCTTCGTTTCTTTTGCTTTGGTTTTCTCTTCTCCTCACTCTCCTCCGTCGAGTTGGCGACACTCCATGCTCTGTACAGAGTCCGGGTAAACCGCTTGTGTTTTGTGCGGCGCCGGCGTATTATTGTAGTGCTTGAGAAATATTTCCCCTGGGGGGTGAAATATATTCCACGGCCTTCGGCCGGCTTCGACTGGTTTACCTTAAATTAAGCGACGCGCTTATGTTAGCGCGGTGTTTAACCTATTTCCCAGGTGAGTGTTCGTTGTCGTTTACTCATACACAAAATAAGGTGACGGTATTTCTTTTAAACTCTGTTACTATAAATGTAGCATGGTTTTTTTTTTTTTAAACAAAACATCTGAGAAAAAAAATCTGTCTCTGCTAAAGGTGGACGTACTTAAAACGATATTAGTAAACGTCGCGATGTGTATTCATATGATCGATGTGCTCTAAACACCATAAAGTGAGAATTAATCTTTAAGTTGACGATAATATATCAAAATTCTAAGACATTCTTTGTTTCAGATGTCAATGGATCCCTAAGGCTGAACCAGCGGATAAGATAACAATCACATGCCGAATATGCGACGCCGAATTCAAATGTCGCAGAAATTTGCGCGAACATATTTTAATACACACCGGCGAGAAGCCGTTCAGTTGTAGTCTTTGCGATTATAAATGCCGACACCGGGGAAGTCTGAAACAGCACAAGTTAAAGCACACCGACGAGAGGCCGTTCGGTTGTGATCTCTGCGATTTCAAATGCCGACAACTTGAAAGCTTGAAACAGCACAAGTTGAAGCATACCAACGAGATGCCGTTCAGTTGCGATCTTTGCGATTTCAAATGCCGACGACACGGAAGTCTGAAACGGCACATGTTAAAGCACACGGATGAGAAGCCGTTCGGTTGTGATCTTTGCGAATTTAAGTGCCGCCGATTCGGAAGCTTGAAACGGCACAGGTTAAAGCACACCGACGAGAAACCGTTCGCTTGTGATCTTTGCGATTTCAAATGCCGCCACCTCGTAAGCCTGAAACGGCATAAGCTAAAACACACAGACGAGAAGCCGTTCACTTGTGACTTTTGCGATTACAAATGCCTAGATCTCCCGAGTCTGAAACGGCACAAGTTAAAGCACACAGACGAGAAGCCGATAAGTTGCGATCTTTGCGATTTTAAATGTCGACAGCTCGTAAGTTTGAAACAGCACAAGTTAAAGCACGCCGACGAGAAGCCGGTGAGTTGCGATCTTTGCGATTTTAAATGCCTGGACATGCGCAATTTGAAACATCACAAGTTAAAGCACGCGGACGAAAAGCGGTTTGGTTGTGATCTTTGCGATTATAAATGCCGAAATCTGCGCAGTTTGAAACAGCACAAGTTAAGGCACACGGACGAGAAGCCGTTCGGTTGTGATTTTTGCGGTTTTAAATCCCGACACCGTAAAAGTTTGAAACGACACAAGTTGAAGCACACGGACGAGAAGCCGTTCGGTTGTGAACTTTGCGATTATAAATGCCGACACCGAAGCAGTCTGAAACAGCACAAGTTAACGCACACAGATGAGAAACCGTTCAGTTGTGTTCAAAATAATTAAAAATGAGTTGATGAAAATGTGCAATCGTATAATCGCGTGGAGTTTTGTTAGACATAAGAACGCTTTGTTTTTCTTTTGCTTCGCTGCTTTTAACTTATGAAATATTTTGCCTTGTACCTTGCCTTTAGATTAAATAAAAATGGCTTTAGCACGCATTATTTTCTGTCTTCGTGAAAATTTAAACAACATCTAAAGCGTAGGTTCTCAAAGTGGGCGGTAGCGCTCACCGGCGGAAGCTGAAGCGCCTTAGGTGGGGCGGTAGCGAGATCACGGGCAATCGGGGCGCGTTAAAGGCAATCCAGGGATTGGTGGCGAAATTAATAATAACAAATAAATGTAAAAAAAATTGTTGGAAATCGTTTTTGATTGCAGTGAAAACCTCGAGCGCCCTCTGTACAGCTGTTTCAGCCCTGTTTGGAGCTTCGTCAGCAGAAACGTAGCTCAAAAAGCGACCTTAGGATGTCGCTGTTTTATCTGTTAAATAAATGTTCTTCATAATTAATAATTTCCACGATTTTGAAATCAGAAAGTTACTGAACATTTAAGTTCTGCATCATTGATCGATAATAATCGATCCCGCACAGCAGACGAGTCTTCCGGTTTGCCTATCCGATAGGCGTTAAACAACTTTTGTCTTTCAAAGTGGGCGGCGATTCCAAAAATTTTGGAAACCTGTGATCTAAAGAACGCGTCAACCAATGGCCTATCGCTTAACATCGATTTCATTTTGTGTTTGATTAGGTTGAAAGTATTACTGCGTTTTATGACGAATGTACGTGGGACATTTTATTATACCGACTGTTTCAGACCGTCCGTTCCACCCCTGTTTCTCGAATATAATAGTTTCAGCAGGTTGCCAAAAAAAAATAATAATAATAATAATATAAAAAGCGTACGTTGCGCATTTCTTGATGGTATAATTATCTCATAAAATTGATAAACGATTCTTTTAAATACTGTGTCTTCCTGGATGCCTTGAAAACAGCAGTTCTTACGTCTGTATTTAAAAATAAAAGCCAGACAAAATTATCGACCCGTTTCGGTGGCTTTTTGAGAAAGCAATGCAAATTAGAATTATTGATGAATTCCTCAAAAAACAATTCTTTGATTACTCCTAATCGATTTGGTTTTATGCAAGGTCTTTGTACGACGACAGCCGGCCTTATTAAGTTTCGCGGAAGACACCCTGTATAATTAGGAGAAAGGACTTTACTCGGGTGCAAGGTTTTTTGTGACTTGAGTAAAACCTTTGAGTGCTTATGTCAAAAACAAATGAACCTCGCATAATCGATCGGGGTATAAACCGAAGTTGTTGTTGTTTTTATTTTTTCTGTTAATGAAACACTCGGTATATTTTGATTCTAAATTCAGTTGAACTCTTCGTCTGTCAATTTTTCAATTAATTTCGAATGTTTCTTCAACGGTTTTCTAAAATTAAAACACATTTATGACCGTATTTTTAGTAACAATGTACAGGGTGGATCAATTTCGCTGTCTCTTCTCGCCAAGAGTCTCGATCTTTTTTTCGGAGATTGAGTCGTTAGTGTGTGAACAAAAATTCACTATCTTCTTTCGTTTTCAAGTTATAGGCAAAAGCAGCCATAGTCGACTTTGTTCAGGAGGAGTAAATAAAAATTGAACACACGACATAGACATACATTCACGGATTCAAGCTTTACGAAAATGTAAATTTATATTTTCAGATGATTTTTGTCATATTCCTTTATCATTATGATCCTGTTCAAAACTTTATCACAAAGACATTATCAAAAGCTCTTATTAGGTAACAATCTTGATGATTGACCTGCAACAAAAGGTTTCATAATTCTTT
This sequence comes from Prosopocoilus inquinatus, assembly GCA_036172665.1. Lineage (NCBI taxonomy): Eukaryota > Metazoa > Arthropoda > Insecta > Coleoptera > Lucanidae > Prosopocoilus > Prosopocoilus inquinatus. Next base: position 49,347,187 of record CM069876.1, read on the forward strand.
TACTAAATCAACGATAAATGAAGTTGATTCTTGTCCGATGAAAACTGTAAGTAAAAATAGATAGTGAAACGTTGAGAGCTTCTCCATTTATAATTCTGTCCGGTTTAAGATCAAATACTTTTTACTTAAATTAATAATATTAATTTAATTAAAATTAATAAATCATTTCAGTTGTTTCTTTTTCATTCATTTTCTGGTAGTTTTTGGCCAATATGAGGCTGACGTCCATTTGTTTGTTTACTTAATTTCCTTTACATTTTCTTTAAAAAATGTTTAATTTACGTTTCTGTTTTTAAATTAAAATTTACCATTTTGTTTTGTTTTTTATTTGAATTAGCCCTGTTACTGTCTCTAGCAGTTAAAAGAGCTATTTAAGTGAAATTAAATAATCTATTTGATATTTGTGTTTATTCGAATTGAATGATTAAATTTAAAAAGTATTTAGACGATAAGGCTTCACATTCTACTTCTAGTCCATGACCTAGCATACATTAGTTAGGCTTGAATGCAGGAAATCAAAAGTTTTGTGCTTTCGTATTCGCGAAAATCAGTAATCAACAGATGGCGCTTTTAATAAGGAGAACAAACAGCTGTCATTAATATTATTCAGCATAACCTATTACATTCCATCCATCATTGTTTTTTTGTCAGTATTAATATTGTGTTGACGTTACGCTATAAGAGTACGGAAGCGTAATAATAATATCTTTTATAGGTTAACTAAATGTCATTTCACTGTTTTCCTTATTACAGGGACCTTCACGAAACTCTCGCTAGGTGTCGTGATTCTCTCGAATTCGGAACGAATTGTCAAAAACTGGCCGAGGAACAAGCCTGTTACAATTTAATTTTTTGAATTTCAATTTTTAATTTTTTATATATTTTTTTAAGTTTCAATTTTAATTTTTAGTCCCATCTTTCCACCTCCTTACAAATTTATCTACTTTGAAACATTTTTCGAAACCCTTGTTGGTACGACCGCCCCAGGGGTCAGGGGCGACGGAAGACGTCGCAGGGCCCGAGGAAGAATATTATTTGGGTTCTAAATTCTAGAAGGATGATGGTGATGATGATGATGATGTTCAGACCCCTTCGAATTCCGGAATCACTCCCCCCCCCACCTTATCGACGCCACTGCTAGGAGTAGATGATAGATATTCTAAGTGGAATTACGTTTGCTTAGATTGGAGGCTATTCGAATTTCAAGTCTTTTTTTGGACATTGAATTGAGTTGATCTTGCTTGAGGGTTGGACTTAATTAAAATTGAGTTTTGATTATTTTTTTTTAAGTCAGTTGAATTTAACTGTTCTGAATTCCAAACTTTTTATTATGTTTTTGATTTTAATTTATTTTGAATTGACATATTTGTCTTCTTTCGACAAACTGCCAGGAGAAGATAATTGATATTATGAGTGGAGCTAGCTTACTTAGATTGGAGGCCATTTGAGTTTTAAGTTTTTTTATATTCTTTTTTTTTCTTCTCTCTGGATTGAGTTGGGTTGATTTGGCTTGTGTCGAACTTAATTCTGGTTGATGCCTGCTTTTAGTTTTAATTATTTTCATTTTCAATTCTTGCTTCGGCACTAGGGTACAAGTTGGATTTCCCGTGAGCAAGGTTGCAATTAAATTAATTAATTGCTTTGATTTTTAAGTTTATTTTTTGGACATAGAAATTTCTTTTAGTTTTCGAGTTTCGATTTTTAATTTTTTTGAATTAAAATTATAGAGTTTTCATATTTTTAGTCTCAGTTTTTTGCTTGGATTGCTTGATTGAGTTGAGTTCGAATGAAGTTAATTCCAGTTAAGTTTAATTTTTTAGAGCTTTGAAATTTTGAAAATTTTATTTTTTTTTTACCTTGGATTAAGTCAAGTTAGATCAATTTGAGACGAGTTGACCTTGCTTAGGTTGGACTTAATTAAAATTGAGTTTCGATTTTTTTGTATTTGAGTTGAATTTAACTTTTTAATTTTAATTTATTTTGAGTTTTAAATTTTTGACATACGACGTACTTCTGTCTCTTTTTCTCTTGTATTAGAAAATGAGATAAAAGCATGAGAAGACTAAATAGAGTGAATAGAGTAGAATAAACGAAAGCAGCTCTAGTTAACACGCCGAGCGAAGCTGCTGGTGTTTATGTCCACAGCTGCTGTAATATACAGGGCGATTAAAAATAAGTAAAATTAATTAAATTAATTAAAATTCTTTTTTCTTTTTCCTTCATGCCAAGCAACACTTTTTCTCATAGTTTTTTTTTTATTTTTTCTGTTAATGAAACACTCGGTATATTTTGATTCTAAATTCAGTTAAACTCTTCGTCTGTCAATTATTTTTCAATTAATTTTGAATATTTCTTCAAGGGTTTTCTAAAATTAAAACACATTTATGACCGTATTTTTAGTAACAATGTACAGGGTGGATCAATTTCGCTGTCTCTTCTCGCCAAGAGTCTCGATCTTTTTTTCGGAGATTGAGTCGTTAGCGTGTGAACAAAAATTCACTTCATCTTCTTTTGTTTTCAAGTTATAGGCAAAAACAGCCATAGTCGACTTCGTTGTGGAGGAGTAAATAAAAATTGAACACACTTATCATAGGCTTAGGGCCAGTTGCACCGAACACTTAAGTCGAGCTTAAATTTAAGTACTGCTTATAATGTGACATTTGAGGTTACACAACATTCAGTAAATCACATTCTAAGCGATGCTTAAAGTTAAGCTCGACTTAAGTGTTTGGTCCAACTGGCCATTAGTGTGCGAATAGAAAACAAACGAACGTCAAGTATTGATTTTTACAGAGACAGATAAGTACCTACTTTTTAAAAATAAAATTTACCTCTTCGAGCGATCGATGAATTTTATTTATTTTAAAGTCATTTATTATCGAAGCCACAGTAAAAAATCACTAGGTAGTAGTACGGGCGTTCGAAACATGCACGCAACTGCGAAAAATATTTTAATGTTGACTCAAGCTGAAAGTTTAAACACTGTTGACATTATTGTTGGGTAACAATAGAAATGAGTTGAGGTGGCTTTTCACATTGAGAATGCGTGAGAATTCTAAGAGATCTTCTTTTGTTTCAGGTGTCACCGGATCGCTAAAGTTAAACCGGCCAATAAGAAAGCAACCGTATGCCGCATTTGCGATTTCAAACTGAAATCACACTCATCTTTGCGCAGACATATCTTAATACATACCGGTGAGAAGCCGTTCAGTTGTGATCTTTGCGCTTACAAATGCCAGCGGCGTGCAAATATGCAACGTCACAAGTCAACGCACACCGAAGAAAATAAAAAAACAACCGTATGCCGGATATGTGACTTAAAACTGAAGTCGCACTCATCTTTGCGCAGACATATCTTGATACACACCGGTGAGCGGCCGCTCAGTTGTGATCTCTGCGATTACCAATGCCAACGACGTGCGGATATGAAGCAACACAAGTTAACGCACGCCGAAGAAAATAAAAAAACAACCGTGTGCCGGATATGCGACTTGAAACTGACGTCGCGTTCAGCTTTGCGCAGACATATCTTAACACACACCGACGAGAAGCCGTTCAGTTGTGACGTTTGCGATTTTAAATGCCGAGAACTTGGAAATTTGAATCAGCACAAGTTAAAACACACAGACGAGAAACGGTTCGGTTGTGATCTCTGCGATTTTAAATGCCGACACAACAAGACGCTGAAGTTCCACCAGTTGAAACACACCAACGAGAAGCCGTTCAGTTGTGACCTTTGCGATTATAAGTGCGAACAGCTCAGGTATTTGAAGCTTCACATTTTAAAGCACACTAACGAGAATCCGTTCAGATGTGATCTCTGCGATTTTAAATGCCGACAACTCTGCAGTTTGAAACGTCACAAGATAAAGCACACTGATGAGAAGCCGTTCAGTTGTGATCGTTGCGATTATAAATGCCGAAGCTTCGCAAGCTTGAAACCCCACAAGTTAACGCACACCGATGAGAAACCGTTCAGTTGTGATCATTGCGATTATAAATGTCGAACGCATAGCAGCTTGAAGCTGCACAAGCTAATGCACACCGATGAGAAGCCGTTCAGCTGTGATCTCTGCGAATATAAATGCCGAGAGCTGGGAAAGTTAAAGAAACACCAGTTACGGCACACCGACAAAAGACCGTTCGGTTGTGACCTATGCGATTATAAGTGCCGTCACCTTGAAAGCTTGAAAAACCACAAGTTAAAGCACAGTACTGGTGAGAAGCCGTTCAGTTGTGATCTTTGCGACTACGAATGCATTTGGCTCGGACAATTGAAAAGGCACAAGTTAAAGCACACCGGCGAGAAACCGTTCAGTTGTGATTTCTGCGATTTTAAGTGCCGACAGGCCGGACATTTGAAAAATCACAAGTTAAGGCACACCGGCGAGAAGCCGTTCAGTTGTGACCTTTGCAGTTATAAATGTCGACAAGTCAACCAACTAAAACGACATAAGTTAAAGCACACTAGTGAGAAGTCGACCAACCACTAACCTGAAGAAACACAAATAAATAAATTAAATTAATCCACAAAAGCAAGAAACCGCACTACACCCCAAAAGAAAATGACTAAATATAGCCAGTGGCGGCTTTGGGGGAGGGCCTCTGGCTTTCAGGGGCCCCACGCTATTTGCAATATGTGATTTTTACTACAACATGTTACAACCTGTATTTAGTTAAGAAAAAATAAAATAAAAATCTTATGCCGGATTTCTGAGTCTATAAATAACTTTATGTAAAGATATTTTTTTATTGACGGGTAACTTTATGCAAAGTATAAGCCATTTACGTTGCTCTACGTACACACTCTATCCGCAGGTAAAGTTTTGAGAAACAATCAGCCTCAGGATGATGGTGATCGCGGGCACAGCGTCCTCGGTGGCTGGGATGGCTCCGGGCGACCGTCCTTCTTCGAGCTGGCACTAATGCCTGACCACCGAATCGATGCTTCGTTCGACTGCCCATGCCGTCCAAATATTTTAACACACACGCACTTTTTATACGCAATATTTGTTTATTCGAATTTATTGCATCACTTGACGTAAGCGCTTGCCCCACATGTTTTATTATGAAATATGAACCACGTCATATCGGGTTAATTCACTTATTGTTTTTGAATTCCGACACCGTTGAAATCGTCCTCCTCGATTTCACGAGCCCGTGCCTTAATAATTTTTATTACCATCGCGACAACATCATAATTCTAAGAGATTCACGAGCCCGTGCTTTAATAATTTTTATTACCATCGCGACAATATCATAATTCTAAGAGATTCCTTGTTTCAGATGTCAACGTATCCCCGAACTTGAACCAGCGCATGAGAGGGCGATCATCAAATGCCGGATATGCGATTTTGAATTTAAAAACCGTGCGAATCTGCGCAGGCACATTTTAATACATACCGGCGAGAAGCCGCTGAGCTGCGACCTCTGCGATTACAAATGCCGACACTCCGGAGGTTTGAAACAGCACAAGTTGAAGCACTCCGACGAGAAACCGTTCAGCTGTGATCTCTGCGATTACAAGTGCCGATGGCCTGTCAATTTAAGAGATCACATGTTAAGGCACGCCGACGAGAAGCCATTCACTTGTGATCTCTGCGGTTATAAATGCCGGCAGCTCGGAAGGTTAAAGAAACACCAGTTAAAGCACACCGATAAGAAACCGGTGGGTTGTGACCTCTGCGATTATAAATGCCGTCACATCGAAAGCTTGAAACACCACATGTTAAAACACAGTACTGGTGAGAAGCCGTACAGTTGTGATCTTTGCGATTACGAGTGCCTTTGGCTCGGGCAATTGAAAAGGCACAAGCTAAGGCATAGTGATGAGAAGCCGTTCAGTTGTGATCTTTGCGATTATAACTGCCTGCGGCTCGAACATTTGAAGCGGCATAAGTTAACGCACACCAGCGAGAAACCGTTCAGTTGTTATCTCTGCGATTATAAGTGTCGACAGCTCGTAAGTTTGAAGAAGCACAAGTTAAAGCACGGCGGTGAGAAGCCGTTCGGTTGTGATCTTTGCGACTACAGATGTCTAGATCTCGGAAGTTTGAAGAGACACAAGTTAAGGCACACCGATGAGAAGCCGTTTGGTTGTGATCTTTGCGAGTACAAATGCCGGTATCTCGCAAGCTTGCGACGGCACGAATTGAGACATCGAAGAGAGGCGGTTTAGCTGTGATTTTTAAGAAGACACAAATTAAAGCAAAGGATATAAATAGTTAGCAGCATTTTTAACAGTGATTGATTTATTTAAATATACGTTGAAACTTAATGTTTCTCCATTTCTGTTTGTTTTTAATATGCGTTACTAAGTTTTAATTGGAAAGCTCAATACTTTGTACCTTCCTTCAGTGACAATTTTATTCTTCATTCTGCACTTACAAATTATTGTAATTAAGTACTGATAAATGTTAAACTTGGCAAGGCTGCAATATTTTATTTTCATTGCAGGGACTATTGGCGCCTAAATTTACAAGATTGGCAACACTTCTTAAGCTATGTGATTTGTATTAGGTGTATATAGTAATTTAACGTTTGTTTTAATGACTATACAGAAATTAAATTTGTCAAATTTAACATGATGATAGCCAACTTATTGATGATGTAAAATCACCGTTTACTGCAAAAGAGTAACATTTAATAAATAGAATGGATGTTACTTGTACATAATACGTGCTATGTATTAACAACTTATACGGAGATGCTATGTACTTTCAATTTGTACGGACATGCGATGCATTTTCTACTTATACGGGGATGGCATGTAGTCAGAGGTGGGAAAGATACTTTTGTAAATATATTTGAAGATACTTTTTTAAAAAGATACCCGACATAAAAGGATTCGAGGTACAAGAAACTATAATATCTAAGAAAAATTTTGTGCAAATCGTTTTTGATTCCTACTGCAATGTTAGGTCAAAAAGCGATAGTAAGATGTCGCTATTTTATATGTTTATAATATCTAAGATACTTTGAAAAAGACAAGGTATTTCTTTTTGTCCTGTAACAGACTGTTAAGGTTGTTAAAATTTAACCACAGCAACAAAATTAAGAACCCTTTCAATTTAAGGCTTTTGATACAGAACAATGTGCCACTGAATATGAACAGAAAAGCAAAAAAAAAAACTATGTGTTCAGTTCCTAAACAACATAATTTCTCTTTTTTTTTATTCTTGCGGCACAATCTGTAATTTCTGTTAGGTATTTAAAATATTTTTTATCATTGTACAGCTAGATCTTGCTAAGAACGTCTGTTCCCTTCTCAGAAATTTCAGTCATCTCCCTTGCAGCCCCTTGGAATCTTCCATTCACGATTATTCCAGATCACACTTTTGTCGCATGCACATTCGTATCAGTTTCTCGGCAACGACTGTGATCAAAATTATTTTAGTTCGAGTGTTGTATAAAATTAAAAAAAAAATAAATAAACTATTATTGAATCTCGATCTTAGTAAATAATTCACCAGAACAATAAACAATTTTAAGTCTGTACGGAGTTACGCCCGCGGATGGTGAACCGGGAGCAGCACACCTCAAGACATTGATCCGGCTCGAAGGACCTTAAATATTTTATTAGCATTTAAAATACTTTATTAAGATATAAGATACAAATACTTTTAGAAATTATCTTTATTTCGTGGTTGCAAAAATGTATTTAAATACAAGGTACAAGATGTTGTCTCGTATCTGAAGAAGTATCTAGTATCTTTGTTCTTCAAGATATGTAGTTTCAATTTTTTTGGAGCTGCTATATGTATTCTCAATTTGTATGGAGATTTTTTTTTTGTATTCTGACTTTAACCGCCGAAACTACCCGATAAGTGGTCATGAGTTATCACCAACGATACCGCAACTTAGACCCGCTTTTTTCGCCTACGGATAAATTTATCTGCCAGGTAGTACCATCGGAAACTATTATCGATACAATGGATTCCAAGGATAATATCTGGCAGATAAATTTATCCGTAATTTGAAATTGAATTGAATTGAATTGAAAAAATAGATCATTGCATGTATTTTCAATTTATATGGAGCAGCCATGTATCCTCAATTTGTATGGAGATGCCATGTATTCTGAAATTGTTATTTGGAAGTGACCTTCCTAGGTCCTATTTATGTATTAAAATGAGTGAAAAAGCACACTAATGAGAAGTTCGGAGATGGTTTCTCTGGTTTCTGTCGTAAAAGGTTGATTCTTCAACAACCGGAGCAAGTTTGGATATCTAACGTTAACACAAGTCATTAAGTCGATGAAGTTCTTAGAAGTGTATTTTTTTTTTGAAGTCTCACAAGTCAAAGCACACTAATGAGAAGCCGTTAAGTTGTGATCTCTGCGATTTTAAATCCTAAAGATGAACGTACGGTCGTTTTGCATAAGAAGATATCAGTAAATGTTGCGATGTATATTCATTCGTAAATTCACGTGACTGCTCGAAATATAACGTGCGAATTAAGAGAAAATTCTAAGAGACTCTTTGTTTCAGATGTCAACCGATCCCTAAAGCTGAACCAGGAATTAAGAAAACAATCACATGCCGAATATGCGATTCCGAATTTAAATGTCGCAGAAATTTGCGCGAACATATCTTAATACACACCGGCGAACTGCCACTCAGTTGTGGCCTGTGCGATTATAAATGTCGACACCTCGAAAGCTTGAAACACCACAAGCTAAAGCACGCCGATGAGATGCCGTTCAGTTGTGACTTCTGCGATTATAAATGCGGGCGAGTTACGTATTTGAAACTGCACAGGTTGAAGCACACGGGTGAGAAACCGTTCAGCTGTGATCTCTGCGATTATAAATGTCGACAAGTCGGAACTCTGAAACGGCACAAGTTAAAGCACACGAACGAGAAGCCGTTCAGCTGTGATCTCTGCGATTATAAATGTCGACACCTGGAGAATTTGAAGCGCCACAAGTTGAACCACACCGATGAGATGCCGTTCAGTTGTGACTCCTGCGATTACAAATGCGGACGAGTTACGCATTTGAAACAGCACAAGTTAACGCACACTGGTGAGAAGCCGTTTAGCTGTGATCTTTGCGATTACAAGTGTCGACAAGTCGGAACTTTGAAACGGCACAAGTTGAAGCACACTAACGAGAAGCCGTTTACTTGCGATCTGTGCGATTATAAATGTCGACACCTCGTGAACTTGAAACGCCACAAGCTAAAGCACACCGATGAGATGCCGTTCAGTTGTGATCTTTGCGATTATAAATGTCAACAAGTCACACAATTCAAACAGCACGAGTTAAAGCACACCGATGAGAAGTCGACAACTCATTAATCCAATCTACTAACCAGAAACTATTAAATATGTATTTCAATTTTTTTTTTTAAGTATTTTCTACGTTTCTTTAGTTTCTATTATTTTTTTGGTTGAGTATCAAAACAAATCAAAACTAAGCCCGACCAATCTCGAAGTCAATCCAAACAAGAAAAAATCAAAGCCGAACATTTAACAAAAATCAATTTTTGGAAAATCGTGAAAATTGCAGAGAATATGAAACAAATAAAAACTTTTTAAAACAAGCTAAAAGAGTAATTTATTAACTTACTTGACGTTACGCAATTTTTTTTTTTTTTTTTTGATAAAGCAAATAATTAAATTTGCTCTTTTAGCTCGTTTTAAAAAGTTTTTTATTTGTTTCATTTTCTCTAAAAAAAATCATTATGTTTCGAGTTCTTTACGAAATAATACCATAAATGTTTATTATAAATAAAACGTCCGATAAAAATCTGAAGATGTATTTAATCTTGCTTTCACTGAAATGTCTCTGAAATTAAAAAAAAAAAAAAGTAGTAGGTACGTTTATAAAAACCGGGATTTAACGTTTTGAATATGTTCAAGCACAAAAATCACAAGTAACAAAAAGAAGTTTGTCTTTTTTTTTTTTTGTTGCGTGGTGTTACGAATAAAATACCTCTACGTTCTGCATTTTTGAAAACATAATTCGTTATTTTTTAAACAAACTGACGTGTTGTTATTGAAATTAGTTATAAGATATCTGGGGGGGGGGGGGGGACGCAAACTGTATAAAGATAAACAAAGCGTTGTACGGTTCAAGTGTAAGAGGCGCTCTTATCCACGCGCATCAAAAGCAAGCGTCTGACGTAATCCGCTTGTGTAACAGAAATGCCTTTGTAGTTTTCTTCAAATTAATAATTGTGAAAACGTTATAATTATATAATGCAACTTTTAAAAGGACTGGCATAACACATTTAGTTCGTATCTATCAATTATACCGCCGGCGCACAGTGCGTCGAGCTATGGACAAAAATCGAAAATGCAATATTTTTTTTTAAGGGACAAAAATATTTCAATTAATATCTAAAAAGTAAATAAAATCCCTATTTCTTTGATTTCTCTGTTTTTTATAACTATTTATGATATAGTTTTTGAAATGAGAATAACTTTAACAAAAAATATATACAAAAAAAAATAACAATAAAATACATCGAACAAGAAGAGAAAGATTAAACGTTGTCATAGAATATATCTTCATATAAGACTTTGATTTTACTATCTTTATAAATGAATTGTAATTAAGAACGAACTAACCTTCAAACTGATAATGTTAAGAGAACTTTTTTTTTTGTTTCAGGCGTCAACGAGCCGCCAAAATTAAACCAGTCGATAAGAAATCAACCGTATGCCGGATATGTGACTTAAAATTAACGTCACATTCAGCTTTGCGCGCACATATCTTAATACATACTGGCGAGAAGCCGTTCAGTTGTGATCTTTGCGATTATAAATGCCGACAGCTCGGTAATTTGAAGACCCACAAGTTAAAGCACACTAAAGAGAAGCCGTTCGGTTGTGACCTTTGCGATTATAAATGTCGAAAACTCGGGCATTTGAAGTCCCACAAGTTACAGCACACTAATGAGAAGCCGTTCAGTTGTGATGTTTGCGATTATAAATGCCGAGAGCTCGCAAATTTGAAACGGCACAAGTTACGGCATACCAACGAGAAGCCGTTCAGTTGTGATCTTTGCGATTTTAAATGCCGATACCTTGCAAATTTGAAACTCCACAAGTTAAAGCACGCTAATGAGACGCCGTTCAGTTGTGATCTGTGCGATTATAAATGCCGACAACTCTGCAGTTTGAAGCAGCACAGGTTAAAGCACAATAACGAGAAGCCGTTCGGTTGTGATGTTTGCGATTATAAATGTCGAAAACTAGGGAATTTGAAGTCCCACAAGCTACAGCACACTAATGAGAAGCCGTTCGGTTGTGATGTTTGCGATTATAAATGCCGAAATCTCGCAAGTTTGAAACGGCACAAGTTACGGCATACCAACGAGAAGCCGTTCAGTTGTGATCTTTGCGATTATAAATGCCGAGATCTCGCAAGTTTGAAACGGCACAAGTTACGACATACCAGCGAGAAGCAGTTCAGTTGTGATCTTTGCGATTATAAATGCCGATACCTTGCAAATTTGAAACCCCACAAGTTAAAGCACGCTAATGAGAAGCCGTTTGGTTGTGATTTGTGCGATTATAAATGTCGACAAGTCCAGCAATTGAAAAAACATAAGTTAAAGCACACCGATGAGAACACACATTCTTGAAGTTTTTGTTCAAATCTGCTGTTTATGTATGTGGCAGTATTTCATTTCGGCTTGCTAATCTGTAGGCAACAGCGGACACTGAGAAAAAGGAATCTTTGCATCTTTCACATTTTTTGTTCAGTGAAATAAATTTGTATTTCACTGGAATAAATGCTATTTCATTCAAATATGTCCTGGTTGTGTTAAAAAGACTAATTATTCAGTTGAAAATAATTTATTATCCCGAAGGAAATATTTCTTTGCCGCTTTTGAACGATATGGTTTCTTTAAATCAAAGAATTATTTTTCTCTGTGTACCCGGCTGGTGGCTGACTTGGTACGCGCGCCAAGTACGTCGCGAGCCAAGAGCGCCTGAAAGTATCTGCGTGTGTGATGCCTTAACATCATACATTTTCGTTGGTTTTTACACTCAACCGGAAAGGTGCGTAATATCAATGTAAAACTTGATTTGGATGACTAACGTAATATTCATTAATCAAAGTAGTACTGGGTGGAATATGAAACACCTCGGAAGCTGTAACTTCCTTATTTTTTATCCGATTTTAAGAAATGATACGTCAAACAAAATCGCTTTTAGAAACATTTTAACCTGACCTGTAATGATTCTCTTTTTAACGTCTATTTTCTGAAAAATCGCACCCAACTTATTTTTTTTAATTACACTACATATTTTTCTGTGCTTCTGAATTCATCAACAAACAAACAAAGATTGGTACCTGACTTGTATTTTATTAAAAATAAGGATGTCACTCTTTTGAATGAATGGGAATGATATCTTAAGAATTTATCTTCGACACTTTTTCGGTAAAAAAATAGAATATCTGTCCAATTTTTTATTTAATTTCTGGATTTACAAATGATAGGTGATTGATAGTGACCACTGAAATTTAAAAGAAAACAAAACTACGAAGCACTCACGCACAACGTACAACGAAACGTCGACTCACTACTCCATTTTTCCCCAAGTGTCCGTTCAAAAATAATTCTATATTTTATAGTAAAAAAAAATGGTTTTGTTTTTGGTTTCTTTCGGACGTGGCTGTATTAACTGAACATTTGGATGGAGAGAGCACTTACCCCCCATGCCTCTCCGAATCGTCGCCACAGTTTACGATTAAGAAACAATTTTTTTCATTAAAAACTTTAGACTTTAATCTCCTCCAATTCAAAAATTCTTTTGATTGTAAGTAACAGCAGAAAGAACAAATAAAATATGTATTGAAAAGCAACATAAATTTTCGTGTTTGAAGTTTGAAACAATCATGAAGCTCAGGAATAATAAAAATAACTGGAGTTTTCTTTTTCAAATTTTGCTAGCTTCTGAGACAAGCCACCATTCCTTAGAGTATACAGGGAAGGGCAAAAGTATGGAACCGGCTTAATATTCCTAAAACTGTTTGACGTAATTATTTGAAATTTGCTGTGTGATTCAGAGTCAATAGGACCTACATTACCAATTTGTTTCAATTGTTTATCTGCTCTTGTTTCTGAGATCCAATGCCTACTTGATTTTTTTTAAATGGCAACCTGTTGATTTTTTTCCTCTATTTAATAGTTCGTTTAATTCTTTAAAAGACCACATAAAAATATTTATCTATTGCATAAGAAAATTTTCGAGGAAATAATGTTTGAAGGAAAAAGTTAGAAAAAATGGTTTACGCTGATATTTGGTATCTGTTTTCATGTTTTTAAGGCAATTTTTATTAAAATTTTCTTTAGCGCTGTTTTAAAAACAGCTCATAATCTTGCGGTCTTCCAGTTTTTTTGTTAAAACTAGAATTTTTGTCGAATATCAGACAATAAACCATTTTCCCTAACTTTTTCATTCAAACGCTTTTTTCTCGAAAATTTTCTTATGTAATAGATAAATATTTTTATGTGGTCATTTAAAGAATTAAACAAGCTATTAAATAAAGGAAAAAAATCAGCAGGTTATCATTAAAAAAATCAAGTAGGCGTTGGATTTCAGAGACAAGAGCAGACAAACAATAAATTGGTAATGTAGGTCCAATTGACTCTGAATCACACACCAAATTTCAAATAGATACGTCAAACAGTTTTCGAAATATTAAGCCGGTTCCATACTTTTGCCCTACCCTGTATAATTAGCTAATTAGATTTCGCAAAACCAATAACTAAATAAATCATGCGATGACGTGATGACTGACATATCGTAACCGCCGAGATCAAACGAAGGTTGCTCGAAACCGTATACCGATGTACCGACTAGCCGGTATGTCGGCTTGAGCGAAAGCCGATTATTCAGCTAGTCGGTTAGTCGGCAAACTAATATCCACGTAATTCTGGTAATCCTTACAAAATGTGAGAATTTTTGAAATTAATTTTAGTAAGATGCGCGAGCGACAGATAAGACATGCACAGCCCACTTAGTCTTTGCTTAATGTATTGTTTCATTTTTAAAACTTCTAAATTCTCGGTTTTTTTCCTTGCATGGGTATAATAATTTAGATTTTCAAATTCGGGAAAAACATTTCTATAAAAAATAAGTAAAAAGGAAATAACAGCGCAATTTGAAAAAACAAAAGTTGTGTCTGTCTTCTGTCGTCAAAAATGGATTCGCAATAGAGACAATAAAGAAATTAAATTTAACATGATAGCCAACCTGTTGATGTAAAATTTCCGTTTACTGCAAAACAGTAACATTTAAGACATAAAATGCAAGTTACCTGTATGTAATATGTGTTATGTATTAACAACTTATACGGTGATGCTATGTACTTTCAATTTGTATGGAGATGCCATGTGTTTTCTACTTATATGGGCATGGAATGTAGTCAGAGGTGGGAAAGATAGTGTTGAACTCAGAAAAAAAAATGTTAAATCGACTCAAATTGTGCCTTTTTTAAAAGTAATTTTGTTTGACGTATCATTTATTAAAATCTCGATAAGAAACAAGGACATTTTCAGCATTAAACGATTTTCATATTCCACCCGGTATAATTTTCTTGAATCGCAGTAATGTATTTTTTTTTCTTTTCTTTTGTCGTCGTCGTCGTTGTTGTTGTTGTTGTTGTTGTTCGTTACGTTAACATTTTCGACAAGGATTTTTTTTTCATCACCTTCAGATGGTACTGCTTAAGTTTATGAGTTACGTCGAAATTAACACACACAACTATTTGTTCATTAACTTAATAAAAGTATTTTTTATTTTGACTACGTCCCTTATTACCGCCACACCTAAAAAAAATATCATTAAATCATAATCACAGCAAAGGAAAATAGTAAACGAAATAAGTAAACGTCAGACTTTATTATTTACCCGTACGTTCAAATTGACAATGAGTGAAAATCCTAAAAGACCTTTTGTTTCAGGATTGCCAAAATTAAACCAGTCAATAAGAAAGGCACTATATGTCGGATTTGTGATTTCAAATTGGTGTCCCGTGCAGATTTGCGCAGACATATCTTGGTACATACCGGCGAGAAACCCTACAGTTGTGATCTTTGCGATTATAGATGCCGACAGCGTGGAGGCTTGAAAAGTCACAAGTTAAGGCACTCTAATGAGAAGCCATTCAGTTGTGACCTTTGCGATTATAAATGCCGAGAACGCGGATATTTGAAGCAGCACAAGTTAACGCATACTAACGAGAAGCCGTTCATTTGTGATCTATGCGATTATAAATGTCGAAGCAACACGAATTTGAAACGACACAAGTTGAAGCATACCGATGAGAAGCTGCTCAGTTGTGATCGCTGCTATTATAAATGTGGAGATTTCGAAACTCTGATACACCACAAGCTGAAGCATACTGATAGGGAACCGTTCAGTTGTGATCTCTGCGATTATAAATGCCGGCTTCTCGGAAATTTGAAAAGACACAAGTTAAAGCACACTGATGAGAAGCCGTACAGTTGTGATGTTTGCGATTTTAAATGTCGGAGCCTTGGAAATCTGAAGACGCACAAGTTAAAGCATACTGATGAGAAGCCGTACGGTTGTGACGTTTGCGATTTTAAATGTCGAAGCCTTGGAAATCTGAAGACCCACAAGTTAATGCATACCGATGAGAAGCCGTTTAGTTGTGACCTTTGCGATTTTAAGTGCCGACAACTCCGCCATTTGAAAGCGCACAAGTTAAAGCACCACTAATGAGAAGCCAATTATTAATATCGATACAACATAAGTTGAAGCACACCGATGAGAAGTCAGTAACCTAGCTGATTCTGAAAAAAATACAACTAAAGACGTGCTGATCAGAAAATGTTAAACAACCTGAAATCTTTGGGCTTACAACTGTCTTTGCTTTTTGTTTTCATCAGTGGCGGCTCGTCGGGGTGGGCAAAGTGGGCAGTGCCCACCCTGTCCCGTGAAGTTAATTGCACGTTCTGGTTCCTCGTCCGCGCAACCCCGAAAAACAAATTTGGAAAGTGCACCCATTTTCCCTTTTGCAGTTGTTGTCGATTCGTCAATTGTTTTTTGGTGAAAGGCGTTGGAAGCTCTGTAAATCCCCCACTTAATTTGAATTCAAAAATTTTAATCGCGATCGCGAGGGGAGGGAGAGACGTTCAGTTAATCGAACAAATACGCATTACTTTTGAATTTTGATTGCAACTCGAGAACGCGTTCGTCGATTGTTTTTTGGTAAAAGGCTTTGGAAAGCCGAGAAAAAGCTCTGTAAATCCCCCGTTTAAATTGAATTCAAAAATTTTAATCGCGATCGCGAGGGGAGGGAGAGACGTTCAGTTAATCGAACAAATACGCATTACTTTTGAATTTTGATTACAACTCGAGAACGCGTTCGTCGATTGTTTTTTGGTAAAAGGCTTTGGAAAGCCGAGAAAAAGCTCTGTAAATCCCCCGATTAAATTGAATTCAAAAATTTTAATCGCGATCGCGAGGGCAGGGAGAGACGTTCAGTTAATCGAACCAATACGCATTACTTTAGAATTTTGATTGCAACTCGAGAACGCGTTCGTCGATTGTTTTTTGGTAAAAGGCTTTGGAAAGCCGAGAAAAAGCTCTGTAAATCCCCCGCTTAAATTGAATTCAAAAATTTTAATCGCGATCGCGAGGGGAGGAAGAAACGTTCAGTTAATCGAACCAATACGCATTACTTTTGAATTTTGATTGTAACTCGAGAACGCGTTCGTCGATTGTTTTTTGGTGAAAGGCGTTGGAAAGCCGTGAAAAAGCTCTGTAAATCCCCCACTTAAATTGAATTAAAAAATTAAAAGCGCGATCGCGACGGAAGGGAGAGACGTTCAGTTGATTGAGCAAATAGAAAATGCGGTACTCCTGAATCTTGATTGTAATTCAAGAACGCGTTCGTCAAATGTCTTTTGTGGTAGAAGGCGTTG
The DNA here is from genome assembly GCA_036172665.1 of Prosopocoilus inquinatus. NCBI lineage: Eukaryota > Metazoa > Arthropoda > Insecta > Coleoptera > Lucanidae > Prosopocoilus > Prosopocoilus inquinatus. The sequence continues at coordinate 49,364,103 of CM069876.1, forward strand.
GAGAGTTGAAGAGAAATCTCATGCTTAAATTTAGTTCGAAAATTACAAGCCCCCGAAAAACAAATTTATTTGGAAAATGCACCTGGGCTTCTCCTTTTGCAGTTTCTTGCCCACCCGCAGTAAATCATCACGAGCCGCCACTGGTTTTCATTGATACCCAGTCGCTAATGCAAACGAAAAACAAACAGCGTAGCAAAAAATAATCAACGAAATAAAATAAAAGCCCATCGATGTCTTGACTTTAATTTCAATTTTATCGATCGATTTTCAATCTGTTTCTCGGTCTCCTTTCGTTTTACTGATTTACATTTTTTTGTTTTGTTTCAACGTTCGCCGTAGTTTTTGTAATTTTTAATTAATTGCTGAAGTTAGAAATAAATAAAACGTGAATAAATTAAATGATGGTTGCAAACGACAGTTTTCAGACAAAATCTTAAATATCTTCAGAACGGTTAGATTTAGGCGTAGATTATGGTTTATAAAACATGTCTAGAATTTTACGGGCAATACAAATTTGGCATCATGCACAGGGTGTGCCGTTTCAAATAAAAAAGTCGCATTTTATAGGCAATCCAAATTTGGCAACATGCACAGGGTGTGCTGTTTGAATTAAAAAAAGTCGCGTTCAGTACAACCGTTTAGATTCACCCTGTAGAGGTGAAAATATTTTTTTTCTGTAGACCTCTGTATTCTAAAACAAAAATGTCTTAAAACTTTTTTTGGTACCTGCGGTGGTTATCGAGATATAGCCCGAGAACGCGCTGTTGGGCTTGGGACACCCTGTATATTTTGCTTGATTTCAATGATTGCCGGTAGTTTAATTTCGTTTATTATCTTCTTAAGTTTCATGCAGTTTTTGTCTTCGGATTTTTTTTTTTAATTAATTTTTATTTAACTTAATCAATTTTCTTTTGTATACTTTTGTATTTATTAACCGCTTTTATTTCTTGTTTTGTTGTTCCGTCACTTGTTTTTTTGTTGTTGTTCGTCTTTCGTTTGCGTTTGCATTTAATCTATTCGTCTTACGTAAAAAGTTAAAAAAAAACCGTTTTTTTTGTTTATTTATTTATTTTTAATTTGTTGCAAATCTTTTTTGATTGAGTTGACTCATTATGTGGCAAACTGTAGATGTCGCTGTTTAAAGTGTTTAAAAAATTCTTAATCTTAAACCGGACGGAATTATAATTGGAAAAGCACTCAACGTTTCACTATCGATTGCTAGCTTCATCAAGAGTGAAAAAAACTAAATAAACGTCGGACAAAAGTCAACTTCATCTATTCGTTTTTTTGTTTTTTTTTCTTAAAGCTATTGTGGAGTTCCGTCCGTCACCTAGCAACCGAAGAAGCGACGCGACGTCACGGTGACAAATGTCAAAATGAAACGTCAGAAACGTTAAACCGACATGTCAATAAACGTCAAACCAACAAAAATGCGTCAACGTGTAAGAGATTCATGGCCGTTTTCATAATCAGTCTTTCAGGAAGACTTTAATTTAAAGTCACTTTAAGAAGAGGGAAACAAATGTATTTTTTATTTTAGGTTAAAGTAACTTTAAATTTAAAATCACATTATGAAAACGGCCGTTATATTATTTTCTTGAGACAACTGCATAAATTCACGTGATTCTTTTTTGGAAATGGGCGCCTATTATTGTTTTGCATAAGGGCATCGACTACCCTTCCTCCGGTCCTGGATCGGAAGTGACATTGTGCGCAAATTCTAAGAGTTTTTTTTTGTTTTTGTTTCAGATGCCTACGGATCGCTAAAGCTAAAGCTAAACCAATCACATGCCGGATATGTGATTACAAATTGCTGTCACGTTCGATTTTGCGAAAACATATCTTGATACATACCGGCGAGAAGCCGTTGAGCTGTGATCTTTGCGATTATAAATGCCGACACCCCCGGAGTTTAAAACTTCACAAGTTAAAGCACGCCGACGAGAAGCCGTTCAGTTGTGACCTCTGCGACTATAAATGTCGATGCATCGGAAATTTGAGACAGCATAAGTTTAAGCACACCAACGAGAAACCGTTCGGTTGTGATCTTTGCGATTTTAGATGCCGACGGCCTTCAAATCTGAAACGGCACAAGTTAAAGCACAGCGATGAAAGGCCGTTCGGTTGTGATTTTTGCGATTTTAAATTCCGACACATCGCAGATTTGAAACGGCACAGTTTAAAGCACACCGATGAGAAGCCGTATAGTTGTGACGTTTGCGATTTTAAATGCCGGCAACTCGGAAATTTGAAACAGCACAGGTTGAGGCACACTAACGAGAAGCCGTTCGGTTGTGACCTCTGCGATTATAAATGCCGACAGAACGCGAATTTGAAACAGCATATGTTAAACCACACTAACGAGAAGCCCTTCGGTTGTGATCTTTGCGACTTTAGATGCCGACAGTTTGCAAATTTGAAACGGCACCAGTTAAAGCACACTAATGAGAGGCCGTTCGGTTGTGAGCTTTGCGATTTTAAATGCCGACACCCCGTAGATTTGAAACGACACAATTTAAAGCACACTGATGAGAAGCCGATTAGTTGTGATCTTTGCGATTATAAATGCCGAGAACTTGGAACTTTGAAACGGCACAAGGCCAAGCACACAGACGAGAAGCCGTTCGGTTGTGACCTTTGCGATTTTAAGAGCCGAGAACGCCGAAATGTGAAACAGCACAGGTTGAGGCACACTGACGAGAAGCCGTTCCGTTGCGACCTTTGCGATTATAAAGGCCGACAGCTCGCAAATTTGAAACAGCATATGTTAAACCACACTAACGAGAACCCCTTCAGTTGTGACCTTTGCGATTATAAATGCCGACAACTCGGCACCTTGAAAGTGCACAAGTTAAAGCACGCTAATGAAAAGCCGTTCGGTTGCGATCGTTGCGATTATAAATGCCGAGAACTTGGAAATTTGAAACGGCACAAGGCCAAACACACAGACGAGAAGCAGTTCGGTTGTGACCTTTGCGATTTTAAGTGTCGACAAGTCAAACAACTGAAGGAGCATCAGTTAAAGCACACCGATGAAAATACATATTCTTGAAGTTTTTGTTCAAATCTATGTTTATGTATGTATTTCAATTCGGCTTGCTTATCTGAAGGCAACAGCGTGCCCGGCTCGCTGCTGACTTGGTACGCGTGCCAAGTACGTCACGAGCCAAGAGCGCCTGAAAGTATCTGCGTGTGTGATGCCCTGACGTCATACATTTTCGTTCGTTTTTACGTTCCGCCGCTCCTTTACACTCAACCAAAAAAATCGTAATCATCAATCTACATCAATAAATAAATAAATAAAACTTGATTTGGATGACTAACGTAATGATTATTAAAATTTGTCTGACCAACGATTTTGTTGCTCGAATCAAAAAAGGTACATTCATCTATTAAAATAACATTTGATTTATTTTTTATGTAATTATTGATTAATTTAGTTTACTTATTTCTCTCGTTGTAAAAAACATACAATATCCAATAAAATACTATTCATATACTAACAATGAACTGATTTTTTGACTTCGCGAACATTGCTTCGGCGAAACGACGAGAAGCTTTCCAGGGGCCGTATTCTCGAATCGAAAGAACAAACTCGCAAGAGAACGTGACGTCAAAATGACGTATTTTTCTTACGATTTACGTAGTTTTGGACGAAAATTTACGTCATTTTGACGTCACGTAATCTTGCACGTTTGTTGGCGTCGATTCGAGAATACGGCCCAGGAAATTGCGGGGCCTGTGGAGCCTGTTAAGTTTTTAATCAATCATCAAAACTGTATTTTAAATTTTTGTACGAAATACTACGTCATTTTGACGTCACGTACTCTTGTATGTACGTTTGTTGGCGTCGATTCGAGAATACGGCCCAGGAAATTGCGGGGCCTGTGGAGCCTGTTAAGTTTTTAATCAATCATCAAAACTGTATTTTAAATTTTTGTACGAAATACTACGTCATTTTGACGTCACGTACTCTTGTATGTACGTTTGTTGGCGTCGATTCGAGAATACGGCCCAGGAAATTGCGGGGCCTGTGGAGCCTGTTAAGTTTTTAATCAATCATCAAAACTGTATTTTAAATTTTTGTACGAAAGCCTACGTCATTTTGACGTCACGTGCTCTTGTATGTACGTTTGTTGGCCTCGATTCGAGAATACGGCCCAGGAAATTGTGTGGCCTGTGGAGCCTGTTAAGTTTTTAATCAATCATCAAAACTGTATTTTAAATTTTTGTACGAAAGCCTACGTCATTTTGACGTCACGCACTCTTGTATGTACGTTTGTTGGCCTCGATTCGAGAATACGGCCCAGGAAATTGTGTGGCCTGTGGAGCCTGCTAAATTTTTAATCAATCATCAAAACTGTATTTTAAATTTTTGTACGAATTCCTACGTCATTTTGATGTCACGTACTCTTGTATGTACGTTTGTTGGCCTCGATTCGAGAATACGACCCAGGAAAGTGTGGGGACTGTGGAGCCTGTTAAGTTTTTAATCAATCATCAAAACTGTATTTTAAATTTTTGTACGAAAGCCTACGTCATTTTGACGTCACGTACTCTTGTATGTACGTTTGTTGGCCTCGATTCGAGAATACGGCCCAGGAAATTGCGGGGCCTGTGGAGCCTATTATATTTTTAATCTATCATAAAACTGTATTTTAAATTTTTATAGGAAATCTTACGTCATTTTGACGGCACGTACTCTTACACGTTTGTTGGCCTCGATGCGAGAATACGGCCCAGGAAATTGTGTGGCCTGTGGAGCCTGTTAAATTTTTAATCAATCATCAAAACTGTATTTTAAGTTTTTGTACGAATTCCTACGTCATTTTGATGTCACGTACTCTTGTATGTACGTTTGTTGGCCTCGATTCGAGAATACGGCCCAGGAAATTGTGGGGCCTGTGGAGCCTGTTAAGTTTTTAATCAACCATAAAACTGTATTTTAAATTTTTGTACGAAAGCCCACGTCATTTTGACGTCACGTACTCTTGTATGTACGTTTGTTGGCCTCGATTCGAGAATACGACCCAGGAAAGTGTGGGGACTGTGGAGCCTGTTAAGTTTTTAATCAATCATAAAACTGTATTTTAAGTTCTTGTACGAAAGCCTACGTCATTTTGACGTCACGTACTCTTGTATGTACGTTTGTTGGCCTCGGTTCGAGAATACGGCCCAGGAAATTGTGGGGCCTGTGGAGCCTGTTAAGTTTTTAATCAATCATCAAAACTGTATTTTAAATTTTTTTACGAAAGCCCACGTCATTTTGACGTCACGTACTCTTGTATGTACGTTTGTTGGCCTCGATTCGAGAATACGGCCCAGGAAATTGTGGGGCCTGTGGAGCCTGCTAAATTTTAAATCAATCATCAAAACTGTATTTTAAATTTTTGTACGAATTCCTACGTCATTTTGATGTCACGTACTCTTGTATGTACGTTTGTTGGCCTCGATTCGAGAATACGGCCCAGGAAATTGCGGGGCCTGTGGAGCCTGTTAAGTTTTTAATCAATCATCAAAACTGTATTTAAAATTTTTGTACGAAATACTACGTCATTTTGACGTCACGTACTCTTGTATGTACGTTTGTTGGCCTCGATTCGAGAATACGGCCCAGGAAATTGTGTGGCCTGTGGAGCCTGCTAAATTTTTAATCAATCATCAAAACTGTATTTTAAATTTTTGTACGAAAGCCTACGTCATTTTGACGTCACGTGCTCTTGTATGTACGTTTGTTGGCCTCGATTCGAGAATACGGCCCAGGAAATTGTGTGGCCTGTGGAGCCTGTTAAGTTTTTAATCAATCATCAAAACTGTATTTTAAATTTTTGTACGAAAGCCCACGTCATTTTGACGTCACGTGCTCTTGTTTGTACGTTTGTTGGCCTCGATTCGAGAATACGGTCCAGGAAATTGTGGGGCCTGTGGAGCCTGTTAAGTTTTTAATCAATCATCAAAACTGTATTTTAAATTTTTTTACGAAAGCCCACGTCATTTTGACGTCACGTACTCTTGTATGTACGTTTGTTGGCCTCGATTCGAGAATACGGCCCAGGAAATTGTGGGGCCTGTGGAGCCTGCTAAATTTTAAATCAATCATCAAAACTGTATTTTAAATTTTTGTACGAATTCCTACGTCATTTTGATGTCACGTACTCTTGTATGTACGTTTGTTGGCCTCGATTCGAGAATACGGCCCAGGAAATTGCGGGGCCTGTGGAGCCTGTTAAGTTTTTAATCAATCATCAAAACTGTATTTAAAATTTTTGTACGAAATACTACGTCATTTTGACGTCACGTACTCTTGTATGTACGTTTGTTGGCCTCGATTCGAGAATACGGCCCAGGAAATTGTGTGGCCTGTGGAGCCTGCTAAATTTTTAATCAATCATCAAAACTGTATTTTAAATTTTTGTACGAAAGCCTACGTCATTTTGACGTCACGTGCTCTTGTATGTACGTTTGTTGGCCTCGATTCGAGAATACGGCCCAGGAAATTGTGTGGCCTGTGGAGCCTGTTAAGTTTTTAATCAATCATCAAAACTGTATTTTAAATTTTTGTACGAAAGCCCACGTCATTTTGACGTCACGTGCTCTTGTTTGTACGTTTGTTGGCCTCGATTCGAGAATACGGTCCAGGAAATTGTGGGGCCTGTGGAGCCTGTTAAGTTTTTAATCAATCATCAAAACTGTATTTTAAATTTTTGTACGAAAGCCCACGTCATTTTGACGTCACGTGCTCTTGTATGTACGTTTGTTGGCCTCGGTTCTAGAATACGGTCCAGGAAATTGCGGGGCCTGTGGAGCCTGTTAAGTTTTTAATCAATCATCAAAACTGTATTTTAAATTTTTGTACGAAAGCCTACGTCATTTTGACGTCACGTACTCTTGTATGTACGTTTGTTGGCCTCGATTCGAGAATACGGCCCAGGAAATTGTGTGGCCTGTGGAGCCTGTTAAGTTTTTAATCAATCATAAAACTGTATTTTAAATTTTAAAATACATATAAATTTTAACAGCTCGCAGGATCTGCCCTCAAATGCACTTAGGCCCGTATTCATAAAAAAAAAAACTTACGCTATGCGTCCGCGCATTAAGAGTCGCTATATTTTATAAAGTACACATATTTTCCATATTTTTGGCGCACCATCAGTGAGAGTCTAAGAACATTTTATGAATTATTTTCCTATAATGTGGGAAATATGTGCAGTTTGTGAAATAGAGCGATTTATAAGTGAACGCAGAGCGTAAGTGGTGTTTATGAATACGGGTGTTAATGTCCTGAACAGGTATCTTTTGACGCCAATTTACGTCATTTTTAATTTTTAATTTAATTTTTAATTTGAATACTATCTTTACATGTGTGAAAATTCTAAGAGACTTTTTGTTTCAGGTATCAACGGATCGCTAAGCCTAAACCAGTCGATAAGAAACCCACCAAATGCCGGATTTGTGATTTAAAACTGATATCACGCACAACTTTGCGAAGACACATTTTAATACACACCGGCGAGAAGCCGTACAGCTGCGATCTTTGCAATTATAAATGCCGACAGCTTGGAAATTTGAAAAGTCACAAGTTAAGGCACACCGGTGAGAAGCCGTTCACTTGTGATCTTTGCGATTATAAATGCCGAAGCCTCGGCAGTTTGAAACAGCACAAGCTAAAGCACACCGATGAAAAGCCGTTCGGTCGTGAACTTGGCGATTTTAAATTCGTAGATATTGGAAAACTGAAACAAAACAGCAAGTTAAAGCACATCGCCGAGAAGCCGTTCAGTTGTGATCTTTGCGATTATAAATGCGGACGGCCTGGGACTTTGCAGTCCCACAAGTTAAAGCACACCGACGAGAAGCCGCTCAGCTGTGACCTTTGCGATTATAGATGCCGACAACTCGGCACCTTGAAAGTGCACAAGTTAAAGCACACCAATGAGAAGCCGTTCGGTTGCGATCTTTGCGATTATAAATGCCGAGAACTTGGAAACCTGAAACGGCACAAGGCCAAGCACACAGACGAGAAGGCGTTCGGTTGTGATCTCTGCGATTACAAATGCCGATACTTCGTGGATTTGAGACGGCACAAGTTAAAGCACATCGATGAGAAGCCGTTCGGTTGTGATCTTTGCGATTTTAAATGCCGACACCTCGGAAATTTGAAGTCCCACAGGCTGAAGCACACCAACGAGAAGCCGCTCAGCTGTGATCTTTGCGATTATAAGTGCCGACACCACAAAAGTTTGAAACTGCACAAGTTAAAACACGCTGACGAGAAGCCGTTCGGCTGTGATCGCTGTGACTTTAAATGCCGACAACTCTGCAACTTGAAGCGGCACATGTTAAAGCACAGTGATGAGAAGCCGTTCGGTTGTGATATGTGCGATTATAAATGCCGACGGTTGCAACATTTGAAACGGCATGCGTTAACACACACCAACGACAAGTCGTTCGGTTGTGATCTGTGCGATTTTAAATGCCGACAACTCGTCAGTTTGAAACAGCACAGGTTGATGCACACAGATGAGAAGCCGTTTAGTTGTGATCTGTACGATTATAAGTGCCGAGAAGTCAAGTCAGAAACAACATAAGTCGAAGCACACCGATGAGAATCGATAATCCTTGAGCTTCTTTTTGTTTTCTCATTATTTTCATTTATTGATCCCCTGTCGGCAATGCAAACGAAAAACAAAGAGCGTGGTGCGACCCAAGCAAATCGGAGCATTTATTTTATTTCGTTGGTTATTTATTGCTTAATAACCAACGAAATAAAATAAAAGCTCCGATTCGCTATTTTTTAAGACTCACAGCGATTTTAATTTTTTTCCATTACTAATTAATATCAAAAACTATTTACCGTAATGAGACAGGCACAGCGCAGCAAAACTTTAAACAATTATAAAAATATTAAAAAGAAGTTACCTCGCCCCCCCTCACCCCGCTTTTGTATTTAATGGCATTTTTGAATTCCTGACTCGATTCTAGCCTGAATTGATGGGTCGCACCATGGGTCTAACGTGAACGGTTCTCGAGTTTTTTTCATTTGTTTTTTAGGGTGCAACTAGGAAACCATTCCAGATAGACCCATGGTGCGACCCATCGATTCGGGCTAGAATTTACTCAGGAATTATTTTCTTTACTTAGTTTTGAGTTCTAATCTTTTTCGGCTGTTTATTTCTCGCTTGGCTGATTTTTGAGTTGAATTGGGGGCGGCTCTGTACATGTTGGACCTAATTATAATAAGTTCCAGTTTTACAAGTGGGGCTCAACTTTGAGCTGAGGCTTAAAACCTCAGCAACGATTATTTCAACAATCGTTGTGAAGGATTTAAGCTTCGGCTTAAAGTTAAACCGTCATTATAAAAGTGGGCCCAATTCAGTTTCGATTTTTTGTTTTCTTTTTCTAATTTTTATATGCAGCTGTTCTCGGTGTTGTGGGTGGGAAGTTGAATTGGTTTGACCTTGAGTTGTATGGGTTTGATTTGAGTTAAGTTTTTTTTGTTTGTTTGAGTTGTTCTCGGGTAGTGGGGAGTTGAATTAGGTTGACCTTGAGTTGTATGGGTTCGATTTGAGTTTTTTTTGTTTGTTTGTTGGGTGTTAATTTTAATCGTTTTAATTTTTCAGATTTAATTTTTTGAGAATTATTTTTTTTGTTTTCGTTCTGAATTTTAATTTTCTTTATTTTCCTGGAGATAGATCTCAAGTTTGGCTGAGTTCAGTTGGATGACGTTGGACTTAAATAATTCCAATTGAGTTTTTTCATTTTGTAATTTTATGTTTCAGTTTATTAATTTTTACAATCATTCTCGGATATGTAGAGTTGGGAGGAGTTGAATTGGGCTGACCTTGAGTTGGACGGGTTTGATCTGAGTTGAGTTTTAGATTTTTTCGGGTGTTAATTGTAATCGTTTTAATTTTTTTTTATTATTGTTTTCTTGTTTTCGTTCCGAATTTTAATTTTCTTTCTTTTCTTTGAGTTGCGTCAACTTAGGATGAGTTCAGTTGTTGGGTGACCTTGCTTCGAGTTGGACTTGAATAATTCCAATTGACTTTTCATTTTGTTGTTTTATCTTTCATTTTTCTAATTTTTATATTCATTTTGAGGTATGTAGAGTTGAGAAGAGTTAAATTGGGTTGACCTTGAGTTGGACATATTTGGTTTTAGCTGTTTTAATTAATGAGGATTGCTTTCTTTTGCTTAGGTGGACTTAGAATGGACTTATGCTGAACTGAGTTGAGTTGAACTTAATTTTTAACTATATTTTAATTTTTAAAATACATTTTTGAGTAGTTGTTTTTTGTTTTGGTTTGGAGTTTTACGTTATTTTTTTTTTGCCTGGGTTGAACAGAGTTACGGAATTGTTTTGTTTTGACCTTGGGCCGGATTGAATTGGACTTAATGTTGTTTTAATTTTGCTTAAGGTTTTATTTTTTTCAGCTTCAGTTTTGTAAAGTTTTCATTTTCAGCTTTAACTTCAATTACTTTGCTTGATGTCATTTTATTGTAATTTCTTGACTTTCTATTTCAATTTTATTGATTTTCGATTTTCATTTTCTTTGTCGGACCCCTTGCGTGTTTTTTTGTTTCATTTTTGTTTGCATTATTAAAATATTATTAAAGTATGTTTAATTTCATTGATCGTCTTTTGTTTTATTTCCTTGATTATTTCTCGTTTCATGCTGCAGTTCACTTTTTGAGTTCCGTTTTCTTACATTTTTTGTTTACCTTTTTGTATTTATTACTTTTTGTATTTATTATCCGCTTTTTTTTTCTTCTTCTCGTTTTGTTGTTTCGTCGAATTGTTTCGCTTTGATTCGTCGCTTGTTTCGCTTTATTTCGTCGTTCGTCTTCCGTTTTCGTTTGCGTTTAATCTAGTTTTACTACGTTCGTTTTATTTTATTAATTGTGTGTCATTTTCCGTTTCGTTGTTTTCACTTTTGCGTTTTTTTTTTTAATTTTTATTGTTCCTATTTCTGTTTATATTTATTGATTGTCTTTTGTTGCTTCGTTTCATTGATTATTTTGGTTTCGTTTCAATTTCTCGTTCACTTTTAGTCTTTTTGTTTTTTCCTTGCGCCACCGCCCTCTCCTTTAATAAACTTTTTGTTTTATTTTAATTATTTAATTTCAATGTTCTTTCCTTGTTTCTTCCGTTGACTTTTATTACATTTTATTATTCGCCTCTAGCTTTATTTTATATCTGCACAGTTCGTCTCTCGTTTTATTTTGCTGTCCGTTTTTGTTTTCGTTCGCGTTGAATTTATTTTTATTCTAATTTGATTGTTTTCTTCTCTTTTCCTATTTATTATTTGGCGACATCCCGAGTTTGCCCCCAAATCCACCCAATTTTCGGGTAACGAAACCTACGAAGAAGACCAAAGTGAAAAGCGATTAGGATTCGATTTTCTCAAAAGAAACAAAAAGTCTTGGTATAGGCAACCCAGTGTACACAGCCGACTGTATGTTGCCTAAACTGAGGATGAATTTTTTTTTTTATTGTAAAAAATGTGCCGATACTGATTTTTTTACGATTTACTTGGACTTAGAAAATGCAATTCTCTTGTTTTTTTTTTAATATTGAAACCCAATCAGCTTCCTTTAGCAAATTACTGTAAGCCTTAAATTTAGCATCATGTAAAAAATTCATGAGTTAACAAACATTTAAATATAGTTTGTAAAATATGGTAAATACGGACAATTAATTAAGTTTGTGTTAGGTTTATTATACAGTGTGTCCCCGGATGGACCTAACTATAAACTTATAAACTTCCTCATTTCGAATTCTAGGAAGAAAAGTCATTCTTCATAAAAAGTTTTGCTTCTTCTATCGAGTCTTCAGAAACTACCAAAATTTCAAAATAACAACATACAGGGTGCTTGGAGATCGAGACAAATGAAATTTGGTTAAAAGTAGAGTACCTTTTATTTGAAGGGAAAGTAAAAGTAAAAAAAAAAAAAAGGAAAAGAGATGTTGGTAATGTCAGAAGAGTCTCAAAGGTAGTTAGGTCCATCCGGAGACACCCTGTATAGCAAGCAATTTAGAATTGATGTTACTCCTGTATCTTGTAAAATTCCCATTCTGGTTTGTCGTATGTTCTGCGCAGAATGGAAAACAATTATTTACTTCCAATCAAGTACAGTTTTGATAAACAACAACAGAATCCCTGAAATCCTGTACGTAAAAATTAAATAAAGAATTTTTTTTGTAACCCTAGACCGTGTTTCTTTTATTTCGTTTCACTGCTCCTTTCGTGATGTACAAGAAATCGAAATTCGCCATTAATTGTGTGCAAAAAATCGAGCACTAAATGCGCATTCGCCATTAATTGTGTGCAAAAAATCGAGCTCCAGATGCGCCTTCGCCATTAATTGTGTGCAAAAAATCGAGCTTCAGATGCGCCTTCGCCATTAATTGTGTGCAAAAAAAAATCGAGCTCCAGATGCGCCTTCGCCATTAATTGTGTGCAAAAAATCGAGCTCTAGATGCGCCTTCACCATTAATTGTGTGCAAAAAAAATCGAGCTCCAGATGCGCCTTCGCCATTAATTGTGTGCAAAAAAAAATCGAGCTCCAGATGCGCCTTCGCCATTAATTGTGTGCAAAAAATCGAGCTTGACCTAAAAATAAATGTCGAGAATTAAATTTAACTAACCTTCAAAATCAAAAACGTCAAGCGCAAAATCTAAAAAACAAAAAACTTTTTGTTTCAGGTTTCGACGAATCCCCGAAAGCAATGCGAACGCGAGCGAGCAAACATTCGAATGCCGAATATGTGAATCCAGGTTGAGATCGCGCGCGAAACTGCGCAGGCACATTTTAATACACACCGGCGAGAAGCCGTTCAGCTGCGGCGTTTGCGAAACCAAATGCCAAGATATCAGCGGTTTGAAAACGCACATGTTAATACACACGGGCGAGAAGCCGTTCACCTGCGACCTTTGCGATTACAAATGTCGACAGCGTAGCAACTTGAAGGTTCACATGTTGAAGCACGCAAGCGAGAAGCCGTTCACTTGCGGTCTTTGCGATTATAAATGCCGATACCTTGGAAGTTTGAAAAGACACCAGTTAGGGCACACCGATAAGAAGCCGTTCAGTTGTAATCTCTGCGATTACAAATGTCGAGACTGCAAACAGCTAAAGCGCCACAAGTTCAAGCATACCGACGAAAAGCCGTTCGGCTGTGGCCTCTGCGATTATAAATGCCTGGACCCGCGCAGTTTGAAACGGCACAAGTCGAAGCACGCGGATGAGAAGCCGTTCACTTACGCTCTCTGCGGAGACCTCGGAAATTTGAACTTGAAGCACAATGACGAGAAGCCGTTCGGTTGTGACCTCTGCGGTTTTAAATGCCGGTACGTCGGAAGTCTGAAAAGGCACAAGTTAAGGCACACCGACGAGAAGCCGTTCGGCTGTGATCTTTGCGATTATAGATGTCGAGAGCGCGAGAATTTGAAACGGCACACGTTCAAGCATACTGACGAGAAGCCGTTCGATTGTGACATTTGCGATTATAAATGTAAAGACCTTAGAAATTTGTTACGGCACAAGTTGAAACACAGTGATGAGAAGCCGCTCAGTTGTGAGCTTTGCTATTATAAATGCCGACATTTCGCGAGTATGCGACGACACAAGTTGTTAAAGCATACTAGTCAGAGCATGACAACCCAGTAAGCGCAAGTCAAGACCGGAAACCATTAAATAACCATGAAAGGTCATAGGTTAACACACAACGGCTAGAAGCCACACTACACTTCAGAAAAATTTATCGAATTAGATAAGCAGATTAGGTATAGCGGTCCCATTTAATTGTAAATGAAATGACTTTGAACCTTAGAATGTGAAACATGTTCAGCTGTATGTGCATTATTAAATCTGTCACATTCTAACATAGAATTAAATTTAATCCTAACTTAAATCTTTTGTGTAACTCAGCAGCCTGCGTCTACTGAAAGTATAAAAATTCCTTTTTGAAATTAGAAGAAAATAAAATAGAAAATTGAAGAAGCGATCGAGCGATTGTGAAACGTTCGGTCTTCTTCCACATTTAAATAGCGTCCGGTTAAAGGTTAACTATTTTCTTTAAAAAAAAAGCAAAAGAAAACTGCGTAATCTCAGCGATCCATTAAAAAAGTGACTGCGGTTCTTTTCAGTCTCACGTTAAAATTTTGTGAATTTTTTAATATTTTTCTATATTTTTAAAAAAAGAGCGCCAAAATTTGTTTTGCACAAGCGCGCTGGGTTGGGTTGACCTTGAAGGTTCTTTTGTAAAATTAAAACAAATTCTTTTCAATTTCTTACGTAATTTTTTTTTTAAGTTTTAAATATTATTTTATTTTTTTTAAAAGAGCGCCAAATTTTTCTTTTTTGCCCAAACGTATATTAATTTCTTTACTTTTCTGAAAATTTTTAAAAATTCTTCTCTTGGGTTGGATTAACTGAGATTCACATCGGTTTGATTGGGTATATCTTGAACTACTAAAAAAAAAAAAATTAATTCTCTTGGGCCGTGTTCACTTAAGTTCCCTTCGGTAGGTTTGAGTTGACCTTGAAAGTCTTTTTTTTTAATTAAAACAACTTCTTTCAACTTCTTACGTTAATTTTTCGATTTCTTTAAAAAAATTTTAATTTTTTAAAAAGAGCTCCAAAACTTGTTTAATTTTATGATTTTTTTTGAGATTTTTTTAAAAATTCTTTTTATTAAATTCAATTGGGTTGGGTTCACTTAAGTTCTCTCCGATTGGGTGGACCTTGAATAGTTTTTTTTTTTTTTAATTAAAACAAGTTCATTCAGGTTCCCTTTGGTTGGGTTGGATTGTCCTTGAAAGTCTTTTTTTTAATTAAAACAAGTTCTTTCAACTTCTTACGTTAATTTTTCGATTTTTAAAAAAAAATTAAATTTTTTAAAAAGAGCTCCAAAACTTGTTTAATTTTATATGATTTTTTTTGAAAAATTCTTTTTATTAAATTCAATTGGGTTGGGTTCACTTAAGTTCACTCCGATTGGGTTGACCTTGAATTGTTTTTTTTCTTAATTAAAACGAGTTCATTCGGGTTCCCTTTGGTTGGGTTGGATTGTCCTTGAAAGTCTTTTTTTTTTAATTAAAACAAGTTCTTTCAACTTCTTACGTTAATTTTTCGAATTTTTAAATATTTTTTAATTTTTTAAAAAGAGCACCAAAGCTTGTTTAATTTTATATGATTTTTTTGGAGATTCTTTTTTTTTTCTTTTTTTTAAATTCAATTGGGTTGGGTTCGCTTAAGTTCGTTCCGAATAGGTTGACCTTGAATAGTTTTTTTTTTTTTTTTAATTAAAACGAGTTCACTCAGGTTCCCTTCGGTTGCGTTGGATTGTCCTTGAAAGTCTTTTTTTTTAATTAAAACAATTTCTTACGTTAATTTTTCGAATTTTTAAATATTTTTTAATTTTTTAAAAAGAGCACCGAAGCTTGTTTAATTTTATATGATTTTTTTGGAGATTTTTTTTTTAATTCTTTTTATTAAATTCAATTGGGTTGGGTTCGCTTAAGTTCGTTCCGAATAGGTTGACCTTGAATAGTTTTTTTTTTTTTTTTTTAATTAAAACGAGTTCACTCAGGTTCCCTTCGGTTGCGTTGGATTGTCCTTGAAAGTCTTTTTTTTTAATTAAAACAATTTCTTACGTTAATTTTTCGAATTTTTAAATATTTTTTTATATTTTAAAAAGAGCACCAAAGTTTGTTTTTTCACGTGATTTACTTTTTGGAAAAAAATTCTTCTCTTGGGTTGAGCTCACTTGGATTCAGTTGAGTTAAGTTGACCTTGAAATACCAAGAATTTTTTAATTCACTGGGATTGGGTTCACTTAATTTCTTTCCAGTTGGGTTGGATTGACCTTGAAATATCTCTTTTTTTAATTAAAACGAGTTTTTTTTTCAATTTCTTACATTAATTTTTTTTGAATTTTTATGTGTACGTATACCCATTTTTTTTTAAAAAGAACTATTTTTTATTTTTACTTTTTTTTAATGTTTAATTATTTTCTCTCACCGAACGTCATTTTTTATTAAATTACTTTTTCTTTTCCACTTTTTTCACTTTGCGAAGTTCATTTAAATGTCATTTTTTTTTAGTTAGTCACTTCACATAACCTAAAATGTCTTATTTACTGAACACATTCAACAAAAGTAAGGTTATGTGTAAAGTTACTGCACGCAAATGCAACGGGCGCCATTTTCTTCACCCGGACTAAGAGACACAAAAAGAAGTTAAACTAAAAATACTGAGTTTTTTTTGTTTTTCTCGGAAAAATACCTGAATTTCCACCAATTATTATAAAAACACGGCTTATTTTATTACGCACGAAACAATTTTCATCCTCCTGCTCGTTGCATCAGAAGCAAGCGTCTGTAACTAAATTGTTACTTTTTTTTAATCTCTTCAGATTACTTTTTCTAATTTACTTTATTTCATTTCATTTTTCCTGATTAATTAAATCAATAGTGGAAGCTTAAAGTATTTTGAGGTTAAGTTCCTTTCCGGCGTTCCGTTCGTGTGTAACTGAATTGCCTTTATAGTTTCTTGCAAATTAATAATTGTGAAGAGAGCTCAAGACGCGCCCTCAGGCGGCCAGGCGTTTGATCTTATACTGTGCGGAAACTTCTGCTGATGAGGCCCCAATTAGAGCCGAAATAGAGAGATTGCTTGAGGGCCGCACCGCAATCTGAACAGATTTCTGATTTTATCTTTATCTTTATAAATAAAATATAATTAAGAACGAATGAACTTTCAAATTAACAAGATTTCTTTTGTTTCAGGTGTCAACGAATCGCTAAAGCTGAACCAGTCAATAAGAAATCAACCGTATGCCGGATATGTGATTTAAAATTGACGTCGCATTCAGTTTTGCGCAGACATATCTTGATACATACCGGTGAAAAACCGCTCGGTTGTGATCTTTGCGATTATAAATGTCGACACCGCCGTAGTTTAAAACTTCACAAGTTAAAGCACGCCGGCGAGAAGCCGTTCAGTTGTGACCTTTGCGATTATAAATGTCTACAACTCATTAACTTGAAACGTCACAAGTTACAGCATGCGAATGAAATGCCATTCAGTTGTGATGTTTGCGATTTTAAAAGCCGACGAGCTACGTATTTGAAGGATCACAAGTTGAAGCACACGGATGAGAAGCCGCTCAGCTGTGATTTCTGCGCATATAAATGCCGACATCCCAACAGTTTGAAAATCCACAAGTTGAAACACATCACTGAGAAGCCGTTCGGTTGTGATCTTTGCGATTTCAAATTCCGACACCCCAACAGTTTGAAACTCCACAAGTTAATACACACTGACGAGAAGCCGCTCAGTTGTGATGTTTGCAGTTATAAATGCCGACATCTCAAGAGTTTCAAGCTCCACAAGTTAAAGCACACCGACGAGAAACCGTTCGGTTGTGATCTGTGCGATTTTAAATGCCGAGAACTTGGTAGTTTGAAGCGGCACAAGTTAAAGCACACCGACGAGAAGCCGTTCAGCTGTGATCTTTGCGATTATAGATGCCGAGAACATGGAAGTTTGAAACGGCACAAATTGAAGCACACTAATGAGAAGCCGTTCAGTTGTGACCTTTGCGATTTTAAATACCGCTACCTCGAGAGTCTGAAATCCCACAGGTTAAAGCACGCCAACGAGAAGCCGTTCAGTTGTGACCTTTGCGATTATAAATGCCGACAGCTCAGAAGCTTGAAACGGCACAAGGTGAGACACACAGGTGAGAAACCGTTCAGCTGTGATCTTTGCGATTATAAATGTGGACAAGTCACACAATTGAAACGGCATAAGTTAAGACACACCGATGAGAAGTCGAAAAACCTAGTAATCTGAAATAACACAAGTAAAGACACTGCCCAGAAAGTATTAAATAATCATTGGGCTTACAAATGCCGAGTTGCTTCACGCACATTTGAGAGCTTGAAGTTTTTTTTTTTTTTAATAGTAATTGTAAGCGTGCGGCGGGGGGTTGAATAGGGGTGACACCTGTGCCTCAGAAAAGCCAGAAAACAAAATATCCCCCTTTTTGCGCGCGATCTTTTCTAGCAATTTCATGCGAAGCTTGAACTTATTATTGATAATTGTTTGTATGCGTTAATTATTAAACGCGTTAAAACCGAGAAATTCATGCCTATAAATAGATCACAGATGCAAACAAATGCAGGTCTGTACTCGTTTCAACTTGTGCGTTTTTAAAAGTGCTTTCAAAATAAAAATTTTGAGGCTACTGTAATTTTGTAATGTACGATCTCAGGTTTTTACATTCATGGGACATTCATAACCAGTTGCACCAAACACTTGAGGTCAGTTTAACTTTAAGCACCGCTTAGAATGTGATTTACTAAATGTTTTGTAACCTCAAATGTCACATTATAAGCAGTACTTAAATTTAAGCTCGGCTTAAGTGTTTGGTGCAACCGGCCATCAGTCAGTAAAGCGGTAACAGGCAGTTAGCCATCGATTAGCAGAAATGGATGCGGTTCAGTACATCGCGTCGGCGTCGCAGTGAGTTAGTGAATTCGTGATTGGTGTTGGCCTCGGATGAAGAGACGAGGAACGCTGATGATAAGAAACGAAACTTTATTGATTTTTGGGTTAAGTATGCAAAGCAGGCGAGTGATCGACAAGTAATAACTATTTCCGTCAACATACCTTAGATTGGAGGGAGCTCCAGGGAATCTCGGAAATCTGATTTAATATTTAGTCGTGTGCAATTTTTTTTTTTTTTTTAAATAAAAATAACGATTCTATAAAATTTTATTATTTGTTTACTTTATGTGTTATTAACTATTACTATTATTATTATTAACCAAGAACCTCCAATGTGACGTGTCTTGGGCTTTGTCTACTTTTTTGCCAGTTTTGCGCAAAAAATACCGCAACGAGCACCCGTGATATATGAAAATTCCCAGCTGTGAATCATCGGTAACTTCAGATGATGACGCACATAACCGAGTGCAGCTCCGCGAGCTTTCGCGAAATAGCCCGAACGATAGAGCTCGTCCCGAGTTCTGGAAAGCTCGCCTCGAGTTCCGGGAAGCTCCCGGAATGCTCCGGCGTCCACGATCCGAAAATATTCTGCCGATTATGGTTTGTAAGCGCTTGGTGCTAAAAATAAATCTCTTGGTGTGTAGTGGAAATTCTATTTTATTTATTTATTTATTTATTTTCACTACTTACTGCGTTTTGTGTAAACTCGCGTCGCACTGTAATCTTAAGAGATTCTTTGTTTCAGATGTCAAAAGATCCCTAAATCTGAACCAGCGGACGAGAAAGCGATCGTATGCCGAGTATGCGATTCTCAATTTAAATCGCGCGCAAATTTGCGCAGGCATGTTTCAATACACACCGGCGAGAAGCCGTTCGGTTGTGATCACTGCGATTATAAATGCCGACGTCGCGCGGACATGAAACAACACGTGCTAACGCACACCGAAGAAAAGCCGCTCAGTTGTGACCTTTGCGATTACAGATGTCGACAGCGAAAATGTTTGAGACAACACAGGTTCAAGCATACCGACGAGAAGCCGTTCGGCTGTGACCTTTGCGATTACAAATGCCGACAGTTCGAAAATTTGAAGCGGCACAAGCTGAGGCACACTGATGAGAAGCCGTACGGTTGTGACCTTTGCGATTATAAGTGTCGACAGCGCAAGTGTTTGAAACCGCACATGATCAAGCATACTGATAGGAAGCCGGTCAGTTGCGATTATAAATGCCAACGCGTAAGAAAATCTGAAAAGACACAGGTTAAAGCACACCGATGAGAAGCCGTTGTGATCTTTGCAAATGCCGATATCCCGCAAGTTTGCGACGCGACGGCACGAATTAAGACATCATTAAAAAGAGACCGTTTGGATATAAGTATAACTTTGAAAATGCTCAAATTAAAGCCTAAGATTAACGAAAATTGTAACAGCGATTGATTTATTTAAATATTGGTTAAAATTTAATAGTAATATTTACGATACGATAGGTTAATGGGTTCGTTCCCCTTTAAAAAAAAATTTTTGCTATTTTTTAATTGGAAACGTCAATAAAATATTGAAAGAAAATATTCTATTTTTGCCCTTTGTATGTACAGCGTGTTCCCCGATTGACTTCGCGCTACGTATAATGACCAGAAATTCTTGAATTCAGATGTTTGCAGTTCAGTTTTGCTGAGCTAAGATAAAAAACGATCCCCTCCTTCCTCCATCCTTCTTCATTTTCTTGTCTTTCCCCCGTATGTTTTTTGGAATCTCACCGAAAGAGGCCACCCGCTGGTTTTAATCAGTTTCGGGTGTTTGGATAATTTATTATTATTATTATTATTTACTTGTTCTTTTGCTGGTAGCCGTGGTTCTGCCACGTTTAATTATTTAATCATTAGTTTTTTTTTTTGGTCAGGTACGCTTGGTCCTTCAGGCTACACCCCCCTTCTGAGATTTAAGTTTAATTTTTTACTTTTTATGCAAGTGTTTTAAAATTTCGCGTGAGGCGTCCGCGTGGATCTGTCGCGCATGCCGAAATCGTACTTTTTTTACCGAATGTTTAGACCGTTTATATTTTGGGTCCATTTTAATTTTATTTTAGAAATGAAATTCATTACCGTCCGCGTGGATCCGTCGCGTGTGCCGAAATCGTACTTTTTTTTACCGAATGTTTAAACCGTTTATATTTTGGGTCTATTTTAATTTTATTTTAGAAATTAAATTCATTACGGTTCCTTTTTTTAGTGGCGCCTTATTTGTATAGCCGAAAGGAGCCGTTTACTGTCATTTGTTGTTGACATTAAAGTTCCTGTTTTCATTTACCCGAACGAGTTGTCTTTTTTTATTTTGGATGGTGGAACTCCTCGGTTACTGATGGCGTCAACTTGGGACCTTTAGCGTTGAATCTAACTGAAAAAATCACCTAGTGGTGTGTTTGGAAATTCGGAAGGCTAAATAATAATAATAATTGTTTATTTTTTGTTGAACATCTATGTGAATTTGCGAAGTTGTCATCGATGTTATACATTTATCGATCCATGTCCCATCCCTACCATCCAGTGCTAGAGAAGTATCGATTCCTTACCAGATTCGGCCGGCGCAGGAGCCGATTTAAATCAGTTTTTTTTTTTACCAGAGCAGTACACTGACAAATCGCTCTCACGTACGTCGCGCGCTCTCTATAGTAGTCCGACTATCACATACGCAAGCACGATCGCCCAGCGCTCTATTTTTGTAGTTAGGCCTACCGTACACACACATTTTGCTTCCTCGTGACGCCAATTTTTAATTTAACTTGCTCTGCCCAGTAAGTAACATGGGAGACTTTCCTCGTAATTATTAAATCGATCAGTAATCGTTACGTTGAGGAATGTGTGTGAAAATTCTAAGAGACTTTCTGTTACAGGTTTCAACCGGTCGCTGAAGTGAAACGCGTCAATGACAAACCAAATACATGCCGAATATGTGATTTCAAATTAATGTCACGCACAGATCTGCGCAGACACATCTTAATACATACCGGCGAGAAGCCGTTCAGTTGTGAGCTTTGCGATTATAAATGCAGACACATCGGAAGTTTGAAACGGCACATCTTAAGGCACACTAACGAGACGCCGTTCAGCTGTGATGTTTGCGATCATAAGTGCCGAGACCTCGGAAACTTGAAGTCACACATGTTAAAGCACACCGATGAGAAGCCGTTTGGTTGCGATCTTTGCAGTTATAAATGCCGACAGCTCAGAGCTTTGAAGTACCATAAGTTAAAGCACACCGACGAGAAGCCGTTCGGTTGTGATCTTTGCGGCTACAAATCGCGACATCGCAAAAGTTTGAAATTCCACGAGTTAAAGCACACGGGTGAGAAACCGTTCGGTTGTGACGCTTGCGATTATAGATGTCGTGACCTCGGAAGCTTGAAGTCCCACAAGTTAAAGCACACGAAAGAGAAACCGTTCGTCTGTGATTTGTGCGATTATAAATGCAGACGCCCCGTAAGTTTGAAGCAGCACATGTTAAGACACACCGATGAGAAGCCGTTCAGTTGTGGACTTTGCGATTATAAATGTCGACAAGTCACACAAATCAGGAGACATATATTAAAGCACACTGGCGAGAAGTCGACATCTGAAAAAACACAGTGTGACCGGAAACTATTAAATAAGCTGTAATCTCTGGGCTTACAATTGCCGAGTTGTTTCATCTTCAAAAGAATAGAAACACAGGGAAATTAAATAAATAGATTAAGATGAAAGAAAATTCTGCTATTTTTTTTTTATGTCCAAACCAGAAAGGCGTTTTCGCTAGACCTAAAATAAAATATTGTTACAGTTGTAAATTGGAACATTCTACATTCAGACAACCAGGGCAAGCGATTTCATCAAGCGGGTAATGTAATTGAACGCCGGGCATGTTACGAATAAAGCAATGCGCGAATCAACAAAAATTGCGTATAGAATGTGCGAATAGAATAAAATTTAAACAGGCAGTCGAATCAGGAGCGGCACCAATCGAACCAGGAG
Source organism: Prosopocoilus inquinatus (assembly GCA_036172665.1). NCBI lineage: Eukaryota > Metazoa > Arthropoda > Insecta > Coleoptera > Lucanidae > Prosopocoilus > Prosopocoilus inquinatus. The sequence goes on from CM069876.1 coordinate 49,386,625, forward strand.
CGACTACGAATTGGCATCATCAGCCAACTCGAAAAAGGGGAGCCACCCGGAACCATTCCAAAACCAAGGACGCTGTTCCCAAGATCACCAGCATCCTGACGGCGATCGTAGGACGCCTCTCTGCCACCGCCCGACTATCCCCAGCCAGAAGCTGCCAACTTCAACCCCGGTTAAATACAGTCAATGATTCATTGCATTTCGTTTTCTGATTTTTCTGACGTTTTGTCCCAAGAAACCGAAAACTGTAGAGTATTAGAAGAACGTATTTTGTATATTCCTCCGTAAACTAATTTTACTTACTTGAAATAAGTGCGAATTAATTTTCAAGTTGCGTGTGAAAATTCTGAGAGAGGTCCTTTGTTTCAGATGTCAACGCATCGCTGAAGCCAAATCGGCAAATAAGAAAACAATCGTATGCCGGATATGTGATGCTGAATTTAAACGTCGCGCGTACCTGCGCACGCATATTTTAATACATACCGGCGAGAAGCCGTTCAGTTGTGACGTGTGCGATTTTAAATGCCGACAGAAGGGAAGGTTGAACCAACACAAATTACAGCACACCAATGAGAAGCCGTTCGGTTGTGATCTCTGCGATTATAAATCCCGGGAGCTCGGAACTTTGAAGAGGCACAAGTTGAGGCACGCTGACGAGAAGCCGTTCGGTTGTGATCTGTGCGATTATAAATGCCGGGAGCTCCGAACTTTGAAAAGGCACAAGCTGAGGCACGGTGGTGAAAAGCCTTTCGGTTGTGATCTTTGCGATTTTAAATGTCGTCGCCTCGGCAGTTTGAAACAGCACAAATTGAAGCACGCGGATGAAAAGCCGTTCGGTTGTGATCTCTGCGATTATAAGTGCGGCGCGCTCGGAACTTTGAAAGGGCACAAGTTAAGGCACGGCGATGAAAAGCCGTTCGGTTGTGATCTCTGTGATCATAGATGCTGGGAACTGCGAACTTTGAAAAGGCACAAGTTGAAGCACGGCGATGAGAAGCCGTTCGGTTGTGATGTCTGCGATTTTAAATGCCGACACGTCGGAAGTTTGAAGCTGCACAAGTTGAAGCACGCCAATGAGATGCCGTTCAGTTGTGATTCCTGCGATTATAAGGGTCGACATCTCGTAAGTTTGGAACGGCACAAGTTGAAACACACCGATGAGAAGCCGTTCGGCTGTGATCTTTGCGATTATAGATGTCGAGAGCGCGAGAATTTGAAACGGCACACGTTCAAGCATACTGACGAGAAGCCGTTCGATTGTGACATTTGCGATTATAAATGTAAAGACCTTAGAAATTTGTTACGGCACAAGTTGAAACACAGTGATGAGAAGCCGCTCAGTTGTGAGCTTTGCTATTATAAATGCCGACATTTCGCGAGTATGCGACGACACAAGTTGTTAAAGCATACTAGTCAGAGCATGACAACCCAGTAAGCGCAAGTCAAGACCGGAAACCATTAAATAACCATGAAAGGTCATAGGTTAACACACAACGGCTAGAAGCCACACTACACTTCAGAAAAATTTATCGAATTAGATAAGCAGATTAGGTATAGCGGTCCCATTTAATTGTAAATGAAATGACTTTGAACCTTAGAATGTGAAACATGTTCAGCTGTATGTGCATTATTAAATCTGTCACATTCTAACATAGAATTAAATTTAATCCTAACTTAAATCTTTTGTGTAACTCAGCAGCCTGCGTCTACTGAAAGTATAAAAATTCCTTTTTGAAATTAGAAGAAAATAAAATAGAAAATTGAAGAAGCGATCGAGCGATTGTGAAACGTTCGGTCTTCTTCCACATTTAAATAGCGTCCGGTTAAAGGTTAACTATTTTCTTTAAAAAAAAAGCAAAAGAAAACTGCGTAATCTCAGCGATCCATTAAAAAAGTGACTGCGGTTCTTTTCAGTCTCACGTTAAAATTTTGTGAATTTTTTAATATTTTTCTATATTTTTAAAAAAAGAGCGCCAAAATTTGTTTTGCACAAGCGCGCTGGGTTGGGTTGACCTTGAAGGTTCTTTTGTAAAATTAAAACAAATTCTTTTCAATTTCTTACGTAATTTTTTTTTTAAGTTTTAAATATTATTTTATTTTTTTTAAAAGAGCGCCAAATTTTTCTTTTTTGCCCAAACGTATATTAATTTCTTTACTTTTCTGAAAATTTTTAAAAATTCTTCTCTTGGGTTGGATTAACTGAGATTCACATCGGTTTGATTGGGTATATCTTGAACTACTAAAAAAAAAAAAATTAATTCTCTTGGGCCGTGTTCACTTAAGTTCCCTTCGGTAGGTTTGAGTTGACCTTGAAAGTCTTTTTTTTTAATTAAAACAACTTCTTTCAACTTCTTACGTTAATTTTTCGATTTCTTTAAAAAAATTTTAATTTTTTAAAAAGAGCTCCAAAACTTGTTTAATTTTATGATTTTTTTTGAGATTTTTTTAAAAATTCTTTTTATTAAATTCAATTGGGTTGGGTTCACTTAAGTTCTCTCCGATTGGGTGGACCTTGAATAGTTTTTTTTTTTTTTAATTAAAACAAGTTCATTCAGGTTCCCTTTGGTTGGGTTGGATTGTCCTTGAAAGTCTTTTTTTTAATTAAAACAAGTTCTTTCAACTTCTTACGTTAATTTTTCGATTTTTAAAAAAAAATTAAATTTTTTAAAAAGAGCTCCAAAACTTGTTTAATTTTATATGATTTTTTTTGAAAAATTCTTTTTATTAAATTCAATTGGGTTGGGTTCACTTAAGTTCACTCCGATTGGGTTGACCTTGAATTGTTTTTTTTCTTAATTAAAACGAGTTCATTCGGGTTCCCTTTGGTTGGGTTGGATTGTCCTTGAAAGTCTTTTTTTTTTAATTAAAACAAGTTCTTTCAACTTCTTACGTTAATTTTTCGAATTTTTAAATATTTTTTAATTTTTTAAAAAGAGCACCAAAGCTTGTTTAATTTTATATGATTTTTTTGGAGATTCTTTTTTTTTTCTTTTTTTTAAATTCAATTGGGTTGGGTTCGCTTAAGTTCGTTCCGAATAGGTTGACCTTGAATAGTTTTTTTTTTTTTTTTAATTAAAACGAGTTCACTCAGGTTCCCTTCGGTTGCGTTGGATTGTCCTTGAAAGTCTTTTTTTTTAATTAAAACAATTTCTTACGTTAATTTTTCGAATTTTTAAATATTTTTTAATTTTTTAAAAAGAGCACCGAAGCTTGTTTAATTTTATATGATTTTTTTGGAGATTTTTTTTTTAATTCTTTTTATTAAATTCAATTGGGTTGGGTTCGCTTAAGTTCGTTCCGAATAGGTTGACCTTGAATAGTTTTTTTTTTTTTTTTTTAATTAAAACGAGTTCACTCAGGTTCCCTTCGGTTGCGTTGGATTGTCCTTGAAAGTCTTTTTTTTTAATTAAAACAATTTCTTACGTTAATTTTTCGAATTTTTAAATATTTTTTTATATTTTAAAAAGAGCACCAAAGTTTGTTTTTTCACGTGATTTACTTTTTGGAAAAAAATTCTTCTCTTGGGTTGAGCTCACTTGGATTCAGTTGAGTTAAGTTGACCTTGAAATACCAAGAATTTTTTAATTCACTGGGATTGGGTTCACTTAATTTCTTTCCAGTTGGGTTGGATTGACCTTGAAATATCTCTTTTTTTAATTAAAACGAGTTTTTTTTTCAATTTCTTACATTAATTTTTTTTGAATTTTTATGTGTACGTATACCCATTTTTTTTTAAAAAGAACTATTTTTTATTTTTACTTTTTTTTAATGTTTAATTATTTTCTCTCACCGAACGTCATTTTTTATTAAATTACTTTTTCTTTTCCACTTTTTTCACTTTGCGAAGTTCATTTAAATGTCATTTTTTTTTAGTTAGTCACTTCACATAACCTAAAATGTCTTATTTACTGAACACATTCAACAAAAGTAAGGTTATGTGTAAAGTTACTGCACGCAAATGCAACGGGCGCCATTTTCTTCACCCGGACTAAGAGACACAAAAAGAAGTTAAACTAAAAATACTGAGTTTTTTTTGTTTTTCTCGGAAAAATACCTGAATTTCCACCAATTATTATAAAAACACGGCTTATTTTATTACGCACGAAACAATTTTCATCCTCCTGCTCGTTGCATCAGAAGCAAGCGTCTGTAACTAAATTGTTACTTTTTTTTAATCTCTTCAGATTACTTTTTCTAATTTACTTTATTTCATTTCATTTTTCCTGATTAATTAAATCAATAGTGGAAGCTTAAAGTATTTTGAGGTTAAGTTCCTTTCCGGCGTTCCGTTCGTGTGTAACTGAATTGCCTTTATAGTTTCTTGCAAATTAATAATTGTGAAGAGAGCTCAAGACGCGCCCTCAGGCGGCCAGGCGTTTGATCTTATACTGTGCGGAAACTTCTGCTGATGAGGCCCCAATTAGAGCCGAAATAGAGAGATTGCTTGAGGGCCGCACCGCAATCTGAACAGATTTCTGATTTTATCTTTATCTTTATAAATAAAATATAATTAAGAACGAATGAACTTTCAAATTAACAAGATTTCTTTTGTTTCAGGTGTCAACGAATCGCTAAAGCTGAACCAGTCAATAAGAAATCAACCGTATGCCGGATATGTGATTTAAAATTGACGTCGCATTCAGTTTTGCGCAGACATATCTTGATACATACCGGTGAAAAACCGCTCGGTTGTGATCTTTGCGATTATAAATGTCGACACCGCCGTAGTTTAAAACTTCACAAGTTAAAGCACGCCGGCGAGAAGCCGTTCAGTTGTGACCTTTGCGATTATAAATGTCTACAACTCATTAACTTGAAACGTCACAAGTTACAGCATGCGAATGAAATGCCATTCAGTTGTGATGTTTGCGATTTTAAAAGCCGACGAGCTACGTATTTGAAGGATCACAAGTTGAAGCACACGGATGAGAAGCCGCTCAGCTGTGATTTCTGCGCATATAAATGCCGACATCCCAACAGTTTGAAAATCCACAAGTTGAAACACATCACTGAGAAGCCGTTCGGTTGTGATCTTTGCGATTTCAAATTCCGACACCCCAACAGTTTGAAACTCCACAAGTTAATACACACTGACGAGAAGCCGCTCAGTTGTGATGTTTGCAGTTATAAATGCCGACATCTCAAGAGTTTCAAGCTCCACAAGTTAAAGCACACCGACGAGAAACCGTTCGGTTGTGATCTGTGCGATTTTAAATGCCGAGAACTTGGTAGTTTGAAGCGGCACAAGTTAAAGCACACCGACGAGAAGCCGTTCAGCTGTGATCTTTGCGATTATAGATGCCGAGAACATGGAAGTTTGAAACGGCACAAATTGAAGCACACTAATGAGAAGCCGTTCAGTTGTGACCTTTGCGATTTTAAATACCGCTACCTCGAGAGTCTGAAATCCCACAGGTTAAAGCACGCCAACGAGAAGCCGTTCAGTTGTGACCTTTGCGATTATAAATGCCGACAGCTCAGAAGCTTGAAACGGCACAAGGTGAGACACACAGGTGAGAAACCGTTCAGCTGTGATCTTTGCGATTATAAATGTGGACAAGTCACACAATTGAAACGGCATAAGTTAAGACACACCGATGAGAAGTCGAAAAACCTAGTAATCTGAAATAACACAAGTAAAGACACTGCCCAGAAAGTATTAAATAATCATTGGGCTTACAAATGCCGAGTTGCTTCACGCACATTTGAGAGCTTGAAGTTTTTTTTTTTTTTAATAGTAATTGTAAGCGTGCGGCGGGGGGTTGAATAGGGGTGACACCTGTGCCTCAGAAAAGCCAGAAAACAAAATATCCCCCTTTTTGCGCGCGATCTTTTCTAGCAATTTCATGCGAAGCTTGAACTTATTATTGATAATTGTTTGTATGCGTTAATTATTAAACGCGTTAAAACCGAGAAATTCATGCCTATAAATAGATCACAGATGCAAACAAATGCAGGTCTGTACTCGTTTCAACTTGTGCGTTTTTAAAAGTGCTTTCAAAATAAAAATTTTGAGGCTACTGTAATTTTGTAATGTACGATCTCAGGTTTTTACATTCATGGGACATTCATAACCAGTTGCACCAAACACTTGAGGTCAGTTTAACTTTAAGCACCGCTTAGAATGTGATTTACTAAATGTTTTGTAACCTCAAATGTCACATTATAAGCAGTACTTAAATTTAAGCTCGGCTTAAGTGTTTGGTGCAACCGGCCATCAGTCAGTAAAGCGGTAACAGGCAGTTAGCCATCGATTAGCAGAAATGGATGCGGTTCAGTACATCGCGTCGGCGTCGCAGTGAGTTAGTGAATTCGTGATTGGTGTTGGCCTCGGATGAAGAGACGAGGAACGCTGATGATAAGAAACGAAACTTTATTGATTTTTGGGTTAAGTATGCAAAGCAGGCGAGTGATCGACAAGTAATAACTATTTCCGTCAACATACCTTAGATTGGAGGGAGCTCCAGGGAATCTCGGAAATCTGATTTAATATTTAGTCGTGTGCAATTTTTTTTTTTTTTTTAAATAAAAATAACGATTCTATAAAATTTTATTATTTGTTTACTTTATGTGTTATTAACTATTACTATTATTATTATTAACCAAGAACCTCCAATGTGACGTGTCTTGGGCTTTGTCTACTTTTTTGCCAGTTTTGCGCAAAAAATACCGCAACGAGCACCCGTGATATATGAAAATTCCCAGCTGTGAATCATCGGTAACTTCAGATGATGACGCACATAACCGAGTGCAGCTCCGCGAGCTTTCGCGAAATAGCCCGAACGATAGAGCTCGTCCCGAGTTCTGGAAAGCTCGCCTCGAGTTCCGGGAAGCTCCCGGAATGCTCCGGCGTCCACGATCCGAAAATATTCTGCCGATTATGGTTTGTAAGCGCTTGGTGCTAAAAATAAATCTCTTGGTGTGTAGTGGAAATTCTATTTTATTTATTTATTTATTTATTTTCACTACTTACTGCGTTTTGTGTAAACTCGCGTCGCACTGTAATCTTAAGAGATTCTTTGTTTCAGATGTCAAAAGATCCCTAAATCTGAACCAGCGGACGAGAAAGCGATCGTATGCCGAGTATGCGATTCTCAATTTAAATCGCGCGCAAATTTGCGCAGGCATGTTTCAATACACACCGGCGAGAAGCCGTTCGGTTGTGATCACTGCGATTATAAATGCCGACGTCGCGCGGACATGAAACAACACGTGCTAACGCACACCGAAGAAAAGCCGCTCAGTTGTGACCTTTGCGATTACAGATGTCGACAGCGAAAATGTTTGAGACAACACAGGTTCAAGCATACCGACGAGAAGCCGTTCGGCTGTGACCTTTGCGATTACAAATGCCGACAGTTCGAAAATTTGAAGCGGCACAAGCTGAGGCACACTGATGAGAAGCCGTACGGTTGTGACCTTTGCGATTATAAGTGTCGACAGCGCAAGTGTTTGAAACCGCACATGATCAAGCATACTGATAGGAAGCCGGTCAGTTGCGATTATAAATGCCAACGCGTAAGAAAATCTGAAAAGACACAGGTTAAAGCACACCGATGAGAAGCCGTTGTGATCTTTGCAAATGCCGATATCCCGCAAGTTTGCGACGCGACGGCACGAATTAAGACATCATTAAAAAGAGACCGTTTGGATATAAGTATAACTTTGAAAATGCTCAAATTAAAGCCTAAGATTAACGAAAATTGTAACAGCGATTGATTTATTTAAATATTGGTTAAAATTTAATAGTAATATTTACGATACGATAGGTTAATGGGTTCGTTCCCCTTTAAAAAAAAATTTTTGCTATTTTTTAATTGGAAACGTCAATAAAATATTGAAAGAAAATATTCTATTTTTGCCCTTTGTATGTACAGCGTGTTCCCCGATTGACTTCGCGCTACGTATAATGACCAGAAATTCTTGAATTCAGATGTTTGCAGTTCAGTTTTGCTGAGCTAAGATAAAAAACGATCCCCTCCTTCCTCCATCCTTCTTCATTTTCTTGTCTTTCCCCCGTATGTTTTTTGGAATCTCACCGAAAGAGGCCACCCGCTGGTTTTAATCAGTTTCGGGTGTTTGGATAATTTATTATTATTATTATTATTTACTTGTTCTTTTGCTGGTAGCCGTGGTTCTGCCACGTTTAATTATTTAATCATTAGTTTTTTTTTTTGGTCAGGTACGCTTGGTCCTTCAGGCTACACCCCCCTTCTGAGATTTAAGTTTAATTTTTTACTTTTTATGCAAGTGTTTTAAAATTTCGCGTGAGGCGTCCGCGTGGATCTGTCGCGCATGCCGAAATCGTACTTTTTTTACCGAATGTTTAGACCGTTTATATTTTGGGTCCATTTTAATTTTATTTTAGAAATGAAATTCATTACCGTCCGCGTGGATCCGTCGCGTGTGCCGAAATCGTACTTTTTTTTACCGAATGTTTAAACCGTTTATATTTTGGGTCTATTTTAATTTTATTTTAGAAATTAAATTCATTACGGTTCCTTTTTTTAGTGGCGCCTTATTTGTATAGCCGAAAGGAGCCGTTTACTGTCATTTGTTGTTGACATTAAAGTTCCTGTTTTCATTTACCCGAACGAGTTGTCTTTTTTTATTTTGGATGGTGGAACTCCTCGGTTACTGATGGCGTCAACTTGGGACCTTTAGCGTTGAATCTAACTGAAAAAATCACCTAGTGGTGTGTTTGGAAATTCGGAAGGCTAAATAATAATAATAATTGTTTATTTTTTGTTGAACATCTATGTGAATTTGCGAAGTTGTCATCGATGTTATACATTTATCGATCCATGTCCCATCCCTACCATCCAGTGCTAGAGAAGTATCGATTCCTTACCAGATTCGGCCGGCGCAGGAGCCGATTTAAATCAGTTTTTTTTTTTACCAGAGCAGTACACTGACAAATCGCTCTCACGTACGTCGCGCGCTCTCTATAGTAGTCCGACTATCACATACGCAAGCACGATCGCCCAGCGCTCTATTTTTGTAGTTAGGCCTACCGTACACACACATTTTGCTTCCTCGTGACGCCAATTTTTAATTTAACTTGCTCTGCCCAGTAAGTAACATGGGAGACTTTCCTCGTAATTATTAAATCGATCAGTAATCGTTACGTTGAGGAATGTGTGTGAAAATTCTAAGAGACTTTCTGTTACAGGTTTCAACCGGTCGCTGAAGTGAAACGCGTCAATGACAAACCAAATACATGCCGAATATGTGATTTCAAATTAATGTCACGCACAGATCTGCGCAGACACATCTTAATACATACCGGCGAGAAGCCGTTCAGTTGTGAGCTTTGCGATTATAAATGCAGACACATCGGAAGTTTGAAACGGCACATCTTAAGGCACACTAACGAGACGCCGTTCAGCTGTGATGTTTGCGATCATAAGTGCCGAGACCTCGGAAACTTGAAGTCACACATGTTAAAGCACACCGATGAGAAGCCGTTTGGTTGCGATCTTTGCAGTTATAAATGCCGACAGCTCAGAGCTTTGAAGTACCATAAGTTAAAGCACACCGACGAGAAGCCGTTCGGTTGTGATCTTTGCGGCTACAAATCGCGACATCGCAAAAGTTTGAAATTCCACGAGTTAAAGCACACGGGTGAGAAACCGTTCGGTTGTGACGCTTGCGATTATAGATGTCGTGACCTCGGAAGCTTGAAGTCCCACAAGTTAAAGCACACGAAAGAGAAACCGTTCGTCTGTGATTTGTGCGATTATAAATGCAGACGCCCCGTAAGTTTGAAGCAGCACATGTTAAGACACACCGATGAGAAGCCGTTCAGTTGTGGACTTTGCGATTATAAATGTCGACAAGTCACACAAATCAGGAGACATATATTAAAGCACACTGGCGAGAAGTCGACATCTGAAAAAACACAGTGTGACCGGAAACTATTAAATAAGCTGTAATCTCTGGGCTTACAATTGCCGAGTTGTTTCATCTTCAAAAGAATAGAAACACAGGGAAATTAAATAAATAGATTAAGATGAAAGAAAATTCTGCTATTTTTTTTTTATGTCCAAACCAGAAAGGCGTTTTCGCTAGACCTAAAATAAAATATTGTTACAGTTGTAAATTGGAACATTCTACATTCAGACAACCAGGGCAAGCGATTTCATCAAGCGGGTAATGTAATTGAACGCCGGGCATGTTACGAATAAAGCAATGCGCGAATCAACAAAAATTGCGTATAGAATGTGCGAATAGAATAAAATTTAAACAGGCAGTCGAATCAGGAGCGGCACCAATCGAACCAGGAGCGACTACGAATTGGCATCATCAGCCAACTCGAAGAAGGGGAGCCACCCGGAACCATTCCAAAACCAAGGACGCTGTTCCCAAGATCACCAGCATCCTGACGGCGATCGTAGGACGCCTCTCTGCCACCGCCCGACTATCCCCAGCCAGAAGCTGCCAACTTCAACCCCGGTTAAATACAGTCAATGATTCATTGCATTTCGTTTTCTGATTTTTCTGACGTTTTGTCCCAAGAAACCGAAAACTGTAGAGTATTAGAAGAACGTATTTTGTATATTCCTCCGTAAACTAATTTTACTTACTTGAAATAAGTGCGAATTAATTTTCAAGTTGCGTGTGAAAATTCTGAGAGAGGTCCTTTGTTTCAGATGTCAACGCATCGCTGAAGCCAAATCGGCAAATAAGAAAACAATCGTATGCCGGATATGTGATGCTGAATTTAAACGTCGCGCGTACCTGCGCACGCATATTTTAATACATACCGGCGAGAAGCCGTTCAGTTGTGACGTGTGCGATTTTAAATGCCGACAGAAGGGAAGGTTGAACCAACACAAATTACAGCACACCAATGAGAAGCCGTTCGGTTGTGATCTCTGCGATTATAAATCCCGGGAGCTCGGAACTTTGAAGAGGCACAAGTTGAGGCACGCTGACGAGAAGCCGTTCGGTTGTGATCTGTGCGATTATAAATGCCGGGAGCTCCGAACTTTGAAAAGGCACAAGCTGAGGCACGGTGGTGAAAAGCCTTTCGGTTGTGATCTTTGCGATTTTAAATGTCGTCGCCTCGGCAGTTTGAAACAGCACAAATTGAAGCACGCGGATGAAAAGCCGTTCGGTTGTGATCTCTGCGATTATAAGTGCGGCGCGCTCGGAACTTTGAAAGGGCACAAGTTAAGGCACGGCGATGAAAAGCCGTTCGGTTGTGATCTCTGTGATCATAGATGCTGGGAACTGCGAACTTTGAAAAGGCACAAGTTGAAGCACGGCGATGAGAAGCCGTTCGGTTGTGATGTCTGCGATTTTAAATGCCGACACGTCGGAAGTTTGAAGCTGCACAAGTTGAAGCACGCCAATGAGATGCCGTTCAGTTGTGATTCCTGCGATTATAAGGGTCGACATCTCGTAAGTTTGGAACGGCACAAGTTGAAACACACCGATGAGAAGCCGTTTAGTTGTGATCTTTGCGATTATAAGTGTCGGCAAGTTGTACAATTGAAACAACATAAGTTAAAGCACACCGATGAGAAGCCGATGATAACCCAGTAATGTTAACCACAAGCTATTTAATAACCCGTAATGTTTGGGCTTGCAAATGCCGAGTAAAAATTATAGGAAAATTAGGAAAATCTAAGAGCCTTATGACACGATGATGATTGCAGGGCGGAATTGTATATTTTGTTCGGTTTATTTCGAACGAGGCGGCAAAACAAGAACGTGTGCATTCGCACGTCGCTGTAGCGTTTGTTTTTAATCGAACAAAATATGCAATTCCGTTCCCTGATGATGATTTTTGTAAAAAAAAAAATTACATAAATTTGTTATAAAATGACAGAAATAGGTTACTTCGCTCACTTCTCTGTCAGTTTTTTTGTTTTTTTTTTTACAAATTTGATGCAAGAAATATAGCCGTGTCATGCGCAGAGGTACATTAAATTTGTCAAATTTAACATGACTTCCAACTTGCTGATAGGAGTTGTAAGGTCGATTAAATTATTGGAAGTGTTTTTTTTTTTTTTTTAATTATTATTAGACGTTAGTAACTGTCGTTTAAAATAAAAATAAATACTGTTCAGTGTCCCCTTTTTCACGTTCGTCGCTGCACAGTACCCGTACAGCCTATTATTTAATTTAATTTAATTTCTCCTTGTACAGTCGAATAAAATAGAGTAAAATAAAAACGCACAAAACTTATTTTGACACAGACCGTGTCTGCGTTATCTTTTAAATCACTCATTGGGTAAACGTGGCCAGGGAATTGAAAAGAATTAACGTAAATTAAGGAAACACTAACAGGAGGACAGGAAAAATTCCGTCAGATTCGGGAATCGAACCCTGGTCAATCGGTTACACGCCGAGCGTTTTACCACTAAACTAACGTGACTCCAAAGTTCAATCGGTTACATGCCGAACGTTTTACCACTAAACTAATGTGACTCCAAAGTTCAATTGGTTACATGCCGAACGTTTTACCACTAAACTAATGTGACTCCAAAGTTCGAAGAATTCCAATAATTAATACGTAATTAATCAAATAGCGTCCCGAGGGTTACATATTGAAAATAGAGTTGATCGAGTTTAGGACGAAAAAACAATTTTAATCATTCAGCTGACGGTTTCGAATTTATTAAAAGCCTCTTCCTCAGAGCCTGCAAGATGTTACCGCATTTATAATTGAAACATATTGCAGGCTCTGAGCAAAGCTTTAAATAAATCCAAAACTGTCAGCTGAATTATTAAAATTGTTTTTTTTTTCTTTCTAAACCCGATCAAGCCTACTTTCAAAAGTTTCCATTTAATATGTGAGAATTGAAGAGAGGTTGTTCTTAGTATCGGGAAACGGCGAGGGAATTTGCCTGTTTTAATACAAAAATCAGTTAATTTTTTGGGTAGTTCTTGCTCGTGAGAATTGCAGAGAATACGAAACAAATAAAAAGGCTTTTTAAAACGAGCTAAAAGAGTAATTTATTGACAATAAAATATTCTTTTTAAAATTAAAAGTATTAAAATTTATTGACAATAAATTACTCTTGGCTTAGCTCGTTTTAAAAAGCTTTTTTATTTGTTTCATATTCTGTACAAAAATCAGTGATGACAACAGACCTAACCGTCCGTGCGACTGCAATCTAAATAACGCCAATCGGCGCACTACGTCACCGACTAACGTCACCGCACCTTGGTTTGGAGAGAGCTTCAGGGGAAGAACCGAACCTTTGATTTAATATTGAGCTGTGTGTAATTGTAGGAATTTAAAAACTTATCAACGTGAAGATACCATTTGCACGGATCGTCTATTGCACATTTACTTAAAGTTGATATAATAGTGCGGTTCAATCTTTCAACCTGTCCATTAGCTCGAGGTAACCCGGTCGTAATCATGTGGTGCTCAATTCCTTCGTCATTACAATAGTTTTGAAAATCTGTAGGAGAGAATGCTGTTGCTCTGGTAGGATTACCAAAGGTACGTTTTTGAATCTCTAACTTTGAAATTACTTCACCATTTTTTGTTGATTTAGTTGGATAAAGCCACATAAATTTAGTAAATGAATCGGTTACGACAAAAATGAAATTTTAATTCTTATGAGTCGATTCTAAAGGACCAAGATGATCGATGTGATACATATGAAGTGGCACATCCAATTTTGGCAAAGGAGTTAGGAAACCCTCTTGTTTTGTCGCCAATATACACGGAATGCAATTAGAGATATATCTTTGAATTTTTTTACCAAAATTTTTAATAAAATAGTCTCTAATGATTTCGTCTTCAACTCTTTTAACAGCGAAATGTCCTCTCTTATGAATTGCTTCTATCAATTCATTTTCCATCACTTTCGGGACTACTAGTAATTCTGCTCGGTTAACATTCTTGTAAAGCACGCCATTTCGTACAAGATAATCTTCATAAGATTTAACTTTTAATACTTCTTTTATCACTCGTAATGTTTCTTCCTCTTCTTGTGCTCTCTTAATTCTCAACACTAAGTCATCTTCTTGTATTGTCCAAACTGGATGTCTACTTAAAGCATCTACATGTTGCATTTTTGAGCACTGACGGTGCTCAATGGTATAATCAAAATCTTCAAGCATCAGTGAGTGCCCATCTTGCTATTTTTGGTATTAACTCTTGCGTAGCCATTGTCTGTTTGAAAGCAGAACAGTCAGTGACAATTTTAAAACGTAGCCCCAATAAATAATTAAGGAAACTTCCTTAAAGCCTCAATTATAGCCAATACCTCTAATTCATAACTTTTATATAAACGTTGAGTGATCACAATGTTGTCGTTATTGACTTGGATCTTCAATTGCCTGTGATTATTGACAAAATAATAAAAATTTACCAGTATCAGAATGCAAACAATCTATTAATTATTAATGAACTTGAGAAAAAATTTCCGATATGGGTAAATTCGAGTGGAGACATTAATGAATTATGGAAATCTTTTGTGACATTGATTCACAATTTGGTTCTAAAATATGTTCGGTGCAAAGAAATTAAATCTACAACTGATCCTGTTTATTACTCAAAACATGTGAAAAGATTAAAGAAAAAATTACGTCGGGCTTATCGTTTCGGGAAAATTTATAAAAATTATTACAAACAATTATTATCTGAATTTAATGAAGCAAAGCGCCATGCAAATGAACAGTACCTAATACACTTAATGGACAAGGATAATGGAAATCACTTATATCGATATATAAAACGTTTGAATAAATCTACAACTTCTCAAATTTTGATAAAGGAAGATGGGTGTCTGTTAGAAAACCTCACAGATACAGTAGAAGAATTGAATAGGTATTTTATTAGTGTTTTTAATGAAAAAAAATAATGCGATTCTAAATTTTAATGAAAATCAAACAGAAATTTCTGATTCATTTCATTTTACTCGAAAAGATGTTGCTGATATTATTAAGGAACTCAAATGTCATAAATCTCCGGGTATTGATAATTTAACAGCTGAAATTTTACAAATTGGAGGTTATCACGTATCTAAATATTTAACGCATCTGTTTCAAATTAGCATTAATAATAGTATTTTACCAAATGACCGGAAGATATCAATAGTTCTGCCTGTTTATAAATCTGGTGTGAAGTCTGATTGCAATTATTATCGTCCAATTAGTTTAACATGTATTGTTTGTAAAATTTTAGAAAAACTTCTGACAAACTACCTACAATATTTTATAACATAATCAGTAGGAATCAACATGGTTTTAGAAAACATTTCTCCTGTGTTACTCAACTGTTAAATTTTCACAATGAATTGGTAGAAATTGTTGATGATAAGGGGCAGGTAGATGCCATCTTTATTGATTTTACTAAAGCTTTCGATAAAGTTCCACATGATATTATTATAAGAAAATTAGAAAATATGAAGTGTGACATGCGAGTCATCAAATGGATAAATGATAAATGATAGGAAGCAAAAAGTGAGAATAAATAATATTTTTTCATCTGAGCTAATAGTTACTTCTGGTGTGCGTCAAGGTAGCGTGATCAGTCCTATTATTATTCATTATTTTTATAAATGACATTACACAAAATTTGAGTTGTGAAACAAAATTATTTGCCCATGACTGCGTTATTTACAATCAAAGGAAGAGGTGCAGAAGATTGGATTTTGCTCCAAGGAGATTTAGACAAAATTCAGATGTGGTGTAATGAAAATAAAATGGAAATTAATACAAAAAAATGTGTTGCAATGTCTTTTGGTACCACAATGTTGTTCCAGGCTCATCCATATAAATTAGGAAATGACTTGATAAAATATGATGATACATGCAAATACCTAGGAGTTACTTTTCGAAATGATTTAAATTGGAATAATCACATTCAGAATATTAAAAAAAAAAAAGCTTATAAATCTTTGTATTTCATAACAAGAAATCTTAAAGGCTCTGGTAAACCAGTACTTCAAAAAGCTTACATCACATATGTTCGTCCTAAGATTGAGTATGCACAAGAAGTCTGGGACCCATACCAATACTATTTAATTCAAGATCTGGAAATGTTACAGCATAAAGCAGAGCTCGGTATGTTTGTTACGATCACAGAACAACTGCGTCTGTATCACGTATGCTCAAGGAACTAAATTGGGATAGTCTATCTTCTAGAAGAAAAACGACAAGATTAAAATTATTTTGTTATATTCATTTTCAACACGATTCGATGCACAATTTTCTATCTAAATTAAAAGTAAATGATTCTTGTACTAGAAAAAGAAACATAACTTCACTTATAAAATACCCTTTTCGAAGTCTAATCTTCATAAATTTTCCTTTTTTCCTAAAACTGTACAAGAATGGAATAATTTAAATGAAAAAGATTTGATTAAATTACTAGAAAATTGTGCAAACAAAATTAAAAATTAAGATGTAAGTAATTATGTTTGATTATTAGGCCACCAAGTATATTATACTATACGCATAATTTGCAACAATAAATAAATAAATAATTTTTTTTTTGTAAACGTATCCATTAATAACGATTCCATAAAATTTTATTATTTATTTATTTATTTCATGTGTTATTGTATTTTTTTTTTTTAAATTAGCGACTGTTAGGACGAGTCGTATGAAAGATTTAAGCCGGGATTAAATTTAATCCTCACTTAGGCCCGGTTTTTCCACATCACGGTTTAAGTTTAAGCGTCGTTTTATTCCCGTGGTAACGATTGGATAAGGACAATTGTTTCCATAGGAATAAAACGGAGCTTAAAATTAAACCTCAATTGAAAAACTGGCCCTTAGATTGTGTCACACACTGTGCAATACGCGCGCCATCACATCTGGCACAATCTAACGTAGAATTAAATTTAATCCCGACTTAAATCTTCTACGCAGCCCAGCAGCTATTGAAAGTAAAAAAAGGAGTTTTTTGAAATTCAAAAATTAAAAAAAAAAAATAATGGAAAATTGCTCTAAATTCAAAACAAAAAATTTAATTGAATTTCTCTGTATATTTTTTTTTGTCCATTAAGCTCGACACATACGTATTGACTACACTTATCGCTCACTCGAATAACATTCCTTCCAGTGATCCAGAATTATCGACTGTTCATGATTATTAAATCGATCAGTAATGGTTGCGTTGAGGAATACAGCATTGCGAAATTATATTTGCAAGTAACTTTAAGTGATACAGAATTATCGACTGTTTACCGGATCCGGCAAAATCCGGAAATAAAACCCGGCGCAGGAGCCAGTCTAAATCAGTTTTTTTTTTGCCAGAGCATTACACCGATAAACAACTTACATATACGTCGCGCGCTCTCTGTTGTAGTCCGACGTATCACGTACACAAGCACAATCGCCCAGCGCTCTGTTTTTGTAGCCAAGCATTACCGTACGAACACGTTCTACTTCCACGTGACGCCGCGCCATTTTAAACTTAACCCTGCTCTGGGAGACTTTCCTTGTAATTATTAGATCGATCAGTCACGGTTGTGTTGAGGAATACAATATTATTAAACCACATTCACAAGTGCCAAGATTCTAACTTGTAGTTTATTAGTCTAATATTTCTGTGGAATAGGACCCAGGCGATCGTTTTTTAGTAGCAGCTGATCAGTCAAAAAAAAAACTCACTTCCGTCTTCTCGAATAAAAAGCAAAGCCATGTGAATCCCGTGTCAATTTATTGTTAGGCAAATTAAAAATTCCTGTTTTTTGGTCAACGTGGAAGCGATACCTCCATTGCTTATAAAACGACAAAAAAAAAAACAGTAAATGTGTTCATTCTGATTTCATTATCTTTATAAATGAAAAAAAAAAATTAAAAAAGTACTTTCAAATTGCTAATGTTTGAGAATTCTAAGAGATTTCTTTTGTTCCAGGTATCAATGGATCGCTAAAGTTGAAACAATCAATAAAACATCAATCGCGTGTCAGATATGTGATTTCAAAGTCATATCACGTTCAGCCTTGCGCAGACACATCTTAACACACACCGGTGAGAAGTCGTTCGGTTGTGATCTTTGCGATTTTAAATGCCGATACGTCGAAAGCTTGAAACGGCACAAGTTAAAGCACGCTGGCGAGAAACCGTTCGTTTGTGATTTGTGCGATTATAAATGCCGCCACCTCGGAAGTTTGAAAAGGCATAGGTTAAGGCACACCGACGAGACGCCGTTCAGTTGTGACCTTTGCGATTACAAGTGTCGAGACTTCGGAAATTTGAAGTCCCACATGTTAAAGCACACCGACGAGAAGCCGTTCGGTTGTGATCTTTGCGATTATAAAAGCCGATACCCCAAGAGTTTAAAACTACACAAGCTGAGGCACACCGACGAGAAGCCGTTCAGTTGTGACCTTTGCGATTTTAAATCCCGACAACGCAAGAGCTTGACGTTCCATAAGTTAAAGCACACCGGTGAGAATCCGTTCAGTTGTGATCTTTGCGATTATGAATGCCGAGACCTCGGTAGCCTGAAGTCCCACAAGTTAAAGCACACGAATGAGAAGTCGTTCGGTTGTGATCTTTGCGATTTTAAATGCCGATACCTGGTAAGTTTGAAACGGCATAAATTAAGGCACACAGGTGAGAAACCGTTCGGTTGTGATCTCTGCGATTATAAATGTCGAGACATGGGTAGTTTGAAGACGCACAAGTTAAAACACAGTGACGAGAAGCCGTTCGGTTGTGATCTCTGCGATTTTAAGTGCCGGTTCCTCGTAAGTTTGAAACGGCACAAGTTGAAGCACGCAGATGAGAAACCGGTCGGTTGTGACCTTTGCGATTACAAATGTCGAGACCTTGGAGGTTTGAAGTCTCACATGTTGAAGCACGCTAGTGAGAAGTCGTTCGGTTGTGATCTTTGCGATTTTAAATGTCGACAACTCGGAAGCTTGAAGCGGCACAAGTTAAAGCACACCGGTGAGAAACCGTTCGGTTGTGATCTTTGCGATTATAAATGTCGGCAAGCTACACAATTGAAACAACATAAGGTAAAGCACACCGATAAGAAGCCCACAACCCAGTAATCGGAAACTCTCAACGTAGAAACAAATGCGCAGCTATACTCTATTTTTTAATTCGGAGGAGTGCTTTGAAATTTTGGCGCTAAAACCGAGCTCTGTCATTGGTCAATTCCGGTGACCTACCAATGACAAAGCTCGTTTCTAGCGGCAAAATTTGAAAGTACTCCTCCGAAATAAAAAAAAAAACCGAGTGTAAACGATTTTTCGGTTTCGGAAACGTCAATTCCTACGTCAAATGAGAAAGTCGTTTGACAAATTCGGAAACACGATCGACAACTCAGGAAAATCAAAAGAGAAAGAGCGTAAATCAATCAAAAATAAAAGTAATAAATCCTAATTCGGTTTCTTCGCACGACCTAAATTTTTCGTTTGATAGTTTCTACAATTCGGGATTTCAAAAATCGAACGAAAATCCGAACGAAACCAAATGAAACCCGCGAAAAAAAAAATCAGAAACAAAAGAGAAATTAAAAGAAAAAATAGCAACCAAATAGAAGGCGTGAAGTGAACAAAAAAAAATTAAAAAAAAAGATCGAGCTGAGTAGAAAAACAACGATTTTCCGGGCGAATGAAAAAAATTCGTAGAAAATAAAGGCAACCTGTAGAAAAGTATGATAAAAGAAACAGAAAAAAAAAACAAATGAACGACGAAATATAACGCGAGAAACGAAGCCCACAAAATAAGCAAAAGAAAAAAAAAATAGATCGACAGCACAAGCTGAGCGAAAAACAAATATTTTCCGGATGAATGAAGAAAAAAAAAATCGTAGAAAATAAGCAAACTGTAGAAAAAATATGATGAAAAAAGAAACGTGATAAAAAATATGATAAATATGAGAAGAAAAAAACAAATGAACGACGAAATACGGTGCGCAAAACAATGATCACAACTGAGATGAACACAGAACAAATGAAAAACGATGAAGTATAAAAAAGCGTCAATAAAATGTGAAAAGTAATTCGCAGAAAAATAAAAGGAAACTTTTTTATAACTTTATAACTCCTGAGTCTCATGAATTTGTATTTTTCTTTTTGTTGTTGGCAATAAACTAATGAAATTTTGCGCATGGATTCTTAACTATGTGTAAGCTACTTTAATTTGAAATTAACCTTATTTGTTTATAACTACAGAACGGAACTTCGTACATGTACCGGTGGAAGGGAGGAGTAGGAGCGGACGGCCGCGCCTTCGTAATCAAATCAACGCAGGACGCGAAGGCGCAACCGCCCACTCCTACTCCTCCCTTCCACCGGTACATGTACCAAGTTCCGTTCTGTATTCATAACTGCCTACTGCCTTAAAAAATAACAATCTCTCGATATTTCTCGTGTAAAATTATTTTTTTTTTAATAATTTTTGAAAAGGAGTTTATATCGGCGTATAACTTGCAGGGAAAGTGACTGTCGACGTGCGTTTCGATCTTATCAGGCCTCATCAGGACAGTACACCTAACCAAGGTGAAAGGTGTTGACACTTGGAGATGAACAATAATGCGGGTCTTCTTCAGTTATTGCAACAAATGTGCCTCCTAATTTGTTGCTTCATTGTTGTTCATCTCCAAGTGTCAGTACCTTTCACCTTGGTTAGGTTAGACAGTAATACTGTCCTGATGAGGCCTAATAAGACCGAAACGCGCATCAGCAGTTACTTTTCTTGCCAGCTATGTCGATATTAACTCCCTTTCACACTGTGTGTTTGTGCTGGCGAGAA
The DNA here is from genome assembly GCA_036172665.1 of Prosopocoilus inquinatus. NCBI lineage: Eukaryota > Metazoa > Arthropoda > Insecta > Coleoptera > Lucanidae > Prosopocoilus > Prosopocoilus inquinatus. Next base: position 49,407,313 of record CM069876.1, read on the forward strand.
CCCTTTTCTCTTGCATTTAATATTTAATTATAGTGATAGATTTTTTAGCTCGTCGTCCAAGGTGTTTTAATTATTTCTTCATGACTTTCTGTTTTAATTCAAGGTGTAATGTAAAACGCTGCAATTTTTTTATAATTTAGTTGTTTGTTAAATTTCTGTCGCTTTCAATATTGCTTTAATTGAATTTTGCTGTAGTTTTTTTTTTCTGTTTACGTTTAGGCTACTTTGACACTGCAGCGCCGACAATTAAGTGTATTTAATGGACTCGTTTCTTTCAATTTTTTTGTAAAACGTTTCATTTCCATTAAGACCTCAATGCATTGTTCTTTTGTGTCTCCTTTATACAGGGTGAGTCACTTTCCTGTATTTCTTTAATAACTTCTTTATTAATAGAGACAAGGCAAAAAACTTTTAAGAACATTTGTCCGACATGTCAAGGACTGTAACTCTGTTAAATTAGTTAACGTCGATCTGCAATTGTTTTCCAGCGGCCACGCCTCCTTCATTTTTTTTTTTTTTAATTATATGGTATATTTTGATACAAAATTCCTTTCTCTTCCTGATAGTCTAAGAATGTTGCCGTCTTATGTTGTATAAGTTAAGGCGCAGTGATGAGAAGCCGATAACCCAGTAATCTGAAAAAAAACACAACCAAAGTCATGCTAACCGGAACCTATTAAATAACCCCGTAATCTTTGACCTTGGGCGAGTAAATTATGAAATGATACGTCAGCTTCACATACACATTTAAGCCAGAATTAAGTTTTAGCCTAACTTAGAATGTGCCACACGCTGCAATATGTGCGTAATCATATCTGTCACAATCTTAACTTAGAATTAAATTTAATTCTGAGTTAAATCTTTTATGCAGCCTAACAGCCTACGTCTACTGAAAGCAAAGAAAAAAAAATAGTTTTTTGAAATTACAAATAGTTTTTTTTTTTTTAATTACAAATCACTCACACATACTTCGCGCGCTCTCTGTAGTAGTCCGACGTATCACGTACACAAACACGATCGCCCAGCGCTCTGTTTTTGTAGCCAAGCGTTACCGTACGCACACGTTTTAATTCCACGTGACCCCGCGCCATTTTAAACTTAACCCTGCTCTGGGAGATTTTCCTTGTAATTATTAGATCGATCAGTGACGGTTGTGTTGAGGAATACAATATTATTAAACCACATTCACAAGTGCCAAGATTCTAACTTGTAGTTTATTAGTCTAATATTTCTGTGTAATAGGTTTTTCAGTTGCAGCTGATCAGTCAAAAAAAAAACTCACTTCCGTCTTCTCGAATAAAAAGCAAAGCCATGTGAATCCCAGGTGAATTTGTTGTTAAGCAAGTTGAAAATTTCTATGTTTAGGTCAACGAGGAATGCTTCATAACGCGATACCTCCCTTGCTTATAAAAAGACAAAAAAAAAAGGAAAACAGTAAATGTGTTCATTCTGATTTCATTATCTTTAATGATTAATATTAATAATTAATATATCAATAATAATTAAATAAACTTAAGAAAGTACTAACTTTCAAATTGCTGATGTTAAGTTAAAGCACACCGATAAGAAGCCCGCAACCTAGTAATCTCGCAAACTCTCAACATAGAAACAAAAGCGCAGCCAATAATAGTGTACGAGACCAATCGCGCCAACTGTCTCATGAATTTGAATTTTTTTTTATTGTTGGTAATAAACTAATGAAATTTTGCTCAGGGATTCTTAACTGTGCTTAGGCTACTTTAATTTGAAATTAACCTTATTTATTTGTAACTACAGAACGGAAGTTGGTACATGTATCGGTGGAAGGGAGGAGTGGGAGCGGGCGGTCGCGCCTTCGCATCCTGCGTTGATTTGAAACACAGTCCTATTACATTCAAATCAACGCAGGACGCGAAGGCGCAACCGCTCGCTCCCACTACTCCCTTCCACCGGTACATGTACCAAGTTCCGTTCTGTAATTATAGCTGCTTGCTGCCTTAAAAAATAACAAAGTAAACTCTCGATATTTCTCGTGTAAAATTATTTTTTTTTTAATAATTTTTGAAAAGGAGTTTATATCGGCCTATAACTGGCAGGGAAAGTGACTGTCGACGTGCATTTCGGTCTTATTAGGCCTCATCAGGACAGTATAGCTAACCAAGGTGTAAGGTATTGACACTCGGAGATGAAAAATAATGCGGGTCTTCTTCAGTTGTTGCAAGAATGTGCCTCCTAGTTTGTTGCTTCGTTGTTGTTCATCTCCAAGTGTCAATACCTTTCACCTTGGTTAGGTACACTGTCCTGATGAGGCCTAATAAGACCGAAACGCACTTTTCTTGCCAGCTACGTCGATATTAACTCCCTTTCACGCTGTGTGTTTGTGCTGGCGAGAACCCTTTTCTCTTGTATTTAATATTTAATTATAGTGATAGATTTTTTAGCTCGTCGTCCAAGGTGTTTTTAATTATTTCTTCATGTCTTTCTGTTTTAATTCAAGGTGTAATGTAAAACGCTGCATTTTTTTAAATAATTTAGTTGTTTGTAAAATTTCTGTCGCTTTCAATATTGCTTTAATCGAATTTTTCTTTTTCTTTTTTTGTTTCTGTTTACGTTTAGGCTACTTTGCCACTGCAGCGCCGACAATTATGTGTATTTAATGGACTCGTTTCTTTCAAATTTTTGTGAAACGTTTCATTTCCATAGGGGCCTCAATGCATTGTTCTTTTGTGTCTTCTTTATACAGGGTGAGTCATTTTCCTGTATTTCTTTAATAACTTCTTTATTAATAGAGACAAGGAAAAAAAACTTTAAAGAACATTTGTCTGACATGTCAAGGACTGTAACTCTGTTAAATTAGTTAACGTCGATCTGCAATTGTTTTCGAGCGGCCACGCCTCCTTCATTTTTTTTTTTTTTAATTATATGGTATATTTTGATACAAAATTCCTTTCTCTTTCTGATAGTCTAAGAATGTTGCGGTCTTAGATAACAAAAATTATGAGTAAAACAGCAAATACTTTTCCATCGCAGTAATCCAACGGATACGGTGTGAAAATTTCGCACGGCTCGTTTGTTTTAACAAATGAGAGCTTAAATAACAATCGTGGAGATACTAGAACTAAAATCTACCCCCGTGGTGACGAAAGCAATGATCACACAGGGTGTTTTTAATTAAGCATTTCACAGTGGTTTCTGTATTTCTGTTGCAAACTTGTAGGTTACTTGTTATCTTTTGAAAATTACAAAGTTAGCAAAGTTAATAAATCAAAACACTTTTTAACACAAAACTCGGAATAACACACCTTAGGGAAAAAATATTTCAGTTAAGTGAATATTCAAATGTACGACCTTCTGCGTTAAAACATTTCTTCGCGCTTTTTAACAAAACTGCAAAAACTTTTTGTCCTTACGTTAATGACTACCAAATACCTACTTTTTAGCTCAAAACTGAACTTTAGGTGTAGAGAGTAATACCAAGTTAATTAATAGACAAGAGGTGTGTTCTTTTTATCGCAAAACTCAGAGTAACTCAGCGGTCCTTAGTAACCTTGGAAATTTCTATGTTTTTTTTACACGCACGCTCTCGAGAATTTGTGAGCTTCCCTCACAGCAATAAAAAAAAGAGATTGAGCTTAGAACGCATCTGTATGTAATCGCGATGTCAGCGGAAGTGACTTGTAACTCATTTAACTAATGAAGGATTAGTTTTTGCTTTATTAGTCACGAGCAACTAGATTCAGAAACAAAACAAATCGTAAAATTAGTAAAAAAAAAACCTTTAAAATCCTATGCACATCCCTTGGCATTGATATTCAGCGCTTTCGCGCCATAATCCGTGGCTTACTGCCATGGAAAAATTTTTAGTCTTTTTCTAAAAAAAAAAATGTCATCCAAGGCAGAGAAACTCTTACATCATCAGAAAGAGAAAGAAAATTTCTGTCAAAATCCGATAAAAGAATACGTCATGCAATTAAAAAAAAAAGAACGAGGCGTGACGTGATTGAAAACAATTGAAGATCGACGTTCACTGCTTTGATAAAGTTCCTGGTCCTTGAAGGCAATTTTTCTTCAAAGTTTTTTTTTGCTCTAACTCTATCGATGAGAAAATTATTAAAAAAATGCGGAAATATGACTCGCCCGGTATATAATAGTCGAACTATCATCATCTGACAACTATTAACGTATTTGAAAAATGAAGATTCACAAAAGAAAAACATAACTCAAAATGTTCAAAAAAACTTTTGCATTTTTCTACGCAACGGCGACGTTTATCGCTTTTAAGAAAACCGTGTGGCCTAATTGACCACCTGGTAAATTTTAAACCAATCGTAAAACTGCATTTTAAATTTTAAAGCGCATATAAATTTTAACGACTCGCTAAGAAGTTGCGCATTTTGTCCTCGAATGAACTTTATAACGTCCCTAGCACGTATTTCTATGACGTTTCCATTCGTTGCGAAATTACGGTCGCTATTTTACGGTAACGCTACCCTAGGAAACCAGGGCCGGAACCTGAAAATTCTGCTGCTTTTTTCATGTCCGAACGACTCAAATAAGAGCCATTTTCGCTCTACCTATAAAATATTGTTACGACCGTAAGTTGGAACGTTCCACATTCAGACAAGTGGCACCATCTACCGGTCAACCTGTGGTAATTATTTACCAAAACCTTCAATATCACGTGACGTTCGTGTTATCTACTTTTGCTGGTATTACGCCAAAAATACCCAAATAAAATTACTGTTCTGGCTTCGATACTTCGTCACCCACATTTTACTTTCCCGTGACGCCATTTTTAACTTTTTTAACTTACTGTAGAGCAGACTTTTTTTTGTAATTATTAAATCGTTGCATTGAGTAAAGCAATATTCAACAAACAACGTGATGTACACTCAGACTTTATTATCTTTATAAATGCAACGTAGTTAATAACGAATTTGTTCTTGTTGATACTGTGTGAAAATTCTAAGAGATTTTCTTTTGTTTCAGGCGTCAGCCTAAACCGGTCAATAAGAAACGCACCGTATGCCGGATATGTGACCTAAAATTGGCGTCACGTTCGGCTTTGCGCACGCACATCTTAACGCACACCGGTGAGAAGCCGTTCAGCTGTGATCTCTGCGATTACAAATGCCGCTACAAAGAAAGCCTGAAACTGCACAAGCTAAAGCACACCGGTGAGAAACCGTTCAGTTGCGACCTTTGCGATTATAAATGCCGACGTCTCGGAAATCTGAAACTCCACAAGTTCAACCATACTGACGAGAAGCGGTTCAGTTGTGACCTTTGCGCTTACAAATGTCAAGACCGTACGGCTATGAAACTCCACAGGTTGACGCATAACGAGAGAAAGCCGTTCAGTTGTGATGTGTGCGATTTTAATTGCTGTCGACCCGACAGTCTAAAAAGGCACAAGCTAGTCCACACCCGTGAGATTCCGTTCAGTTGTGATCTTTGCGATTATAAGTGCCGACAACTGGGAAGTTTGAAACGCCACAAGTTCAACCATACCGACGACAAGCCGTTCAGTTGTGATCTTTGTGATTATAAATGCGGAGAGCGCGCGCGTTTGAGACAACACAAGTTCAAGCACACCGATGAGAAGCCGTTCAGTTGTGACCTTTGCGATTATAAAGGCAGGTATTCCCTAAATCTGAAAAGGCACATGTTGATGCACGCTGATGAGAAACCGTTCAGTTGTGACCTCTGCGATTATAAATGCCGACGCCTCGCGAGTTTGAAAAGACACAAGTTAGGGCACTCCGATGAGAAGCCGTTCGGCTGTGATCTTTGTGATTATAAGTGTCGAGAGCGCGCGCGTTTGAAACAGCACAAGTTCAAGCACGCTGATGAGAAGCCGTTCGGTTGCGAGCTTTGCGATTATAAATGCCGGCGTTCCGAAAGTTTGAGGAAACACTTGTTAACGCACACCGACGAGAAGCCGATCAGTTGTGAGCTTTGCGATTATAAATGCCGGCACCTCGTAAGCATGAGACGGCACAAGTTAAAGCACGCTAATGGGAAGACGACAATCCGGTAAGCGCAAGTGAAGACATACCAACCGGAAACCATTAAATAAGCTGTAATTTTTAGGCTTACAACTTTTTGAATGTAGCATAATACTTAATAATTTAATTTTTTTGTTTTCACTGCAATCAAGAACGATTTGCAACAAAATTATTTAATAATTTTAAGTGAAGTTTGTTCTTGCCCGATGAAAATTGTGAGTACAAAGTTTTTTTTATAATCTCGAACCAGACAGAAATATGCTCCTGACGAAGTACTGTTAGTACTGTTATTGGAAAAATACCTCACGTAAAACGTAAGCAAGATCCTTTAGTGTTTATGGCAACATCCCCACAAAAAAAAAGAAACTAATTAAATTAACTGTGAAACGTAAACAGATCTACTCAATAAGTTCAGATATATCGACACTGATGAAGATTCAAATACTAATGTCGAAGAGAAATCAAATTAAAAAAATCAAACTATACGATTTACTAAATAGCTCTTTTTATTTTTTGAATATTTCTCCAGTTTCTTTTTTTTTTAGATAAATTTTTGTTTATTCTTCAATTTTGTTCGCTTTGTTACTTTCAAACCTACTTGCCGTTAAAGGGGAAACAGTGTCGAATCGTATCTCCAACACTGAAGGGTACCTGAAGTGGATACCGACCACCACCGAGCGCGTTTCGAATCCGCGACCTCTCGATTGCTACTGGCTGGCCCTCTTACTACTTGGACCGTTCAGGCGTTAATAAACTTTAATAAGCTTATTTAGCTAAAAGATTTTAATTTCAGTTGTAGGTATGTTGTATGCTTTGTCTATAAATTGTAAGAATTTACGAAATTGTATTGTAGTGTAAAATTTTGTAAAAATTTATATTTATTTTATTTAATATGCGTATACATAAAAGTGCGCCTGTTTAGGATTAAACGGTTGATAGTGGCTGACCGTCATTTATACTTAAATGACCAAAATGACGTCACGATTTTAAATGACCGTCATTTTACATCACTAGAATGCACCGATTAAAAACGATTATTAAAGCACAACTCGAACAATGTTAACAAGGTTAACCAAACTCGATCCAACTGGAAAGAAAAACTAAAAGATTTAATGTTCACCCAATCCAACTGAAACCAACCTAACTCCATTCAACCCAAAAAATCTATAGCGAAACGTTGAGTGTTTTCCCTTCATATTTCTGTCCGGTTCGAGATTAAAAAAAAACTTTGTACTTTAATTTTTTGTGTTCATTTTGTTATTCGTTTTCATTTTTTCTTTTCCTTTCCTCTTACTTTTTCTTTCGTACGTGTTGCTTTCTTAAATTATTTTCACATTACGCCGGAAAACTGTCGATTTTTTTTTTTTGTTTTTCGTTCACCATATGCTTCACGATCTGACTTCTTTATTTGTTTGTCCACTTTTGTTTTCCTTTTTACATTCCGCCGGAAAGTTTGTTTGTTTTTTTTTTTTTTTGTTCACCATCGTGCTCGCTTCGCGTTTTAATTTCGTCTCTTTGTTCTGTTTTGTTTCTTTTTGTCGAAACATTGTTTTACAACGTGTTTCTCTTTTAATTTGCTTAAATCTCTCTCCGGTTCGAGATTATAAAAACTTTTTACTAATAATTCTAAGGTAAGATGAACAGCTTGTTTGCTCTGTAACCATAGCAACTAGCAGAGATCTCAATGTTTCGTATATTTTTAGATATCGTAAAGTAAAATCTAAATACAGAAAACAAAAACTATTAACGTCACGTATCGACGACCCTGTACCATTGAACAGAGGATTAAAAGGCTTTAAGTGGGACACCCTGTATAAAAATTAGATAATAAAATGTGTTGCATTCCTAGATCGTAGTTTTCATTTCGCTTCACTGCTTCTTTCGTGATGTAATTACAAGAAATCGAAATGCGCCTTCGCCATTAATTTTTGCGCTATAAATCGAGTTCCAGAAGCCCCTTCTAAAAATAGCTGTTAATTTTAACTGTCAGACTGGCGAAGATCCTAACGTTACATTTGTTTCGGGTGTCAAGGATTAATTTTAATCTTTGCGGTGACAGATGCCCACAACACGCCCATTTGATACTTCACATGTTAACACATACAGGCGAGAAGCCGTTTAGCTGCAGTCATAAATGCCGTGATTTGAGCAAATTGAAACGACACAAGTTACTACGGCACACCGACGAGAAGCCGTACGGTAGAGATCTTTGCGATTATAAAAGCCGACATCTTGGATATTTGAAACGACACAAGTTAAAACATAAAGGTAACTCTTAATATACGGGGTGATACACTTAAGGCGGCGACTTCCTTTATACCGCCCGCTCCAGACAAACGGATGTTTCAATTGAAAGTTTAATTGCATCATGTAAAGCACACTTTAAAATTAGTCTGGTGTATACAGAGTGTTTCGTTCGGCCTGGTTTTTACACTTTGCGATTCCAAACTGAAGTTAAATGTGACTCTGTGTTTAACTTTTAACTTAAAAAAAATGTCAGCGTTGCAGTAATTTCATTCGGATGAATTGCAGGTGGCGTGACACGTACGAATACAACAAATTTATTAGTGAGTGGGAGCTTCAGGGTTGCCCTAACAATATAACCAAATGTATGTATATAGAAGCTTACGTAAAAGATTTAAGTGTACGCGATTCAATTTTTTTTTTATTGCCATTACTGACTCTAAGTAGTCGTCGGTATTATTTTATGTTGTAGTTAATTTTAGCCTACAACTTTTAATTAATACTTTTTCTGCAATTATAAACAGTCTGTAACGTTACTTTCTCTTTCGTTTAAATAAATAACCCAAATCGATTTATTTTTTCCCCGTGTTAAGTTCCTGTACCACAGAAATTCCTGAACACCTCGTATAATTATATACCGGGTGTCCATCGATTGTTTTTTTTTTCCTCCGGCATCTAGAATACTCAGTGAAGCTTTTTTTTATAAATCGTTTAATTTTGAGGAAGGTGCGAAGTATCGAAATGCGCTTTCGCCGTTAATTTTGCGCTAAAAATCGAGCCTCTTCTAAAAGTAGGCGTTAACTTTAACTGTCAAATTGACAATCTACGAAAATCCTAACGTTTTGTTTGTTTACAGGCGTCTGTGGATCCCCAAGGTTGAGCCAGTCACGTGCCGGATATGTGATTCTGAATTTAAATCGCGCTCGGCTTTGCGCAAGCACATTCGCGTACACACCGGCGAGAAGCTATTCAGCTGCAATCTCTGTGATTATATATCCCGAAGACGTGCGACCCTGAAACTTCACATGTTAACACACTCCAGCGAGAAGCCGTTCGGCTGCGATCTCTGCGATTATAAATGCCGCAGGCCCGGCGATCTGAAAATTCACGCGCTGATACACTCGAGCGAAAAGCCGCTCAGTTGCGACCTCTGCGAGTATAGGGGTCGAAGACCGGCCGACTTGAAACTCCACGTGTTAGTACACACGAGCGAGAAGCCGCTCGGCTGCGGCCTCTGCGATTACAAGTGCCGAAATCCTGGCAATCTGAAAACTCACATGTTAATACACACGGGCGAGAAGCCGTTCTGTTGTAGCCTTTGCGATTACAAATGCCGAAGCGTTGGGAATTTGAAAACGCACATGTTAACACACACGGGCGAGAAGCCGTACGGCTGCGATCTTTGCGATTATAGATGTCGAAAGCAAGCTTATTTGAAAGTTCACGCGTTAACACACACGCGCGAGAAACCGCTTTGTTGTGATCACTGCGATTATAAATGCCGACAGGTTGGACAGTTGAAGGCTCACCTGCTGGTGCACACGGGCGAGAAGCCGTTCAGCTGTGATCTGTGCGATTTTAAATGCCGATATCGCTCGGGGTTTAAGCGGCACAAGATGAAGCACACGAGCGAGAAGCCGATCAGTTGTAGTCTTTGCGATTTTAGATGCCGACAGGTTGGGCAACTGAAAGTTCACATGTTAATCCACACGGGCGAGAAGCCGTACAGTTGCGACCTGTGCGGTTATAAATGCCGATATTCTGCCGTGTTGAAAGAGCACAAGTTGAAACACACCGGCGAGAAACCGTACAGTTGCGATCTTTGCGACTATAAATGCGGAAAATCTAACGCTTTGAAGCAGCACAAGATGAAGCACACGGACGAGAAGCCTTTCAGCTGTGATCTTTGCGATTATAAAAGTCGATATCGTGGCAATTTTAACAAGCACATGTTAAAACACGCTGATAACTCTTAATCTAGCAAGATGTGATTGTGATGTAACCTAACCTTTATTTCTATCTAATTAAAAAAAAAAATTATGTACATATTTACAAATCTGCGCACTATTATATAACAGTGTGGCTTCGGTTTATGCGTGCGACTGAAGGGGGCCACACACTTCGTTCAGTTCAGAAGAAAGCGATACGGTGCAAAATCTGTTTCGTACAATTTTGGTTCGCGCGATCTTATTTATGCGGTCCAATTCGCGCGTATTAAACGAAGTGTGTGGCCCGCTTAAGACTTATGTGTTCCAATTCGCGCGAACTTGAATTTGAATGAAGTGTGTGGCCCGCTTAAGACCGGAATCGGGAATGCTGATAAGACAAGACGCTTGTCTCAGATTATGCAAGATACTTGCAATGAAATCAGGATTACAAATAAGACGCTTGTATCGGAATTACGGAAGACACATGGACTCTAGACAGGAAAGCATGCAAGACGCTTGTCTCTGATTAAGCATGGGAGGACGGGAGTGCTAAATGAGACGCTTGTCTGGGGTAACGCAAGACACTTGCATCGAAGGACGGGAATGCTAAATGAGACGCTTGTCTCGGGTAACGGAAGACACTTGCATCGGAGGACGAGAGTGCTAAATGAGACGCTTGTCTCGGATTAAGCAAGACACTTGCATCGGAGGACGGGAGTGCTAAATGAGACGCTTGTCTCGGGTAACGCAAGACACTTGCATCGTAGGACGGGAGTGCTAAATGAGACGCTTGTCTCAGGTAACGCAAGACACTTGCGCGGGGGACGAGAGTGTTTCATAGATCAAGTCATTAGCCAGCAATGTCTCCTGACTTTCTTTTGGAGGGAGAGGAGGGGGTGGGCGAGATATGTAAAACAAAAGGTTTGTGCTTTTAATTTTGGAAACAATTGTTGGAAGTGTTGAAGAAACAATGGACTCTTGAACGGATTATAAACAGGAGAACTTGATGTATTAGTTTTAAGAAATGTTTACAGGAAATTTAGTAAAAGTAGGGTGGAACTTACGTAGAATAGGGTGGGCGGGACTTACGAATAGAAAACGAAATCAAAATTTTGATTTAACTAATTTTATAATAGTAGTAAAATAAAGTCGTTAATTAGATTTTTTTTTATTGTTTTTTCTTGGGTGTTCTGGAGTTTCGAGAACACGCAAAGGACATGACTTTTTGTCTGAAATTCAAGAATGAAGAAGTCTGCTTACTTTTAATTGAATCGACAATTTTTGAAATAGGATGGAAGAGGGTCTCTTGTATAAAATAAAATGTTTAATCGACTTGCTGTTAATAGCAAAGAATCGCTAAAACATCCTCTTCAATTTCTGTGACACAATCGACGATCGGTCTGTGCCCTGGTGGTCGGGGGTCCGGTCCAAAACGCAAAGTTCTCAAAGTGTCAGTCAGCATCGTTTGTTAACGCCTACTAAATTTGCAAAATCTGCAAAAAGCTCTGACTGCATCATTTTTAATTGGCGCACGTAAACATGACACGCTTTCCTTCCCCTGGGTTTGCACTTTTTCTTGTGCAATGCGGAATGCGGGCGTGTGTAACGCGGTTGACCTACTGAAACGTTTAATGGATGCTGCGGCTCTAACAATTCTGTCTCACACATAATTGCAATACTTTCGAAACGAATTTTTGCCAAATAATTTCATCGTGACAGTAGTTTGGAATTTAAAATTATAAATTTTAATAACAAACTGCTAGGAGGGCGAATTTTAATGAGGGATTGGTTACCCAAAGAGGAAATCAACTTCTTTACTTCTGCTCGCCTCATTTTAAGCAAAAAACGCGTGCAGGCGGCGCTTTTAAGATAAGCGTTATTTAAGACAGAGGCGGCTCGTCGGGGCAGTACCCACCCTGTCCTACTGAAGTTGTATTAAAGTCCGTGACGAAGTTGTCCCGATATTTACATCTGCACGTTTCAGTTGCATGTCGGCGCAGCCCGGCAAAACATTCTTTCTTTTTTTTTTTTCTTGAAAATGCACCCATCTTTCCCTTTCGCAGTTGTTTTGCCGCGTACTCGCAGTATATTTTTCTGGGTTTGCTAATGTCAATTTAGGTTCCCGTCCGCCCAGCTAGATTGCCTCTCGCCGCACCGGAATTAATCCTGGGCCCTATACGCAACCGTCTCGATGGACTCATCAACTTTATATCATCACGAGCCGCCCCTGCCTGAGGAACTTGTCACGCACGTGGCCAACTTTCAGGGAACTGCCTCAAATAATGAAGAGGTTAAAAAAACCACGAAGAAGAAACACTAAATTCAGTGGATTATCAAATTGCGAAAGTCTTTCACAGTCTAAGTGACACGGTACCGGTTCTTATAGGCAATAGGACCTTAGACTGTACAATTTTTGCGACTTTTCAGGTCGAGTATTAAATTCGATTCGGAATTGATTTTTTTTTTATCCAATGTAATCTCAGTCACGTGACCGCGAGTTTTATAGGTTGCACAAAGCAATCCGTCAAGCTTTTTTTTTAAAAAACGATTATCGCAAGAATGATGACTTTTTTTTCAGTTTCAGGTGTCAACCGCGCACTCCTAAATCATAATTTTTTTTGTATTTTATATTTTTTTTAAATTAGAGTTAGTTTTTTCCACCTGTTTTTCGAAAATTATTTTCAAGCAAAATAAAAACAAATCTGATAAGCACTGATCGGAACCGTATATTTTGACGTCATCAGTAAGAGAACGGGCGATTCGTTTTTTTTTTTTTTGGAAAAGAGACGAAATTATTTCTGATTTGTTTTCGTCAGGAAAACTTTACACAGTGATTCATGACAACGTGCACAGATGGAGTGCGCCGCGACGCCCACGCGATGACGTTGAAATATGTGATTCCGATCTCTCCCGACAGGCAAAGTGGGTTTTTTTGTTCTCGCGGTCGTTCTAATTCAATTCGGGAGGTGCCGCAAGGATCTGTTTTAGGACCTCTGCTTTACGTTTAACTTCAGAAACACGATGCGTTGCTTGATTTATACCTACAGTTTTCTGGAACGCCATAAAAAACGCAAATGCGCTTCTGACTGTTGTTTATAACAATAATCAAATGATTATTAGATTTGTTGGTGTGTTTCGCACAATGCAAAGAAAACAAATGAATAATGATTTCGAGCTATTTTGCAGTCTTTTAATTAAATTCAAACAATTCTAATCGCCGCGCCCTTCTAGCTTCAAAAATAATATCCAGGAAATTTAATTCAAAAACGTTTTTATTCAAAATTTAGAACTTGTTGTCACATCCGGAAAAACCGGATCGTCGTATAACTAAATATTACTCTACCTTCATTAAATATAAAATGTGAATATAAAAACATTTAAAAATGTAAAACATCAAAATAATAATGTAAAAATAATATTAAATATTTTAAAAAATAATAATTTTAACTTGATCTTGCCGATTACGATTTGTGATCTTTCTATTTGATGCACTGTGATTAGGGGCGGATCATTTTTCAAACCAAAAATGTGTCAGAAATTAAACATGCTATCATTTGTTTCAGGCGTAAACGGATCCTCAAGGCCAAACGAACATCATTCGAATGCCGCATTTGTCATTCTAAATTTACAACTCGCGCCAGTTTGCGCAGTCATATTCTGATACACACCGAAGAGAAGCCGTTCACCTGCGACCTTTGCGATTACAAATGCCGACGCCTCGGAAGCCTGAAGAGACACAAGTTGAGGCACACCGACGAGAAGCCGTTCGGCTGCGATCTCTGCGATTACAAATGCCGAGAGCTCGGAACTTTGAAGCGGCACAAGCTGACGCACACGGATGAGAAGCGGTTCAGATGCACCCTCTGCGATTATAAGTATCGGTGGGCCGGAGACTTGAAGAGCCACGTGTACACGCATACGGGCGAGATGCCGTTCGGTTGTGATCTTTGCGATCATAAATACCGAGATTTGAAGACTTTGAAGAAGCACAAGTTGACGCACACCGACGAGAAACCGTTCAGTTGTGATCTTTGCGATTATAAATCTCGGTGGGCCGGAGACTTGAAGAGTCACGCGTACACGCATACGGGCGAGATGCGCTTCAGCTGTGACCTTTGCGATTACAGTTGCCGACATCGCCCGAACTTGAAACGACACAAGTTGAAGCACGCTGATAACTAAACTGATTAACAATGTACGAGATATTTTCATTTTAGTGCTGAAACGGGAATTGGTTTCATTTAAATTTAAGAATTTTATGAATACGAGATGGCGACACATGCGCACATTAACTTTTCTTGTATAACGGCCGGTGTTATCAGCATGTTAAATTTAAGTCGAGTTTAGAACGTGTTAATCAGAACCTGACCATCTGACGTTTTGTCGAAGCCAACACGAAACATCTTCATCAATTTTTTTTTCTTCGTGTTGTTTAGCGACGCCATCTACATAATTAATTCATTCTATTAGAAGATTTTTTTTATTGTACGCCGATTAGGTCAATCCGAGCTAAGAATACGACTACGTGATCTTCGGCTGCAAATTGATAAAGCTATTGCAATTGACAATTCCAAACTAACTGTAAGTTGGCTCCATCTATTGGCTATTACTGGAACTTAAAAAGAGAAAATCGCACGTGTGGATTCACGTAATCAGTTCATTCTACAGAAGTTTTTTTTTTATTATACGCCGATTAGGTCAATCTGAGCTAAGAATACGACGATGTGATGTGACAACTGACAATTCCAATTAAGTCAGCTCCATCTGTTGGTCATTACTGGAACTAAAACAAAAAAATTGCACGCGAGAATCAATTTTTGTAACCTTTTTGTAAACTTTACGATTTAACTCAACACAATCACTACTAGATGGCGACACGCATAATATGCGCTTTTTGCTGCAACGTTTTCGATAAAATATATCCAATTCCAACAACGTCAGCTCCATCTGTTGGTCATTGCTGGAACTAAAACAAAAGATTGCACGCGGGGATCAATTTTTGTGGACTTTTTGTAAACTTTACGATTAAACTCAACATAATCACTACTAGATGGCGCCACGCATAACATGCGCATTTTGCTGCAACGTTTTCGATCAAATATATCCAATTCCCACTAAGTCAGCTCCATCTGTTGGGCATTACTGGAACTAAACCAAAAAATTTGCACGCGGCGATCAATTTTTGTGCACTTTTTGTGAACTTTACGATTCAACTCAACACAAACACTACTAGATGGCGCCACGCATAAGATGCGCTTCTTGCTGCAACGTTTTTGGTAAAATGTGATAATTTTGTGATTGGACCCTCGTGAAACCTTTCGCGCTTAACTTAACTTTTTTTTTTAAATCAATTTTGAATCATTTTCCAAGCAAGTACGCCAAGATGGCGCCACGGCGCAAGGCGTTTCGAAAATTCGAATCTAAAATAAAAGAAAAAACAAATGCATATGTGGGTCGAAATGTTTCTACGAGAATTTTTGCAGACTCCTGCGTAATCTTCTGCGATTGAACTCAAGACGATCACTAGATGGCGCCACGAATAACCTGAATATGTTTCTTTTTAAATTTTTTTTGAAACGTTTTTGCAAAACCGTTTTAAATGTGACGTCATTTTTAAATGTGACGTCATAATTGACGACGGTACGTGCAACTTTCCGCCTTTATACCTTTTTTTATGTTTTAAATTCATTGAAATTCATGCCCCAAACTGGCTACAGATGGCGCAACGTTGCGGATATTCAAACCTAAACAATGCCTGTACGTGCAACTTCTTGCGTTTATAGCTTTTTGTTTAAATCAATTGAAATCCATGTCCCAAATCGACGACAGATGGCGCCACGTTTCGTAAATTGAAATCTAAAAGTGCCTAACGCGTTGCTGAAAAAGGAAAAGGTGTTGGGCTACTTTTGTTGTCTTCACGTAAAGACAAAGAAAGACGCGTTGATGTAAATCCGTTGTATGAGTTTGTCAAGTTATACGTCAGGGCGAGGGCAACTCGGCCGTCATGTTCACGCCATCTTGAAATCCAAGATGGCGGCGGTGCGATGTCTAATTTTAAATTACCCTTCATTTTTATGTATTTTTTTAAATTTTTTACTTGTGTAGAATGGAGTGGACTAATTTGGTTCAGTTGACCTTGAGATTTGTCGAAGTTGTTGAGTTCAGTTCACCTCGAAATCTGTTGAGATTCATTTTAATCCGTGTAATAAATTTTAACATTTTTTAAAATACTGTTTTAAATTTTTAGCTTGGCTCCAATAAAATCAGTTTGAGTTATACCTAATTGAATTAGGTTGTTTAGATTTAATTTACGGACTAATTTTTTTAATTTTCATTTTTTTGTTTCTTAATTTTTAATTTTCATTATTACTTTTAATTTTTATTTTATTTTTTCTATTTTTAACTTTTAATTAGTTTTGTTTGAGTTGAATAGAATCGAGTTTACTTGTTGGGTCGAGTTTGGTTGACCTTGTCATTGCTCGTACTTCTTTAATCGTTTCTTATTTTTTATAGTTTTTGCTTTTAATTTTTTACATTCTTAAATTAGAGTTCAATTGAAAGGTTTTTAATTTTTTATATTTCATTTGAGTTCATTTGAGTTTCTTTTTAATATTTTATATTTTTTGCTCTTAATTTTTTAATTTTTAATTTTGAATTCGATTGAGAGGTTTTTTGATTTTTTATATCTTTTGCTTTTAATTTTTTACATTTTTAATTTAGAGTTCAATTGAAAGGTTTTTTAATTTTTTCTATTTTTTGCTTTTAATTTTTTGCACTTTTGATTTAGAGTTCAATTGAGGATTTTTTTAATTTTTTATATTTTTTGCTCTTAATTTTTTGCATTTTTAATTTTGAATTCGATTGAGAGGTTTTTTGATTTTTTATATCTTTTGCTTTTAATTTTTTACATTTTTAATTTAGAGTTCAATTGAAAGGTTTTTTAATTTTTTATATTTTTTGCTTTTCATTTTTTGCACTTTTGATTTAGAGTTCAATTGAGAGTTTTTTTAATTTTTTATATTTTTTGCTTTTAATTTTTTGCATTTTTCATTTTGAATTCAATTGAGAGGTCTTTTGATTTTTTAAATCTTTTGCTTTTAATTTTTTACATTTTTAATTTAGAGTTCAATTGAAAGGTTTTTTAATTTTTTATATTTTTTGCTTTTAATTTAGAATTCATTTGAGGGCTTTCTTAATTTTTTATATTTTTATACTTATTAACTCTCTGGACTTCGGGATTTTGTCCCGTCATTGGTGTGCATTATCTTATAATTAAAGCTAGGCGAAAATTCTAGACCGACTCCCACCACTTCTGTTAAGAGGCGCGCTGTCGCATGCACACCCTGCATCGAATTTTACGCGCGACACTGGAGTCCGATGCATCAGAATCGACCGCGTTTCTAGAATTTCCGCCTAGCTCTAATTATAAAGCGTGTACAAAAAATTCTAAGAGATTCCTTGTTTCAGATGTCGACGGATTCGCCAAGTTGCACCGGCGAAGAAAAAAACAATCACTTGCCGGATTTGTGATTCCGAATTTCCAAATCGCGCAAGTTTCCTCACGCACATTCTAATACACACCGGCGAGAAGCCATTCAGCTGCGATCTTTGCGATTACAAATGCCGACAGAGCGGAAATATGACGCAGCACAAGTTAGACCACACCGAAGGCAAGCCGCTCGGTTGTGACCTTTGCGATTATAAGTGCCGACAGGTCAGGCGCTTGAGAGAACATAAGTTAACGCACACCGACGAGAAGCCGTACAATTGTGACCTTTGCGATTACAAATGCAAGCGCTCGTGGAGCTTGAAGCACCACAAGTTAAGGCACGAAGACGAACGGCCGTTCGCCTGTGATTTTTGCGATTATAGAAGCCGATATGCTGGGAGTCTGAAACAACACCAGTTGACACACACCGACGAGAAGCCGTTCCGTTGCGTGCTTTGCGAACGCAAATTCCGTGAGGCTGTCGCTTTGAAACGGCACATGCTCAGACACACCGGCGGAGGGAACACGTTCAGTTGTGATCTTTGCCATGTGAACTATCAACAGGTCGCGTCTTTAAAACAGCACGTGACGAGGCACCATCGCGAGAAAAAGTTCAGTTGTGATTTGTGTGATTACAAGTGCAAGATGCTCAGCTCTTTGAAGGTGCACAAGCTAACGCATACTGATAAGAAGCCGTTCAATTGCGAACTCTGCGATTACAAGTGCCGACAACAAGCCCATCTGAAACTTCACATGTTAATACATACAGGCGAGAAGCCGTTCAGCTGCGATGTTTGCAGTCATAAATGCCGTGATTTGAGCAAGTTGAAACGACACAAGTTACTAAGGCACACCGACGAGAAGCCGTACGGTTGTGATTTTTGCGATTATAAAAGCCGACATCTTGGATACTTGAAACGACACGAGTTAAAACATAAAGGTAACTCTTAATATACAGGGTGATGCACTTAAGGCGGCGACTTCCTTTATACCGCTCCAGACAAAAGGATGTTTCAATTGAAAGTTTAATTGCATCATGTAAAGCACACTTTAAAATTAGTCTGGTGTATACAGAGCGTTTCGTTCGGCCTGGTTTTTACACTTTGCGATTCCAAACTGAAGTTAAATGTGACTCTGTGTTTAACTTTTAACTTAAAAAAAAATCAGCGTTGCAATAATTTCATTCGGATGAATTGCAGGTGGCGTGACTCGTACGAATACAACAAATTTATTAAGTGAGTGGGAGCTTCAGGGTTGCCCTAACAATATAACCAAATGTATGTATATAGAAACTTACGTGAAAGATTTAAGTGTACGCGATTCAATTTTTTTTTTATTGCCATTACTGACTCCAAGTAGTCGTCGGTATTATTTTATGTTGCACTTAATTTTATCCTACAACTCTTAATTAATACTTTTTCTGCAATTATAAACGGCCTGTAACGTTACTTTCTCTTTCGTTTAAATAAATAACACAAATCGATTTATTTTTTCCCCGTGTTAAGTTCCTATGCCACAGAAATTCCTGATCACCTCGTATAATTATATACCGGGTGTACCCCGATCGTTTTTTTTCCTCCGACATCTAGAATACTCAGTGAAGGTTTTTTTTTATAAATCGTTTAATTTTGAGAAAAGTACGAAGCATCGAAATGCGCTTTCGCCGTTAATTTTGCGCTAAAAATCGAGCCTCTTCTAAAAGTAGGCGTTAACTTTAACTGTCAAATTGAGAATCTACGGAAACCCTAACGTTCTGTTTGTTTCCAGGCGTCGATGGATCGCCAAGGCCGAACCGGTCACATGCCGGATATGTGATTCTCAATTTAAATCACGCTCAGCTTTGCGCAAGCACATTCACGTACACACCGACGAGAAGCTATTCACCTGCAGTCTTTGCGATTATAAAGCTCGAAGGCGCACGACTCTCAAGGCTCACATGCTAACGCACACCGACGAGAAGCCGTTCGGTTGCGACCTTTGCGATTACAAATGCCGCAGGCGCGGGGATTTGAAAGTCCACATGTTGATACACTCGAGCGAGAAGTCGTTCGGTTGCGATCTTTGCGATTATAAAGGGCGAAGGCTCGCCGACCTGAAACTTCACGTGTTGACGCACGCGAGCGAGAAGCCGCTCAGCTGCGATCATTGCGATTACAAGTGCCGACTTACCGCGAATCTGAAAACTCACATGTTAATACACACGGGCGAGAAGCCGTTCAGTTGTGGTCTTTGCGATTATAAGTGCCGAACCATAGGGAATCTGAAAACTCACGTCTTAATACATACGGGCGAGAAGCCGTTCGGCTGCGACCTTTGCAATTATAAATGCCGAGATCTCACGAATCTGAAACGACACAAGTTGCGGCATGGCGGTGAGAAGCCGTACGCTTGTGATTATTGCAATTATAAAAGTCGATATCGTACAAACTTCAACAGGCACAAGTTACAGCACAGCCATAACTCTTAATATACAGGGTGATGGATCCACTTATGGCGACTTCCTTTATACCGCTCTAGTTACTAAATTTACGAAAAGGCGTTGTTTCAAATTAAAAAAAAAAAAAATTGGGCTGGTGTATACAGTGTTTGGATTGGTCTAGACAAGAGGTGTCCAAATTACGACCCGCGGGACAAATCCGACCCGGCAGTTGATTTTATCCGGCCCGCGAAGGTTTTTGAACAATACTGATTTTTTTGCGCAAGCGCGTTTGTTTTTTTTAAAAATGTACGTACATCGAGAATTGAAGAAAAAAAATCAAAAGACTTATGTGATAGGAAAACTTGTTTTGTATCAACTACGTAATGTAAATTCCTTTTTTGAAAAAAGGATTTTTAATTTTTAAAAATAATAAAAATGTGAAAAAAATATACCTATACATAAAATTTTGGATGTAAAGGAAATTTGGCTGTGTGTCGAAATTCATTTGACTGCAGTGTTGCCGTCAGTTTCAAATGGAAATTATTGATCTTCAAGGTAACGAACAAATCAAGGGAGGAAACATTTTCAATTTTTACAAATTTTTGGATACAAAGGTGCCTACAAATTTGCTTATAAAATTATTTCTATTTGGGACTACCTATTTGTGCGAACAAACTTTTTCGAGGATGAAGTATCTGAAATCAAAGTGCAGGGCAAGTTTATCATTTGCGATCATTACGTATAATTATATTGATGTTTCAGACTTTAAGTTCAATTTTAAAGAAACTCTTCAGCAAAAAGTTCACATTCATTCCCATTAGAGTTGCACAAAACTCCTTTCTAATTATGTATATATAATTTAGCCATGTTCGTTTAGTATTGGTGTATCACTAAAAAAAAAAAATTCAATGGTGCTTCAGTCATAATGAGATTTTTTTTAATTCACGTTGTTACGGTTTTCTTTTTGTGCTGGAAGAGTGTGACTCCAATCTTCGGCGTAACTTCAGCCATTTGCCGTGAGTTTGCGCGTGACGCTCCATTTTGAGGCAAGTTGTGACGCTTATGGCCGTTTTCACAATCAAACTTTAAGGAAGCTTTAATTGAAACTCACTTTAAGAATAGGGAAACAAATGTATTTATTTTAGGTTAAATTAACTTTAAATTTAAAGTCCTATTATGAAATCGGTCCTAAATAATATATCTATAATATCTATAAATATTTAACTTGAAGTCTTTTTCTTTTGATTTTCTTCTTTCGTCAAACACGTTTCCCTGTTTGTCAAATCATTTTTCAGTTTCCGAAACGTCAAGTCGTACGTCAAGCAATAGGAAGAACGTTTGGCCAATTGGGAAACAAAATCGACAAAAGAGGAAAACAGTATGTAATTTTGAAAAAAATTATCACAGTTGGTAGCATGCAGCTCCTGTGTAATTTCTAATACATTCGTCTCACAGCTCATAGGTGGCGTAACTCGTACGAAAATATAATATGAAACTGTCAATTAATGCACTTCAAAATGAATAAAACAATATTTTTGCAATTATTACTTTAGATTCATTTTCGTTCACGACGCGTCGCGTTCGTTCCAATGAATTCCAGTTAAAGAAAGAAATAAGTCGTTCATTTGAATTAAAAATTTTAAATAATCTGAAATACGCATGAATTTACTGACGAATTATGAATCCGAAAAGTGCGGTTAGGAATCAGGATCGAATTTCGATTTGAAATAAAATAAAATCCGGGTGAGAATGTGACATGCCACGCGTGTTGTTACAGGCGTAAGTTGAGGGCCAAATAAATTTCGTATTCGGACGAGTGGCGCCATATATTAAGCAGCCGACTCTTTCGCGGATTACTGGAGGTGTTCACGGCCGTTCTAGATGCAATGCCTTCGAGAAGGCACGTCATCTGTACCTCATGGAATGTTCGAGCAATCACCACTTATTCTGCCGAATTCTGGAAAGTAGCGGATCTATATATACAGTATGTTGCCGAATTGAGTTTACAAGAGGATAAAAAAAATTACTTTAAATGTCAAGGGATTTTTTTTTTGATTGATAACAATAAGGAACAAATCTTGTAATCAAAACTTTTCACCAGGATTGCTGATTTGACTCAGTAACGTGAAAATATTTTTCAAAAACGGATAAAAGATAAACAACATGGCGGTTTAACCCTCTAGGAAACTCGTTCAGAGCGACACGAGTGAGTGTGTGTGTGTTTGTGCACGCGGAGAAACCCAACCTCGATGCCCAGAATCCAATCGAAAACCCCCAGGGCATCCCAGAGTTTCTGTTACTACGTTCCGCCTGTTAAGGTATAGTAATTGTTATCTTACACATCACGTAACATTTTCTTTTCAAAATTTATTTAAACTAAATTTTACTTTTATATTCTTTCGGTACTTGTTTATTTTTATTTTTTTTTCTTTCAACTTAAATTAGTGCTCAATAAATGTATTGTGGCACACGATGGACTTTTTTTATTTGTGCAGTTCGGAGGTCAAGACCCGCCTTCGAAAGAATTTGAAAGAGTTATTAATTGGTCAATTAAACGTTGAATTCTGTTATTTAAAATTGTCTTTAACTCATTTAAAGCGCGCTACCCGCTTGATTAATACTAAATTACAGAGAAGTGTTGGGATTTTCTTATTTATTCTTATTTATTATTTTTTTTTGTTTCTGTGGACCATACTTTTAATTTCGTTTCATTGCTTCTTTCGTGTGAACAAATTTTCTAGTTTATTAATAGCGATGGCGAATTTCGAATTTTGCGCATGTTCCGGAACTAGCTTCCAGAACTGTACGATTTCTAAAAACGTAGCTTGTTATAGGTTTTTAGAAGTTGCGCTGTTCTGGAACACGTCCTGTATACGTGCAAAATTCGAAATTCGCCTTCGCCGTTAATTTCGTGCTAAAAAAATCGAGCTCCACTGAAAATGTGAATTTATGTCCACCCTGTACGTATTCCTCATGGTAAATCTAAACAATAAACTTTTGTTTCAGATATCGCCGAATCCCTAGCAGAAGCAAAACTGCAAACAAGCAGCCAGCCGAATGCCGAATATGTGAATCTAAATTCAGATCGCACGCAATCCTGCGCAATCACATTTTATTACACACCGGCGAGAAGCCGTACAGTTGCGATCTTTGCGATTACAAATGCCGACAGGCCACACACCTGAAAGGTCACATGTTAAAACACACGGGCGAAAAGCCGTTCGGCTGCAGTCTTTGCGACCACAAGTGCCGAAGAGCCTCGGATCTGAAAGCCCACATGCTGAAACACACGGGCGAGAAGCCGTTCACTTGCGATCTCTGCGATTTCAAATTCCGCCGGGACGAACACTTGAAACGTCACGTGCTGAAACACACGGGCGAGAAACCGTTCGGTTGCGATCTCTGCGATTACAGGTGTCGACAGGTTGGACTGTTGAAAGGTCACATGTTGAAGCACACGGGCGAGAAGCCGTTCGCTTGTAGACTTTGCGATTATAAATGCCGAAGAGCTGCGGATTTGAAAGTGCACATGTTGAAACACACCGTCGAGAAGCCGTTCGGTTGTGGCCTTTGCGATTATAAAAGTCGGTATCGCAGCGATTTGAAATCGCACGTGCGAAAGCACGCGGACGAGAGGCCTTTCGGTTGTGATCGTTGCGATTATAGAAGTCGATATCGCGGAAATTTGAACCAGCACAAG
This sequence comes from Prosopocoilus inquinatus, assembly GCA_036172665.1. Taxonomy (NCBI): domain Eukaryota; kingdom Metazoa; phylum Arthropoda; class Insecta; order Coleoptera; family Lucanidae; genus Prosopocoilus; species Prosopocoilus inquinatus. The sequence goes on from CM069876.1 coordinate 49,431,080, forward strand.
TTAATAAAGCACGTGGATGACTCTTAATATCTTTATGGTCGCCAATGTTACATCTTTCTTGCAAAAGATTTCTTCAGGGCTGTAGCGTGGCTCAGCGGTTAGCCTTGCCGACTTTGGAGGTCGGTCATGTCACGCTGTAGTGTGGGTTCGAATCCCACCGGGGTCATGGGTGTTTGAGTTTGTTCCGTCCGTTAATTGACCCAGCTCAGTTATACTTACAGTTAGTAAATGTCTGGAATGGTTAATACCAGAAGGCAAAATGACCGGCGGGAAGACTTTCGGGGATAGAACCCGAGCCTCTTGGTATCGCGCCGTACGTTCTAACTGTTCTAACGCTTGGCGCGAAGCCGAGAGACTCAGGTTCAATTCCGAAAAAAAATTCTCTGTCACTGTCGGAGATTGAACCCGAGCCTCTTGGTATCGCGCTTCGTCAGAACGGTTAGAACGTGAGGCGCGATACCAAGAGGCTCGGGTTCAATCTCCGTTAGTGTCAGAGATTTTTTTTATCTTCCTGGTAGTGTCCTCCTTTGTTTTAATTTATTAATTCAGCACAATTCGTTTTCCTTTATATTTGAGTTTGAATTGTTTCATTCGTTTGATCACAATAAAGAAAGACGCCATGATTGTTATTATTATTATTATTAAATAAATGCCAATTTGTAGGTTATGTTTATAAAAGGACCGACTGTTTTGAGTTTGTTGAATGTAGTTCATTAAACCACCAAAACATAAACAAAATTAAATGAAAACATTTTTTTTTTTCATCTCATATCTTTGATTTCGTGTCACTGTTTCTTTTGTGGCGTATACAGGGTGGCCAATAAACTATTATTACCTTTTTTATAATTATTATTTATTTCTGTATTATTATGCCTTTAATTTTTTTTTATTATTATTAGTATTATGATAATCGCTTGGCTTAATTGTTAATTTAATTTAAGCGTGAAGAAGAACTGTTAAAATGTTTTTTTTTTATTAAAAAAAAAGTGTTAATGTTCCTTGCCTGAAACTCATCGTGTTTCATCGTAAACAGACCGCAATTAATTAACCCGTTTTTTTTTTTTTTTTTCCTAAAACCGAACCTAGAGATGTTTATAATCGGGGGAAAGAACTCAGCTCGCTCGGCGTTGGACCCTTTTTTTCGTCTGCTCTTTCCGCGGCTCCGATGCATCAGAATCGCCGTTGAGCGTGGGGGTGGAGGGGTGTTCGCAGAGTTGGCAGAATTTACCGCGGGCGAGACTAATACAGTCCGAATAATAAAATTTTCGCACTGCTTGTGGAACGAGCGGGCCGAATTCTTTTCCCCGATCATAAATATCTCTAGGGTCGGTTTTACATATAATACACGTTCAGAGTTTAATAAAAACAAAACTCATGGTATGATCAAAGGCGAATCAACATTCAAATTGTGAGTTGCTATAATGAAAGAAAATTCTAAGAGATTCTTTATTTCGGATGTCAAAGGGTTCATCAAACTACAAGAGGGTGAGTAAAAGAACAATCACAGCCGCATGTGTGATTTTAAATTAAATGTGACTCTGTGTTTAACTTTCTTTTGACTTAAAAAAATCCAGAAGCTTCGTTACAGTTGCTTTTGAAAGTAACCTCACCCGTGATAGTTCACGTCGTTTATTCTGTGAAGCCGGCCCTGTCTATTAACTCTTTATTCTAAAGCGATGGTGGGTTTCTAACGCGTAGGCATGCGCGTTCTTCTCGAAGCTATTTTTCTGAATTTATGATTGGCTGGTGTGTGCGCGTGATGCTCGCGCTACAGGCAGCCATTGCGGATTCCTCCTCCGCGTACGTCAGCAAACTTTACAAGAGCGCGGTTGAGTCTCGTTTCGTCTCGTCGGAAATTTGAGTTTGTAGAGTTATTTGTTCGTGTGGACATAACTAGAATACGGTTTGCAAAACATTCTTGCGACGCTTGTGCATTTCTGAGTATGATTAAGGAGTCTGTGAGACTACGCAGAGGTAAGGGCAATTGCGCAATGTATTGAAATTCAGCCGTATCTAACATTTCGTTCTTTTCTCCTTGCGATTACAAGACCCAACGGCCCGGAAATGTGAAAACGCACGCGACTGCGAAGATAAATAAATGTTGTGTCAATTCGAACGGGGAAAAAAAACAACAGAAATTCGAAGTAATCCACGTGTTTCGGCATCGAAACTGTCATTGTCAACGCACACTTGAATATCAGCAAGGCGGTGCTGATCGTAATTGCCGACGACTGCCTAGAATTAAGACAAATAAACACGATATTAAAATTGTTGTTGTGAATTCTGAATGGTAAACAGAAATTATCTGTTGATTAAAATATAATTGATCGATCGTAATTAACACAGGGCGGAATTATATATTTTGTTCGGTTTTTTTCGAACGAGGCGGCAACGAGAGTGTGTGAATTCGCACGTCGCTGCAGCGTCGTACGTTTGCCGCCTCGTTTGTATTCAACCAAACAAAATATGTGATTCCTGTCCTTGATAATTACATTTTGCTTCCACATGTTATAATTTACATATTTTTTTTTGGCATTTATTTATTTTACTATTATAAACGGAAAGCTAGACATGAAAGTCCTAAATCCCAAAAAAAAAACATTTGAATGAAACACGTCATGAAGACGAGGATGTTTCTTTTTCAAAAATGTTTAAATATACAGGGTGTTCCCGATAAGAAAAAAAAAAATAAGACGTCGCAAAAATAAATTGCGCGCTCTAGAAAGAAAAAATTCCTTTACGCTAATGGATTTCGCCTGGACAGACGGAAAGACGCCCTTAAAACGTTTTTATTTTCAGAAATTAAAAAAAAGAATACAAATAGCTTTTGGAACCCCCCCCCCACCCCACCCCTCCAAACACCTAAGCGATACAAGACATGTCGAAATGCTTCGCCGACGTTTCTCTGTTAAGAATCGAACTGCAAAATAAAACAAATGTTTCCTCTCCAAAGCGTTACATCAGACCCACCCTGTACATACGCTACTTGAAATATTTAAATCTAAACAAACTTCTTTTGTTTCAGGTATCAATGGATCCCCCCTAAAGTCGAAAAACCGTTCGCATGCCAAATCTGCGATTCTAAATTTAGATCGCGCGCGTATCTACGCAGACATATCTTGATACACACCGACGAAAAGCCGTTCAGCTGCGACCTCTGCGATTACAAATGCCGTCAGCTCGGAAACCTCCAGCAGCACAAGTTAAAACACGCCGACGAGAAGACGATCAGTTGCGATCTCTGCGATTACAGATGCCGAAGCGTAAAATCTCTGAAACAGCACGTGCTGAAGCACACCGACGAGAAGCCGTTCAGCTGCGACCTCTGCGATTACAAGTGCGGACTCCACGGACACTTGAGCCGGCACATGTTGAAGCACGCCGCCGACGAGAAGCCGCTCAGCTGCGGCGTTTGCGGTTACGAATGCCGGCGACCCGAATACCTGAAGCAACACATGTCCACGCACATCGACGATAAGCCGTACAACTGCGACCTTTGCGGCTATAAATTCCGTCGGCTCGCGCATCTCAAACGCCACCAGTTGCAACACACCTCCGAGAAACCGCTCGCGTGCGACCTTTGCAGTTACAAATGCCGACGAATCGAGCACTTGAAAGTACACAAGTTACAGCACACCGACGAGAAGCCGCTCAGCTGTGACGTGTGCAATTATAAATGCCGACAGCTCATAAGTCTGAGACGGCACAAGTTAAAACACACCGACGCGAAACTGCAGTTACCGGCGGCGATTAACATGTTAACCATGCAAACAGGCGAGAAGCCCTTCAGCTGTGACGTTTGCAGTTTCAAATTCCGTCGGCTCGGAAATCTGAACCGGCATAAGTTGAAACACACAGCGGAGAAGCCGATCAGTTGTGATGTTTGCGATTATAAATGTCGGCGAATCGAGCACCTGCGACAGCACCGGTTAAAGCACACCGACGAGAAGCCGTTCACTTGCGACGTCTGCGATTATAAAAGCCGGCGGCTAGTAGATTTGAATCGGCACAGGTTGAAGCACACGGGCGAGAAACCGCTCGGCTGTGACTTTTGCGATTATAAGTGCCGAGATGCGTCGACTCTGAAGCGGCACAGGCTAACGCACACCGGCGAGAAGCCGTTCGAGTGCGATCTCTGCGATTACAGATGCCGACAGCTCAGGCATTTAAAACTGCACAAGCTGAAACACACCGATGGGAAGCCCTTTAATACTTAATATAATTTGTTTAAACAATATTCTATTACTGTAATTATTTTATATACTGCATATAAATTGTCCGCTTTACAATTTTACCAGTTGACAGTTGAAATGTCAGATCTGGAACAAACCCGTTTTGTTTTGTTCCCGAATTTGTGTGTATAAAATTAAGACCCGGCGGAAAATGGCAACGTCGCTCTGTTGAATGAGACATACTCACTGCGCGGCAGGTGTGCGTAAGAGAAAGAGGGAGGTAAGTACAAGTACTTTGCCGCACTCTAGTTATACTTTTTTTTTGTTTAATTCTCACCTATGCGTACGGCACTGCTAGAAAGCGTTGGCAGTTACAATAAAAATAAAATTTACAAATCGCGTAAAGTAAATATTTTGAGGTATTAACGTATACAGATTGAAGACTTTCACTTTAGCCAATAGTGGTTTCATCGCGCTGCCTCATCTCATCTAAAAAAAAAAAAGAAGAAAATGAGATAGAGAAACATGCGACGATCGTTATTTTTACCAAAAGCAATTGTTCCGCAAATAAAAAGAAATAATTTCAGAAAATACAAGCAAGAAGAAAAAGATTAGCTGAAATTACGGGGATGGGGAGGGGGAGGGGGGGTTAAAACGAATTTCAAATCGAACTCAAGAGCGGTCGATAAAGACGATCGCAGCAAAACAAACGAAGGAAAGCGGGACGGAAATAGGTATTTCGATTTAGTAACGTAAAAACAAACAGTCGAGGGCTTCATTTTTATTTATTTATTTATTTATTTATTTATTTTATTATTACCGCTAAACGTCAGCTTCGGATGAGGCGATTAATTAACAACACGAAGTCAAAACGAAGTTTTGTTAGCAACTCATGGATTGGCAACACTGACTGAACACCGGCTACGGCAAATTTTGAAACGTACCTCAGCCACACCGCAAGTTCCAAGTTTTTGTAGTAGGACAGAGCATGTCACAGAGAATTCATGAACAAGGAATTCCCCCCACCTCCTTAACCAACCATAATTAAAAATATTTTTCTCTTGCAAGAGTTTCAAAAAGGCGATTGCTATGAAACCGTCCCGTCGCGTCGGTGGCCGAAAGCGGAGGTTGTGTTGTGGCTGAGGTACGTTTCAAAATTCGCAGCGGCAACATTGAACGTTCATGTCAGCGGTAATGTAAATGTAAACAACGATTCTGTGGGTCTTTTCTACAGGAAAACCAGTGCGCCAGACTTTAGTTTATCTCTTTAGCGTTAATTAGCTTAATGCAGCTTAACGTGAACGTGAAATTTGTGCGAAATTACGCGACGTAGTGCGACATAACCTCTCTTGTGTGTTGTGTTTTGTGTTACTTGCTGGGTTTGTTCCGATTTGTTGTCCGGCCAAATTCCCTCATCATCTTTTTGATGTAGAACCGAAGGTAGGCTGTCAGTTTTCAAGCGATTCTGTAAGGGATTCAAGGACGGGATGTGACATGTGACGTTTTGAAAGAAAATTGTAGGTTGTTCATGTGAATGCCCATGCAGTCAGCTGATCGACTGCGAGTGAAGAGTGAAGAGTAATCAGTAAAGTACTAACTATATTTCGGAACTTACAGAAGATACGGGCGAAAGCAAGAAAAATAGTACTGGACAGAAACAGTTTCCTGTAATTTTTCCCTCTCAAACTGGCATTGCTTAAATACGACTGTGGAAGTGACATTTAAAAATTCTGAGCGCTTTTAAGTTGGCAATCTTAAAGCTCTTGTAAAATCTGTGAAATCATATTTAAACAATTCTAATTTGAGAAAGAAATACCGATTTGAGAGAAAAAATTACAGGAAACTGTTTGCTGTCGACTGTAGTTGCGCAAAATTTCGCTAGATGTCTCTGAATTCGGCGGCTTCATTAAAATGGTTAAATAAAATAGCGTGTTCATCATACTCAACAAATGGTTCAAATGTTTTTTTTTTATTACTCATACTATCAGCTGTTCGAACATACAAACGGCCGCCTAGTCGCTAGTTAATGTAGTGCTCGAACAGCTGTTTAAGTAATAAAAAAAAAGACGCCTACTTGACTTTTTGTCACTCATTTCATAGATGTTAATAATCATTAGCAGGGAAAAGAATTCAGGCCACTTAGTTTCAGGTGTTTTTTATGTCGAATGTACTCTTTGCTTCCGTGACTCCGACACGTCAAATTGTTATTGATGAGTAGGAGGAGAAGGAATGCAATGTGAACGTTTTCGTTTGGCAGAGATTGTTGTGGGCGGGGTTAATACAGTCCGAGTACTAAACTTTTCTGCACTTCGCAAAACAAGTGGCCCGAATTCTTTTCCCTGATCATTAGGTTACTTGATCAAAAAGAAGAACATCAATAAATTATGGTGTGGAGTTAAATGAGCGAGTAAGGCCGACTTAGGACACCGTTGGGCAAACACCAGATAAAAAAAAAAAAGTACTTTGGAGCCTGGGGGAAGACTCCAACTTTTCGAAAGCAACGTTGCCAGTTTTCAAAGTCATTAGCGATTAAGGAATAATTCCTTTTTTCCCCTTCAAAAAGGGATTTTTAAATTAAGAAAATTAAAAAGTGGATACGCTTAAAATGAACGCCCTGTACAGTACTTTCCGGGAAAGTTTTTTTTTTTTCAAAGAGTCTGTTGAAATGAGCAGATTAAAATATATTAAAATAGAACTCATTTATTGCATTATTGTGTGACATTCGACAGCGCCATCTGTCGATGATAATCGTCAATTGTCTCCGTTCCATTTGTTTCTGTGAACACGATTCGCCAGTTACTCGCACGCACCATCTATTGAACAAAGTTTCAATTGCCAGTCCATTTTTAGGCGATAATAAATATACCACGAGCGTTGTAATGAGACATTTGATAACGCCATCTGCCGGAAGCTTGTCAGTAGTCTTCTTTTCATTTGTTTCTGCAAGGGCGATTCGCTCAATTACTGGCGGTAACATTTAATAACCGTCGTCGTCGTTCATCGAGCAAAGTTTCAACTGACGGTCATTTTTTTTTTTACTTTGAGCGATAACAAAAACATAGCTTGCGTTGTTGCGAGACAGTCAACAACGCCATCTCTTGAAACACATCGAAAGAATTTTTTTATTTCGTTTTCTAACGAGGCTGCGCCCATGTTCGATTAACAGTTATTTTTAGGCGATAATAAATATGTGATGAGCGTTAGCGTGGGAAGCCGGCTTTACAGCGCGAATCATTTAAAAAAACGGAACTATTTATGTGAAGGCCGAAACAAATGCCGATTCCGTGGGAGATTCAGAAGACACGTGTTGAAATAGTCAGGCGATAAGCCGTTCGTTTGCGATCGTTGCGGTGACGAGTGCCGAGAACTCGCGAATTTGAGGTTACGCGTGCGAAAACACACCGACGAGTTACGTTTCTTATTCACTACTCTAATTATTTATAATAATGTCAATTTTCTTGTTTTGTGAATTTTATTCAGGAAGTTAAAAATTAAAGCGAATTAACTTTCAAGTTGGCAAATTCTAAGAGATTCTCTTTTGTTTTTCAGATGCCAATCCGAAACCCTAGACAAAAAAACAACCACTTGCCGGATTTGTAATTCTAAATTCAAATCTCGCGCGCACCTGCGCTGTCACATCCTGATACACACCGACGAAAAGCCGTTCACTTGCGACCTTTGCGGTTACAAATGCCGATACCTCGGCAACCTAAAGCAGCACAAGTTAAAGCACACCGACCACAAGCCGTTGAGCTGCGATCTCTGCGATTACAAATGCCGCGCAGCCGGAAATCTGAAACAGCACATGTCGAGGCACACGGGCGAAAAGCCGTTCGGTTGCGATCTCTGCGATTACAAATGCCGACGGCTGGAATATCTGAAAAAGCACAAGCTAACGCACACCGGCGAGAAGCCGTTCAGTTGTAATATCTGCGATTACGCCTGTCGCGAAGCTAAACTTCTGCGAAAGCACATGCTGACCCACACGGGCGAGATGCCGTTCAGTTGCGAGCTCTGCGACTACAAAGGTCGAGACGTCGTATGTTTGAAGCGCCACAAGTTAAGGCACACTGGCGAGAAGCCGTTCGCCTGTGATCTCTGCGATTATAAATGCCGGAAATCCGATAGGTTGAAGCAGCACAAGCTGAAACACACCGACGACAAGCCGTTCAGTTGCGACCTTTGCGATTATAAATGCCGACACTTCGTAAATTTAAAACAGCACGAGTTGAAGCACACCGATCAGAAGCCGTTCGGTTGTGATCTCTGCGATTATAAGTGCCGGCAACTCGTGCATTTGAGACGGCACAAGCTGAAACACACCGGCGAGAAACCGTTCGGTTGTGAACTTTGTGATTTCAAGTGTCGAGATGTCGGAGGTTTGAAACGGCACAACTTGAGGCACACCGGCGAAAAACCGTTTAATTGCGTAAGTGAACTTCAGTCGACGTTTAATTTCTTACCGGATTAGGAGTCATTGTTTATTTATTTTTCTTTTAATTTAATTAAATGTTTATTTAATTAAATGTGAATAAAACAAGTAATAGCCGGAGAATGTAACGCCTTAATGACAAAATACTTAGGCTACTTTCATTTGTTTTGACTAGTGGCTGGTGTATTTATAATGTAAATAAAAAAATTAGGTATGAGAAAAATTATATTGAGAAATCAAATCCTGTTTAAAAACTCTGCTTGCTGGCGCAATGTCACGTTAAATAAATAAATAAGGATTTTAGGAGAAATAGAACCGTTGAAAAGCGTCGGAAATAATTTAGCAATGATTAAAAATAATGTGTGATCGCATTCCTTGTACGAAAGAATCGCAAAGACAGCAAAGACTTCGCACTCATTAGGTAATGGGATCGGAGCGTTCTTTGCAACAACTCGGCATTGTTGCATAATCTTTTTAAAACTGCAACAAGGCCCAGGCCAAGTTATGAAAGCATTACATCGACAAAATTGAGACTTCTAAGAGATTCTTTTTTTTTTCAGGCGCCAACGCATCCCTAAAGCTGAAATCCCGAATAAAAGAAAAACCACGTGCCAGATTTGCGGTGTTAAATTCGAATCTCACGCAGATTTGCGCGGTCACATTTCAACACATGCCGACGAGAAGCCGTTCAGTTGTAATCTTTGCGATTACAAATGCCGACGGCACGAATATTTGAAAAAGCACCGGTCAACGCACACCGGCGAGAAGCCGTTCAGTTGCGATCTCTGCGATTATAAATCCCGTCGCTTAGTATATTTAAAACGACACAAGTTAACACACACCGGTGAGAAGCCATTCACTTGTGACGTCTGCGATTATGCGTGCCGCGAGGCCAAACTTCTGAAAAAGCACGGGCTAACGCACACGGGCGAAAAGCCGTTCGGCTGTGATCTCTGCGATTACAAGGGTCGAGATGTCGTATGCCTGAAGCGGCACAAATTAAGGCACACCGGCGAGAAGCCTTTCGCTTGCGATGTCTGCGATTATAGATGCCGAAAATCCGATAGATTAAAACAGCACAAGTTGAAACACAGCGACGAGAAGCCGTTCGGTTGCGAGCTTTGCGATTACAAGTGCCGAAACCCCGGAAATTTGAAACATCACAGGTTAAGGCACACCGGCGAGAAGCCGTTCGCTTGCGATCTTTGCGATTACAAATGCCGAAAACCCAGCAGACTGAATCAGCACAGGTTGAAGCACACCGGCGAGCGGCCGTTCGGTTGTGATCTTTGCGATTATAAATGCCGAGCGTCTAATAAGTTGAAACTGCACAAGCTGAAGCACACCGGAGAGAAACCGTTCGGGTGTGATCTATGCGATTACAAGTGCCGGCAACTAGTGCAGTTGAGACTGCACAAGTTGAAGCACACCAACGAGAAACCGTTCAGTTGTAAGCTTTGCGATTTCGAGTGTCGAGATCTCGGAGGTTTAAAACGGCACAATTTAAGGCACACAGGCGAGAAGCCGTTCGGTTGTGACGTTTGCGATTACAAATGTCGGCAGGCTAATAGTCTGAAACGGCACAAGTTGATACACACCGACGAGAAGCCGCTGAGCTCTGGCACAAGTTGAACGTAAGATCTGGAAGATTTTTTGCCGGCATCCTGTTTTTTGTCATTTCCTTGTATTAGATTATTATTATAAGTAAGTTTTGGCGTTTAATAAATCGAAACGGTAGTTTCATTTCTGAACTTGTTTCAATTGTTTCTTCCATTAGGGTACTAAAAAAATGCATAAAATGCAAATTGCTAATGCGTGTTGCTTAGGCCCGATCTTACCACCTTCTGATAAATTTAACTGCCGGTTAGTATGCTTGGAAACCATTGGGTCGACTCTAGTTTTCCTAGGATGTTAACCGGCAGATAAATTTATCAGAAGATCGGGCCTTAGATGAATGCCAACAGTGAATAGTAAAAGTAACTTTTGCAGCTGTATAAAATTAATATAATTGGCCTTTAATTGACGGTTAATTTTTTTTACTGAATCAGGAGAAAGCCATCATTGTCTCATTTCTAATTGGCACATGCAAACATACACGCTTACATTCTGCAGCGTTTACATTTTTTGTACTACAATGCGGAATGCGAGCGTGTGTAACGCGGTTGACCTACTGAAACATTCATTGGATGCTGATGCCGCATAATTTTGAAATGCACTTAATTGCAATAATTTCGAAATGAATTTAGTTTATTTTCCGCCCAATAATTTCATCGTGACAGTTTATTTTGTGCGTTTTTTTCTTTTGTCGGGTCGTTCTGTTCATGTTTTTGTTTCTTATTTACCACTAATGTTCATGTTATGTTTAGTAATGCTTTTTTTTTACAATAAATTATTGATATATCTCATAATTTTATGAAATCGGTCGGTAAAACGATTCACGTCAAGAGGCAATCGCTGTCCTCTATTAAACGACGGACTTTACGTCGCCATCCCTCGACTACAAGTTCACAAGCTCTATTAGGAGATTTATTAATTATTTATTAGTTATTAAAATGTCTCATAATTTTATGAAATCGATCGGGAAAAAATCCACGTTAAGAGGCAATGCTGTCCTCCGTTAAACGACGGATTTTACGTCGCCATCCCTGGACCACTAGATCACGAGCTCTTTTAGGGGATTTATTAATTATTAAATATGTTATAAGTTTATTAAAATCTCAATCAATGAAGCATTGATCGTTGGCGATAATTGTATGTATATCAAAATTTTATTTATGCGTTCAGTTCAGGGGAGCTGGACATGGGTTTTTTCCGCCCGAGTTAATAAAACCAAGAGTGAATTCTAAAGAGATGCGTTTGTTTCAGGAGTCGACGGAAACCCGAAGCCGAAACCGTAAATAAAAAAACACACCCGTGCCACATTTGCGATTTTAAATTCAAGTGTCACGCGCATTTGCGCAGCCACATTTTAATACACACCGACGAGAAGCCGTTCAGTTGCGACCTCTGCGATTACAGGTGCCGACGCTTCGGAGATCTAAACCGACACAAGATCATACACACCGTCGAGAAGCCGTTCAAATGCGACCTTTGCGATTATAAATGCCGACAGCTCCGGCAGTTAGAGCGGCACAAGATCACGCACACGAGCGAGAAGTCGATCGGTTGCGATCTTTGCGATTACAAATGCCGACGTCCCGGCGATTTGAGGAAGCACAAGTTGAGGCACACCGACGAGAAGCCGTTCAGTTGTACTCTTTGCGGATATACCTGCCGGGAAACTAGGAATTTGAGATGCCACATGATGATACACACGGGCAAGCTGCCGTTCAGTTGTGACCTTTGCAATTACAAGTGCAAAGAGCGCGGGAAGTTGAAGCGGCATAATTTAATTCACACCGGCGAGAAGCCGTTCAGCTGTGATTTGTGCGGTTGTAAATTTCGACATCGCGGAAACTTGAAAGTTCACAAATTGAAGCACGCCGGCGAGAAAGATGAAGCATAAAATTAGTTTTGTTTCTGAACTGGATCACTATTAACATATTTGTTTAATTTTTTTTTTTTTGATTAATGTACCATCGGCTGCACAGAAAAGTGTAAACAACTGAATCGCTGGCACATGCCTAGTTTCAAATGATTAGTCAATATCAAACTAACTTAAACAATTGTGAAACATTAATTAATACAGGGATATCAGAAATGACTTAAACCCACGTGACTGTATTTTTTTACCGAATTAGGAAAACGCTCTGATTGCCTCATTCCTAACTGACACGTATAAACATACACGCTTACATTCTGCAGCGCTTGCACTTTTTAGCAACGCGGAATGCGAGCGTGTGCAACGCGGTTGACCTACTGAAACGTTTGCTGGATGCCGATGCCGCATGATTTTGTAATGTCATTGTATAAGTGGCCTTAAGTCGATGTTTAAGTTTTTGCCGAATTAGGAGTCGCTTGCTTTTCTCTGCACCCGATATCACGTCGAAATTATGTTTTAGAACTTAAAAAAAATCGTAACATAAAAAAATATTCCTACCTGCGTATTTGTTACAGGTTTCTTTTAATTAAGTTTGTTACATTAATGTACACAATTGCAGTCGATTCTTGTTGCATCTAAATAATGTAAACAATTGCAATCGATTCTTGTTGCGTGTAAATTGCATAATAATTTCTCTTTCATTTTTTAAACGGGGGGTTGATTTGTTAATAAAAAAAAAACTTTCCTTAATTTGTTAGCCAGAAATATTTTTATAGGCCCTAAACTGATCCTGAATCCGTCTCTGTCCTTCATCGTTTTTGTAAGCATTTTACTAAAATTTTACATTTTTCTAAACCGTTCTCTTTCTAACCATTTAAACCGCGGTTGATAATTAATTTGTTACTGGGCCTCCTAAATTTTCCTTCTTTCTAAAATTTCCCCCAAAATTTACAGTAAATTCCCCCAAATCGGCGACACTGGTCGCTGTTGTTGTTGTTTTTTTTTTTTAATTTGACGTTTTGAATCTTAAATTTCATTATATTTTAAAGCGGTAGTCTCTGCGATTATAAATGTCAAACAAATCGGGAGCTCGAAGAAGCACCAGTTAAAACAACGCACCGGCGAGAAGCCCACCGAAACAAATAGAAACATAAAATTCGAGTGATCAGAAGAATGTTTGAATGAAAATTGGTGCAAATGTTGCAACAAGTATCCGTGATGTATGAAAATTCCCAGTTGTGAGTGAGTCATCGCGAAGGTTAGATGACGATGGATTAGCGAGGACAGCACCGGAAAGTTTCCCGGAGTCACCGGAATGTCAAACGCGGACCGATGAAGGTTACGCAACCGTTACGCCTAGAACTCTACAATTATGCACGAGTTATTCCCCCTTCTGACTCCTCTCCGGGAATCATATACAACCGGAAACGCCGATGAAAGCATTTAGTCAAAGTCGACACGAAGTAGCCGTAACAATATTATTTGGTTCCACGCTTGAATTCCGTCAGCATGGCAGTTTTCTACCGTAACAGCTTAACGGATAAAAGTGCTTGCTACCAACCCCAAAAAAATTAGCAAGGAAATAACCGGTGAGTCTTTTCCAGTTTATTTGCCCTTTTTTTTAATCTTCTTTTTTTCTTTCCAGGGGGAGGCAAGAAAAAAAGTACAAATCAAATAATTAAGTTTGACAATCCTATCAACTTTGCTCTCACAACATAGCCTTCATTAAATCCAGTGTGAAATGCGAGGCTGCCGTTGCTGCCGGATTTAAAATACTTATATGGCTTCATATTCAAAAAAGAAAATGCAGACATTATTTTCAACTGGGGATTCCTGTTGTACGCACCCCAAAGATTAGTTTCACAATTTTTTGATCGAAATTTAATTTACACCCTGTATAAAAAATATGTAGGGTGCTTAACTAGCGGCAGATCTTAATTTCAGCTGGCGATTCTTGTTGTACGCACCCCAAAAATTATAATCACAACTTTTTTCTCCGCATTTAATTCGCACCCTGTATTAAAAAAAAACATACATGGGCGCCTAATTAGAAGCAGATATTATTTCCAACTGGCGATTCCTGTTGTACGCACCCCAAAGATTAGTTTCGCAATTTTTTGCTCGAAATTTAATTCACACCCTGTATAAAAAAAATATGTAGGGTGCTTAACTAGCGGCAGATCTTATTTTCAGCTGGCGATTCTTGTTGTACGCACCCCAAAAATTATAATCACAACTTTTTTCTCCGTATTTAATTCGCACCCTGTATAAAAAAAAAACATACATGGGCGCCTAATTAGAACCAGATATTATTTCCGACTGGTGATTCCTGTTGTACGCACCCCAGAGATTAGTTTCGCAATTTCTTGCTCGAAATTTAATTCACACCCTGTATAAAAAAATATGTAGGGTGCTTAACTAGCGGCAGATCTTAATTTCAGCTGACGATTCTTGTTGTACGCACCCCAAAAATTATAATCACAACTTTTTTCTCCGCATTTAATTCGCACCCTGTATAAAAAAAAAACATACATGGGCGCCTAATTAGAAGCAGATATTATTTCCAACTGGCGATTCCTGTTGTACGCACCCCAAAGATTAGTTTCGCAATTTTTTGCTCGAAATTTAATTCACACCCTGTATAAAAAAAATATGTAGGGTGCTTAACTAGCGGCAGATCTTATTTTCAGCTGGCGATTCTTGTTGTACGCACCCCAAAAATTATAATCACAACTTTTTTCTCCGCATTTAATTCGCACCCTGTATTAAAAAAAAAACATACATGGGCGCCTAATTAGAAGCAGATATTATTTACAACTGGCGATTCCTGTTGTACGCACCCCAAAAATTAGTTTCACCATTTTTTGCTCGAAATTTAATTCACACCCTGTATAAAAAAATATGTAGGGTACTTAACTAGCGGCAGATCTTAATTTCAGCTGGCGATTCTTGTTGTACGCACCCCAAAAATTATAATCACAACTTTTTTCTCCGCATTTAATTCGCACCCTGTATAAAAAAAACATACATGGGCGCCTAATTAGAAGCAGATATTATTTCCGACTGGTGATTCCTGTTGTACGCACCCCAGAGATTAGTTTCGCAATTTTTTTGCTCGAAATTTAATTCACACCCTGTATAAAAAGATATGTAGGGTGCTTAACTAGCGGCAGATCTTATTTTCAGCTGGCGATTCTTGTTGTATGCACCCCAAAGATTAGAATCACAATTTTTTTCTCCACATTTAATTCGCACCCTGTATAAGAAAAAACATACAGGACGCCTAATTAGAAGCAGATATTATTTCCAACTGGCGATTCTTGTTGTACGCACCCCAACGATTAGAATCACATTTTTTCTCTTCACATTTAATGCGCACCCTGTATAAAAAAAAACATACAGGATGCCCAAGTAGCACCAGATATTATTTCTAACAGGCGGTTCCTGTTATGTGCACCCCAAGCATCAAGAATTCCAATTTTTTTCTCAACATTTAATTCGCACCCTGTGTAAAAAAATATACAGGGTGCTTCAGTATACGCAGATATTATTTTCAACAGGCGATTCCTGTTATACGCACTCCAAGAATCAGAATTGCAATTTTTTTCTCCACATTTAATTCGCACCCTGTATAAAAAATATATACAGGGTGCTTGTGTAATACAACTGGATTTTAGATGTTTCAGCCCAACTTATCCATACCCAAAGCGCGCTCATTTTCAGAAACATCGACGCATGAAATAAAACCAATAATTTTAATTACAGGTAACTTTACAAAGGACATTGTCACAATAACAGATTGTTATTTGACATTTGATGACAGCATTAATACGTTTATGTTTATACTTAATTCACTGAAATATACAGTATTGTGTCTTTTAATACACCGCTCCCCCCATCCCCCACCCCATTTCCGTTCACTAATTTTAATAGCTTGCTGTTTTTTAAATGTCGTGTGCTTTTAAATGTCGTCGTAGAAATGAATCGAATGACGCTTGCATTAAATTTAACGAAACTATTTGTCTTAGATCTCGACGTCTCCCTAAAGCTAAAAGCGCCGCCGGCAAGAAAATGTCGGACCGCAAATCCGACTCGCACACCGGCGAGAAGCAGTTCAGCTGCGACGTTTGCGATTACAAATGTCGTCTGCTCGTAATCTTGCAACACCACAAGCTGAAGCACACCGACGAAAAGCCGTTCATCTGCGAGTTTTGCGGTTATAAATTCCGTAGCCTCGCGATCCTCAACCAGCACAAGTTAAGGCACGCCGACGAGAATCCGTTCACTTGCGACCTCTGCGATTTCAAGTGTCACGACGCCGCGTTTCTCAACCAGCACAAGCTGGTGCACGTCGAGGAGACGTACAGCTGTGACCTCTGCGATTTCTCGAGCCAGCGGGTCGAAAGCTTCAACCTGCACAAGTTGAGGCACGCCGACGACAAGTCGTACATTTGCGGCCTGTGCTACTACAAGAGCCAGCACCACGGAAACTTCAAGAAGCACATGTTTAAACACACCGGCGAGAAGCCGTTCGCTTGCGACGTCTGCGATTATAAGTGCCGAGACGCTACGAGTCTGAAGCGGCACAAACTGAAGCACACCGACGAAAAACCGTTCAGTTGTGATTTCTGTGATTATAAATGCAGACAGCTCGGGAGCCTGAAGCAGCATAGGTTGAAGCACACCGGTTAACTCTAAATGTGTATTTTCTGTCACAAATAAATTATTAACTCATCTATTACTCAATAAATATTACTCAAGATTCCGATCGTCTTTTGTCTTTTCTTTTTGCATTCGAATTATCAGTTCGATCCTATTTTGTTTTCTTCTTTTGTTTAAATTTCTTTCGGTTAAAAGTCCACGTTCTTGAATTTTCATTTTTGTTTTAATTTATCTTTAACGCCGATCGTATTTTGTTTTTCTTTTTTCTGTTTTTATTTCTTACTTGACATTATTTAACTCAATTTTTAATAAAATCTATTGATCTCCTTTGTTTCTCTTTCTTCTTTCGATTTCAGTTGATTTGCTTTTATTTCTTAACAATCAGTTTATCATCTTTTGTTTGTTTTTTGTTTCGTTTGATTTTATTTGACATCTTTTGGATTTTATTTCTTATTAGACAATTGATCGTCTTTTGTTTTTAATAAAATAAATCTGATTATTTTGTTTTTTTTTCTTTTATTCGATTTCATTTGATCTGTTTGCTTTTTTCTTTCGTTTAATTTGATTCGAAATTTTCCTTTATTCGATTCGATTTGATTTGTTTTTATTTTTAATTGTCAGTTTATTTTCTTTTCCTTTTGTTTGTTTTTTTTTATTTCGTTTCATTTTGTCTATTCTTCTTTTATTATTCTTTTTTTTTATTATTCTTTGTCTATTTTTTAATAGTCAACCGATCGTCTTTTGTCTCTGTTTTTCTTTCACTCGATTTGAGTTCAATTTATTTTACATTTTAACCGCGTGGGTTGATCGTTTTTTTTTTGTTTTGTTTTCTCTTTTACTGGATTTGACTTTATTATATTTTTTAATCGTTAACTGATCGTCTTTTTTCTTTAACATCTTTAATGTTTACAACAGTTTAGGCAAGTCGGCCAATATCAGATGCTCAATTTCGATTGTTTTGTTTTTCTTTTGTTTTCTTAAACTGTTATTTTTTTCATTTTTTTTCGTCTTGTATTTCTGAGTTGGATTGACCTTGCTTTATATTGCACTTAATTTCTTGACTAAATTTTATTTCTGATTTGTTATTCGCGTCGAGTGAAATTTGGTTGAGTTGAATGGAATTGACCTTGAGTTGGATTGTAATTGAGCTTTGATTTTTAATTTTTTTTTTAATCTTTTGAGTTTCAATTAAAATATTTTTTTTAATATTTTCGATTCTTTCGGTTTGATTCGAGTTTAGCTCAGTGGAGTTCAGTTGACCTCAACTCCAATTGAGTTTAAATTTTTCGCTAGGTTTAGGCAGAGTCGGAAGCTCGGCGTTAGACTTGCCTAGATTGAGTTTTAAGTTTTATGTTTTTTTAACTTAAGTTTTTTTTCTGGTTTGAGTTAGAATAATAATTCTCATTGGGTTTCGTTTTGAGCAATTTTCATTTTTTAATGTTTTATTTCGATTGAGTTATGTCGGACTGAATTTTAATTTTGACGATTTTGAGTTTCAGTTTCTTTTCTTGTTTTAAGTTTTCAATTTTAGATTTTAATACCTTTTCATCTTTCAATATTTTTTGCTTTTGGAGTTGGGTCAAGTTCAGTTGAGTTCTGCTGATCTTAATCTCAATTGAGTTTCTTTTGTTTTTTAAATATTTCCGTTTTAGAATTTTAAGTTGTAACGCTTTTTCACTTTCAATATTTTTTTTGTTTGAGTTGGGGCAAGTTCAGTTGAGTTCGATTGATCTTAATCTCAATTGAGTTTCATTTTGTTTTTTTTTACGTTTTTGAATTTTGGGTTTTAACACCTTTTTACTTTCAATATATTTTTTTTTATTTGAGTTGGGTTAAGTTCAGTTGAGTTCGAATGACCTTAAACTCAATTAAGTTTCATTTTTCGGCATTTTAGGAATTTTTTATAAAATTTTTTGGCCTGCAACAAACAACACGAGGTTTATTTCTTTCAAATTCAAAAAGTGCAGCGAATTTCGTCGGCTTTCCGTCATTCTAAAACACTCTGAAACTGCATACCTTTACTCACACCGGCGAAAAACCGTTTAGTTATTGGAATCATGAGACATTGGATGTTATTAAACAAAAACAACGAGCTATTTGGTGACGCAGATAAATGAATTGGACATTGCATATTAAACAAAAAAAAAAAAAAAAAACGAAATATTGGCGGCGCCGATAAACGAATTGGATTAACGAACTTTTTGTTTCAGGCGTCAACGTCTCCCCTGCACCGACAAAGAAACGTTCGAGTGCGGGATATGCGACTCCAAATTAAAATCTCGCGCGAACTTGCGCAATCATCTCTTCATACACACCGGCGAGAAGCCGCTGGCTTGTGATCTCTGCGATTACAAGTGCAGGCACCTCGCAAACCTGAAACAGCACAAGCTGAAGCACGCCGACGAGAAGCCGTTCAGCTGCGACCTATGCGATCATAAATCCCGACAGGTCGGTAATCTGAAGAAGCACATCTTGATACACGCGGGCGAGAAGCCGTTCGGTTGCGAACTCTGCGATTATAAGTGCCGGGACAGCGGCACTCTGAACCGGCACAAGGTGACGCACGCCGAAGAGAAATCGGTCAGCTGCGTTTTCTGCGATTACAAGTGTCGGTACGCGCCGGATTTGAAGAGGCACATGCCAGCACTGCGAATTCAAAAGTAGACACGCCACGACTTTGAAGAGTCATCAGTTGAAGCACACCGGCGAGAAGCCGTTCGGCTGTGATCTTTGCGAGTACAGGAGCCGACGGCTTGCGGATTTGAAACGCCACAAGTTGACGCACGCCGGCGAGAAGACGTTCAGTTGTGATCTTTGCGATTTCGAAAGTCGTTACGCAAAAATTTTAATCGAGCACAAATTAGAACATAAGAATAAGAAGAATAGTGGGGGGTCGAATTATTAACTCTCTTTGCTTAATTTTTTCATAACCGTACAAAAAAATGGAATTTAACGTGTAATGTTATACAGGGTGCGCCAATGCAAGTAGGCGCACACAATCGCGTACGAAGCAGTTTAATTTTTTCGCAATTATACAAAAAAAATGGAATTTAGCGCGAGTTAAAATACAGGGTGCGCTAGCGCAAGTAGGCACACTCACAATCGTGCGTGCAAAGCAGTCTAACTTTAAAATTCGCGGAAAATACTCGGTCGATACAAGCAATTAGTTTTCAAACTAAGCGCCGACAATGATTTGCGTCGCGCAGGGCGTTAAGCCGGTATGTGTCATGTTATGAAAGAAATGCTTTTACGTTTACATCTTTTTCTCTATTTGAATTAAAATTTGTTTTATTACTATTAAAGTAGTTCGTCTCATAATTATGTTATTTTTTTTTAGAATTAAATAAGTTTAACAATTTCGTCTGAGACAATAGCAAAAATAATATGTGACACACCCTGTATAAATATATAAGGTCGAACCCTTGGCCGCTTATGGCGCGTGCCTCGAGCTATAATCTGCGCTTATAGGCTAACCGTTCGTAAGTCGAGCGAGTTGTTTGGATTGCGGTGGAGTTTCTCGAGCTACTCTTTTGCTGATGAGGCCCCAATTAGGACCGACATAGCTATTCAGAGGATGCTTGAGAGCTTACCAGACTTGCTACTAACCGTAATACAACCTGTATGTTGAAAATTTTGTACTCTATCTTGACTAAATGCTCTCTCTCTCTCTTTCTCTGGATAAAGTAAAAAAAAATACACTTTGTTTCAGATGTGAACCCAAAACCGTGAACGGAAAAGCGGCGTTCCAATGCGGGGGTTGCAATGCTAAGTTTAAATCCCGCGCGAACCTGCACAGGCACACCTTGATACACACCGGCGAGAAGCCGTTCAGTTGCGACGTATGCGATTACAAGTGCCGACAGCTCGTGCACCTGAATCAGCACAAGCTGAGGCACACGGACGAGAAGCCGTTGGGCTGCGACCTCTGCGATTTCAAGTGCCGAAATCCGTCGAGCTTGAAGGAGCACAGGCAGAAGCACACGGGCGAGAAGCCGTTCGCTTGCGGCATTTGCGATCAAAAGTTCCGAAAGCACAGCACCTTGAAAAATCACTTGCTGGTGCACACCGGCGAGAAGCCGTTCAGCTGCGACGTGTGCGAGTACAAGTGCCGTCGCAGCGGCGAACTGAAGGTGCACATGTTGATGCACGCGGGCGAGAAGCCCTTCGCTTGCGGGCTCTGCGATTACAGCAGCCGAAGGTACGGCGATTTGAAAGCGCACATGTCGATACACGTCGACTTGAAGCCGTTCGCTTGTGAGCTTTGCGATTATAGGTGTCGGAACGCCGGGCGCCTGAAGAAACACAGGCTGACGCACACCGATGAGAAGCCGTTCGGTTGCGATCTCTGCGATTACAGCAGCCGAAGGTGCGGCGATTTGAAAGCGCACATGTCGATACACACCGACTGCAAGCCGTTCGGTTGTGAGCTCTGCGATTATAGGTGCCGGAACGCCGGGTACCTGAAGAAACATAAGCTGACGCACACCGATGAGAAGCCGTTCGGTTGCGATCTCTGCGATTATAAGTGTCGACGACTCGGACACCTGAAGCAGCACAAGCTGAGACACACTGACGAGAAGCCGCTGCTTTATTAATCATTAAAGACGTACTTTTAAATAGTCAAACGATGTTTTGGAAGGGGGTCGAGAGGGGGGGGGGGGCGGGGCTTTGGATGTAAGACACATGCAAGAAATAATAAAGTTGTTTACTTTTTTTTTATTATTAGCCTTACATCCGAACTTTCGATTTCTCATTTTAAATTTATGGATCAGATAATAATGTTCTTTATCGATGCATTAGTTTCCAAAGATATTATCCGGTAGATAAATTTATTGCGGACTGGAAAGATTGGGCCCGAGTGAAAAAGAAAGTGGATTTTAAGAAAAATTCTCATTGCTTTCTTTGATTGGTCTTGTGACGTCTGTGTTTCTTTTTTATTGTATCATAGTCCCGCCCACGGCTTTGTGCTGTCTCTCTCGCACATCGGATTTTATAGGCGAAATAATATATTATGTCAACACTGACCGTTCAAAAGAAGAAGAAATTATGTATGACGTGTCTGAACAGAGATAGCAACAAAGAAGAAGAAGAAATAAATAACGTATTTAAAAATGCTAACATTCTATTCGACTAACGGCCGTTTTCATAACCTAAAAAAATAAATGTCTTTCCCTCTGCTTAAAGTGACGTTAAATTAAAGCTTCCTTAAAGTCTGATTATGAAAACGGCCCTAAGACCGAAGGGTGATCTTTTCTTCGTTTATTTCTTAAACAGGGGACGTGAGCATTTCGCCCGTTGTCTTGGAAATACTAGTCACGCCCAAAGTGCATCCGACGTGTAGTTTACGAACGCACCCCACACTTCTTTTCTGGATAAAATAATAAAGAAACAATTGAAAATCGCAACGAAATGAATAATTGACTAAATTCAATGCGGGGAGGGGGGGGTCGACGTAAATTATAATAAAATGTAAAGAAATTTTTATTTCAGGTGTCAACAGAGAAGGAAAGGCAAAACGTTCGAATGCCGCATATGCGATTCAAAGTTCCAATCCTTGCGCAAACATATCTCGACACATCCCGGCGAGAAGTCATTCAGTTGTGACGTTTGCGATCTTAAACACCCGCACGTCGAAAATTTGAAGCGGCCCCTCTTACGCCACACCTGCGAGAAGCCGTTCCGTTGTGGAGTTTGCGATTATAAAACCGGAAGGAACAACAGTTTGAAAGTTCACATGTTAATACACACGGGCGAGAAGCCGTTCAGTTGCGAACTTTGCGATTATAAATGCAGAAATCCCGGTCATTTGGGAAGGCACAAATTAACACACACCGACGAAAAACCGTTCAGTTGTGATCTTTGCGATTATAAATGCCGACGGCTGGATTACTTGAAAGTGCACAGGTTAACACACACCAAGGAGAAGCGGTTTAGCTGTGATTTATGCGATTACGAATGCCTGCGGCTCGACCATTTAAAAAGCCATAAATTAACACACACCGACGAGAAACTGTTCATATGTGGTCTTTGCGATTACAAAAGTCGTTGGCGTTTCAGATTAAAACAGCACATGTTAACACACATCGAAAAAGAAAATTTATTTTGAAAAGTTCAGGAATTGGTTTCCATATGCTTCCTTAATTGAAAAGTATAATGATTGTAATTAATAAGCAAGTAAGTTCTATTATAATAAATGAAAACAAGATTTTAATAAGTATATCTTATAACAGACAGAAACCATTGCACGCCCAAAATGCACCCGACGTGTAGTTTCCGAACGCACCCTACAGTTCTTTTTTGGATAAACTAATAATAATAATTGAAAATCGCAAGAAAATGAGTCGCTAAAATCAATCTGGCATTGCGGAGTGAGGGGGCGGGGGGAGATGGGGAGCGGTCAACGTAAAATATAGCAAAATGTAAAGAAATTTTTGTTCCAGGTGGTTCCCCGAAACAGCGAGCGCACAAAGAAAAACGTTCGAGTGTCGCATATGCGCTTCAAAGTTCACATCCGGCGCGTACTTGCGCAAACATATCTCCACACACACCGGCGAGAAGTCTTTATTCAATTGTAATCTCTGCGATCTTAAATACCCGCACGCCGAATACCTGAAGCGGCACCTGCTGCAGCACGCCTGCGAGAAGCCGTTCCGCTGTGAAGTTTGCGATTATAGAACCGCAAGACGCGGCAACTTGAAGGCCCACATGTTGATACACACGGGCGAGAAGCCGTTCAGCTGCGACCTTTGCGATTATAAATGCCGACAGGCCGGAAGCTTGAAGGAGCACAGGCTGAGACACACCGACGAGAAGCCGTTCGGCTGTGATCTCTGCGATTATAGATGTCGACATCACGGGAATTTGAAAAAACACAGGTTGAAACACACCGGCGGCGGCGGTAAGCTGTTCTCTTGTGAGCTTTGCGATTTTGAGTGCCGGCAGGTCGGAAACTTAAAA
Organism: Prosopocoilus inquinatus; assembly: GCA_036172665.1. Classification (NCBI taxonomy): domain Eukaryota; kingdom Metazoa; phylum Arthropoda; class Insecta; order Coleoptera; family Lucanidae; genus Prosopocoilus; species Prosopocoilus inquinatus. Next base: position 49,454,784 of record CM069876.1, read on the forward strand.
CAACATATGCTGATACACACCGACGAGAAGCCGTTCGTTTGTGACCGCTGCGATTTTAAATGCATGCACCTCAGGAACTTAAAAACCCACGAGTTAATACACACCGACGAGAAGCCCTTCACTTCTGCGATTATAAATGCTGTCGGCTCGGACACTTGAAACGGCACAAGTTGAGACACACCGGCGAAAAGCCGCTCATCTGTGACCGTATCCTTTCTTGAGATGCCGACAAAATGAGAGAACGTGCATCGGTAATTTGAAATAACATTGCAATCATGAAATTAACATTTCAATCATGAAATGACACTTTTTCATGCATCATACATTACTGACGTACATTCCTTTCTTTTGTCAATATCTCAAGAACGGAAAGGAATTGACCTAAAGTGTATAGGAAGTTTTTGGTTCAGAATCATCTGTAAAACACGTGGTGCATGTTTTCCGGTTATTTCAGAAAACACCCTGTGTGTATATTTTGTATAGAAGCACTGAAAAAACAAGTGACGAAGCGCTTTGGATCAAACCACTGTGTATTTACAACCTCAGCTCTAACTGTAGCCCTTCAGAATTGTTTAAAATGAAAAAAAAGTAATTCTAAATGTACACAAACACATCATGACACACACCGGTGAGCAGTCGTTCAACTATGAATTTTGCGATTGCACATATTTTATACAATTAATCCACGTGTAAACTAACCAATTAATTAATTTTAAAATCGAAAATGCATGACAATGTAAAGAAGTTTTTTTTTTTTGTTTCAGGTGTCCGTGGAGCCCTCAAGCCAAGACTGCAAACAGGAAAACATTCGCTTGTCCGACATGCGATATCAAGCTTAAATCGCGTAAAAATTTACGCCAACATACTTTGATACATACCGGCGAGAAGCCGCTAAGTTGCGACGTCTGCGATTACAAATGCCGACATCACGGAAACCTGAAAAAGCACAAGTTGAAACACACCGACGAGAAGCCGTTCGTCTGCGACCATTGCGATTATAAATGCCGTCACGCCGGACAACTGAAACAGCACATGCTGCAGCACATCGAGGGGAAGCCGTTCTGGTGCGTTTACTGCGATTATAAATGCCGACAGGTGGGAAACTTGAAGAGGCACGTGCAGAAACACACCGGCGAGAAGCCGCTCGGTTGTGATCTTTGCGATTACAGATGCCGACGGGCGGGAAGCTTGAAGGAGCACATGCTGAAGCACAGCGACGAGAAGCCGTTCAGTTGCGACGTCTGCGATTACAGCTGCCGACATCCCGGCAACCTGAAAAAGCACAAGATTATACACACCGAGGAGAAGCCGTTCGGCTGTGATCTTTGCGAGCACAGATTCCGACAGGCCAGACATTTGAAGGAGCACAAGCTGACGCACACCGACCAGAAGCCCTTGAGCTGCGACCTTTGCGATTACAAATGCCGACACTACGGAAACCTGAAGAAGCACAAGCTGAAGCACACCGGCGAGAAGCCGTACAGTTGCGATGTTTGCGATTACAAGTGCCGACAGGCCGGACGTTTGAAGACGCATAAGTTTATACACACCGGCGAAAAACCGTTCCGTTGTGATTTCTGCGACTTCAGGTGTCGACAGTCGACCAGTTTGAAAGCGCATAAGTCAAAACATGTTTTGAAAGATCAAAAAAGTTAGTTGCTCTTTATTCTGCGTTTCACAATCTCTCACAATTGAAAGTGACGGCATTTTTTTAATGAAACACCCTGTGTATGGTGATACTGACGATTTCCTTTTTTTTACTGGATGTTATACATAGATCTGATGACGGATTATTTAATATTGTTGTTTAGTCTTTGTGAAATGTATTTTTTTAATCGTAAGTAGGGGTATCCAATAAATAAAAATTAAAAAAAAAACAACAAAATAGTGAGAACCGTTTTGGGACGATCCATTTTTAGCTGTTCCCGCCGCAAAAAAAAAATTATAAGCAGGAGTATATCTCTTTCAAAATGACCGACTAAAACAACTTGCAAAACATTTCAAAAAAAAAAACTGAAGGAATATACGTAAGCACGTGATAACACATACCGGCGACAAGCCACACAATTGTAAATCTTGTGAATTTCATTTGGAGAAGAAATCGAAAATACGAAAATGTAGGAAAATAAAAAAAGCAATTCTTTTAGGTCTCAAGTGACCCCCCCCCCCACACCAACCAATATTGTAAGTCAGAAAACGTTCGAGTGTCGAATATGCCAATCCAAGTTTAAATCGCGCGCAAATTTACACAAGAATCAACTGATACACACACACCGGCGAGAAGCCCCTCCATTGCGATCTTTGCGGTTATAAATGCCGACTTCCCGGAAACTTGAAAGAGCATAGGTTGAAGCACACCGACGCAAAGCCGTTCGCTTGTGACCTCCGCCAACTCGGAAGCGGCACAAGTTGAAGCAGACCGGCGAAAAGCCCTAGCCCTAGCCCCTAACCCTAGTTGTGATCTGTGCGACTGTAAATACAATTGTGCTGTGTCTTTGAAAAGTCACAAGTTAATAACATGACGGTTGTTGAAAAGTCAAAATCAATCGATTTTGTTTTGTTTTTTTTTTTTTGTTTTTCAACGAAATGTCAGTAAACATTCAGCGTAAAATAATTTCTTTTATTGATTTCTCAGTTCTTCTGTTTTAAACGAATTTTGAACTGGACTTTACTTTTAAGATGGTTTTTGGACATGCATTTCTTTTTTATTTGACAGTTATAGGCGAGTCATCGATGACGTCAGCGCTATCCCCGAAACAAGGGGTAGCTACATGGGACAAAATAAAGCAAGCGAATAATAGTCAGTGACTTAATTGAATCAGTAAACTCGATTATTACAGTTTTGCTGTGGCGACATTACTTTTCATTCCAACTGTACATACGATGTTTCGTTTATTTTTTGTAACTTAGGTGCGTGCTCACTGGTTACGAGTTCCTTTAGTTGCTCCTTAAGTATTACAATGAAGAAAAACATTTTATACAAAACAAATTCGTTTAACGAATCCTGTCAGTTAATTTATTCTTGTATGTACAGCATGTTCCGTAAGTGAATTATCCTCTCTTTTTTTTAACGGAACGTGAGCAAGCATTTTTTTTTGTAGGTATTAAAAACGATTTTTGTTTCAGATCTGAATGTTTCCCCAAGGAAAAAACCGCAAGGAATAAATCGTACGAATGCCAGATATGCAATTCTAAGTTTCAATCGCGCGCTTATCTGGGCAGGCATAATTTCATACACACCGGCGAGAAGCCTCTCGGCTGCGACCTTTGCGATTACAAATGCCGACAGGTCGGGCATTTGAAGCGACACATGTTGAAACACACCGGCGAGAAGCCGTACGGCTGCGAGCTTTGCGATTACAAATGCCGACAAATCGGACACTTGAAACGGCACAAGTTGAAGCACACCGGCGAGAAGCCGTACGGCTGTGAGCTCTGCGGTTACAGGTACCGACAAGTCGGAAGCTTGAAGAAGCACATGTTGAGACACGCCGACGATAAACCGTTCAGTTGCGGTCGCTGCGATTATAAAAGCCGACACCCCAGACACTTGAAAATCCACAAGTTAATACATGCCGACGAGAAGCCCTTCAGATGCGAGCTTTGCGAGTATAAATGCCGAAAAGTCGGGCATTTGAACGAGCACATGTTAAAGCACACCGGCGAGAAGCCTTTCGCTTGCGATTTTTGCGATTATAGATGCGGACGGCTCAGGCATTTGAAGCAGCACAGGTTAAGGCACACCGGCGAAAAGCCGTTCGTTTGAAAGATTTGATTAATCAGCATCCAAATCGAATCAAATAAAAAATTTGAAACTCGAAGATCAAAGCAGTAAGTGGGTTCATTCGAAATTTCTTTTTGTTTTAAATTCCAATAAATATGTGAAGACGGAAATAATGTCGTGTTTTATTCGTTCAAAAAAAATTCGTTCGAATTCTTACAGATTTTTACACAAAGACGAAGAGGCGCATTTGTTTGTTTGTTCTTTTTTTTTGCTTTGACTGAACGTTCGGTATGTTTTTTTTTTCTTTTTGTTTCAGGTGTATTTGGATGCCTGAAGTCGAAATCGTAAACTACGAAACGTTGGAATGCCGAGTGTGCAATAATAAGTTTAAATCGAGCGCAGGTTTGCGTATGCACGGTCTCATACACACCGGCGAGAAGCCGTTCGATTGTGACCTTTGCGATTACAAGAGCCGACATCTCTCGAGCTTGAAGAAGCACAAGCTAACGCACACCGGCGCGAAGCCCTTCAGCTGCGACCTTTGCGATTACAAGTGTCGACTCGTCCAGACGCTGAAGCAGCACATGATGCGACACACGGATGAGAAGCCGTTCGGTTGCGACCTCTGCGATTACAAGTGCCGACGGGCGGCGTATCTGAAACAGCACAGGTTGAAGCACACCGACGAGAAGCCGTTCACCTGCGGCCTCTGCGATTTTCGAGGCCGGAAATACGGCGACTTGAAAACTCACCTGTTGGTGCACACGGGCGAGAAGCCTTTCGGCTGCGACATTTGCGATTATAGGTGCCGACAGGTCGGAAATTTAAAGTCTCACATGATGAAGCATACGGGCGAGAGGCCGTTCGTTTGTAACTTTTGCGATTGCGGGTTTAGACACGCTTACACTTTGAGAAGACACCAGTTGAAACATCAAATTTTGAACAATGTGGAATAGGTGTTTGTACTTTTCTTTTTCAGGGAAATTCCTGTTTTTTTTTGTGACACTAATAATTCCGGGGAAATTCCTGTTTTTTTTGTGACATTTCACTAAATTCCAGAGAAATTCCTGTTTTTTTGTTGCACGACACAAAAATTAAATTATTTTTTAAGTTGGCAACACGGAGTCGCCTGTACAGGATTTCCGATAAATACAATTTTATTTTTGTCACGTCACGTTGTCTAACAACAGAGAGCGCTGCCATCTGTTAAGGAATCGTTCAGGGACGACGCGACGTGACGTCACAAGAATAGAGTTATTCTATTCGTCGTCATCCCTACGCTGAAATTTCAACAAAAAGTCACCAGTTCTAGTGTGAAACTCAGTTTCAGAAACTCAGATTGGCAACAGTGTTTGGTAGAGGGATTAATTTTAATTTTTGTTTTTTTTTTTTTTTATTACAAACCGTACGTTTTTTGTAAATTATTATTATTAACTACAACTAGTTGTCAATAATATTGTTGGACAAATTGTTGCAACGAATCGTAGGAATCAATAAATAAAGAAATAAATCAATCAATCAAGAAGATTAATAAATTTAAGGTTATGCTACGTGCTGTTTTGACAGGTATTTCTGGTTGCCTATCTGTCAGGTGGAGACATGAAAATTTCACTGCCGATGCCGGGGGAAGTTCGTCGAACCTTGCCGACCTTTTTTATTCGATTTTTTAATTTTGCATTTTCTTTGCCCGCAAGCAATAATTGCACTTTTAATTATTTTATTTTAAAATTAAATTATTAAATGGACCTTTGGTAAAAATAATGCCCGGAAACAATTATTGTTGCTCTTTCGTTTGCTTTTGTTCATTTCATATTTTTTTGTTCTTTTTTGTTTTTGTCTTTTCATTTCTATTTCTTGTTCTTTTCTGTTTGCGTTTTTTCATTTCTATTTTTTGTTCCTTTTTGTTTTCGTTTTGTCATTTCTATTTTTTGTTCTTTGTTTGTTTTCTTTTTTCGTTTGATGTTTTGCGTTTTATTCGCGGATCGTTTGTTTTATTTTGTTCTTTTACTTCTTGCCAGTTTTCGGCCGGAGAATCCTCATTTTTATATTATTTTATTTTTCTATTCGTTCGTTTTTTCTTTTTTCTTTTGTTTTTCGCGTTTGTCTTCTTTTTAATCGAATTGGTTTTCCGCATCTTACCGACTCCTTTTTACAGTTCTCTTTTGTTTTCTACGTGCTTGTATTTATTTGCAAAAAGCTTTCGCCAATTTTCATTTTTTTGTCTTTTGTCTTAACCTGTTTTCTTCGTAATTCATTTTATTCTTTGCATTTCTCTTTTGTCTATTTTCATCTAATTGATTTGTCACGTTTACAGTTGTCTTTTGTTTTCCACTATTTTTTTTTTTCGCCGAGAGGTTAATTTGTTTTTGGTTCATCTTTTGTTTTTCTTTTCTGTTGTTTCTGCTTTTACGCTGTGTACTTCTCCTAACATCGTGGTGCTTCTGTTTTTTTTTTTTTAATTCATTTTATTCTTTGTATTTCTCTTTTGTTTATTTCTATCTAATTGATTTTTCACATTTTCTTGCTTGACGTTTAGAGTTGTCTTCTGTTTTCTACTTTTTTCTCGTCTGGAGATTCATTTGTTTTCGGTTCATTCATCTAAGCAGTCGACCTTCTTTTGTTTTTTTTTTTGCTGTTCGTTATGCTTTTGTTTTTGATTCCTCTTTACGGTGCTCTTTCGTTTCCTTTTCCTTATAGAATTGATTTTGCGGATTTTATTGACACTTGTTCGTACATAAATCGCCGTTTTTCGTTTGTTTTGAGACTCGTCTCATTTTTGATGTTTCGTTTTGCGCACCGTATTTCTTTTCCTTTTTGTTTTGTTTTCTTTTTTTGCCGTATTATTGACTTTTCTTCACTTTGCTTGAATTTTCTACGAATCGAATCTTTGTTTTATTTTCGTGTCCACCTCACTCACGCCCTGTATTTCGTCGCTGCTGCTTTCATTAATTCTCTTTTGTTTCTGACTTTGACGGGTTTCACTTGTTTTTTTTTTATTTGTTCTGATTTTTGTCATACCAAATCGGCGATTTTTTGTTTGTTTGTTTGTTTTTTTTTTGACACTTCACTTCGCTTGATTTTTTTTACGAATTGTTGATCGATCTTCATTTGTTTTTCTTTCTGTTCATCACATGCCTAGTATTTTGTTGCTGCTGCTTTCTGTCATTTCTCTTTTGTTTATGACTTTTTGACGGGTTTCACTTGTTTTTTCTTTCATTTGTTCTTATTTTTTACGTACCAAATCGGCGATTTCTTGCTTTTTTGTTTATGACTGAAGAAAATTGGCGCCTCTCGACTACATTTCGTCAAGCAGTTGGCGACATTGTCTAAAAAAAAAAGAAAATCTGCAGTCCTGGTCGTCGGTAATGCAGGAACTGACTTGGTAATATTATTAATGAATGTCGTCTCCAACTTTGTTTTTCAAATTTATTTTTTTAATTGTAAATAAATTTAAAAATCCCATCATCGACTCGTGAAACCGAGTACATTCACGAATCTATTGTGTTCGCTCTCATCACTAGATGGCGCTGCTGTTTCAAATTAAATTGGAGCATCTAATGAAAGGTTTGCGCATCTTGTTTTTATAAATTTGATTCATGTATTTGAATAAAAGCTTCGTTATTTGTAATCACTTCTATTAGCAAATACAAAACTGATAAAAAAATCACGTCGGCGTCAATGTTTTTTTCCTAACGAAGTTTATAATATGTCAAATTTTCTAGTAGTGGCAACACTGATGCCCAAAATAAACAACGTATTGTGATCTGTACGTTTACATATTTATTTTTTGTGGCGAACGAGAGCACCAAAGCCAATTTAAATTATTTATTCAGTTTCTAGTATATTCCGCAAATTAATCCTCGCTGCTCAGAGTGATCGTGAAAATGGTGTGCGTTTTGAGAACGGAGTGCAACATAACCTCGTTTACGATGAAAATATTTCCTCTGTGTGCCGTGCTCTGATGGTAATTTTTTTTTCTTCGAGTTGCAATTATGATGCTGAAGCGAGAGCAGGTGATTTGCATGTAAAAGTTTGAAAATTCAAGCGCAGGATGTGAAATTTTCATGTTTATGTGAATGCCGTGAACGGGTGAACGGAAGAGAAGTGTTGCCAACGCAAGAAAAACTTTCGAAACTGAAGCATACTTCACCTTTTAGCAATAATGCACATTGAAGCAAACCGTAAGCGTCATGAAATGGTATCTTAATGAGTAGATAAGATCGAAATAATATTAACTTTATCTTGAATTCAGGAAATTATGTGCTTTTCGTCGTATTTTTAAATACTACGTAACTGACGATGGCCGCGTTCAGGTGACCAAGCCATATTTTAAAAACTGAAAGTCGGCGACTCGCTTACTTGCATTTTATTCTTGAACTTGTTCTTGTCTATTCAAATTGCCGAAAGGAAAGTGTATTTTTCGAGAGATATTTTTGATGAATATATTTGTCGGTAACTAGGCTAAAATAAATTTATTGTGACTAACAAAAATAGCGCCGACTAATCTGACTAATTCCGCATGTCCGTTCAATACTTTACAACTCCACACTGAGCCAAAAAGCAATTTGGCTGCTTGTGATCACCTGAACGCGACCATTCAGTTGCCACCGTTTGATTAAAATAATGCGTCACAGATGTCGCTAGAGGCTAATTTTTGTTTTGTACATATTTTTCCTTAGACGCTTAATACTAGAAAACTTCGTTAATTTATTTAATTTTTAACTGAACTCTGATTGAGCTAAACAATAATACTGACGTAAGTACAATTCATAAAATTGAAACGAATAGTAATATAATTATAATTGCAGGTCGGAATCGCATATTTTGACGTCGCGTCGTCAGATTAGCGACACGTGCGTTATCCTCGTGTAAATAAAATACATTTTTTTTCTTCATCTTAACGTCCATGTCTTTATGACTTATGACGCAGTGATAAGACGTACCAAATGTAAAAATAAAAATTAACTACGTCGTTTCCAGCGAACCTACAATCGAGAACGAGACGAAAAAAGAATTTTTTTTTCTTAATTGCAATCATACTACGAAATCGCACTACGAAAAAGAAAAGCGATTGGGTAAGCCGGCCAAAGATGGCGTTGGTAAGTAACAAATTATTAATTTTTCTCAAATGTCGATGAAACAATAAATGAACTAATAAAATGTCCTTCGTTATTTCAGCGTTATTTCTTTTTTCAGTCTGTTTATTTGTGTCTTCAAATATTTAATAAAATATTTGTGGTTAATAAAAAAAAAGACCTCTTGGAAGATGATGGATTCGACTACTTCACGGTGTATGTGGGTTATACAGGGTTCTTCGATTTGTAGTGCCAACATCAAAGGAAAAAACGTTAGTATGCAGGGTTGCCAGATTGGGCGTAATTGCGCCATTTGGGCAACACTTTAGACATAATTGGCGTTTAAAAATCTTATTTTTCGTCTGGCGCTTGATTTGGGCTACTTTTGTCTTATGTTCACATAACGACAAAGAAACAAAAATATACAGCGCGATCAATAATGACTGTCTATGCTGCTACTTTAATATATGCGTATCGTATCTTCTTTTGTTTTTTTGTTTATTTCATATTTTTTCTTTGTTTCTTTCGTTTTAAGGAATTGATGCTTTGCATTTCATGTCATTTCTTGATTTGTAAGTTTTCAGCCGAAGAATTTATTTATTAATTTTTTGTCTGTCAATTCTTCTTTTGTTTTTTTTTCTTCTTGATTTTTTCCGCATTTTTCTTTTTTTAATCGAATTGATTCTCGCATTTTATTGACTCCTTTTTACAGTTGTCTTTTGTTTGTTTGTTTGTTTGTTTCAGTATCCTGTTAGTTTTATATGTTTTTTTTTCTGATTTATTTTACGCTGTCGTATTTCTTCTTTTGTTTTTCTTTATTCATGTTTTCCGCATTTTTCCTTTTTTAATTGAATTGATGTTCGCATTTTATGGACTCTTTTTTACAGTTTTCTTCTGTTTCTATTAGTACCCTGGGACTTCTGTTTTTTTCTTTGCGTCTAATTCATTTTATGCTGTCGTATTTCTCTTTTGTTTATTCTTATCCAATTGATTTTCATGACATTTTGTTGATCGACATTTTTTACAGTTCTTTTGTTTTCTACTAGTTTTTTTTTTTTAATTTTTCGTCTAAAGATTTATTTGCTTTTGTTCACTTTTACTCTTAATTTTTGTTTTTGTTTTGTTTTTGTATTATTTGTGCTTTCGTACTTTGTATGTTTGTTCTGCCTTTCTTTGATTTCTCGCATTTGTTTGTTTGTAATTCATCGTTTTTCATTTGTTTTTGGTGTTTCCGTTGCGAAATTCTTTTGTTTCGCGCGGTGCGTTTCTTTTGTTTTTTTGAAGTTTTTAATCTTCTTTTGTTTTTTCAACGTTTAACTGACTTTTTACAGTTTAAAATTTTCCGCGAATTCTTTTTTAATTTGTCCGAAAAATTGTTGTTTTTTGTTTAGATTATCATTGACATTCCTCTTTTGTTTTTTTTTTCTTTCTTTTGTTCACTTCCCGCCTTGCATTTTGTTGTATTTTGTTTCTATTGCTTTAATTTATCTTGAATTTTGATTTTTTGCAGGTTTCATTTGTTTTTTGTTCTGATTTTTGATATCCCAGTCGACGATTTTTTGTTTTTTTTATCTTTGACTTTACGCGCTGTGTTTCGTTTCTTTTTTGTTTTTTCAACGTATTACTGACTTTCTCACAGTTTTAGTTTTCCGCGAATTTTTTTTTTTTTAATTCGTCCGGAAAATTGTTGCTTTTTGTTTAGGTTGGCACTGACGATCTTCTTTTGTTTTTTCTTTCTTTCGTTCACTCCTTGTATTTTGTTTCCGCTTGTTTGCTTTCATTAATCTTTTGTTTTTGATTTTTTTTTGCAGGTTTCATCTTGTTTTCTGTTCTGATTTTCGATATCCCAGTCGGCGATTTTTTTGTTTGTTTTTTTTTGTCTTTGACTTAGTGTTGACGATCTTTTGTTTTTTTTTTCTTTTGTTCACTTCACGCCTTATATTTTGTTTCTGTTGCTCTCACTTATCTTTCGTGTCTAATTTTTTTTTGCAGGTTTCATTTATTTCTTGACATCGACGACATTTTAGTTTTTCTTTGTCTTTGACTTAGTGTTACGATCTTTTGTTTTCGTTTTTCCTTTTGTTTACTTCACGCTTTGCATTTTGTTTCTGTCGCTTTCATTCATCGTTTGTTTTTTTATTTTTTTGCAGGTTTCATTTGTTTTTTTTGTTCTGAATTTTGATACCCCTGTCGACGATTTTTTGTTTTTCTTTTGTCTTCGACTTGGTGTTGATGATCTTTTGTGTCAGTTTTTCTTCTTCTTTTGTTCGCTTCACACCTATTTTGTTTCTGTTGCTTTCGTTTTTCTTTTGTTTCTGATTTTGTTTTGCAGGTTTAATTTGTTTCTCGTTCTGATTTTCGACGTCGGCGATTCTTTGTTTTTCTTTGACTTTGGAAAAAACTGGACGTCTTTTGGCTGCATTTTATCGACAAGTTGGCGACATTGCCTGCAAGAAGTGTGGCAACCCTGCGGGTACGTCAGCTGCAGCCGCAACACAGAATTACCAGCGGAATAAATTCGGTGCTGAGAATGACGTAAAAAAAAATTATGCCCATCTCAACCTATCACCTGATAACTGCGTAATATATTGGAAATTGTGCAGTGGCGGGTCAAGGTCAAGCCGCCCACGTCATGGCAATTAAATTACAGTTCAGTTTTACATGCAAATTAAATATGACTATTGCACTAATAATCACGATACAAAAAACAAATGCCTACTACGTTTAAGTGCGTTGTTAAATATTCATGTAAGGAGGCGTGGCTTCGTTCCTTTTTTTTTTTTTAACCGCAGACCCAACAGACTCGGCGCTCTGTTGTTTTTCTTTTTTTCTTTTTTTAATTTAAAACGATCACACCCCCCGACCAATGAGTTACCGCCGCGTCTTTTTCTTGAACTTTTTTATTCTACGCCGTTCTTAACAAACATGAGCTATGCATGAATACCGTGGCATTATTATTATTATTATTACTGATTATAAAACAATAAATAATAAGTACAGCGCAAATCTAACATGTTTTAAAATTTGTTTCAGGTATCGACCGATCACTAAAATTAAAACGACGAACAAAAAGACATTCGAATGCGGGATATGCCATTCTAAATTCACGGCCAGCACCGGTTTGCGCAGACACATCTTGATACACACCGGCGAGAAGCCGTTCAGTTGTGACGCCTGCGATTACAGATGCCGACAGTTGGGAAATTTGCAGAAGCACAAGTTGAAACACACCGACGAGAAGCCGTTCTGCTGCAATCTCTGCGATTACAAATGCCGACAGCTTGTGCAATTGAAAGTGCACGCGCTGACGCACACGGGCGAGAAACCGTTCAGCTGTGAGCTCTGCGATTATAAATGCCGACTGGTCGGCGACATGAACCGGCACAAGTCGGTGCACACCGACGAGAAGCCGTTCAGTTGCGACCTCTGCGATTACAAGTGCCGACTACGCACGCATCTGAAGCAGCACACGGCGAGACACAGCGGCGAGAGGCCGTTTAGTTGTAAACTTTGCGATTATGAGTGCCGACGCATCGGGCATTTACGAACGCACATGCTAATACACACCGACGAGAAGCCGTACAATTGTGATCTTTGCGATTACAAGTGCCGAGAGCGCAGCCGGTTGAAGCGGCACAAGTTAACGCACACCGACGCGAAGCCGTTTGTATGCGATCATTGCGAGTATAAGTGCCGGCAGTCCGATAAATTGAGGCGGCACATGTTGAAACACACCGACGAGAAGCCGTTCAGTTGTGAGCTTTGCGATTATAAGTGTCGGCAGTTCGAGCATTTGAAAACGCACAAGTTGAGGCACGCCGACGAGAAGCCTTTCAGTTGTAATTTTTGCAGTTATAAGTGTCGACACTTGCAAAGCTTGAGGCAGCATGGGTTGACGCACACCGGCGAGCACAAGCTAGAACATACAAACTCTACACTCATATAAGGCAGACGGATATTGATTACGATTACTTATCGTGGTGAGAGAGATGTCAACGTGCAGCGAAACGTGATTTTATAACCTATAACTACAACTGTTTTTTTTTTAATATATTTTCATGCCTTTTGTTTACTAATTTTGAAAATAAATTCTTGTTTCGTTTTCAAACGACGAGTTTAAATTTCGGACAAAGCGCTTTCTTTATTAAATGCAGGAACATTCCTCGACGCGCGTCGTAAGCCTTCGTGATCTGTCTAAGCGTATTAATTGCAAATGGTTGAGCGAACGGCAGCCCCAACACAAATGGGCATAAGTATTCACGTTTCTTCTCTATTTTTTTTATGGTGCGTTCCCTCTCGCACGGCATTATTCTGGATGTTCAGTTACACTTTGGCCAAACCTGTATATGTGGCTGACGATGTCCCCAAAAACTTTAAATGTTTTACGCATACGAGATGTTTATCAAAACCCCAACTCAACTCAACCCCGGCCATTATAAAATAATAAATAATATCCTACTGCAATGTCAGATCAAAAAGCGAACGTAAGATGTCGCTATTTTATCTGTTCAATAAATAATAAGTTTAGCACAAATCTAAGATGTTTTGAATTTTGTTTCAGGTGTCAACCGATAAGTTATTTTTGTTTCTTAATAATTTTAATTGTTATTTTTCGTTTTACTCGAACTCGTAATTATATGTTTTTTCTTTTTCACTACCACACACACACACACACACACACACACATACAAATTGAATGTGTATAAAAATGTACACAAACTTTTTTTCTGTTTCAGGTGTCAACTGATTCCTAAAACTGAAACCGCAAGTGAAAAAACGTTCGAATGCGGAATATGCGACTCTAAATTTCAGCTTCGCTCGTATTTGCGCGAGCACACCTTAACACACACCCGCGACAAGTCCTTCGGCTGTTGCCTCTGCGATTACAAATGCCGAAGACCCGGCGATTTAAAAAACCACCTGTTGATACACATGGGCGAGAAGCCGTTCGCTTGTGACGTGTGCGGTTATCGCTGTCGGCGGCTCGAAAACTTGAAAGACCACAAGCTAACGCACACCGACGAGAAACCGTTCAGCTGCGAGCTCTGCGATTACAAGTGCGGACGGGCGAGGTATCTGAAGCAGCACAGGCTGAGGCACACCGACGAGAAGCCGTTCACTTGCGGCCTCTGCGGTTTTCGTTGCCGGAGATACGGCGACTTGAAAACTCACATGCTGGTGCACACCGGCGAGAAGCCGTTCAGCTGCGACGTTTGCGATTATGAATGCCGGCAGGTCGGGAACTTGAACACTCACATGCTGAAGCATACCGGCGAGAAGCCGTTCGCTTGTGACCGCTGCGATTGCAGGTATCGATACGCTTCCACATTGAAAAAGCACCAATTAAAACATCAAGCTTGAAAATCGGATTTTTTTTTGTGAATTTATTAAGTCCCTAAACCACTATTAAAGTCGCGTGAAATTTCGTCTGAAAGGTCACTAGATCTAGTGGATTGGCAACAGTGTATTATTTGTGTAGACAAAATTGCGCTGACGCGACAACCCCCCAAATCTTTGCGGAACTAAATTTTTTTTTGTTTCTTTTCAGTTGTTAAAGTGTCTTGCAAAACTAAATGTTGATTGTAAACCATCTTATTAACCACCCGGCTAACAATTATTGACATTAACGCATTTATAGTCATGAATTTTTCGTTGTTACATAAACTACACTCTATTTTTTTTTTTTTTTTTTTGATAGGCGGTAAATCCGAAGTTATGAAAAAATGCTGTTCTCCCATTGGGTATTTGCTCGCGTTCTTTTTTTTATTTTACCAAAATAGCAACTGGTTAGTAACGATGGGGGTAAACTTTGACATTTTTTCGTCGTCTGTTAGTTATGTAATAAATTAAACCGATTTGTAAAATTCGCCTATCGATAAAAAAATAGAGAGCAGTTACACTTGCGGGTCTTAAAAACTGGTCCACTGAGAATTGACGTTAATGTCAAAAAAATCGAAATGTCAATCAATCAAAGCATCACCTGTCAATCTGATGACAGTGTTGTCAAATTTGACAAATCCATGGCCAGCAATAAATTAGGGAGAGTATTTTAAGTGACGTTTAGAAACTTCGGTTTACAGTGCACCAGCTTTTAAAGTCCGCAGCTGTACATATTACAATCATCATTGTAATCCGTACAGTTTTCTGTCCTTCTCTAGCCGTTGGTAAGAGATTTTGCAGGTCTCCTGTCTTTCTCTAACCGTTGGTATGACATTTCGCAGGTCTCCTGTCTTGCTCTAACCATTGGTAAGAGATTTCGCAGGTCTGCTGTCCTTCTCTAACCATTGGTATGAGATTCCGCAGATCTTCTATCTTTCTCTAATCATTGTTAAGAAATTTCGCACGTCCTCTGTCTTTCTCTAAATAAACATCTCTTATTATAATGACGAGTGTTTTTTATTTTTATTTTTTACCACAATTACTATAACAGCAAGCGCAAAATCTGGCAAAAGATGGCGCTAAGGTGCGACATAATGGTGTGACGTTCACGTATGAAAATTTACACAGCCGTTTTTTTTTTTGTTTTGTTTCAGGTGTCAACCGTCCGCTAAAACCAAAAGTGCAAATAAAAAAACGTACGCTTGCTCGATATGCGACGCCAAGTTCCAATTTCGCTCGTACCTCCGCAAGCATATCTCAACACACACCGACGAGAAACCCTTCAGCTGCGACCTCTGCGATTATAAATGCCGAAGATCCGCGGATTTGAAAAACCACCTGTTAACGCACACGGGCGAGAAGCCGTTCGCTTGTGACGCGTGCGATTACAAATGCCGGCGGCTCAAGCACCTGAAAGACCACAAGCTAACGCACACCGACGAGAAACCGTTCAGCTGCGACCTCTGCGATTACAAGTGTCGCAGAGACGCGGATTTCAAAGTCCACATGTTGAAACACACGGGCGAGAAGCCGTTCAGCTGCGACGTCTGCGATTATAAATGCCGGAAATACGGTAATTTGAAGAGTCACATGTTCATACACACGGGCGCGAAACCGTTCAGCTGCGACGTTTGCGATTATAAATGTCGACACCTCGGACATTTGAAGGTGCACATGTTCAAACACGCCGATGAGAAGCCGTTCAGCTGCGACGTCTGCGATTACAAATGCGGATACCTCGGGCATTTCAAGAGTCACATGTTAATACACACGGGCGAGAAGCCGTTCGCTTGCGACGTATGCGATTACAAGTGCCGGAAGCAATCGGATTTGAAAAGCCACGCGTTAATACACACGGGCGAAAAGCCGTTCGCCTGCGATGTTTGCGACTATAAATGCCGTAAGCAACGGGATTTGAGAAATCACATGCTGAGGCACACAGGCGAGAAGCCGTTCAGCTGTGACGTTTGCGATTATAAATGCCGGCTCGTCGGGAATTTGAAGAAACACAAATTGACGCACACCGGCGAGACACCAGCGAAATTTCCACTTTTGAAATAGTTTTTATTAACTTACAACTCTAAATTATGATCATAGGCGTGCCTGATTTTGTTTATTATTGTAACAAAACATTAAATTGTTTCACTTCTACGAAGCCCTTGTTTTAATCCTGTTTTACGGACAGTACATTACAACATTTTTCACATTCACATTTTCGAATTGCCGAAAGTACTTCTGTTACGCCACTGGTTAGCCTAAAATTATATGCATTTTAGGTATTTTATTTTAAGGGATTGGTGTAACTGCGACTTGGGTGATCACTTAGGACTCTTAAGGACACTTCTAGAGTAAATAAATAATCTGTACAAGTCTAGTTGGCAACACCAATAAACATTTGAGAAGCATTAAACGTGATTTTGATTTAAATGTTTTTTTTTTTCATTTTTTTACATTTTGTCAAATAAAATCATATTTTATTTATTATAATTTATTATTCCTAATTATTTATTATTTATTGTAATTTATTATTCCGTATTATTTATTATTTTTATTGCTTTCTAATTTATTTTTTTTAATTTTAATTTTTTATTTATTTCTTTAAATTTTTATTTGATTTTTTATTTTTTTTAATTTTTATTTTTTTAGATTTTTCATTTTTTTTTCTTTTTATTTTTTTTTAATTTAAAAAAAAATTATTTTCTATTTTTTTATTTTTAAAGTTTTTATTTTTATAGTTTTTTAAATTTTTTAATTTTAATTTTTTTTATAAAATTTTTATTTTTCGATTTATTTTAAATTTTTTTTATTAAAATTTTTATTTTTTGATTTATTTTTTTGATTTATTAATTTTCTAAAATTTTATTTTTTGATTTTTTATTTAATAAAAAAATTTATGATTTTTTATTTATTTTTTAAATTTATTTTTTATTTTATTATTTATTTTTAAAAGTTTTTTGAGAGAGAGACCTCGCTTTGGTTCTTACGTACGAATAACAATTACATTCATTTTTTTTTTCAAAATCGAAATGTGTGACAATCTCTTTGTTTCAGATGTCAACCGACCATTGAATCTGAAACTTTGAATAATAAAAAATTCGAATGCGGGGTGTGCGGTTCTAAATTTCAATTTCATTCGCATCTGCTCGCACATATTCTGACACATACCGACGAGATGACGTTCAGTTGCAACCTTTGCGATTACAAGTGCCTAAAGTCCGAGCATCTACAACAGCACAAGTTGAGACACACCGGAGAGAAGCCGTACAGCTGTCGCCTCTGCGATTACAAGTGCCGATACCTCAGTAATTTGGAATTGCACAAGTTAAAACACACCGGCGAGGAGGAGGACATACTGAGTTGTGATCTCTGCGATTATAAATGCCGACACCCCAGTAAACTGAAGCGGCACAAGCTGTGCCACAGCGTCGAGAAGCCGTTCAGTTGCGACCTCTGCGATTACAAGTGTCGCCGCTTGGAGTATCTAAAACAGCACAAGTTGAAACATACGGGCGAGAAGCCGCTCGCTTGCGGTCTTTGCAGTTATAAGTGTCGATGCAACGATAGCCTGAGGCGGCACATGTTGTTGAAACACACCGACGATGATCCGATTAACTGCGATCTTTGCGATTATAAATGCCGACATCCCAGAGGCATGAAGCAGCATAGATTGATACATATCGACGAGAAGCTATTCAGTTGTGACCTCTGCGATTATAAATGCCGATATCCGGGAAACTTGAAGAGCCACTTGAAGAGACACACCGACGAGAAGCCGTTGGGCTGCGATCTTTGCGATTTCAAGTGTCGGCACGCCGGATCCTTGAAGAGACACAAATTAAAACATGACGCCTGAAGAATCAAGAACATGCCCAAAGCCGTCTCTAAAATAGTTTGAAACTTTTTTTTTCTTTCAAAATTGCAATAAATATTTATAAGAAAATATAAGAAGAAAATGCAATGTTTGTATAAAAAATTCCATTTCTGTACAAAAAAATGCCATTTCTGTACAAGAAGCCGTTTATACCGGGTGATCATTTTCAATCCGGAACGTAGGAGGTTAGTATGATTACCCTCCATGATGAATTTTTCGATATTTTTAATACGATTTTAATTAAAAATGTTATTATCAAGGGTACCCATGCGATCCTCCTATGTTCCGGATTGCAAATGATCGCCCGGTATACAGAAACTTTAAAAACATTGAGATACTATATACAGGGTGTGTCCGAAATGCTTGCCCAAATTTCGCCAGCGTGTTGTATGGAACAAAAGCGCAACAAAAGTTCCTATGAACATGCGTCCAAAAATGCTTTCTTAAAAAGTTACGCGCGAATTTCAAAACTGCAAATCATCCTTTTGTCAAGAAGTGTCCAATCTGTTACACCATTTAATAATAACTTTAAACGGGCGAGAATTGCATTTATTCAAATACCATCTTTCCTATACCAGTGTTTAAACCAATTGTGAATCATGTGAAAAATGATACACATAAAGTAATGACCGTGACTCTTTGTTTCAGGTGTCAACTGTTCGCTAAACCCGAAATTCCGACCGACAAAACCTTCGTGTGCCGGATTTGCAGCGCTGAATTTAAAGCCCGCGCTAACTTGCGAAACCACACGATGATACACACCGGCGAGAAGCCGTTCGGTTGCGACGCCTGCGATTATAGATGCCGACGGTTCCTCGACCTGAAGATTCACAAGCTGAAGCACACCGGCGAGAATCCGTTCGCTTGCGACCTCTGCGATTATAAATGTAGACGGCCCGCGGAATTGAAAATTCACGCGCTGATACACAGCGACGAGAAACCGTTCGCCTGTGACGTCTGCGATTATAAAACTCGGCTGTTCGGCAACCTGAAGCAGCACAAGCTGACGCACGTCGACGAGATGCCGTTCCGCTGCGCCATCTGCGATTACAGAAGTCGACGCGTGTACAACTTGAAGGATCACATGTTGAAACACACCGACGAGAAGCCGTTCAGCTGTGATCTCTGCGATTATAAATGCCGACGCGTCGGGCAGTTGAAGGAGCACAAGTTAAAGCACATCAAAGACGAGCCCGTCAGCTGTGATCTTTACGATTATGAAATCAACGGGGATTTGGAAATTCAAGCCGGCGAGAAGCCGTTCAGTTGTGATGTCTGCGATTATAAATGCAAGCGCCTCAGACAGTTAAAGGAACACAAGTTAACGCACACCGGCGAAAGACCGTTTAGCTGTGATAGTTGCGATTATAAATGCAGGCGCTTCGCGCAGTTAAAAGAGCACAAGTTAACGCACACTGGCGAGAAACCGTTCGGTTGCGACGTGTGCGACTTTAAATGCCGACTCTTGGGAAATTTGAAGAGGCACAAGTTGAAACACGCCGAGAAACTGTTCAGTTGCGGCCTGTGCGATTATAAATGCCACAGAAATTGCGAATTGAAAATTCACAAGCTGAAGCACACCGGTGAGAAGCCGTTCAGTTGTAATCTCTGCGATTATAAATGCCGACGGGTCCGTGGTTTGAAACAGCACATGTTCAAACACAGCGACGAGAAGCCGTTCACTTGCGATCTTTGCGACTATAAAACTCGAGATAGCGGATGCTTGAAAGAGCACATGTTGAAGCACACCGGCGAGAAACCGTTCGGCTGTGATCAGTGCGATTACAAATGCAGAAGAATGGGACACTTAAAAGAGCATAAGCTAACGCACACCGGTGAGAAGCAGTTCAGGTGTAATATTTGCGATTATAAATGCCGACAGCTCAAGACTTTGAAGCTTCACGTGTTCAAGCACACCGGCGAGAACCCGTTCGGTTGTGATCTTTGCGATTTTAAGTGTCCGTCGGCTGTGACCTTGAAAAGACACAAGTTAAAACACAAAATTCACAAATCCATTACATAAATTAAACAATTAATTTAGGAGTCGATAACAGATAAAAAAAAACATCAAAAAAGTAGTGAGTTGTTTTTTTTTTATAATCGCAAGTATACTATACAGGGTGTCCGTGGACAGACGCTTGAAACTGAAATGTTATATTTCTGAAGGTAAAATAAATCGAATATTTAATTGTCGTTTTGTTCAAAAAATTTAAAAAAAAAGTAGTGAGTTTGTTTTTTATAATCGAAATAAATATATACAGGGTGTATGAGAACAGTCATTTAAAACATGAGTGTCATATTTTTTAAGGTAAAGTGAATCGAAAATTTATTAACCATTTTGTTGAAAAAATTAGAAAAAATGTCTAGTTCGTTTTTTATAATCGGAATAAATACATACAGGGTGTCTGAAAACAGCCGTTTGAAACATAAATGTCATATTTCTGATGGTAAAATGAATCCAAAAACCTATCGGCCGTTTTGTTCAAAAAAATTTAAAAAAAGTAGTGCGTTCGTTTTTTTTATTGTCGAATTAATATATACAGGGTGTCCGAAGACCGACGTTTGAAACTCGAATGTCATATTTCTGATGGTAAAAGGAATCGAAAATTTATTAGCCGTTTTGTTCAAAAATGCCTATTAAACGAAATAATCGAAAAAATCAATCTCTATTGTGATGATAAAAAATACAAACGTATTTAATAAAATTTCATATTTAGAGAGTCAGCACTGATTCATTTTTTCAAGTAAAATTTCTCGTTGCGATCACATCTGGAAAATAGTACATTTCTGTCGAAATATTGATTTTAAAACTCATGACTTTGTTGAAAGCCGGTTTAAAACTATTTATTCTTTTGTTTCAGGTGGCAACCCTTCCCTGAATCTAAAAACGTGGCCAAAAAGACATTCGCCTGCCGAATTTGTGACACTAAATTTACGGTCCGTGGCAGTTTGCGGAAACACATGATGATACACAGCGGCGAGAAGCCGTTCGGCTGCGACGTCTGCGATTATAAAAGCCAATTCCAGGGCAACCTGAATCGGCATAAGCTAACGCACATCGACGAGATGCCGTTCACCTGTGACACTTGCGACTACAAATGCAGACGCCTCGCACAGTTAAACGTCCACAAATTATCGCACACCGGCGAGAAACCGTTTGGCTGCGACGTTTGCGACTTTAAATGCCGACTGTTGACAGTCTTGAAGAAGCACAAGTTAAGACACACCGAGAAGCTGCTGAGTTGTGACCTTTGCGATTATAAATGCCACGCAAATTATAACTTAAGAATTCACAGTTTAAAGCACACCGGTGAGAAGCCGTTCACGTGTAACGTCTGCGGTTTTAAATGCAGACACGTCGGAAGTTTAAAGCAGCATAGGTTAACACACAGCGATGAGATGCCGTTTAGCTGTGATGTTTGCGACTATAAATGCAGACGCTTCTCGCAGTTGAAGGATCACAAATTAGCGCACACCGGTGAAAAACCGTTTAGCTGTGACGTCTGCGATTTTAAGTGCCCGCTGTTGGCAAACCTGAACAGGCACAAGTTGAAACACACCGAGAAACTGTTCAGGTGCGGCCTTTGCGATTATAAATGCCACAGGAATTGCGATCTAAAAATTCACAGGTTGAAGCACACCGACGAAAAGCCGTTCAGCTGCGACGTCTGCGATTATAAGTGCAGACGCGTCGGAACTCTGAAAGATCACAAGTTGACGCACAGCGGTGAGAAGCTGTTCGGCTGTGATCTGTGCGATTATAAATGCCGACAGTTCAGGAGTTTGAAGCTTCACGTACTGAAGCACACCGGCGAGAACCCGTTCGGCTGTGACGCTTGCGATTTCAAATGTCACACCGAGAAGTCGTTGAAGAGGCACAAGTTGAAACATAAAATTTATAAATCAGAAACATATGCAACGAATTAAAATCAGTAATTCAGCAAACGTACATATACAGGGTGTCCCGAAAAAAGAAATTTGAAAAGTAATCACGTTGAAAGTTTTCACAATGGCTATAATAAAATTTTTTTACATTTATTTGCTTTTGCCATTTTTAATTTGTTTCCTTCTGTTTTTTTTTTTTGTTTTCATTCATCGGTCGAACGTCTTTTGTTTCAATTTCGGGGATCGGAGGCGTTTTGAAATTTTCGATTTTTATTAGAACGGAATTTTCGCATCTTTTGTTTCTTTTTTTTAATATTTGTTTGTTTGTTTCCATTCGTCGTTTGTTTCCCTTTGACTTTTTTGTGTTTCCATTCATCGGTCGATCGTCTTTTGTTTTCAATAATTGGGGGTTCGATGGAGTTTTGAAATTTTCGATTTTTATTGGAACGGCATTTTCGCATGTTTTGTTTCTTTTCTTTTTTAATATTTGTTTGTTTGTTTCCATTCGTCGTTTGTTTCCCTCTGACTTTTTTGT
Organism: Prosopocoilus inquinatus; assembly: GCA_036172665.1. Classification (NCBI taxonomy): domain Eukaryota; kingdom Metazoa; phylum Arthropoda; class Insecta; order Coleoptera; family Lucanidae; genus Prosopocoilus; species Prosopocoilus inquinatus. The sequence continues at coordinate 49,477,253 of CM069876.1, forward strand.
GTTTCCATTCATCGGTCGATCGTCTTTTGTTTTCATTAATTGGGGGTTCGATGGAGTTTTGAAATTTTCGATTTTTATTAGAACGGCATTTTCGCATCTTTTGTTTCTTTTTTTTAATATTTGTTTGTTTGTTTCCATTCGTCGTTTGTTTCCCTCTGACTTTTTTGTGTTTCCATTCATCGGTCGATCGTCTTTTGTTTTCATTAATCGGGGGTTCGATGGCGTTTTGAAATTTTCGATTTTTAATGGAACGGCATTTTCGCATCTCTTGTTTCTTTTCTTTTTTAATATTCGTTTGCTTTTTTCTATTTGTCATTTTGTTTCCCTGTGATTTCATCTTAGTTTCCATTCATCGGTCGATCGTCTTTTGTTTCAATTTCGGGGATTGAAGGCGTTTAAAAATTTTCGTCTTTTATTAGAATGGCATTTTCGCATCTCTTGTTTCGTCTTTTTTTGACATTTTTTTTTTTTTTGCTTTTTTCTATTTGTCATTCTGTTTCGCTGTGACCGTCCTCCGAAAAATGACCATTTTTTCGACATTAAAAAAAATTACTCGGACCGAACTCAAATACATAAGCGAACGGCGCAAGGACCCTTTCGCCTCTTGGAGTTACCCCTCGAATCCGGTCCTGGAAACGCGATTTTCGATCGTCTCGTTGCAATTTTCTCGAAAATACGATGCCAGATTTTTTTTAAAACCCTCTCGTTAAATATTTGACAATATAACGTAACTAAAAAAAAATTAAGAAATTAATTTAAATTAAGGAAAGAAACCTTCGCATTTCGGAGTCACGTTAACTTAAGCGGTAAAACGTTCGGCGCGTAACCGAAGTGCCCCGGGTTCGATTCTCGAATGTGACAGAATTTTTTTGGCCCTCCTGTTAGTGTTCCTTTCCTTAATTTAAATTAATTTATTTGTTACACTAACGACATCTTTCCGTTTAATTTGTGAAATAATTCAAGGCCTTACCAAACACCAGGAAAATAACGCAGCCCTGCCGTAATGTTGATGTTGTGAAAAACTGTTATGTAAAATGATGTGTACGATGTACATGCTTCAAAAATAATAAAGAAAAATGTTTACACGAACTATTTGTTTCAGGGGTCACCGACGCTTCCCCATGGGAACCTCGAACAAAAAAACATTCGAATGTCGGATCTGCGACGCTAGATTTACCGCCCGCGCAAGCTTGCGAAAGCATATTATGATACACACCGGCGAGAAGCCGTTCGGTTGTGACGCTTGCGATTATAAATGCCGACGGCTCGTACAACTGAAAGTTCACCGGTTAAAGCACACCGGCGAGAATCCGTTCGGTTGTGATACCTGCGATTATAAATGCAGGCGGCTCGGAGATTTGAAAACTCACATGTTAGTGCACAGCGACGTGAAACCGTTCGGTTGTGACATCTGCGATTACAAGTGCCGTCGCGTCGGACAGTTGAAACAGCACACGTTGACACACATCGACGAGGAGCCGCTCAGTTGCGGTGCTTGCGACTACAAGTGCCGGCGCGTCGGGCAGTTGAAAAAGCACAACTTGCAACACGTCGGCGAACTTCAAGGCCGAAAATACGGCGATTTGAAAAATCACATGTTACCACACGCCGACCAGAAGCCGTTCGGTTGTGACGTTTGCGATTTTAAAAGCCGACGCTTGGGAAACCTGAAGTCGCACAAGTTAAAGCACAGCCAGAAGCTGCTCAGTTGTGATCTTTGCGATTACAGGTGCCACAGAAATTGGGATTTAAAACTTCACCGGCTGAGACACGCCGACGAGAAGCCGTTCGCTTGTGAACTCTGCGATTTTAAATGCCGATTCGTCCGAGGTTTGAAGCAGCACATATCAAGGCATACAGACGGGAAGCCCTTCAGCTGCGATTTTTGCGATTATAAATGCCGCCTCAGCTGGTATTTGAAAGAGCACATGCTGAAGCACACGGGCGAGAAGCCGCTCAGTTGTGACGTTTGCGATTTTAAATGCAGACGTGCGGGGCATTTAAAAGAGCACAAGCTGACGCACGTCGAGGGGAAGAAATTCGGCTGCGATCTCTGCGACTATAAATGCCGGCACCTCAAGTCTCTGAAGCGTCACGTGTTGAAACACACCGGCGAGAACCAGTTCGGTTGTGAACTTTGCGATTTCAAATGTCCCTCCGCTGTTTTATTGACAAGACATAAGTTAACACATGAAATTTAAATTGTGATATTATGTGCTACTTAGTGATCGAGGTAAAAATTAAAATAGTTTTCGTAATTGGAATAAATGTATACAGGGATTGTGGCAAGTCAGCACAGAAGAACGCAGTGGGGCTCTCAAACATCCTCTTGATAGCTATTTCGGCTGTAATTGGGGCCTCATCAGCAGAACATACGTCGAGAGAAACTCCACCACAGTCAAAACGACTCGCACGATACTAAAATATACTACACCTTGCTGTGTCTTTTTTTTTGATGCAGACGGTACATTCCGCACGATCTCTTTGTTTCAAGTATTATTCAATTATTCAGTTGTTTACGGAATTTACTTTAAAGAAAACAGAAGACGATCGAAAAAATCCTTTCTAGTTATGAAACATCGAAAAGGATAAAAGATAATGTCATTTTTTTAATTTTAATAAATCGACAGCGCCATCTGTGAATTGTTTGCGGAATTTAATTTAAAGAAAACAAAAGACTATCCAAAAAAATCGTTTCTAGTTATGAAAAATCGAAAAAGATAAAAGATAATATATTTTTTTTTTATTTTAATAAATTAACAGCGTCATCTGTGAATTGTTTACGGAATTTAATTTAAAGAAAACAGAAGACGATCGAAAAATTCCTTTCTAGTTATGAAAAATCGAAAAAGATAAAGGACAGTGTCATTTTTAAAAATATTAATAAATCGACAGCGCCATCTGTGGATTTTTTCCGGAATTTAATTTAAAGAAAACAAAAGACTATCCGAAAAAATCCTTTCTAATTACGAAAAATCGAAAAAGATAAAAGACTATGTCATTTTTAAAAATTTCAATAAATCAACAGCGCCATCTGTGGGTTGTTTACGGAATTTAATTTAAAGAAAACAAAAGACTCCAAAAAAATCCTTTCTAGTTACGAAAAATCGAAAAAGATAAAATAGAATGTATTTTTTTTTAATTTTAATTTTAATAAATCAACAGCGCCATCTGTGGATTGTTTACGGAATTTAAATTAAACAAAACAAAAGACGATCGAAAAAATCTTTTCTATTTATGAAAAATCGAAAAAGATAAAAGATAATAAAAAAACCATAGCGCCATCTGTGGATTGGTGCAGAAAAAGATAAATAAAAGAGGAAAGTCAGTTAATTACAGCGACTGTTTGTTTCAGGTCTCGCCTCATCCCGAAAGCTCAAACCGCGAACAAGAAAACATTCGAATGCCGGATTTGTAATAATAAATTCAGGGCGCGCGCGACTTTGCACAAGCACGTCATGATACACAACGACGAGAAGCCGTTCGGTTGCGACATCTGCGATTACAAAAGCCATTTCCTGGGAAACTTGAACCGGCACAAGCTGACGCACGTCGTCGAGATGCCGTTCGCTTGTGACGTCTGCGATTATAAATGCAGACGCGTCGCGCAGTTACAGGAGCACAAATTGGCGCACACCGGCGAAAAACCGTTCGGCTGTGACGTCTGCGATTATAAGTGCAAACGCGTCGGAGCTTTAAGAGATCACAAGCTGACGCACAGCGTCGAGAACCTGTTCAGTTGTGATCTTTGCGATTACGAATGTCGACAGCACAGGAGTTTCAAGCTGCACATGCTGAAGCACACCGGCGAGAACCCGTACGCTTGTGTTCTATGCGATTTCAAATGTCAATCCGCTAGTTCTTTGAGAAGGCACAAGTTGAAACATAATGTTTATAAATTAGAAATATAGTAGGCCCGATCTTACCGCCCGCTGATAAATTTATCTGCCGGTTATAACATCCTATCGACGCAATGGTTTACCAGGACACTAAGCGACAGTTAAATTTATCAGGAGGAGGTAAGGTCAGGCCTTAAGAGATTGATTCGACGAATGTTGTCCGGATCTCAGTAAGAGAATTCGCATTGGGAAGAAACATATACAGGGTGTCCCAAAAAAGAAACTTGAAAGTGGGAATATTTAGTTCGCATCTGCAAAGACAATCGAGAATCTTGGGAGGGGGAGGGAGGGGCAATTCCGAACGTAAATATTTCGCATTTTTGTTTCATTGTTCCTACCTACGTATGTACAGTCACGATCGTCATAATCGGTACTGCCTCAAAGCCAGCCGCGATTTTCATATTTTACTTATTTCGTGCAAGTTGGCAACATTGTAAGATATCCGTACGTCATTAAAAGAAGTAACTAATATGAACCTAAACGTGAATCTTGCTTGTTTTCGATTTTTTTTTTGTTTATTATATTTATATTATATATATATCATATTTATATATTTTTTTATATTGTAACAAAAATCAAAATCTATCACGTGTGTGAAGAATTCGTTTTAGTTCTTGGAAAATTCCGTTTAACACCTGCATTTTCCGTGAAAATAAATAATTCCGTTACGCCACTGGTTTTTCTGTTTTGTAGATTTTAGCGGCGAGATTGTAATATTATGAAAAAGGAAACAACTTTAGATCGAGCGAGTGCTGTCAGTTCTTACTTGACGTTCCTCGAACTGGGTTGTGTTCGCTTTTGTTTTTGTCAAAAGTGAATAACGATGAAATAAACAGTTTAAGTAAAAATTTGTTTTTTCTTTTTTTTGGACTTATCGCCACTGTCATGTCCCAGCGCAGATTCTAGGTATAATCATAACGCACACGTACAAGGTCAAGGTCAAGTAGCAAGAACGAGCCTTTCTTAGAATTTTGCACACGATTCAGCACGCGTCGCGTCGAAGCCGCAATATTATCCCTAATTTCTGCACTCAATTAAAGATATTTTTTGCATAGCAAATGCAACATCCAATATTCCCCACTTGCGCCGCAGCAATCTGGAAGGGAATAATGCTTAAAGTAATGCGGGAGTGTACGAGAGGATTCTCCGAATTGAAGCCACTCGACATAATTACGCGTCGCCTTCCTCGTTCAAAGATTGTTGATATTTCTTTTATTTAAATTTTCTTTTTTCAATCTGTCAGTTTTCTCAGTTTGTAATTAATTAATTTCGCGGATGAAGATACGGTTCTTCACGGCGTGCTTTTTTCATAATTAATTTAATCGTAACGTTTTCTTTAAATTAATTTAAATTTTGTGTCTCGAGGAAGATTCCAATTAAAAAAAAAGAGTTTTTTTGGCTTAACCCTCCTTGCCCTCCGCCCCTGCAAATGTGAAGTTGATGTGGGTGTAATTTTTGTTATTTCTCAAATCACGCGGCGATTGTAGAACGTATAAGAAATGCCACATTCTAAACACGATTAAGTTTAAAATGTTGGCAACGCCGGATGTTAGTTTGACACTTTCACTTTCCCATTTATTTTCGTAGTCATTTGTTTGTTGTTTTAATCATTCATTTATTTGTACTTTTTCTTTGAGTTATTCATTGTTTTTCTTTCTCTTTTTTTTTCTTTTAACTTCGTTTGCCCGATCACGTTCCTTTTTTTTTTCTTTTTTTAAATTTACTCTCTTATTATTTAATTTGTTTCTCGTTTACTTTTTGTTTCCGTTACTCATCGTTCTGTTTCTTGGCCGATCGATCGACTTTTGTTTTAACTTTGCCGACGTAATGAAATACGTTCCAGATTGTTCAATTTTATTTTTTTTTGGGCGGCTTTGAATCTAACATTTCCATCTTTTGTTTCTCTTTTTTAAAACACCCATTTGTTCTTCGTTCGCCTTTTGTTTTCATTACCCATCGTCTTTTTTTTCTTTAGCTGATCGTCTTTTGTTTTAATTTCGCCAATTGAAGACGTTCCAAATTGTGTTGGATTTCTTAATCTGAAATTTTCATCTTTTGTTTCCCTTTTCTTTAGTCATTTGTTTCGCGTTTACTTTTTGTTTCCGTTGCTCATATCGTTCTGTTTCTTGGCCGATCGACTTTTGTTTTAGCTTTGCCGATATTATGGAAGGCGTTCCAGATTATTCATTTTTTTTTTTAGGCGGCTTTGAATCTAACATTTCCATCTTTTGTTTCTCTTTTTTAAAACACCCATTTGTTCTTCGTTCGCCTTTTGTTTTCATTACTCATCGCCTTTTTTTTTCTTTGGCTGATCGTCTTTTGTTTTAATTTCGCCAATTGAAGGCGTTCCGAATTGTGTTGGGTTCCTTATTTCTTAGTCTGAAATTTTCATTTTTTGTTTCCCTTGTTTTTTTTTTTAGTCACTTGCTTGTTTCCTATTTGTCGTTCGTTTGCTTCCCCGTGATTTGTTTTTGTTGCGTTTAACGGGCGGTCGTCTTTTGTTTTAATGTCGAGGATTGCAGGCGTTTTGAAATTTTCGTGTTTTATTAGAAAGGCATTTTCGCACTGCTCGTTTCTTTTTTTTTAACATTCGTTCGCTTTCCGTTTGTCATTTGTTTCCCTCTGATTTTTCTTTTTGTTTTCATTCATCGGCCGTTCGTCTTTTGTTTCAACTTTGCCAATAATTGGAAGACGTTCCAGATTGTTCATTTTTTTTAGACGGTTTGAAATAAAACATTTCCATCTTTTTAAAATACTTATTTGTTTTTGTTCATTTATCTTTTGTTTTCACTATAAATCGTCGTTTTTCTTGGCTGATCGTCTTTTGTGTAATTTTTGTTATTTCCTATTTGTCCTTAAGATCCTCTTTCGTTTCGAGATGCCAATGATCCTCCACAGGTGCCCTCTCTTGCCCACAGGGGGCGATAGCGTCCGCCCTGTGAAATTATGTTCTAAAACCTCTTCAGCATCGCCACCCCTTCAACAAGCACAGGCACACGCTAAAGAGCCCCAAAATCCCCCAATTGTGATTGTGATCCATTAACAAGAGATTTTTTTGTATACAGGGTGACGTAGCGGAAGTAGCCTCAAAGTTTGGCATTTGAACGATCGTTGGGAATTTTTGTGCAGTGACTTGGCAACACTGAGCGAGCGGTGCTCAACGTTTCCTGCTCAACGTTTGCCATTTATGTCAGTTTTTACTTGATCACGCAGTGTTACAGAAAAATTTTCATTTTTTTAATTATTATTTAATTACATTAATATTATACATAATTCCAATTAAAAAAAAAGAAATATCCATTTGGGAAAGCGTTAAAACAAAATATTTTGCTTTTGTTTTTTTTTCTCTCTTCGATTGTGTTCTGTTGTTTTTTTATCTTTCATTTGTTTCTGATCGTTTTTATAAAAGAGTTTCGTTTTTTTCTTAATTAGTTGGTCTTCAGTTTTTTTTTTCTTATTTACCATTAATTATACGTCTTTCGTTTCGTTTTCATGAACTTAACACTTTACAGGCATTTCGTTATTTTTTGAATGAAATAAACAGCTTGACCAGAAATTTCTTTTTTTTTGTAATTATCGCCACTATTTTATATTATCACTCAGCGCAGATTCAAGGTAATCATAGCGCGTACAGTGTGGTCCATTTTTGATGGTTTTACAGGGTTTCTCAGTTATTTATAGGACTAGAAGAAAACCGTTTTCGTGACCCAGTGCTACTTTTTCAAGAAAAACTCAGTGGAGAAAACAAAAGTTAGCTATCTCCATTCGTTCGGGAAATATCGGCAGAAAACGAATTTTTCCGAGAAATTATTTTTCACAATATCTCAGCTGTTTGACAAGATATTTTGAAAATTCAAAAACTGTTTTATTCAGAAATTAATGTAGATTTCGCTGACGTTATTGTCTTTTGTAAAAACTGCGCCAGTTCTGCGAAACGGACTATAACTTTCTAATTTGAAATGGAAACCGTAGTTGGCTATGACACAAATAAATTGCTTATTTAATGAGGTTTTCAAAAATATAAGGTTTGATATAATTATTTTTATAAATAACAAAGATACTTATTATTTTTTATTTTCCGGTAGCTAACAAGCCATCCATGACACCAAAAACAAAAAATATAGTTCAATTGTTTTCCCAAAAATCAATTATTATTAAGTAAAACGGTTAATTTAATTCAATAAATAAATAGCTTCATATATCTATCAGAAACTGACATAAAATCACAAGAACGTAAAAATGGATTAACTCCATTTGAACATTTCTTTAATTATTAATGTGAATAGTTAAGAGATATTTATAAATTTTAAATTGCATAAGTTAGTGCATTTCTTTAAGAAATAATTGAATTGTCGGATATTTCCTAAGTTTAATAATGCTTTCAAGAACTTTTGTATATTAATAAATGTAATCGCGAATAGAAGTGAAATAAACATATCTAAGAATTTTTGATAATATAAAATTTAAGATTTAATAATTTCAAAGGAACATATAACATATCATTCTTCAAAGCTGCATTAACAGTTAATCCATATTTACATTACTTGTAGTTTTATGAGTTCTCTAATAGCATTAATTATTTATTTTGTTAAATTTAATTACCTGTATTATTTATTCTAATAATAGATTTTTGAGGAAAACAACTGAATTTTCTTTTGTTTTTATTGTCATAGATAGCGTGATAAGTACTGCAAAATAATGAAATTATTATTTCTTAAAGAAATGCACTAACTTATGCAATTTAAAATTTATAAAAATCTCTTAACTATTCACATTAATAATTAAAGGAATGTTCAAATGGAGTTAATCCATTTTTACGTTCTTGTGATTTTATGTCAGTTTCTGATAGATATATGAAGCTATTTATTTATTGAATTAAATTAACCGTTTTACTTAATAATAATTGATTTTTGGGAAAACAATTGAACTATATTTTTTTTTTTGGTGTCATGGATGGCTTGTTAGCTACCGGAAAATAAAAAATAATAAGTATCTTTGTTATTTATAAAAATAATTATATCAAACCTTATATTTTTGAAAACCTCATTAAATAAGCAATTTATTTGTGTCATAGCCAACTACGGTTTCCATTTAAAATTAGAAAGTTATAGTCCGTTTCGCAGAACTGGCGCAGTTTTTACAAAAGACAATAACGTCAGCGAAATCTACATTAATTTCTGAATAAAACAGTTTTTGAATTTTCAAAATATCTTGTCAAACAGCTGAGATATTGTGAAAAATAATTTTTCGGAAAAATTCGTTTTCTGCCGATATTTCCCGAACGAATGGAGATAGCTAACTTTTGTTTTCTCCACTGAGTTTTTCTTGAAAAAGTAGCACTGGGTCACGAAAACGGTTTTCTTCTATTCCTATAAATAACTGAGAAACCCTATAAAACCATCAAAAATGGACCACACTGTACAAGGTCAAACTCGAGAGTGAGATCGAGATTTTTTTGCACAGCAAATGCAACATCCAATATCCCCCACTTGCGCAGCAGTCTGAAAGGGAATAATGCTTAGGCAGCGCGGGAGCAGTGAAGTGAATCTTCTGGGCTCTTCGAGTCTAAGCACCCTGACCTAATTACGCGCGAGAGATTGTTTATTTTTTATATAATTTTTTTTTCAATCAATAACAAATTCAATCAATAACAAAGATAATCGAGATCCACCTTTGTACGGATTAAAAGGAATAAAAGGCTGTTCCAGAAAAAAGATTGAAACTTTCTGAAGGTGGTAAAAGATGTCAAAACTGCTTATTGGTCGAGATTATCATGTGGAAGGTAATCACCAGAGAGAGGAATTTTTACGGGATTGCACCATAAATACCCACATATACTTATGTGTTGACTTCCGTTGCGTGAAAATTCCTCGATTTGGTAATCACATAACTTTTTAATACGTAAGTTGCTGACAGAATTTTTTTAGACACTGTAAATCTGTCCTTAGAATTTTCAAGCGAGTTATATTTGACAAAAAAAAAATATTCGTCACATTGGCATTGATATGAAAAGCGTTACTGACATGAACGAATTACATCAGAGCTGCTCGAATTTTTTTTTTTTATATACATATATCAACTGGACCTGATTAACAGGATTTTATTTTTGGAGAGTTGGGAATGACTCACTCTTTTTTTAGTGAATTTTATCTTAAATGCTCTATGAACATTACTATTTTATTTTTATTATTTTTTGTTGATACATAAAAACCAGTTATTGAATATTTATTCGTCGTTTCACCTGTCAATCATTTTTATATCCGTAGATACGTATTTCGGCGGCTAAGCTGCCATCTTCAGTACGCTAAACTTGAAGTAATTTGTTAATCAATTCAATAATTTTTTTACTATAATGTGACGTCTGTTATTAATAACGACATAATTATAAGTCAATTAAATTTCAAATCAAAAAACACGAGGGAATTTACAGGAACTTTTTGTTTCAGCCCCAAAACCGAAGCACCGAATAAAAAATCAGTCGAATGCCGGATATGCAATTCGAGATTTAAATCGCGCAAAAATCTCCGCGACCACGCTTCAATACACACCGGCGAGAAGCCGTTCACTTGCGATCTGTGCGATTTCAGATGCCGTCGCCCCGCCAGCCTGAAACTCCACAAGTCAACACACTCCGGCGAGAAGCCGTTCGCCTGCGACCTCTGCGATTTCAGATGCCAACGCGCCGGAAACCTGAAACGCCACAAGATGCAGCACACCGGCGAGATGCCGTACAGTTGCGACGTTTGCGATCACAAAAGCCGGCTGCTCGGCAACTTGAAGAAGCACTACCGGACGAAGCACGCCGACGAGAAGCCGCTGAGGTGCGGCGCTTGCGATTACGCGTGCCGGCAAAAATCGCAGCTGAACCAGCACGTGTTGGTGAAACACACCGCCGAGAAGCTGTTCAGTTGCGACGCTTGCGGTTTCGTGTGTCGAAGCGCCGAGGCGTTGAGGTGCCACAAGTTTAAACACACCGGCGAGATGCCGTTCGCCTGTGACGCCTGCGATTTTAAATGTCGAGTCTTCGGGTCGTTGAAGCAGCACAAGCTGATGCACACCGACGAGAAACCGTTCAGTTGTGATCTCTGCGATTATAAATGCCGGCAGGCCGTACACCTGAGGATGCACAAGTTGAAGCACGCGAAGAAGCGATATTGTTACGACGAACCGTTCCGTTGTGGAGTTTGCGATGCCAAATTCCTGAGCGCTACGTCCTTGGAAGAGCACGTGTTAAAACATAAAACTGAAAGACAGCCAGAAGAAGCATAAATGTGGCGTCATAGAAGAGTTCCTCAGGGAAACGTTCTAGGACCACTGCTGTTTGTAAATCGCACGCAAAATGCTACGCAGGCGATACTTGTGTCAGCGACTGCTTTCTACATCTTCCCCATGATTTAACAAAGTTTAAAAATTGTGTCTTAAAGTAAAACTAAAAAGTGCTAAACATCAAGACTTTAAAAATCCGTGTAATTTAAAATTTAGGCCCGATTTCACAATCGAACAAAAAAAGTCACAGTCATATGTCCAAAAAGTTGCGAAAACACAGTTATTTATACATCAGAATGTGACTTTTATTTTAAAGTCTACTTCAATTGGATTATGTAATCGGCTCTTAAGCTTTTGTTAAATTTTTAATTAGGTTCTCACACTATTTTGTTTTCACTATTTTATTTGACGTTTTCAGAACAGTACTTCAGTTCAAGCTTCTTTATTGTATTCAGTTGTTTCTGAAGTAAATAAATAAATAAATTTTAAAGATGTTGTTTCAAGGACATCAGCACACACGAACTCTCTGATCCACTCACTCACTTAATTGGGAAGTTTTTTTTTTTGGACATCCTTGTGTAATTTTCTACTTTTGCAAATCTGTTTTTTAGATTTTTTAGATTTTATCTTATCCCTTGTAACTAATCCAGGAATTGTTTTTGTATTAAAATGTAACCACAGTATTTATTCTTTTACGCGAAAAAAAAATATTTTACAGTTTTTTTTTTTTTCAACTAAGATTGTTACGCGCACATTAAAATAGGCCGTTTAATGTTACGTCGCTTACCTCTGACGTGTTAATCAAGAACTAAATTAAAAGAAGAAAAAAAATTGAAATTTCTGACGAAATTCTTTGTTTCAGACCTCAACGAACACCTAAAATCGAAGCAACGGCTAAAAAAACATTCGAATGCCAGACATGCGACTCTAGATTTAAATCTCGCGCGAATCTGCGCGAGCACACTTCGATACACACGGGCGAGAAGCCCTTCGAATGCGCCCTCTGCGATTACAAATGCCGAAAGCGCGTCAAGCTGAAACACCACATGCTAAAGCACTCCGACGAGAAACCGTTCGGCTGCGACGTCTGCGATTTCAAATGCCGACGGCTCGGAAACTTGAAACAGCACCGGATCAGACACGCCGACGAAATGCCCCTCAAATGCAACTCCTGCGATTATAAATGCCGACGCGTGCAGCAACTGAAAGAGCACAGCTTAAAACACACCGGCGAAATGGCGTTCGGTTGTGACGCTTGCGATTATCGATGTCGGCGCGCCCCGCAGTTGAAGCAGCACATGTTGAAGCACGCCGACGAGAAGCCGTTCGTCTGTGATGTTTGCGGTTATAAGTGTCGGCGTGCGCAGAATTTGGAGGATCACAAGCTGAAGCACACCGACGAGAGGCCGTTCAGTTGTGACGCCTGCGATTATAAGTGTCGACGCATCCAGAACCTGAAGGTTCACAAGTTGAAACACACCGGCGAGATGCCGTTGAACTGCGACATTTGCGATTATAAATGCCGGCAGATGGGAAACTTGAAGCGGCACAAGTCGAGACATAAAATTTAAAAAGTCCGTGACAATTTGAAAATACGGAAATAAATCACAGAACTGAGAAGTATAGTTACAGAGGTGAACAAAAGATGACGCAGTCTGCTCTTCTTAAGTGCAATCAAAAGTCGCGTCGCTTGAAAGTTCAGGGAAACATTTCTGTATATTTTTTTTATAACCGGAAGTAAACCATTCCATAGTTTGGCTTGTTATGTTTAAGAAAAGTGTCGTTTAAAGAGCCTTATAAAATGTACACACAAGTCTTTATTATTTATTTTATAATTGAAACATACAACTGTTGCCTTAGTTTGTAACGTCAGGACATTGTACTTGGTTATAAATTAATTGCTTTTAGTTTGTTCTTTATTTTTACTATAAAACTCGAATTATTGCATTAAAATAGGCCGTTAGTGGTGGTCGATGAACAGTTAGTGGTCGATGAACAACTGCTGGTTCATGAACAATTAGCGGTTCATGAACAATTATTAATTGTCGATGAACAAATGGGAGTCGATTCAAACAAAATGTTTTGTTCTATTTAATTCCTTTGTAGGTTATAAAAGGCGAACAATTAGTAGTCGATGAACACAATAAGTAGTTCACGAACAATTAAAATATCGGTGAACAAATGGAAGTCGATTAAAAAAATCCGTTTATAGACTATAAAAGGCGAACGATTAGCGGTCGATGAACAGTTAGTGGTCGATGAACAATTAGTGGTTCGCGAACAATTAATGAATCGATGAACAAATTGCTGTCAATTAAGAAAAAAATCTATTGTTCTATCTCATTCCTTCGATTAAAACAGTTTTCCTGTTTGCTAAGAGATGGCGCTCTAAATCATTCCTGTCACGCTGTTATGACAGTTCCCTTTAGGTCAGGAACGGTTATTGTCTCGATTGATGTTCTAATAGAGTTTTGTCATCTTTTGATTTTCAAATCAAAGAATTTGCCAAAAAAGAAAAAAAATTCGAAACGACACGACCGAACACACACCGACGAGAAACAGCTCAATTTGAAATTTACAAAAAGAAAAACAATCCGAAATGAAACGACTGAACACGCACTGACGAGAAACAGCTCAATTTGAAATTACAAAGAAAAAAACGAAACGACACGACTGAACACGTACCGACGAGAAACAAGTTAATTTGAAATTTACAAAAAAAAACAGTCCGAAATGACATAACTGAACATACACCGACGAGAAACAGCTCCATTTGAAATTTACAAAAAGAAAAACAATCTGCAACGACAGGACTGAACACACACCGACGAGAAACAGCTCAATTTGAAATTTACAAAAAAAAACGAAACGACACGACTGAACACGAACCGACGAGAAACATTTTAATTTGAAATTTACAAAAAGAAACAACCCGAACCGACACGATTGAACACACACCGACGAGAAACAGCGACTTTCCGCCCACAATGTTTAATAATCGTACGCCATTTTGCCTGCTGGAAAAAAATTGAAACGACCTTCAAGTTCAAGAACGCGACGATGAAAAATTTAACGAGGCTGTTTGTTTTCCAGGTGTCGAGGCATCTCTTCGCCGTTCGAATGTCGGACGTGCAATTCGAAATTCAAATCCCGCGCGAACCTGCACAATCACATTCTAATACACACCGGCGAGAAGCCTTTCGCCTGCGATATTTGCGACTATAACTGCCGACACGTCGGAAGCTTGAAACACCACAGGTTGAAACACACCGACGAGAAGCCGTTCGGGTGCGACCTCTGCGACTATAAATGCCGACAGCTCGGAAACCTGAAGCAGCACCGGTTGAAACACACCGACGAGAAGCCGTTCGTCTGTCGCCACTGCGAATTTAAATGTCGGAAGCAGGGCGATTTGAAAACTCACATGCTGGTGCACACGGGGGAGAAGCCGTTCGCTTGCGACGTTTGCGATTATCGATGTCGACAGCTCGTGCACTTGAAGTATCACAAGCTAAAGCACACCGACGAGAAACCGTTTGGTTGTGATATCTGCGATTATAAATGCCAGAAGAAGTGGGATTTAAAAATGCACGTGTTGAAGCATGCCGGCGAGAAGACGTTCGGCTGCGATGTCTGCGATTATAAGTGTCGACGCGCGCAGCGATTGAAGGAGCACAAGCTGAAGCACACCGAAGAGAAGCCGTTCGGTTGCGACGTGTGCGATTATAAGGGCCGACGGTTCGGTGATTTGAAGCTTCACATGCTGGTGCACACCGACGAGAAGCCGTTCGCTTGCGACGTTTGCGGTTATAAGTGTCGGCGCGCGCAGAATTTGAAGGAGCACAAGTTGAAGCACAGCGACGAGAGACCTTTCGGCTGTGATCTGTGCGATTATAAGTGCCAGCGGCTCGGGGATTTGAAAATTCACAAGGCTAAACACACCGACGATAAGCCGTTCCGGTGTGGTCTTTGCGATTTCGAGTTTCGCTGCGCTGTTTCTTTGAGGAAGCACGTCTCGAAACATGAAGTTTGAAAAGTCATCCTGTATATGTGATTTATGATGTAATTTACAAAAAGAAATATTTTTTTTTTAATTTTATTTATTTATTTATAATATGTAGATTAAGTTTATTTGGTGGTTCTATACAATGTACGAAAATTGTTGACTGAATAAATTAAATTAGTTTCAAATCTTGTTTGATTATTTAGTTTTTGTGCTTCGAATAAACGAATGACAGCTGTCAGTGTCAATCCAAGCTCAGAAATGTAATAGCCAGTGTTGCCAGCTCTGCCGACCGTTCGGTAGATCTGCTCGCTGCATCGGACTTACCGAATACAGATTAATTCTACCGAAAATAAATGAACCAATTAAATAATTTAATTGTAAGAAAAGAATAATAAATCTTCTGTCCCCCCCCCCCCCCAACTGTTAAGGTGAATTCACGAGGAGTGTCCAGCGGGACAAAACGTCGGATCTCCTGTGCTCTCATTGGTTGCTGCGCTGAAACGTCGCGCCTCAATTACCGCTTAACTTTTCTTAATTCTTAATTTTTTATTAATTTTAAATTCTTTCCTCAATTGTTCGAAAGCCAACTCCAAACGTGTCTGTATTTGAACCCTGGTTACTTGGCCGTTTACATTCACACTTAATCGCCCTTATTTTGTTTTTATCATTCTTGTCTTTGTTACGTCATGAATTTTGTTTTTTTTTTTTTCTTAAATTATTTTTTTAACTATTGCAATGATCTACCGAATTCGGACTTATTTACCAAAATTTTTCATAACAATCTTCCCTGCTCGGTTGGCAACATTGGCGATAACTACAGGACGGAATTTCATATTTTGTTCGGTTTATTTCGAACGAGGCGGCAACGAGCGTGTGTGCGTTTGCCGCCTCGTTTGTATTTAATCGAACAAAATACGTAATTCTGTTCCCTGATAATATCCTAAACTTTTTTTGGGCGGTGCTCCTTTTAAATTTGTTACATCGAAGTTACAAGTCATTTAAGAATCCTCTTTGTTTCAGCTGTCAACGGATCTCCAAAACAAAAACCGCCCTGAACAAAAAAACCTTCGAATGCCGAATCTGCACTTGCAAATTTACATCTCGCACGTACCTGCGCACGCACGTTCTGATACATACCGGCGAGAAGCCGTTCAGCTGTGGACTTTGCGATTACAAATGCCGGATGCCCGGAAACCTGAAGGAGCACGAGCCGAAACACTTCGACGCGAAGCCGTTCGCCTGTGACCTGTGCGATTTCAAGTGCCGACAGCTGGGACACTTGAAACAGCACACGTTAATACACACCGGCGAGAAGCCGTTCGCTTGTGGCCTTTGCGATTTTAAATGCCGAACGCACGGCAACCTAAAAAATCACATGCTGATACACACCGATCAAAAACAGTTCCGTTGTGACGCTTGCGATTATCAATGTCGACGTTTCGATCACCTGAAAGAGCACTTGCTGAAACACACCGACGACAAGCCGTTCGGTTGTGAGCTTTGCGATTATAAGTGCCGGCGGTTCGGAAATTTGAAGCAGCACATGTCGAGGCACGCCGACGAAAAGACGTTCGGTTGTAACCTTTGCGATTATAAGTGCCGGCATCCTAGACTTTTGAAGCAGCACAAGTTGAAACACAACGATGAGAAGCCGTTCAGTTGTGATCGTTGCGATTTCAAGTGTCGATGGGCTATGTCTTTGAAGAGGCACATGTTGAAACATGAAGAGGCTTCGTTTGTCAACGGAGGAAGCTAATTTTGTGAGCGGTTTATGTACAGTCGGAAACACAATTTATGACGTAACTTTTACCGAAAAATGCGAATATTTTCAAACAAAAACAAGAAGAAGAAGAGATCTGTCGGCCGTGGACGTTCTTGCGATAGTTTTTCTGCAGTCGATTTTATACTCCAAGAGGACTGAGAATATCAGGTTATAAATGCGCACACCATTTTTGAGACACCCTATATATGTCGTATATATTTTAATTTTAATTTTTCATCTTGTAACAGAATATGTAGCTATGCGCTGGCCTGTAGGATCCTGTGTGGCGTGGAAAAATTTTGTTTAATAAAAGAAATTGAAATTTTTAGACCCTGTATAGTTGTTTTTTGTGTAGACCCTGTATAGGTATTGTTCCATTAAACCTAAACTCTGCAGAAAGTATCTCACATTTCACCGACTTTGTAACTTTAACAGTAATTGAGATCGCTGCATTGGAAGACTCATTTTCTAATAATAATAATTATTATTATTATTAGGAATATACAGGGTGTTTTATAACATGTGGGAAAAAATGAAATTTCATGTACATAATCTCATTTTAAGTTGAAATGAAAGAATAAAAAATTTTCAAATTTTGCTTGGTTTCGGAGTTATCTAAACTTAAAGTTAGGTGACCAGAAAAAGTTTTTAATGGACCTTAGTATGAAAACATTAAACAAAAACATGAAAATATTGCACAAATTAAATGAAATTATAAAAATTAAAATAAAAAGTGTTTGCCTTGATGACGTATTCACACAGCTTTCACATCGGATTATTGAAGAGTTGTAGACTCGTTGGAAAAACTGTCTGTTCTGGATACATCGAACATCATTGAAAATTAAAATTTAAAAAATGGCATTACTGATTTGTGAATAATTTTTTTTTTTCAAGGCTAACCTTATTAGAACTTCAAACTCAGATAACTCCGAAGCTAAGCAAAATTTCAAATTTTTTCATTCTTTCATTTTAACTTAAAATAAGATGCTGCACATGATAACACATTTTCTTTTCACCTGTCATGACACACACGGTATAATAATTTATCATGTGTACGATTGAATCTGAACTAGTTCTTTCGTTTCAGGCGTCAACGGATCCCCAAAGCGGCGAAGCTCTTCAAATGCAACACGTGCGGTTTCAAATTCAAATGTTTCGCGGACTTGCGCGCTCATATGAGGATACATACCGGCGAGAAGCCTTTCAGTTGTGATCTTTGCGATTATAAAGCCAGACAGCAGGGAAGCCTGACCAAGCACAAGTCAACACACGCCGACGAAAAGTACGCCTGCGATCTTTGCGATTACAAGTGCCGACAGCCCGGAAACTTGAAGCGTCACAAGTTGAAACACTCCGACGAAAAACCGTACAGCTGTGATTTTTGCGATTATAAGAGTAAATTACCCGGCTCCCTGAAGTATCACGTGCTGACGCACATGAAAACGCGGTCGTTCCGCTGTGACGTTTGCGATTTTCAAGGCAAACGGCCCGCGGAACTGAAGCGGCACAAGTTGCTACACGCCGACGAGAAGCCGTTCAGCTGCGACGTTTGCGATTCGAAATTCGTGCGGCGGAAGGAGTTGAAGCAGCACCAGGTGAGACACGCCAGCGAGAAGCGGTTCAGCTGTGACGTTTGCGGTTATAAATGTCGGCGGCTCAAAGGTTTGAAAGACCACCAGTTGAAACACACCGGCGAGAGGCCGTTCAGTTGCGACCTCTGCGATTATAAGTGTCGCCGGATCGGGAACTTGAAGGAGCACCAGTGGAAACACGCCGGCGCGAAGCCGTTCAGTTGCGACGTTTGCGATTATACGTGCCGACGGTCCGGGAATTTGAAGGAACACATGTTGAGGCACGCCGGTGAGAAGCCGTTCCGTTGCGAACTTTGTGACGCGAAGTTTATGTGGCCTAGCACTTTGAGGAAGCATATGATCAAGCATAAGAAATGATTTTTTTTGAAAAAATTTAATAATTATTACTTATTACGTCTAAGCAAAGTGCATACTTAGCGTTACAAATATAAATGGAGATTTGCTGAAATAACCCAGAGCATTTATACTAGCATACGAGAAGCGCACCTGTGCATAAACAAAGAAATCTATTGTTCTAAATAATAAACAAACAACTGCACTCTCGTGTTTTTTGCATAAAGAGTTTTATTGCTTTTTTAATAGTAAAACAAAGTAGAGAAAATTTCGTTAGTTTTGGTTTAGACCCTGTATAGTTATTTTTTTTTATTTTAATTTAAACCCTGTATAGGTATTATTTTATTAAAAACGTAAAAGCAGAAAGTTTCACTCATTTCACCGACTTTGTAAGTCGTTAACAGTGGTTCAGACACCCGCGTTTATTTATATTTATTATAATAATGAATATACAATAATTTTTAATATACTGTGTGATCGAATATAAACAAGTCCTTTCGTTTCAGGCGTCAAGGAATCCCCCCCAAACCAAAGAAACCGTTCGAATGCAACGCGTGCGGTTTCAAATTTGAGCGTTCCGCCCACCTGCGCACTCATATGAGGATACACACCGGCGAGAGGCCCTTCAGCTGTGATCTTTGCGATTATAAAGCTCGACAGATCGGAAGTCTGAACAAGCACATGTTGATACACGCCGAGCGGAAGTACAGCTGCGACCTTTGCGATTACAAGGGCAGACAGCTCGGGCATTTGAAACAGCACAAGTTGACACACACAGATGAGAAACCGTTCAGCTGCGATCTGTGCGATTATAAAAGTCGAGTGTCCAGCGCCCTGAGACATCACATGTCGACACACACGAACACGAAGTCGTTCCGTTGCGACGTTTGCGATTTTAAGTGCGTGCGGCTGCCGGATTTGAAGCGACACAAGTCGGTGCACACCGACGAGAAGCCGTACAGTTGTGACGTCTGCGATTACAAATCTCGACGGCCGGAGAATCTGAAACAGCACCGGCTGAGACACGCCAGCGAGAAGCCGTTCAGCTGTGACGTTTGCGGTTATAAATCTCGATGGATCGGGAATTTCAAGGAGCACCAGATGAGACACGCCGACGAGAAGCCGTTCAGTTGTGATGTTTGCGATTATAAGTGTTACCTGGCCAAGAGTTTGAAACACCATATGATGAAGCAACACGGCGAGAAGCCGTTCCGTTGCGATGTTTGCGATTCGAAATTTCCGTCGGCTGGTTCTTTGAAAAAACATTTGGTCAAGCACAAGATTTGAATTTTTTTTAAATTTTTTGATTTTTTTTTTAAATCAAAATCGCGATGGGCTGGGTCTGACGCCATAAAAAAAATAACTTTTTGAGCACTCTAGGTATATTTATGGTCCTTATAGTATATTTATATTTGTAGTCTTATTACTATTTTTCAAGAGATTGTAAACAGCTGTCAATATACAGGGTGTCCCACTAAAGACGGATTCTTTCATACCTCTCCAGTTATTAATTTTACGCAAAAATATTTCAAATGAAAGTTTCACTGTATCGCGTGGAGCATATTTTAAAATTAGTTTGACGTATACAGAGTGTTCCGTTTAGCCCGGGCGTTAGGTCACTTCGTTATTTTAAATGGAACGCCCTCTATATTTCTGCATTTTCGGGTTCTGGTATGAATTTTAATGTGACTTTGTGTACTATATGTAGGGTCTAATCTAAACGGTTTTTGCGTTATTCAACTTTTTTAAAAAAAATATCGCTCTCGCAGTACCTCAAACAAATGCAAATATTTTCGGAACAAATGACGTCAGAGACTTGCGGTTTCTTGCAAAAGGTTCGCCTTGAAACGCTTGCCTTTTCAGTTGCACAACATCATTTGTTTCTCCTTCTGTTTCTCTGGTTTTCCCTTTCAGGCCATCATTTTTCTTTATTCGCTTACATTTTTATTTGTTTCTTTTTGTTTTTTTTTTTTCTTTTTTGGCAATTGAATTAATTTTTTTATGCCTCCCGTCCTTTAGCAATCGTCGTTTGTTTTTCTTTTTTTTTCCTCTGCCTTTCCTCATCCTTCCTCGCGAGTCATTTTTCTCTTTTGCTTAAATTTTTCTTTTTTTTTGTGTATTTTTTTTTAAATTAAATTAGATTTTCCGCACCCCTCGACTTTTCGCGATCGTCACTTGTTTTTCTTTCTTTGCCTCTGCCTTTCCTCCCGAGACTATCATTTTTCTCTGCTTGTTCATGTTTTTATTTGTTTCTTTTTTTTTTTTTTTTTTTCCTTTCTGGCGAATTGAATTAAATTTTTCATGCCTTCCGTGTCCTTTAGCGATCGTCATTTGTTTTCCTTTCTTTTCTCCTGGTTTTCCCCTTGTAGCTAACATTTTTTTCTGTTTGATTACATGCTTATTTACTTCTTTTTGTATTTTTTTTTTTTTTTTTGGAATTAAACTTAGTTATTCAATTTTTCTATGCCCCCCCGTCCTTTAGCGATCGTCATTTGTTTTTTTTTTTGCTTTCTTCGAAAGTTTCCATTTTCTTTTTCTTTTTAATTCCGTCTGGTGTTTAATTTTTTCTTGTTTCTAATTGTTTACCATTTTTTTTTTTTTTGAAATTTCAAAATTGCTTTTGTCCTTCGTTTTTTCTTTCTTTATGTTTGCGCGCTTGTGAATTTTAAATCACTGGTGGTTATGGCTTCAACGTTTGATTTGATTTCTTTTTAAGCAATATACGATTTACGATTTTTTGGAGTTTTTATTTTATTTTTATTTTTATTTTTGTTAGTTATTATAATTTTTCTTTGAAGAAGAAAAGAAGAAAGTAAGTTTCCGTTTTTTTTTTCAATTCAGCTTGAGTGTTTCCGGTCTTCGAAAACATTCTTCATTTTTGCTCGTTTCTGATTGTTTACCTTTTTTTTTTTTTTGGAAATTTCAAAAAT
The DNA here is from genome assembly GCA_036172665.1 of Prosopocoilus inquinatus. Taxonomy (NCBI): domain Eukaryota; kingdom Metazoa; phylum Arthropoda; class Insecta; order Coleoptera; family Lucanidae; genus Prosopocoilus; species Prosopocoilus inquinatus. Next base: position 49,499,041 of record CM069876.1, read on the forward strand.
ACTTTCGCCTTTTGTTTTTTTCCCTTTATTTCACTCCTTATGGCTTCAGCATTTAATTAATTTATTTTTTTTGTTGAAATATACGACTTAGATTTTTTATTTTTTGAATTTTTGTTTTATTTATTTTGTGTTAGTTACGATCGTCATTTGTTTTTCGCACTTTTGTTGGCGATTCTTATTTTTATTTCGTTTCGCTTGCGCTTCTTGATCCTCGTAATATTTTCTCGTTTTTAAAATTTCTCAACAGTTTTACAGAATTTTTTTTTTTCAATTTTTAATGTTTCTTTTGCTTTGAAAAATAAATTTTGCGCTTGCTTGTGAGTTTGAATGTCTATTATTATTATTATTATTATTATTATTATTAATTATTATTATTATTATTATTATTAATTATTATTATTATTTGAGTTTTATGTTTTCTTTTAAACGACAGTTTGTTTAGAATTTCAAATTTTTTTTTTCCTTTTTTTGTTTTTGATTTTACGTCATCCTTACTTTGCTTCCCGTCTTCCTTAAATCTTACTTTATTTTTTATTTACATATTTCGTTTTCAATAAGTTTATTATTGTAATTTTTTAATATAGATGTAAATATTTTTATTTTTTGAAGAAAAAAAAAAGTCCTAAAAAGAGTGCTTTATGCCAAGAAACTAAAAAAAAAAATCCTGCTATACGCACGATTTTTAAAATGCGTGTGATTGACAACATTGCTGGTGGGCGCCTCCCCCTCCCCCTACTCTACACCCGTCTCTTTCAAAATCCGCATGAAAATCAATCTTGCCCCGGGAAGTTTTTTTTTTTTCTTTTTTGCTACAAACAATGAACGCAGTTAAAAAAAATTAAAAAAATCTTTCATTAATGAGTGCCTTTTATTTATTTATTTATGCATTTATTTCAGGAACTCTAAAACTAAAGCTGTAAATAAGAAGAAACATTTGCGGACACATACCGATGAGAAGAAGCCTTTTGGTTGTAATTATTGCAATTATAAATGTCGACGGCCCTCGACTCTGAAGCAACACCAGCTGAAACACACCGGCGAGAAACCGTTCAGCTGCGATCTCTGCGATTATCAATGCCGACAGGGCGCGAACCTGAAACAGCACATGCTGAACCACACCGGAGAGTATCCGTTCGATTGCCACCTGTGCGATCGCAAATTCCGACAGCGCACGAATCTAAAGCGGCACGTGCTGACGCACACCGGCGAGAAACCGTTCGGTTGCGACGCCTGCGAGTACAAGTGCCTGGCGTTCGCGGATCTGAAACGGCACAAGCTGAAGCACGCCGACGCGAAGCCGTTCAGCTGTGACGTCTGCGATTATAAATGCCGGTGGCTCGGAAATTTGAAGGAACATAAGATGAGGCACGCCGACGAGAAGCCGTTCCGTTGCAAGCTTTGCGATTTGAAATTTCTGTGGGTGAAGTCCTTGAAGAGGCACATGTCCAAACATAAAACGTGAAGCTCGTTAGCGCGTGTAAAAATAACGAATGGGCTCGTCCTGATACTCCGATATTATAAGAGAGTTAATTTTTTTTATCGCCCTGTTATCCTTTAACTTATTTTTGAACCGATTTGGAACAACTCGAATAGGTAACAACTCGAGAAACTGTTACTAAACATCCGTTCGACAGAAAGTACGCAGCGTACGCACCAACATGGCGGAACGGAGGTCGATTTCTCAATAAAAGTGTTTTTTTTTTAATTGAATGAACGTATTGTATTATTTAGAAATGGTAAATTCGAGAATGAAACGCCGTAATTTGTAATAATTTAGTAAAAACACTAATTGTATTATTTATTCATTTGTTTATTTATTTATTTATTTGTTTATTTATTGATACGTCTGAAATCCCACAACTCTTTTGCGTTTAAAGTTTTTTTTCTTTTCTAGTTCTGCAAATAAAATAAATCGTTTAGGTAGGGAACAAAATACAAAAAGAAGCCGTCTGTGTACAGTCGCGAGCGATAAATTTGGGCCATCACGTGTACTTGATTTGTATTTGATCAGAACAAAAAAGATTGACGTCTTAATTTTGAATACTGTGAATAATACTTTAAACATTTAATTTATTTTATTTTATTTTACTTTTTTGGTAAAACGTAATTAACTGACGTTTGAATGACAGTGATTGACAGTGACCAAAATTTAATGCTCGCTACTGTACACAGATCAACAAACACGTAACATCGAGCGTTTGAATTTAATTGATTTTTCATAGCATCGTGAAGCAGGTCTTGAATTTTACTAAACTAACTCGAAGTGACTTTCTAGGTTATGTTACGTGAATTTAAATTGTTTCAGGTATCAACGCGTCAACTCCGACAACAAGAAGACACACGACTGCAAGATATGCGGCGTTAAATTTCAACGTCCCGTACATTTGCGCAATCATTCCCTGACACACACCGGCGAGAAGCCTTTCGGTTGTGACCTTTGCGATTTCCAATGTCGACTGCTCGGAAACCTGAAGCAGCACAAGTTAAGCCACACCGGCGAGAAACCGTTCGCCTGCGACCTGTGCGACTATAAAAGCCGAAACGTCTCGAATCTAAAGCGGCACAGGCTCAAGCACACCGGCGAGAAACCTTTTTGCTGCGGCCTGTGCGGCTATAAATGCCGGGAGCTCGGAAATTTGCGGCAGCACGAGTTGAAACACACGGACGAGAAGCCGTTCAGCTGTGACCTTTGCGATTATAGGGGGCGCACGCACGGGAACTTCAAGAATCACATGTTAAAGCACACCGAGGGGAAGTTGCTGCGCTGCGATGCCTGCGATTATACGTGCCGACAGCTCGCGTACTTGAACCAGCACAGGTTAAAACACACCGACGAGAAGCGGTTCGGTTGTGACGTTTGCGATTATAAGTGCCGACGGTTCGCAGCTTTGAAGCGGCACGTGTTAAGACACTCCGACGAGAAACCGTTCAGCTGTGACGATTGCGGTTATAAATGCCGAGATCCATCGACCTTGAAGCAGCACAGGTTTACACACACTGACGAGAAGCCATTCGCTTGTCCGCTTTGCGGCATGAAATTCCTATGGTCTAAATCTTTGAAGAAGCATTTGCTGAAGCATAAATTTTGAAACTCCGAGAAATTAAAAAGCCATTTTGTTTATTTATTATTTTTTATTTATTTATTATTTTTATTAAAACCGCGAGGAGTGGGATAAGAAAACTATATTTTCTGGGCGTCCTGTGCATATTATTCATAGTCCTTTAATTTTTAATTTTTTTTTAACCAAGTTTTAACGATCCGATTAAATAAATGCTCCTGATATACAAGTGTCCCAACTGTCCCTAATGAAGTTACAGAAAAAAAAAATTCAAAACATTTCTATTGTAAATTTTAAAGGTCTGCGATGTAAAATTCTTTTCGTCTCTACAGAACGTGCTGGATTCAATTTTTTTTTTTTTTAAATAAATGAGACCCTTATATAGGGTGTCTCGAAAGGAACGCCTGTCCTTTTGAGATCCGATTCAAGAAGCTGAAACAAATCGAATTGAAAGAATGACAAAAAATTCCAAATTTCTTTTCCTTTATACAGAACGTGCCGGATTCATTTTTTTTTTGTTAATTTCATATAAATAAGCCTTATACAGGGTGTCTCGAAAGGAACGCCCGTCCTTTTGAGATGCGATTCAGGAAGCTGAAACAAATCAAAATGAAAGAATGAGAAAAATTTCAATTTATCTTCTTTAAAGAGTTATTCAAGAAAATAGCTTTAAATATTTATAGTCAACTAACCAAAAATATGGATTTATTTTATAGTAGAATGTCAGCTTGATATATCAAGGTTTAATGTAACTTATTTCATTTTATTTTAGTTGCATGATTGTGTTGTGCACTTGCAGTCTGTTTTTATTTCTTCATTTAATAGGATTCTATTTGTTCATTTTTTTTCTTTTAATTTCGGTTAGATAAGCGATTTAATTTCTTGGCGCGAGGATGCACTGTTGGGACACCCTATATGTTTGTTTTTTTAGAATTTTTTTAAGGGTGTACATGCGAAAATGTTTTTGTTAAATAAAGTTACTCTATTATTTAGAAATGGTAATTTTTCTTGTAAAAAAAAAATAATAAAATCATTGTTCCTTAAACAAAAGAAAAACATAAATTGGATTTTTTTAATTTTTCAATTTTATAGTTTTTTTTATTTATTTGTATTTTATTTAATTATTTTTATTTATTTATTTTCATTTTTATTCAATTATTTTTCTCTTTATTTATTTATTTTTATTTATTTATTTATTTTTATTTTTACTTATGTATTTTCATTTTTATTTACTTGTTTTTATTTATTTTTTATTTATTGCATTTAAAACGTTTCTTTGGCTCCTAAAATTAAGCCCCCAAGTACAGTGCAAAATATATTAAAAACAAAAAAAAAACTGTACACCCCTCAATAAACACATATCAGGTGTCCAACTCAAAAATTCACAATTTTCTTTTTTCATGTTCGGTCTTTACATTCAAAAATAATTTTTAAATTAAATTAAATTAATAATAATTAACGTTTTTCGGAGACCGTTGAAAATTTTAATTTGTTTCAGGCGGCAACAAATCCCTGAAGTCGAAGCGCTCCTCCAAAAAACATTTGAATGCCGGATATGTCGCTCGAAATTAAAATCTCGCAGAAACCTGCGCGGTCACATCCTGATGCATACCGGCGAGAAGCCGTTCAGTTGCGACCTCTGCGACTACAAATGCCGAGATCTCGGAAACTTGCGCCAGCACCAGCTAAAACACACCGATGATAAGCCGCTTAACTGTAATTTATGCGACTATAAATGTCGACGCATCCAAAACTTAAAACGACACAAGCTAAAACACACCGACGAGAAACCGTTAGGATGCGACCTCTGCGATTATAAATGCCGACAGCCGGGGCGTTTGAAACAGCACAAGTTGAAGCACACCGACGAGAAGCCGTTGAGCTGTGATGAATGCGATTATAAGTGTCGGCATCTCGCGTCTCTGAAACTGCACAAGTTGGAACACGCCGACGCGAAGCCGCTCAGTTGTAACTTCTGCGAGTATAAGTGTCGGCGCTTGCAGAATTTGAAGCGTCACATGCTAAAACACACCGATGAGAAGCCGCTGAGTTGTGACCTCTGCGATTATAAATGTCGACGGCCCGGACATCTAAAGCTGCACAAGTTAAAGCACACCGACGAGAAACCCTACACCTGTGATGTGTGCGGTTTTAAATGCCGGCAGGTCGCGTATTTGCGACGGCACAAGCTGAAGCACTCCGACGAGAAGCCCTTCAGTTGCGATCTTTGCGATTACAAATGCCGACAGGCCGGGCACTTGAAGGAGCACAAGTTGAAGCATACCGGCGACAGGCCTTTTGGCTGTAGCGTTTGCGATTTCAACGGGCGACAGTATTGGGATTTGAAAATTCATATGTTGGTGCACACAGGCGAAATGCCGTTCAGTTGTGACGTCTGCGATTATAAGTGCCGACAGCTTGGGAACTTGAAAGTGCACAAGTTGAAGCACACCGAGGAGAAGTCGTTCGGGTGTGATGTTTGCGATTATAAGTGCCGAGATGCTACGTCTTTGAAGCAGCATTGCTTCAAGCATACCGGTGAGAAGCCGTTCAGTTGCGATCTTTGCGATTTCAAATCGCTATGGTCGATATCACTGAAGAGGCATATGTTGTTGAAACATAAAGTTTGATTTCTACCTTTTTGTTTATTATTATTTTTTTTTCAAAATCAAAAAGTGCATTCGGAGATATTCAATTTTTTTTTTATGAGTCCACGTAAATTATTTTATTTTTATATTTACTTAATGTAATATTTAGGATTAATGACTCACTGAATAAACTTTAAGAAAAAAAAAAATGTTTTTGATTTTATTTATTGAACCTTTCAAAATTATTTTGTTTATTATTGTGTTATTAATATTTGTATTATTTGTTTATTATTATGTATTATTATTAGTTGTAATATTTGTTTGTTGTTAAAATATTAAATGCAATTCCGAAATTTATTATTAATGCAAGTTAGAAAGTACTACGCCCCTTTAATTAATTCATAAAATAATTAATTGATAATTTTCTTCCTGAGAAAGCTCTCCGACGTTTTTTGTGTTTTTTTTTCTTAAATTAATTATTGTCATTATAATAATTTTCAACAAAATTGTAGGTAAAATTATTTTGATAATCGATTTATTAAAGTAGCAAATAATTTGGAACCCTTAATTTTTAATGCTGATACTAATTTTTATTTATTTATTTATTTATTTATTTATTTATTTATTTTAAGAAACTCTTTGTTACAGGTGCCAACGCATCGCTAAATCAAAAACAACGAACAAATACGCGGTCAAATGCCAGATTTGTCACTTAAAGGTAAAAAATCGCACTTACTTGCGCACTCACATCTTGAGACACACCGGCGAGAAGCCGTTCAGCTGCGACGTTTGCGACTACAAGTGCCGACAACACGGACAGCTGAAGCAGCACAGGCTAAAGCACCGCGTCGACAAGCCGTTGAGTTGCAACGTTTGCGATTATAAGTGCACGTACTTTACAAGCTTGAAGCTGCACAAGTTGGCGCATAAAGGCGAGAAACGGTTCACTTGCGACGCGTGCGATTACAAGTGCCGCGAGTTCAGGCAAATGCAAGGCCACAAGTTAATGCACGCCGGCGAGAAGCCAATCAGTTGTGACCTCTGCGATTTTAAATGCCGACTCGTCGAGAACCTGAGGAAGCACATGTGGAAACACGCCGACGAGAAGCCGTACAGCTGTGATCTTTGCCAGTACAAATGTCGCTACCTCGTGAACTTGAAGAGGCACGAGCTGACGCACAACGTCAAGAAACCGTACAGTTGCGGCGTTTGCGATTTCAAGTGTCGCGATCCTACGGGTCTGAAGCGGCACGAATTGCAGCACACCGGCGAGAAGCCGCTGACTTGCGATCTTTGCGATTATAAGTGCCGGCAGGTGGGAAATTTGAAACGGCACAGGTTGAGACACACCAACGAGATGCCGGTGTGCTGTGATCTTTGCGATTATAAATGCCGCGACGCCACGGTTTTGAAACTGCATAAGTTGAAGCATGCCGGCGAGTGGTTCAGATGTGATATTTGCGAGTTCAAGTCTCAGTGGGCCACGTCATTGAAGAGACACGTTTTGAGCAAGCATAAAATAAAATCGGAAGTCGGAAAAACGGAAACGCCAACGTAAATCTGGTGATCAGTTTTTTTTTTTTTTAAATAAATTTTAGATTTTGGAATTAAAACAACATTTGTTGTACAAAACCTAGTTATTAGGTTTCGCTGTAAGTAGCTGAAAGGTATCGTAGCTTGGGAAATAAATAAATATTAAGTAGTACCTGGGCGCCCCGAGCCCACCTCGCCCCGAGATGGGCTCGGGGCGCCTAGGTACTTCGCCGGCCCTTTTATTTTGTACCAAGTGTCGCCGGGAACGCTCGCGAATAATACCTCGGGTATGTTCGGGAAAGCCGCGGAATATTCCAGTGCCACGCCTAATATTCATGTCTTAATATACCTTGTCTGGGAAATAATTTGTTATACTACGCATAAAATTATACTTTTTTTTTAATATTATTAAATATTGTGACAGTTGACTCTCTGATTTGTTTTAATTATTTAAGTGATCAAACCTTTCACTAATTATTAAAATAATAACAGTAATCGATTTATTGTTTTCCTCGGCCTATTTTTAGTAAACCTAACCTAACTGCATCTAACCTGAAAATGCGAAGTCAAGTTGAAAACTGAACGAGACACTCTTTTTCAGGTGGCAACGGATCCCCAAAGCTGAATACCAGACGTCCGACTCAAAATTACAAACTCGCGGCGCTCACCTCTCGATACACACCGGCGAGATGCCGTTCAGTTGTGACGTTTGCGATTATAAATGCCGACAATTCAAACAGTTGAAACAGCACAAAGTAAGGCACAGCGACGCCAAGCCGTTCAGCTGTGACGTCTGCGATTATAAATCACGACGCATGGGGTACATGAAACTGCACATGTTACAACACACGGGCGAGAAGCCGTTCAGTTGTAACGTATGCGATTATAAGTGTCGGCACATTTCAAACATGAAAATACACAAGTTACTACACACAGGCGAGAAGCCGTTGAGCTGTGACGTCTGTGATTACAAGTGCCGGCGAGCCGCACACCTGAGACAGCACAAGTTGAAGCACAGCGACGAGAAGCCGTCAGTTTGTGACGTCTGCGATTGCAAATTCCAACGGCTGGAAGATCTGAAACTGCACGTCTTAACGCACACCGGTGAGAATCCTTTGCGCTGCGACCTCTGCGATTATAAATGCCGACTTGCCGCAAACATGAAACAGCACAGGCTCACGAGGCACACCGACAAAAAGCTGTTCAGCTGCAAGGTTTGCGATTATAAATCCCAATATATCCGAAGCTTGAAGGACCACATGTTAATACACACCGGCGAGAAGCCATTCAGCTGTGACCTTTGCGATTACAAATGCCGATTTTCCTCAAATCTAAAACAACACATGCTGAAACACACCGACGAGAAACTGCTCAGTTGTGAGCTTTGCGATTTCAAATGTCGACAGCGCGGAAGCTTGAAATACCACTTGTTAATACACACCGGCGAGAAACCGTTCAGCTGTGATCTCTGCGATTACAAGTGCCGACTTGCTTCGTATTTAAAACGCCACAGGCTGAAACACACCGACGAGAAGCCGTTCGTCTGCGATCTTTGCGATTACAAGTGCCGATATCTCGGAAGCTTGAACGACCACAAGTTAATACACACCGGCGAGAAGCCGTTCGGCTGTGGCCTTTGCAGTTATAAATGCCGGACGTCTCGGGAATTGAAGCGGCACAAAGTGAAGCATACGAGCGAGAAACCGTTCAGCTGCGCGTTTTGCGATTACAGAAGTGGACAGCTGGGAGAGTTGAAGCGGCACGCGCTGAAACATACCGACGATAAAGACCTAACGTAAGCTTGTGAGCTCAGATATCGATTTAAGAAGATGTTCGACTTATCTTAGCGGAGCAACAAACATTTAAAATCAAAATTATTGTTTTTTTTTTTTTTAATAAGAAACTTCCAAATGTTGAACGTTGAATATCTCTGAAACAGAGCGTCGGAGCACATGTGTTTATACGAACTTTTATGTTTGGTTTTCATTGTTGAATCTGTAATTCGCATTTACGGAATAACTTTACCAAACACCCTGTATAAGTGGAAGGGCTTAAGTGACAAGTGTAATTCACGTACCATTTGGAACCGGGCGTTGTTTTCATGTATGTCGAAGAAATGAGTGACGTAACAGTTTTGACAATTTGAAGATATACTAATTTCGCGGACCAAGCGTGTTACGTCATAGCTACGATGACGTCAGAAGAAGACGGCATGTATTTACAATAAAACGCTTTCGAACAAACACTGGGCTTGTTAAAATGTAATTTAAAAGTAACTGGACGATATTTTTTTTATATAAATTAATTTTAATTGGTAAAACTCGTTTTTCTTTTGAAAGATTAGATTACCGCCGCGCGCGCGGTTATCGAACACAATTCTTCGAAAACTGAAACCTAGAGTTTTTTAAACATTTTTCCCGAGTCCTGTGACGCCAATTCTTTCGTCAGTGCATTTTTCTCGATCGCTTAAAAAATCACCCTGTATAAATAATAAGGACCTAGTAACTAATGAGCGGACGAAATCGGCGAGCGCAGTGCAGGTGAAATGTTGCGTCTATTTTTAATAGCAATAGTATTGTAATGGTTTGATTTAACGCCCAATCGGCCTCAAATAAATAATAGTAACTAATGAGCGGACGAAACAGGCGAGACAGATTGTTGCGTCTGTCGCTAATAAAAATAATATTGTAGTAATGACTGAACGCCCAGTCGGCCTCAAATAAATAACAAAGAATGTCGCACGCAAATTAAAAATAGTTTGTTTTGTTTCAGATCTGGACGGATCCGACGTTCCAAATTCGCGACCGAGAAAACATTCGAATGCCGCACATGCGGTTCTAAATTTAAACGCGGCTCGCACCTGCGCAATCACGTTTTCATACACACCGGCGAGAAGCCGTTCGGTTGCGACCTTTGCAAGTATAAATGCCGGGACGCCAGAGCTTTGAAGAAGCACAGGTTGAATCACACCGACGAGAAGCCGTTCGCTTGCGACCTCTGCGATTACAAGTGCCGAGAGTTCAGGCACATGGAGGACCACAGGTTGACACACACCGACGAGAAGCCGTTCGGTTGCGACGTATGCGATTACAAATGCAGACTGGTCGGAAACTTGAGGAAGCACATGGTGAAACACGCGGCCGAGAAGCCGTTCAGCTGTGATCTTTGCGAGTACAGGTGTCGACATCACGTCAACCTGAAGAGGCATATGTTGACGCACAGCGGCAAGAAGCCGCTGCGCTGTGCCGTTTGCGATTTCAAGTGCCGCGATCCTACGGCTTTGAAACGGCACAGGTATCAGCATACCGACGAGAAACCGTTGTCTTGTGAACTGTGCGATTATAGGTGCCGGTTTATTACTTCGCTGAAGCAGCACATGTTAAAGCACACCGGCGAGAAGCCGCACCGTTGCGATCTTTGCGATTTCGAATGTCGATGGGCTATATCTTTGAAGAGGCACGTCTCGAAACATAAAATTTGAAATAAAAATATGTTGTTAAAAATTCAAAAGTGTATTAAAACGAATCGGTTATGGACTCGAACATTTTGTGCATTATTTTTTTAATTTTAATTTTTTATTTTTTCGTATACAGGGTGCGATAGACACTTATACAGGGTGCGCGACCGTAAGTAACGACCTTGAGATTTACGTGCAGAATTAATTATTTTTTTATCGCGAGAAATATAAGCGATACAGCGGAGGCGGCGAACTAAACAAAATAAAATTCTCCGAAGGCGCTGGAAAATCGATCGACAGTTGCAGAGTGACTCACGCAAAATGACTTACGAATGCACACGACGAAATAAACAAAACAGAGTTCTCCGAAGGCGCTGGAGAATCGATCGACAGTTGCAGTGACCCACGCAAAATGATTCACGAATGCACGCGACGAAATGAACAAAATATAATTCTCCGAAGGCGCTGGAAAATCGATCGACAGTTGCAGAGTGACCCACGCAAAATGACTCACGAATGCACGCGACGAAATAAACAAAATAGAATTCTCCGAAGGCGCTGAAAAATCGATCGACAGTTGCAGAGTGACTCACGCAAAATGACTCACGAATGCACGCGACACCTAAACACGAATTTGCTTTGACGTACGGACAACAATCGGATAGAGCCGAGGCCCAACGCTGTACCTCACAAGGCCTGCTGCCTCCTTTCGATTTGCACGCTTGAATCTTTTTGCGCGTCCTCGGCACGCCTTGATTGCATTCGTCCTCAAGTGTGTACCTGGCTTTACGAATTTTGTTAGAGTTAAACCCACTTTTTCCGCATTTATGATTTTAATGACTTTTCTGATTGTCTTTGCTTTTATCATTCTGTTGTTAAGACCGGCAGAAATTAAATAAAAATTAAAAAATATATATATAGGAGTATTTATTAAAATTACAGTAGGACAAGTCGGTAATAAACGATAAAACCTTGACGCTGGAAATATAAGGAAGATGTTCACACTGAACTTATTGTTTCAGATACCAATGGATCGTCCCCAAAGTAGAAACAATCGATAAAGAGACATTCCAATGCCGATTATGCGACTTCACGTGTAAATACCGCTCCTTCCTGCGCAGGCATCAATTAACACATACCGGTGAGAAGCCGTACAGTTGTAAACTCTGCGATTACAAGAGCCGACAGCTCGGGCATTTGAGACAGCACGAGCTGAAACACACCGACGAGAAGCCGTTCAGTTGCGACGACTGCGATTATAAATGCCGGCACCTCCAGAGCTTCAAGCTGCATAAGTTAATACACACCGGCGAGATGCCGTTTAGCTGTAATCTTTGCGATTATAAATGCCGGCGGCTCGAGCAATTAAAGGCGCACACGTTGAAACACACAGGCGAGAGGCCGTTCAGCTGCGACCTCTGCGATTATAAGTGCCGACGGATCGGCGATTTTAAGCAGCACAAGCTGAAACACACCGGAGAGAAGCCGTTCGGCTGCGATCTTTGCGATTATAAATGCCGACGGTCCGAACATCTGAAAGTGCACAAGTTAATACACACCGACGAGAAGCCGTTCAGTTGCGACCTCTGCGATTACAAGTGCCGGCTGCGCACGCATTTGAAGCAGCACGCGTCGAAGCACAGCAGCGAGAGGCCGTTTAGTTGCGACCTTTGCGATTATAAGTGTCGGCGCATCGAGCATTTGCGAGTGCACGTTTTAATACACACCGATCAGAAGCCGTTCAGTTGTGACGTCTGCGATTACAAGTGCCGAGAGCGCAGCAGTTTGAAGCGGCACAAGCTAACGCACACCGGCGAGAAGCCGTTTAGCTGCGATCTTTGCGATTATAGAGGCCGATCTCTCAAAAGTCTGAAGTTGCACAAGTTGAGGCACACCGACGAGAAGCCGTTGAGCTGCAGCTTTTGCGATTTCAAGTGCCGGCAGATCGGCAGCTTGAAAACGCACGAGCTGAAACACACCGGCGCCAAGCCGTTCGTATGTGATCTCTGCGATTACAGTTGCCGGGGGCGCGGCAATTTGAAACGGCACAGGTTAATACACACCGATGAGAAGAAGTTCTGTTGCGATATTTGCGGTTATACAGGTCGATATCTGAAGAGCTTGAAGCTGCACATGTTGGATCACACCGGCGAGAAGCCGTTGAGCTGTGATCTTTGCGATTACAAGTGCAAGGAGCTCGGCAACTTGAAAATGCACAAGTTGAAACACTTCGACGAGAAGCCGTTCGGTTGTGACGTGTGCGATTTCAAATGTCGATACTCTTCGTCTCTCAAAAGACATAAGTTAACACATAGAGTTTAGAAAAAGTGCGCAAATTGGTTCAAACGCTTTAAAAAAACATGTTTCAGATTTGTTTTTTAATTATAAAAAAAAATATACTATATATATTTTTACTCTACTGGAACGTTTAAAAAATCACAGTGTGCAGCACACCGGCGAGAAGCTATGATATGTGAAACGTCGACGAGATTCGGCTCTGTTAAGACACTAAATTTAAAAAGTTCGCAAATTAGTTCAAGTGCAGTAAAAAATTATCAAAACTGTAATGATCAAAGAGAGGAATTTTTAAGGGATTGCAACGGCGGAAAAAGTCAACGTGTTACAAAATGTATTTGGGTATTTATGTGGCCCTACTGGGGGACGTTGCTGCATCGATGCATTAAATTAATCTATCCGCCGGCCCACTTCTACTAGTGCGCCCCCATGCAACGAACGAAGGCGCTAGAAAATCGATCGACAGTTGCAGAGTGACTCACGCAAAATGACTCACGAATGCACGCGGACGAAATAAACAAAATAGAATTCTCCGAAGGCGCTGGAAAATCGATCGACAGTTGCAGAGTGACTCACACAAAATGGCTCACTTCTACTAGTGCGTCCCCATGCAACGAACGTCGGCCATTAAAAACTCCTCTCTCTGGTAATATTTTTTTTTGTTACTATTATTATTTGTAACTTACGTAATTACGCTCTCATTTTAAGTAAGCTGTATCATCTTGGTGTTAAGTTGGGTGGAAATAAAATTAATTTAGAAAAAAAATTATTGGAATAGAAAAAAATTAAAAATTAAAAAATTAAAATACAAACAACAACATGAAAAAACTGATAAGGATAAGGTAACATCAGTTGGTAAGGGCGAACTATAAAACTTAGCCGAGTGGAACGGATTGCGGTGGGGTGTCTAGAGCTGTTACTCTTCTACTGAAGAGGCCCTAATTAACGCCGAAACGCAGATCTACTGCAATCTAGCAAACTTGCAGCAAGCTTTACAAAACTAATTACCATTACCCCTACAACTTTGATTAATTAATTAATTTTACCTCGATCAGATTTTGTATTTTGTATTTGTAATGTTTGATGACCGTCTTAAAATGTAATGAAAAACCAAAAATTTAAAAACAATCGTTGTTTCAGGTGTCCACGCATGACTGTGAACAAAAAGACAATCGAATGCCGAATATGTAACGCCAAGTTTACAACTCGCGCGTACTTGCGCAAACATATCTTGATACACACCGGCGAGAAGCCGTACCGTTGTAACCTTTGCGATTACAAATGCCGACTGCGCGGTTATTTGAAACAGCACGAGCTGACGCACACCGACGAAAAACCGCTCGGTTGCGACCTTTGCGATTTCAGATGTCGACGGGCCGACAGCCTCAAACAGCACAAGTTAAAACACACCGGCGACAAGCCGTTTCGCTGCGATCTCTGCGATTATAAATGCGGACGGTCCGAATACCTGAGAGTGCACAAGCTAACACACTCCGACGAGAAGCCGTTCAGTTGCGATCTTTGCGATTACAAATGCCGGCTGCATTGTAATTTGAAACAGCACAACTTAAAGCACACCGGCGAGAAACCGTTCGGTTGTGACCTCTGCGATTATAAATGTCGGCGGATCCAACGTTTGAAGGTGCACAAGTTGAAGCACACGGACGAGAAGCCGCTCGTTTGCGATCTTTGCGAGTACAAGTGTCGAGACCGCGCGAATTTGAAGCGGCACAGGCTGATCCACACCGGCGAGAATCCGTACAATTGTCGCCTCTGCGATTATAAGTGCCGGCAGTTTCAGAACTTGAAGGCGCACACGCTAAGGCACACCGACGAAAAGCCGTTGCAGTGTGATCGTTGCGATTTCAAATGTCGGCACGCTTTGTCTCTGAAGCGGCACAAGTTGAAACATCTGCAACACGAATCGAAAGAAACGCGATGATAGGTAAAAATCAAAATAGTCGATTTGTTCAAAAGAGAAATTTGTATTCCCTAGAAATAGAGCGTACAGTAAAACGTCTCTCTAAATCGGTCGAATTAAGATCCATGTTCGGCGTAGATAAGCTGAGCTTACGAACAAAATCGCTTTCCAGAAAAAAGAATGTCCGCGCAAAGGAGTTTGCGTCTTAAATAGGTTTCACTGTACATCGAAACTAGAAGAAATAAAAAATAAAGCAGTAATGACGTCGCTTAATGTTTTAATAGATGGTTATGGGGAAGGGAGGGGGGTTCTGTTACTTTCTTGCGGAGTCTTAACATTATATACTAAATCTGCACGCGCAAAAGAGTTGGCATCTTAGATAGGTTTCACTGTACATCAAAATTGGAAGCAAATTAAAAATGAAGCTTTAATGACGTGGCGACGTTTCATTTTTTAGTAGATGGATAATGGAGGGTTTTCTCGCCTAATTTTTCATTCTGTCAAGGTCAAGTCTATCACACTGTATACAGGGTGTGACTTTTATGAGGGGACAAACGTCAAAGGCTAGTTCCTCAGGTCGAATTATGAAAAAAAGTTCCTATAAACATACGTCGGCAAGCGCATAGTTTCTGAGATACAGGGCCCGCAAAAAAATTGGGAAACTTTTTTATCATCGATTTCTCAGAAAAATTTATTCCTTACGAAAGTTCCCGCATCTTCCCAAACCTAAAATACACTTGTCACAATCTGAATATCTGTCGTCGTATACCGAGGAGATTGAAATGTTTGAAATGGACGTAAGAGTAAAGTACCTTTATTTTTCAAGATACGTGAAAATGTCACTTGGGAAAGTTATTCAGGACAATTATGAGAATTCAAATATGAAATCGTGGCTGCCTACGATGATTTTGTTATATCTCGGAAACTATGCGTTTGCGGACCTATGTTTATATAAACTTTTCTTCATATTTCGGTGCGAGGAACTGGCCCTAAAAGTTTCGACCCTCATTAAAATAACACCCTGTATTTCCATTTTTGCCCAAAAAAAAAATTCATAAAAATAAATAGAATAGTAAAATAAATAATTCTTTTTGGGTGAAGTCGGTATTAAAGAAAATTTTTCCTCTTGTCAAGTTCATCCGTGGACACGCTGTATATTCCGATTTCCTCTTGAAACAGGGAATCAATTTCTGCGTTGCACACGAATGGCTCTTGACAGAAACTCCATTGTTTCAGGTTCCCATTGATCCCTAAAGCTAAACCGACGAATAAGAAGAGAACGTTCGATTGCGGAATATGCGACATGAAATTCAAATTCCGCTCGCACCTGAACAGGCACACTTTAATACACACCGGCGAGAAGCCGTACAGCTGCCACCTCTGCGATTACAAGTGCCGCCAGCTCGGACACTTGAAGCAGCACAGCATGACGCACTCGGACGAGAAGCCGTTCGCTTGCGACGACTGCGACTACAAATGTCGATATTTCGCGTCGCTGAAACAGCACAGGTTAAAGCACGCCGACGAGAAGCTGTTCAGCTGCGATCTTTGCAGCTACAATTGCCAGACGCTCGCTCATTTGAATCTGCAAAGGTTAAGGCACGCCGACGAGAAACCGTTCAGTTGCGACGTTTGCGATTACAAGTGCCGACAGCCCGGATATTTTAGGCGGCACAAGTTGAAGCACACCGACGAAAAGCAGTTCCGCTGTGGCCTTTGCCGTTTCCAGTTTCGATGGGCCAAGTCCCTGAAGAGGCACATGTTGAAGCATAACGTTTGAAAAAGTCTGTCAAAAAAAATCGAAAGCCAGTAGTAATACGTTGTCTAATATTATTTTGATTGTTATTATACAGGGTGAGAAAGAAGCCTAATTTTTCTTGTACGCCCAAATATGAAAATAAGCCAGCAGTAATACGTTGTTCGGTATTATTTGTTTTAAATTATTATTATTATTATACAGGGTGAGAAAGAATTCCAATTTTTCTTGTACGCCTAAATATGAAAATAAACAAATTACTGAATTAACAGTTTTGTCATCACGTAGGTACGAGGTTTCGTCAAAAATTAACGACAAAATATTTATTATTTTATTCCTAGGACACTTGAAAAAACGATTTTCACTGTACGCTGACACTTTTATCAATCAACCAATCACATGATTGTTGTTGTTTTAAGAAAAATTGTTGCAAAATCGTTTTTGATTGCAATGGATGCTCCGTATAGCTGTTTCAGCCCTATTTGGGGTCTCGTCAGCAGAAGTACCGTCACGTCAAGAAGCGATCGCAGGACGTCGCTACCTGAACGTTTCGTTATTATTTTAATAAAAGTGAAACTTCGCAAAGCCACACTAGTACAAAAACTGTCACGGTACAGTCAAAATAGTATAATATAATATAAATGTATGAAAATTTAAACACCCTGTTTGTTTCAGGCAACAACAGCACCAACTGAAGCAGACCGACGAGAAACTCTTCTTTTGCGTCGCCTGCAACTATAAATCCCGATGGATCAAGTGTTTGAAAATTCACATGTTGCTACACACGGGCGAGAAACCTCTGAGTTGTAACCTCTGCGATTACAAGTGCCGACAACGCGGATGTCTAAAAGAGCACGAGCTGACGCACTCCGGCGAGAAACCGTTGAGCTGCGACCTCTGCGATTTCAAATGCCGACACGTCGGTAGCTTAAAGCGGCACAAGTTGCAGCACACGGGCGAGAAGCCGTTCCGCTGCGACCTCTGCGATTATAAAAGCCGACGGCTCGCGCATCTGAAAGACCACAGGTTGAAACACACCGGCCAGAAACCGTTCAGTTGCGACCTTTGCGATTACAAATGCCGTCAATCGCAAAGCATGAAGTTGCACAAGTTGAAACACACCGACGCGAAGCCCATCGGTTGCGACCGTTGCGATTACAAGTGTCGCCTGCCTGTTTACTTGAAGAAACATAAGTTAAAGCATCATACCGGTTGAAAAATTAAAATAATTATGTTGTAGAAGGCGTCGGATAAAGCGTGTAATTATAATTAATATAATTAATTCGTTTGATATGTTTTTGTTTTTATGTTTCTAAGAAACCTTGCAATTGGATCAATGAATGTAAAATTTAAAGGGGCATTTTGTTTCAGGCATTGTCAACAGCGCACCGGCGAGAAACTCTTCCTTTGTGTCGTCTGCAACTACAAGTGCCGCTGGAGCAAAAGTCTGAAAGTTCACATGTTGGTA
Organism: Prosopocoilus inquinatus; assembly: GCA_036172665.1. Classification (NCBI taxonomy): domain Eukaryota; kingdom Metazoa; phylum Arthropoda; class Insecta; order Coleoptera; family Lucanidae; genus Prosopocoilus; species Prosopocoilus inquinatus. Next base: position 49,517,118 of record CM069876.1, read on the forward strand.
CACACGGGCGAGAAGCCGTTCAGCTGTAACCTTTGCGATTACAAGTGTCGACAGCGCGGTTACTTAAAAGAGCACAAGCTGATACACACCGACAAGAAACCGTTCGGCTGCGATCTCTGCGATTTTAAATGCCGACACCTCGGAAGTCTGAAACGGCACAAGCTGAAGCACTCCGACGAGAGGCCGTTCTGCTGCGACGTCTGCGATTACAAGAGCCGACGGCTCGCGCACTTGAAAAACCACAAGTTGAAGCACACCGACGAGAAACCGTTCGGTTGCGACCTCTGCGATTTTAAGTGCCGGCACAGCGGAAGTTTGAAGCGGCACAGGTTGAGGCACACCGACGAGAAGCCGTTCAGTTGTGACCTTTGCCATTACAAGTGTCTGCGGCCTAAATATTTGAAGACGCACAAGTTAAAACATAACGCTTGAAAAATTGTAGATACATAAAATATTATTGTTTGAAACTCGTAAAATATAAAAATCTCAAATAACTTGAAATTTGCAAAAAAATAATAAACTTTAAACGTCCTAACTATAATTATTAAGTAACCGATACGTTAATTTATTATATGTATACATTGGGCCGTATTCTTATCTCATGATTAGAGTCGTCGTCTCTAAATAAAGCCGTGATTAAAATAAAACAAAAACGGTATAGCCTTATGGGAATTTCATGAGTAAGAGAGTGAGACAGAATTTAATCACGGCGTCGCTAAATTAAAAACGAAGTGAGAATACGGGTCATGGTCTTTCAAAATGGGTTCATACAATCATACATCGGCAAGCGCATGGTTTCAGTGAAACAGAAAAATTTAAAGCGACCCTTTGTTTCAGATATCAACAGCACCAGGTGACGCAGGCCGACGAGAAGCTCCTCTACTGCGGCGTTTGCGATTATAAATCCCGGTGGATCAAGACTTTGAAAGATCACATACTAACGCATACGGGCGAGAAGCCGTTCAGCTGCAACCTCTGCAACTATAAATGTCGACAGCGCGGGTATCTGAAGGAGCACCAGGCGATCCACACCGCCGACAAACCGTTCGGCTGTGACGTCTGCGATTTTAAAAGCCGACACGTCGCGAGCTTGAGACGGCACAAGCTGCGGCACACCGGCGAGAAGCCATTCAGTTGTAACTACTGCGGTTATAAGAGCCGACAGCTCGCGCACTTGAAGGACCACAAGCTCACGCACACCGGGGAGAAACCGTTCAGTTGCGATTTTTGCGATTTTCAGTGCCGACACGTCGGAAGTTTGAAGCGGCACGTGCTGAAACACACCGGCGAGAAGCCGTTCAGCTGTGACCTATGCGATTATAAAAGCCGACGGCTCGCGCATTTGAGAACACACAAGTTAAAACATAATTAGAAAGAAGTATTTTAGGCAGGTCGAGGTCGAAAGGTCAATAACACGCATTTTTTTATTGCGTCGTTTCATGCTCCTACAGAAGAATTGTTTGTTTTATTTATTATTAGGAGTACTTTTGTATGTGTATGTACAGTCGCGAGCATACAAAAAAACGGGACGTTTAAAGCTGAGGGCTGTAAAAAATGTTCCGTTTTTTATACACGCGATTCTACATTTTTTGAGATTTTTTTTTTTTTTAATTGTAAGTCAAAATTATTCTTCTGGCTGAACCAGTCAAAGCTGCTCCTGCCCGTAACTCTTTATTAAATTTAAAATTCATCCTTTGATATACTTGAAAAAAAAAAAAAATAGAAACTGACAGGAAGAGTTGCCAACTTTTTGTTCGGCAGATTTTTCCTAGATCGTTAAAATTCTCCCTAGCCTTAGAGTTTCATTTTTTTTACTTGTTTTTTTTTTACTAGAGTTTCACTTTTTTTACACTTGTTTTTTTTACTAGAGTTTCCTTTAATTTTTCTCCCGGAGATTAATTTGGTTTTTGTTCATCTAAATAGTCAATCTTCTTTTGTTTTTTTTTTGTTTCTGATTTTTATGCCCTCTTGTGGTTTTCGTTCATCTAAATAGTCAATCTTCTTTTGTTTTTTTTTTCTGATTTTTATGCTCTCTTGTGCCTATTTCTCTCTTCTTAAAAAATTGATTTTTTGCATTTTGTTGACGCTTGTTTGCAGTTGATTGGTGTTCACTTGTTTCGTGTCTCAATTGTAATCTTCTTTTGTTTTGCGCGCTCTATTTCGTTCGCTTTTTGTTTTCGATTTATTGACAGTTTGCTTTAATTTTCTGCGAATTTAGTGTTGTCGATCTTCCTTTGTTTTTTTATTTTTTATTAATTTCGCACCGTGTGATTTGTCGCTTTCCCTTTCATTTTTCTTTTGTTTCTTTTGTTTTTTTTTTCTTATTTGGTTTGATCTTTCTTGTATGCCAAACCGGCGATTTTTGTTTATTTTTTGTCTTTGATTTCGGCTTATTTTTACTAGATTTTACTTATTTATTTATTTAGTTTTAAAATTTAAATTAAAAAAAAAATGTAATTGAATTATACAAATTGAACTGTCTAATTAAATTAGGCAAATTTAATTGTCGAATTAAATCGTGTCTGCAAATTGAATTGCCTGCAAAAAATCTGGCAACCCTGCAATGACGATAGACGACATTTCTTCAAAAAACAGCCAATAGCGTTCCGTCAAAAATAAAAAATAATTTTTCATGTGCATTGGCAACACTGGCAATAATATTGGCTGATTTAATGTTGGCAGCGACGTGCCGTCGGTCTGTAAACCTAAACTTAGCCTTATCAGACGGTTCTTGGTTCTTTTTATTCTTTTTTATTGACTTTTGACTAAAATATTGTACTAAACATTACGGTATTTTGATTATAAATTTTTTATAGTGTGAGAAAAATTAACAGAAATACTATTACAGATTTCTACTACATCGACAATTTAATTTCTTAATAACAGTAATAATAATAAATTAAGGGCCCGTGTGTTTCAATGTAAATTCGTATCAAGTATTAAAAACAGTTAATTTTTTATTTTATTTTCTATTGATAGTTCTTCATAATTAGGTAATTAGAATTCCAGGATTTTTTTGCTGAAATAGAAACGGTTGGCAACACAAAACACTTCGCTTAGATTCTACTATTCTATTTTTCTTTGCGTTTATTTTTTTTATTTTTGGTTTATAATTCCATTCACAAACTGCAGTCGACGAAACAAGCAAAAAGTAAGTACATTACAGTTTCCTGTAATTGTCCGTGTCCTCCAAGCGACATTATTTAAAATCGACTTCGCAGATGATGTTTAAAGAGACTTTGAAGAGATCTTCCAAATCTGACGAGCCTTAAAACTTTCGTAACATAAAATCTATGAGAACGGCGATTAAAAAAAAAAAAAAGGTGCTCTCTTTCGCTCACAAAATCGTGATCCAAACGTGTTTCGATTCAAAAACATACATTCTTTTCTTTGAATCTCTCTATTTTTAATACTTGATAGCATTGAATTATGGTAATTTACAAATGAACTGTCAATTAAAAATTCAAGTCACGTGTTTTGTTGCAACAACTACGAAATTCAGATCCAAACTATTCTGAAACACGATTCAAACTTTTATGCGAAAGAAAACACCTAAAATATACACTTTTTTCTACGTGTGGTTGGCAACACTGCGTGAGTACGAGAATTTGCATAAATTGAGAATGTTGGCTGGCCTGACGGATGAATTCAATGCAGCGCAAGCACATTTTTGTAAACCTGATTTCGATATTAATTAACACCGAAAGAATTTAAAAAAAAAACACTTACCTGAAACGTACTTTTTATTAATAAATTAGGTATTGGCAGTAAACTATCAGTGAAGAGATCTTCTTTTATCATCCGCTGCTTGGTTATTAATTGTTAAAGAAAATCGAATTATTTCCGTTACAATTAAAACTAAACGTAAACTGCAGCTGTCAGAAGTCAGAAACTAAACGCATAAATTTGATTTTGATTTGGCAAACATGACCACCAGTGGTCGTGGTACGACGTAAACAATGTTGTTGTTTCAACTTCAACACAATCTATTCCCGATTATTTCTGGGAAAATCGAGTGAAGAAACTCAACTTAACTGACCTACTCAAAACAGAAACTTGGGTACATCGCTTTAAATTAAGGCCTGTGATGCAGTGGACGCGGAAACCGTGCGTTACGTGCGTGTGTCTGTGAGTGTGTGGGTTGACATAACCTATTTTACGAGATCTTCGGATATGGCCCTGTGAGTGTGTGTGTGTGTGTGTGCCCCAAGATTATTTCCAGGTGGAATTAATTTTCGGATTAGGTGAAGCGAAGGTATGCAATTTCCAAGCAAATTAATTAAACCCGGGAAGCCGGACAAGAAAGGCAAATGAAAGGTAAGGGCTCTATTGACAGTAAACGGAAGAATCAGTGTTGCCAATCCACTAAAATTTTTTACGGAATCCGCTGAGCGGAACTGTAATATAGGTGTTTTCTTTCGCTTAAAAGTTTGAATCGCGTTTCGAATAGTTTGGATCTGAATTTCGTAGTTGTTGCAACAAAACACACCTGACTCGAATTTTTGATTGACACTTCATTTGCAGATAACCATAATTCAATCCGAACAAGTTTTAAAAATAGAGATTCAAAGAAAAGAATGGGCGTGTTCAGCGGATGTGTTGCTTACTCAGCAGTCGTTTTTGATTGGCTATTACCTTCATGTGAGCCAATCACAATCGATTGCTGAGTAAGCAACTCAGCCGCTGAACGCGCCCAATGTCTGTTTTTGAATCAAAACACGTTTGGATCACGATTTTGTAAGCGAAAGAAAGCACCTAAATGCAGCACCTTGGTGTAGGCTTACAGGGTTGCCAACTTGGACGATTTATCGCAAATTGGGCGATGAATTTTTCAATTTTGCGTTAAGAAAAATTTGTATTTTGCAATGGGCGATCATTTAGGCACTATGACTGTTGGGTGGTGGCTGATTTCGGCAACACTTTTTTGTTTCCACTGCGGAATTTAATTTTTAAAAATTTAACCAAAATGTACAGTTGAAAGCAAGAAAATAGTAGACAAATTACAGTTTCCTGTGATTATTCTTTCTTAAAATGCCATAGTTTAAAGACGATTTCGCAGATTTTATCAAATTTTAATTAAATTATTTTCAATTTGGAAGCTTTTAAATTTTTTTAATGTTATCTGTGAAGTCGTCTTTAAGAATAAATGTGCCGAGTTCCTAAACTTAATCTCCAATCGTCAAATTTTCAGAGAGATAATAATTACAGGAAACTGTAATCTGTCTACTTTTTTTTTTGCTTCCGACAGTACTCTTGTCAGACTGTTCTGCAAATCGATTGATAGCTTCGTCAGTGCTAAACAGCACTTGCTTTTAATACCGATTAGATTTATAACAATTCATATTTTATTTTAAAATTTGAAAGGGAAGATAACAAACGTTTTTAATAAAATTGCCGAACGCATATTAAAATAAAAAGATTCTCTCATTTGGATTTCTGTATAAAATAAAAGAGAAGAATTTTCCTGGAAAATTTTCAACAAAATGCAATAACGTCCAAATGTAATTCGAAATTTTCAGATCTTGTTATTTAAAAGATTATTGAAATTTATTTCCTCTTTGTAAAGCGAATTAATTTTTATACACACAGTAGAAACAAAAATTGAATTGGCGAACTATACATACAAAACCATTTAACTATCAAACTTGAAACTTGGGCGATTTAAGCGATAATTGAAATTAAATTTGGCGCGCTCAAGTTTTCCAAAGTTGGCAACCCTGTACGTCTACAAGAACGCATTATTTTATTTCCCTCCACGTATCAGCCAAATACGTATTCAAATTATGAAAAAAAAAAAAAAAAAAATAGCCCGCCTTCAAATGAATTCCTGTGATTTTTTTCTTGCCGTACAGTTGGCGACACGTAATATAAGAGTGACGCAAGCAGTAACAATTATTATCAATACAGGACGGAATTATATATTTTGTTTGGGTTTATTTCGAACGAGGCGGCAAAGAGAGTGTGTGCATTCACACGTCGCTGCAGTGTTACACGTTTGCCGCCTCGTTTGTATTTAATCGAACAAAATATATAATTCCGTTCCCTAATTATCAATAACCTTCAGTGTTCCTCTTTGGTAATCTATAATTTCGAAAATAACTTTCAATAATAAGTAAATTAATCTTGTGTTATGATGTTTTATTAATTGAATATGCAGAGTGTCGCATCGCAATTTGACATTTTGTTTAATTTAAATGTGATTTTAAGTAATCGGACAGCTGTCAGTCAGTGTCGCAAACCTTCGGGAGAGAAAACACATCGTACACCACTTTAATTGATAAACTCGTAAAGATTCGATGAGTTTACTCAAATTAATTAGAATAAATAATACATTTTATATTAATTAAATTAATTATTAATTACATCACCTCTGACATGTATTTATTTTGAAATACACGTCAAAAATTGCAAATAATAAGAAGTTGTGAATACAACGTTACACACTTTTTTGTTTGCTTTGATTGTCCTTAGGTTTTTTTTTTAAATTAATTAATTAATTAATTAATTTTAATGATATGTGTATTTAATTTTTTAATGTCGTCGTATAAATATGGCTGGCGTAAACCCAGGATTGCCAGCTCAATAATATTACCCTCCGGAATTCAAGTATTCGAAACTTAATAGAAAAAAAGGATTGTTTACCAAAAGAGCATAAAATTAAAAGAAACAATTGACAAAATTTATCAGTCTTAAGTCGTTTATAAATTTCGAAATGTAAAATGGCCGTGTTGAATAAACTGCAGTGCTGTTGCCAACGCAGAAAAAAAAAATTGACAACAGCTCACAGTGGTCTCGTTTATAAATTTCGAAATGTAAAATGGCCTCTGAACAAAAGCAGCGCTGTTGCCAACACAAATTGTTAAATTTGCTGGGAGTGAATGGACGATTTTAAAACTGGCGTTTGTTGGTAATCCTGCTGCAATTTTACATCACATAACCTGACAATTCGGTAATGAATCTGAGTAATCGTTTTGACAACAAACCTGACAGAAGTAGGCAACCAAACGTACCCTTGTGACAGAATTCTTCAGCACAATGTTGCCAATCTTAGAGAACGACTGTATTAATAGTCTATTAGTGCTCGTTTGCTTTTGTTTTATTCATTGCCAACAATCAGCGATTAACTTGTATTAAAACTTCCCGAACTGAAAATTACATTAAAAAAAAAAAAAGATGAGTTTAGTAGTGACTTTTGTGTTTTCTTTCTGCGACTTCCGTTGATTGTCTTTTATTTACCTGCTGCGGCTTGTGATTAATACCAGGTGGTCATTTAAAAAAAAAATAATAATAATTGAAGTGAGCCGTGATCTTTTATTTTTTGCTTTAAGTTGGCAACATTGAATGCGTGACGTTTAATTTCAACATGCCGAACGAACAGTTAGCAACACTGAGTTCAGTAATCAGTGCAGGGAATGTAGGGATGACAACGAATAGAATTCTGTTTTTTGGTGACGTCACGTTGCTTAGCGACGGCAAACGTTCGCCGTGAGTAGGGATGACGTGACGTCACTGAAATGAAATTCTATTCGTCGTCATCCCCCTACACAAAAGTAACCACCTCACTTTTTTAATTGTTCCTATTTCATTATTGTTTGCTGTTATTTGCAGTTACATTCGTTGGCCAAAAAAAATTGAAGTAGTTGATAATTACAGTTTCCTGTAATCGTTTTGACTTGTTACCATAATTTTATGATCCTGTAATCGCAATGACATCTTTAGGTTACGCTTTAGAAAATCGTCATTACGTCAAACACGTCAAAATAATAAACCGTGACCGCTGTTGAAACAGTAAAATAAGCGAGCCAGAGATGGCGTTGGCGTGGATGCTGGAGTTTTTGGCTGCGATAGATGGCGTACGTTGGCGACTTTCACTTTGATTTATTGTCCATCATTCTTAGTCTGTACGTTTGCGTGTTCAAAACTTGTATTAATTTGCCTTTACGACCTTTAATAAATAATGATGAATCAAAGTTTGTTTTTTTTTGTGTGATTGATAAAATTAGTTTCCCTCTACACGCAGAGCCTAATTACTTGATTGGGTCCTCGACACTTCCTTCTTTAATCAATTACAGGTGTGGGTTCAAATGACTTCCGGGGGGTTCGATCCCTTCCACACGACAGTGAGTTGCATAAGGTTTTTGGCGCAGACGCAGTAAGTAATAAGTCGGTCACAACCGCAGCTAATAACAATAATCAAATAAAATTGTAGGGCGCAATTTAGTGTATTGTTTAATATTATGCATAAAGGCAAAGATCTCCGGATTTTTTCTCTCTCTTTTAAGAGACAAGCGTTGACACATACAGGTGAATTTCATTTTTTTTTACACGTCCCTTATGATCAATTTAATTTTAATTCTTCATGAATTTTATTTTCAGGTACTTCAATATCGAAGAAAAACATCGTAAGATAATACGCCGGTTGGAATGCGTCAACTCCAAAACCTTAACGACGCACCTGAAGACGTCCACGGCGGACGGTAAGAAACGTCTCGCGTGCGAGACTTGCGCTTTCAAAACCGACAAACCCGAACGTCTCGAAAAGCACCACAGGAAACACGAGAAGACGTACCAGTGCGACCGCTGCGGCGTTAAATTCGCCAGACCCAGCGGTCTAACCGCTCACATGAGGTGCCACACCGGCGAAAAACCCTTCGAGTGCGAATTCTGCGATTACAAAAGCGCCCAGGCCAGTCAGCTCAAGTCGCACGTCAGGACACACACCGGCGCGAAGCCCTACCAGTGTAACAAATGCGATTACAGGGCCGCGACGAAAGGTAGACTGAGACTGCACACGGTTACGCATTCCGCGGAGAGACCGTTCAAGTGCAAGATCTGCGATTTTCAGACGAAAACGCGCAAGGATCTGAAGAGGCATAAAGTGAGGCACACCGGCGAGAAGACGCACGGATGCGGCGTCTGCGCCAAGAGGTTCAGCAGTTCGACGGACTTGAAGCGGCACGTGTTGATACACGTGGGCGAGAAACCGTTCGCGTGTGACTTATGCGATTACAAATCCAATCAGCGGCATAATGTGAGAGTACACGTGAAGCACAGACATAAGGAATGTAATTTTGCTGCGATTAAAGTTGAAGCAACATAAAATATGCTGTGGCCCTTTATTTTGAATTTTTTTTTTAAATAATTTTCGTAGAAAAAAAATAATTTTACGCCCTATACTGACTTGGATTTTTATTTATTATTTTTATTTATTTTCTATTTATTTTTATTTATTTTTTATTTATTTATTTTTATTTATTTATTTATATTTATTGTTTATTTAATTTTTTTCTTCATTTATTTGTGAGGATGACAATTTCAAGTTGGCAAATTTATTTTTATTTATTTATTTTTTTTTTATTTTTTCAAACAGTACAGCCGGAGTAACTTCTGGAGAATTAACAAACAAAAGAAAAACGATTTTTCTGTGCACTTCGATCAACTTACGTTAGAAACAAACGACGATCGTTTTCATACGCATTTTCTTCTACAATTAGAAACAAAAGAAAATCGATTCCGTTAGAATTCGATAGACGAAGAAAGAAAATCGATTTTCATCGTCAAATCGAGAAACACAAACGAAGACCGATCGATAAACAAATAAATGACAGTCGATTTACTATGCGTTTTCTTTTCTTTTTTTCTAAAATAGAGTAACATTTAAAAAAAAAACATGTGAAAAAAATCGATTTTTTATATTATCGACTTCCGCTAGAAACAAACGACGATCGAATTTACGCGCACTTTTGTTTTACAATCAGAAACAAAAGAAAATCGATTCCGTTAGAATTCGACATACGAAGAAAGAAAATCGATTTTCATCGTCAAATCGAAAAACACAAACGAAGATCGATCGATAAACAAATGACAGTCGATTTTCTATGCGTTTCCTTGTGACCGAAAAATAAAAGATCGATTTTTATGGACCTTTGTACAATCAAGAAACAAAAACAATATTGATTTTTTTTAAATAAAATAAAAAAAAAAGAAAATCGTTTTCGTTATTGAGGGCCGTGAAACAAATGAAGATCGATTTTTTTGTGTATTTTCTTAGAATCGAGAAATAATCGATTTTCTTTTGTTTTCCTTTCCCGGAAAGTGCATAAAAAATCGACCGTCGTTTGTTTCTAACGGAAGCTCGTCGAATAAAAAAAAAATCGATTTTTTCATTTGTTTTCGTTTTCTACTTTTTTAATTCTAAGAGAAGCGTCTATTTTAAACTATTCTGCAACGTAAAGTGGATCGATTTTCTTTTGTTTCTCGATTCTCAGAAAATGTAAAAAAAAGAATGAATCGAATAAGTGTCGTCGATTGATTTTTTTTTTTAATTTACATTTTCTAAGAATCGAGAAACAAAAGAAAATCGATCCACTTTACGTTGCAGAATAGTTTAAAAAGGCGATTAACAAATGACGATCGATTTTTTTTATGTAGACGCTTCTCTTAGAATTAGAAAAAAAAGAAAACGAAAACAAATGAAAAAATCGATTTTTTTTTAATGACGAACTTCCGTTAGAAACAAATGACGGTCGATTTCTTCACGCACTTTCCGGGAATTGAAAACAAAAGAAAATCGATTTTTTTTTAAATGGGTTCCTATTAGAATCGATGGACGAGAGATCGATGTCTTTAAATTAAAAAAAAAAAAAAAAAAAACCAAAAGAGGATGAATTTTTTCACGGTGAACTCACAAAGTCACAACCAATAAACAAGTGACAGACGATTTTACGTAAGTATGCGTTTTTTTCCAAAAAAAAAAAAAAAAAAAATAAAATAAAAGGTCTTTTTTGTGGACTTTCATAAAATAAAAAAAAAAAAAACTGATTTTTTTTTTTTATACGCTTTAGTTAATAAACAAATGACGATTGGTCTCTTTAACGTCATTTCTTTAGAATCAAACAGTAAAGGAAGAAGAAGATATCTTCATGATGATTTTTTTTTTGAAATAATAAAAAATGACAATCGATTTTTGTCCGCCTTTTTTTTATAATCGAAATACAGAAAGAAATCGATCGTTTTTTTGTTTTTCGATTCTAAAAGAAGCTAAAAATCGATCTTTTGGTTTTCTTTTTCTTTTTCTTTTTTTTTTAAAAAAAAAACACAAAAAACAATCAATTTTTCAAACAAACAAAAGAAAATCGTTTTTTTTTTAATGACCAACTATAATCTGAATCACTAAACAAATGACGATTGGTCATATAAGGAAGAAGAAGATGTCTTCATGGTAAACATTTTTTGAAATAATAAAAAAATGAAATCGATTTTTGTGCATCTTTTTACAATCCAAATACAAAAGAAACGATCTTTTGTTTTTTGATTCGAAAAGAAGCTAAAAATCGATCTTTCGATTTTCTTTTTCTTTTTCTTTTTCAAAAAAAGTACCTACTCGAAAGTCAAACAAACAAAAGAAGATCGATTTTTTTTAAATGACGATTGGTCTCTTAACGTCATTTCTGTATAAGCGAACAATAAAAGAAGAAGAAGAAGAAGAAGAAGAAGAAGAAGGAGGAGGAGAAGAAGAAAAAAATCTTCATGATGAAGCTTTTTTTGAAATAATAAAAAATGACAATCGATTTTTGTGCACCTTTTTAGAATCGAAACATAAAAGAAACGATATTTTGTTTTTTGATTCCAAAAAAAAAAAAAAACCAAAATCGATTTTTTGTTTCCTTTTTTCCAAAAAAAAAAATCAATTTTTCAAACAAACAAAGGATTATTTTTTTTTTAATGACGAACTCTAATCAGAATCACTAAACAAACGACAGCGTTCGATTTTATGCGCTTTTTATGAACAAAGAAAAAACTGAAGCTCGATTTTTTTTTAATGAAGAACTCCAATCAGAATCATTAAACAAATGTCGAACGATTTTTTTTTGTATTCTCATTATGTTATATAACTAGGGAACGGAATTGTATATTTTGTTCGATTAAATACAAATGAAGCGGCAAACGTATAACTCTGCAGCGACGCGTCAATGCACATACACACGTTTCCGCCTCGTTCCAAATAAATCGAACAAAATACATAATTCCGTCCTGTATTTATAACCAAAGGGATCTAGGATGTCTGGGAGACCTAGGATATCTGGGATACCTAGGATGTCTGGTATACCTAGGATGTCAGGGATATCTAGGATATGCGGTAAAATCTAGATAACACTGAATTTAATTTTTCTTGCGAGAAAGAAAGATTGCCATACTTGATCACTTTGTATTTAACGTTTAATCATACTTTACGCGCTGTATAATAAAGTGACGTGCTCTTTTTTCGAACGTACCCTTAGTCAACATAACCTAACCTGTACACTCAGAATTTTTAACTTTGAAGTTAAACAAATCAGTTTATAATGAACTTATGACTTGCTTGCGAGAAAGGGTTTTAATTGAATTTAATTTCAGGTGGTTGTTTATAGAATGCATTGTCGACGGCGAAAGCGCGCTCCCATTCGACGAGATCGAAACAAAAACGCAAACGAGGAAAGGCCGCCGCCTCGACAAACGCTTCAAATGCGAACACTGCGATTACGTCTCCCATCGTTCCGACACCCTCAAGAAGCACGCCCTGAGACATACCGATAGAAATCCGCTCGTTTGCCAGCTGTGCCAACAGAAATACATCAGCACCACGACTTTGAAAAAACACATGAAGAAACACGCCGCCATGGAAGTGCAAAAACCCCCCAAACTCACTTGCGAAACTTGCGATTTTAAAACAGAGAGAGCTGAACATTTTAAGAGACACCTCGAGAAGCACGTGAGGTCGCACCAGTGCGACCGCTGCGGCGACGCTTTCACCACGCTCGCCACTTTGAAGCTGCACATGAGGCGACATACCGGCGAGAAACCGTACAAGTGCACCCTTTGCGATTATAAAGGCGCCCAGTCCTGTCAGCTCGCGGCGCACATGAAGATACACAGCGGCGCGAAGCCCTTTCAATGCAGCAAGTGCGATTACAGGGCCGCCCTTAAGGGCAGCGTCACCAAACACATGGTCATGCACTCGACGGAGAAGCCCGTCAAGTGTAACATTTGCGGTTTCGAAACGAAAACCATCAAACACTTGAAAAACCACCTGAATATACACACCGGCGAGAAGGCGTTCGAATGCAGCGTCTGCTCTAAACGATTCAGCAATTCCAAAGACATCAAAAGGCACATGTTGGTACATACAGGGGAGAAACCGTTCGCGTGCACTCTGTGCGATTACAGAGCCACCCAGGGGACTAATTTAAAATCGCACATGAAACACAGGCACAAACAGTAATTTTTCTTTGTTCGAAACTAAAAATCAATTGCGTTTGATTGATTAAAACATAGCAAAAAATATTTATTTAAAAATATCTTATTGTTATAAAAATTTTGTGTTAATTTTATATGATTTATTTTTTTTGAAAACTTTTTAAATTCTCTTTTTGGGTTGGATTCACTTAGGTGCACTTCAGTTGGGTAGGGGTAGACCTTGAAATACTAAGAGTTCTTTTTTACTTCTCTTGGGTTTGATTCACTTAGGTTCCCTTGGGTTGACCTTGAAATACTGTGAATTTTTTTAATTCTCACACGTCGGATTCACTTAGGTACACTTCGATTGGGTTGGGTTGACCTTGAAATGCTTTTTTTTTTAAATTAAAACAAGTTCTTTTCAATTTCTTAATTTAATTTTTTGAATTTTTGAGTTGACCTTGAAAGACAAAAAAAATTTAATTCTCTTGGATCAGGTTCATTTCGGTTGAGTTGGGTTGACCTTGGAATACTTTTTTTTTTAAACAAGTTCTTTTCAATTTCTTGTGTCAATTTTTTTTTTGTTTTAAAATATTTTTTTTTTAAGAAGCGCCAAAATTTGTTGTATTTTAGTTTTGTGATTGAAATGAAAATTTTTCTCTTGCTTTGATTCGCTTAGACTCGCTTCAGTTGAGTTGGATTTGGTTGACCTTGAAATATTGGGAATTTTTTAATTCTCTTAGGTCGGGTTCACTTAGGTTCACTTCGATTAGGTTGGGTTGGCCTTGAATTACTTTCTTTTTTTTTAATTAAAACAATTTTTTTCGATTGCTTACGTTAATTTTTTGAATTTTTAAATATTATTTTTGAATTTTGAAGAGCGCCAAAATTTCTTATTTTACCTTCATTTTATTTTTATTTTTTCATTTTTTGGAATGATTTCAATTCGATTGGGTGGACCTTGAAACTCTTTTTTAAATTATCTCGGGACGGGTTCACACAGGTTTCCATCGGTTGCGTTGACCTTGAACTTTTTTTTTTTTTTTTAAATTCAACCCAGTTTTCAATCTCTTACGTTAATAATTTTCTGAATTTTTGAATAGGCTTTTATTTTTTAAAAAGAGCATCAAAATTTGTTTAATTTTATGATTTTTTTCTTAATTCTTGGAGTTCACTTAGATTCAGTTGGGTTGACCTTGAAATTCTAAGATTTTTTTAAATTCTGTTGTGTTGGATTCACTTCACTTCACTCCAGTTGGGTTGGGTTGACCTTGAAAGTCTTTTTAATTAAAATTTCTACCGTTAATTTTTCGAATTTTTAAATATTTTTTTAATTTTTAAAAAGAGCACCAAAATTTGTTTAATTTTATGATTTTTTTCAGATTTTTAAAAAACTCTTCTCTTGGGTTGACTTCACTTAGATTCAGTTGGGTTAGGTTGACCTTGAAAAACCAAGAATTTTTTTAATTCGCTTGGATTGGGTTTACTTAACTTCTCGTCAGTTGGGTTGGGTTGACCTTGAAATGTTTTTTTTTTTTAAATGGGTTCAGTTTCTTACATCAATTTTTAAAATTTTTCTACATACTTATTTTTTTAAATTTTTTAAACAGAACTATTTTTTTTGATTTTATTAAACAGAACTATTTTTTTTAATTTTTGAAAGAAGCGCCAAAATTTGTTTTGCACAAGCAACACCCCAGCGGCGTGGCGTCCCTGCGTATAATTACCTTCAAGGTCAGCCGGGACGAACATAGAAAATGTAACGAATTTTATAAAATCAGTCGACGCTAATTCTACAGGGTGAAACATATTTATTGTTGCGTCACTTCCGATTGTACAAATAAACCATTTTTCTTCTACATTTTGCCTTTTTTTTTTATTGTCCACAACCACTTCATTTCAGCCCGGCACTTTTTTTTTAATTAAATATTCACATATGTGTAATAAAAATAATAATAATTTTATTTCGTTAAAGATATACCGGATGCGCTAGCGCAAGTAGGCCACATACGGTCATTTACGAAGCAACGACAATCGAGTTTGAGCGCAGGCCGTCGTTCCTATAATGTATTATAATGAGCAGGATTCATTTTAATAGTGCGGCACACAATTCAAATTGTGCTGTCGATGTACGTTGGGTGCGGATCCTGTATTATACAGGGTTCGCACGCACAGGGTTACGGGGAAAACCGGGAAAAATCTTTGTTCCTTACAACGGAAAAATCCGTGAAGTTAATTATTGAAAAATTGGAAATTCGAATGCAAATTTGTTTTCTTCTAAAATTAGAAAAAAAATGGAAAGTTAAAAAAAAATCGGCATAATTGTGTCAGCAGCGTAAGTTTTTTGATGAATGAAAAGTCAGAGAACGTTTCAAAATAAAAATAAAACGGAAACTTTGTTTTAAAGTGCTTTTTTTTTTTTAATTCGACGTCCAGAGTGCTGTGACAGGCGCGCGTTGAATGTACAGAGAGGGCACCCATTCGCAGCACTCTGGATGTCAAATCAGAATTTAAAAACGCGTTACATTTTTGCATCGTTGAACTTTTCTTGCATCTAAAATAAAATTAAAAATATTTTAATACAAGAATATTGTTTTGTTGCGATTTTATTGTTTCATTGATTTACTTTCAGGTCGGCTAACCTCGACGACGTGCCCCTGAGTATTAGAAAGGGCGACCTCCAGCGGCGTTTCAAATGCGAACGCTGCGATTTCGCGACGACTCGCGCCGACACTCTCCGAAAGCACCTGCGGAGACACACCGGCGAGAAACCGCACGCGTGTCAGCTGTGCGACTACAAGTGCACCAACCCGGGGAACCTCAAGAGGCACAAGATGGTGCACGAAGCGAAAGAGGGGGCCGAGTCCAATTTCACGTGTGAGAAGTGCGGTTTTAAGACGACGCAATCCGATTATCTGAGGAAGCACTTGAAGAGGCACGGCGAGCCTAAGCCGGGGGCCGACAGCTTGAAGTACAAGTGTCAGTACTGCGATTATAGGGCGAGTCGCCTCAACAGTCTCAAGCGGCATATCTTGAGACACACCGGCGAGAAACCGTACGAATGTAAATTCTGCGAGTACAAATGCACCATGTCGGGAAACCTCGATAGGCACTTGAGGGCGCGCCACCATGCGGAGTTAGCCGAAGGCGGATGCGAGTTCGCGTGCGATCTCTGCGGTTTTAGAACGACGCAAGCCGACTACTTGAGGAAGCACCTGAAAAGACACGGCGAACACCAGTTCGCTTGTCACCTCTGCGATTACAAGTGCACCCAATCGGCGAGCTTCAGGAGGCACATGGTGAAGCACGAGGTCAAAGAAAAAGGCGAGGAATTCGAGTTTGAATTCGCCTGTAACGTTTGCAGCTTCAAAACAACCGAAGCTAGTTATCTGAGCAAGCACATGAAGCGACACGCCGACGAGAAGCAATCGTCGCCGAAGCACTCATCGCCGTCGGATTGCGTGTGGCACAAGTGCGACCGTTGCGATTACGCTTCGATTCGCGCCGCCACTCTCAGGAAGCACATGTTCACCCACACCGGCGAAAAACCGTTCGCGTGCAAACAGTGCAGTTTCACTTGCAGCACGTCCGGAAATCTCCGGAGGCACTCGCTGGTGCACATGGCGAAAGAGAAAGTCCAGGAGGCCGATAAGAAATTCATGTGCGACGTCTGCAGTTTTAAAACCAGGACGGCCAGGTATCTGAGGAAGCACATGCTGGTACACAGCGGCGAGAAGCCGTTCCAGTGCGATCGCTGCGGCGACAAGTTCGCCTCGAGCGTCATCTTGAAAATGCACAACATGCGACACACCGGGGAAAAACCGTACGCGTGCAACATCTGCGGCTACAAGTGCAGCCAGAGCGGCGGACTGAAGCGTCACCTTGTGCTGCACACCGGCATTAAAACGTTCCAGTGCCCCCACTGCGATTACAAGGCGGCCTTGAAGGGCACGCTCACGAAACACCTGGCGAAACATTCCTCGGAGAAACCGTTCGGGTGTCACCTTTGCAACTACAGGGCGAAAACGGCCAAGCACCTGAAAAATCACATCATCACGCACACCGGCGAGCGGATACACAAATGCGACATTTGCGATAAGAGATTCACGCTTTACAGGGGCCTGAAACGACACATGTACGTACACACGGGCGAAAAGCCGTACGCGTGCAAATTTTGCGATTACAGATCCACGCAGCAGTCGAACGTGAAAGTGCACATGAAACACAGACATAAGGAGTTTCAGTTCGACGAAGCTGGCGCAAAGAAAGTTGCAGCAACATGAACTTTACATTTTTCCTTTTTTGTTTTCATTTCACCTACTATCCTAGGTTTTTTTTTAAATCATGTATTATTAATTTTTTTAAGTTGCTATTCTATGGCTTTATTATATTTCTTGCAAGTGCAAAATGTGTTGTTTATTTGAAAATGATTTTTATAAAAAAAAAAACGATGGCGTAAAAGAATTTATTGAGTACCCCCCCCCTCCCCCCTCCCCAACCTAGGATATCCCGGGCAATGCAGTTTCTAACCATGCATTATAACATTTGACGCAACTCCAAGATGTGTCGGATTTTCTTGAAAATAAAAATATTTTTCTGGTTGGCGTAACAAGTATATACAGGGTGTCCCAAGTAACCCCTCTGAATCTAGGATATCCCGTAAAACACAGACAACGGATTTAATTTCGCTTTAATTTCTTCAATTTTATTTTCAGATTTCTTGCACTGAGCTTCGGCACGTTTGAAGAAGAGAGCGGGGGCGTCTCACCCCCCACAATAAAAAAACCAACAGGAGCTACGGTGGCGCCCCTTAATTGTGAAAGTTTTGATTTCAACTCTGACAGTTCCAACGCCGTGAAGGAACGCGTTCTAACTCACGCGAGCGGAAACCCGTTTGCATGCTTGAAATACGGGCAGACCAAAAATGCAGAACGTCACGTGATGAAGGGGCGCGCGGACGTCAAAAATCTTCAGCAATTCGTGTGCGGGGTTTGCGGTTTTAGAACGCACCAAACCCGCAACCTGAAGAGACACGTCAACACGCACGAGAGGGCCTACCAGTGCGATCGCTGCGGTAATACCTTCACCTCGCTGCCCAATTTAAAATCGCACATGAGGCGACACACCGGCGAGAAACCGTACAAGTGCGGCGTTTGCGATTACAAGAGCGCCCAGGCCTGCGACCTCTCCGCGCACATGAAGGTGCACACCGGCGCGCGGCCTTTTCACTGCGACAAGTGCGATTACAAGGCCGCCCTGAAAGGCACCCTCGCCAGGCACATGGTCATACACTCGCCGGAAAAGCCGTTCAAGTGTAACGTGTGCAGTTACGAGACGAAAACCGCCAAGCATTTGAAGCGGCATACGAGGACGCACACCGGCGAAAAGGCCTACGAATGTGGCGTTTGCGCTAAAGGACTGGCCGACTCGAAAAGCCTGAAGAGGCATCTGTTGATACACGCGGGGGAAAAACCGTTTGCGTGCGGTCTGTGCGATTATAGATCGATTGAACCGTCAAACGTGAAAGTACATATGAGATACAAACATAAGGAGTGTAACGCTAATGAAGTTACTCCGAGTAAAAACGCGTAAGAAACGCTCATAATAATCAAAGGTCAGCGATTAGGGTTTTTACTACGGATATCCTAGGAATATCCGGATATCCTAGAGTTAACCGGATATGCTAGAAGAAGTAACCGGATATCCTAGAAGAAGTAACCGGATATCCTAGAAGAAGTAACCGGATATCCTAGAAATAACTGGATATCCTAGGAATCGACTAGGATATCCGTAAACAGCGGTATCCTAGGAATCGCCGGCCTTTGCTCATAACCTCAATTCCACTCGTTCGTCGTCCTTTTTGTATTTTATTCACGTTTAAGTCCCAGAATTTTTTATTCTACGTTTAAAACATTCGAAAGTTTAATATATTTTATTGATGATATACCCAGAGTTTTTCTTTCTTGTAAATTTATCATCAACGTATTAATTGAAAATTAAAAAAAAAATATATTATTTTAATTAAAAGGCATTTCAACCCGGGAAGAGAATTTTAAAAAAATCCAAAAAAATCTTATTTCTAAATTAAAAAGCATTTCAAGGTCAACCCAACTCAAGTCAAGCGAATCTGAATGGACCCAACTGATCCTAAGCGTGCCCAACTCAAGAATAGAATTTTTTTTTAATTAAAAAAAATCATGTATTCAGAATTATAAGGCCTTTCAAGGTCAACTCAACCCAACTAAATCCACCCAAGTCATCTTAAGCGATCCCAAGCCAAGAGAAGAATTAAAAAATAAGTTTTAATTTTTTCTTTAATGTCTAAAAATTTTTTTTCTTAATTTAGAGTCATTTCAAGGTCAACGCAACCTCATTAAAGAAGGATTAAATGGACCCAACTGATCCTGAGCGAACTCAACACAGATAAAAATGTTAAAAAATTAAAAAGGAAGTAAAAAAACGAAAAATATAAAAAAAGTTTTTTTTTCTTTATATTAGAAGACATTTCAAGGTTAACCAAATTCAACTAAAGGGAATCTAAATGGACCAAACACAAGAAAAAAATAAATAAAAAGGTAAGAAATTAAGAAAAATAAAACGAAAAATGTAAAAAAATGTTTTTTTTTTTTTTAATTTAAAAGCATCATATTTTTAAATTAAAAAGCACTTCAAGGTCAACTAAAGGGCACTAAAGCGAATCTAAATCGACCAAACTCTTCCTGAACGAACCTAATCCAAGAATTAAAAAAAATTAAAAAAGTAGAAAATTATAGAAAAATAATAAACGAAAATTAAAAAAAGAAATGTAAAAAAATATTTTTTTTTAAATAAAAAGGCATTTCAAGGTCAACCCAACTCAACTAAAGGGAATTTAAACGCACCCAACTGATCCAAGGCGAATCCGACCCAAGCAAATAATTTTTAAAAAATCAAAAAAGTAGAAAATTGTAAAAAAATAAAAAAACGAAAAATGTTCAAAATTAAAGAAAAGTTCTCAAACTTACTTGATCTTAAGCGAACCCAAACCAACAAGAGAAAAAAAAAATAAAAAAGTAAGAAAATAAAAAGAAAATAAAATGAAAAATGTAAAAAAAATAAAATGAAAAATGTAAAAAAATTAATCAAAAGGCATTTCAAGGTCAACCCAAACCAACTAAAGGGGATCTAAATGAAACCAACTGATCCAAAGCGAACCCAACTCAAACAATTTAAAAAAATCAAAAAAGTAAAAAAATTATAAAAAAAATAAAAAAAGGATATTTAAAACAAATTTAAAAAAATTAATTCTCGAAAAGTAAAGCATGTAAAATTAAAACAGCGGCGGGCCTAACTGAGTATTATGAAGAAAAATAAAAAAAACAGACTATTAATGTACAGGGTGTTCTAGATTTGTACAATGGTAACAATGTTGGTATAAAAATAAATGTAAGACAGTTTATAATAACTAAAAGTTGTTTTGGACAGAATCTTCATTCTTCAACATAAGAAAATCGCATCGGCAATGAATTTAGTAAAAACTTTTCATTGTTTTTATTTTCAGGTTAAGTCCCGGCGCTTTCGCCGATCACGAAACAATTTTGACAGTCCGGACGAATCAATTGTTTAAATGCGAACCCGATGCTATAAACGAACACGTTTTGATATGTCAAATATGTGACTTGAAATGTAGAACATCGCCAGGTTTAAAACGTCACATGAAGAAGCACGACTCGCCCCACACCGATGGAAAACAATCGCACGTCTGCGAGATCTGCGGTTTTAAAACGGACGCAGCCAGACACCTCAAGAGCCACCTGCAAAGACACGAGAGGTCCTATCAGTGCGACCGCTGCGGCCATAAGTCGACGACGCTCCAGAACTTGAAGTCGCACATGGCGCGGCATACCGGCGAAAAGCCGTTCAAATGCGACGCTTGCGATTATAAGTGCGCGCTGGTCAGCGATCTCGCGGCGCACGCCAAGCTACACACCGGCGTGAAGCCCTTCCGGTGCGACAAGTGCGATTACAGGGCGGCGGTGAAGAGCAACCTGGCGAATCACATGGCCGCGCATTCCACCGAGAAGCCGTTCAAGTGCGATTTCTGCGATTTCAGGACGAAAACCGCCAAGTATTTGAGGAAGCACGTGAAGACGCACAGGGGCGAGAGGACGACCTTCGAATGCGGCGTTTGCGATAAGAGATTTAATAATTCCGGCGATTTGAGTAGGCACGTGGTGATACACACGGGGGAAAACCGTTCGAAGCTGGCGCTTTGTGCGATTGTAAATACAACACGCAGAGGTCGCACGTCAAAACGTACGTGAAACACATATATCTATACATAAATAATAATGAAGAATTTATTAAAACGTGATGACGAATGAAAAACAATATTGTTACGACTGCGGGGAGTGATCGTGAATAAGGGACGTAGTCAGAACAGGGTGTATACTTGTTAAGATGAATAAATTAACTAATCCTCCTAGCGACGCGTGTTGGATTAGAAATGATTCCCGGAGGCGAGGGAACCTCGTGTGCATCAGTGCATTTTATGACCGCGGAATACCGGAGTAAGTTGCGTCGGTTTTCAGGGATCCGGGTGGTTGGTAAGTGTCGCTTGTTGCTAAACGAATCCAACCCAAGAAAAGAATTTTAAAAAAAATTAAAAAGTATGAAATTTAAAAAAAAAATAAAACGAAAAATGTAAAAAAAATTGTCTTATTTCAAGATCAACCCAACATAAGTAGAGGAAATCTAAATGAACCAACTGTTATTAAGCGAACTCAATCCGAGAAAAGAATTAAAAAAATTAAAAATGTAAGAAATTAAAAAAAAAGTAAAACGAAAAATGTAAAAAATGTTTTTTTTTAACTAAAAAAGGCATTTCAAGGTCATTCTAACCCAACTGAAGTAAATCTAAATCGACCCAACTGATCTGAAGCGAACCTCAAGTAGTAAAAAAAAAGTAAAATGAAAAATGTAAAAAAAATGTTTTTTTTTTTTTATTAAAAAAGGCATTTCAAGGTCAATCCAACCCAACTGAAGTGAATCTAAATGGACCCAACTGATCTGAAGCGAAGCCATCCCAAGAAGAGAATTAAAAAAAAAATTTAAAAGTCCCAAGAAATTTAAAAAATAAATAAAAGGAGAAATGTAAAATAATGTTTTAAAAGTAATTTCAAGGTCAACCCAACCCAACTGAAGAAAACCTAAATGAACTCAACTGATCCTAAGCAAACTCGGCGCAAAAAAGAGAATTAAATTAAAAAAAATAATATTTTTAAATTAAAAAGCATTTCAAGGTCAACCCAACCGAACTCAACTGTCCCTAAGCGAACATACACCCAAGAAAAAAATTTAAAAAAATGAAAAAAGTAAGAAATTAAAAAGAAATAAATAAAACGAAAAAAGTTAAAAATGTTAAAATTTTAATTCTCAAAAAAGTTAAGTAAAAAAAATAAAAAACAGAATTTACGTACAGGGTGTTCTAGATTTATACAATTGTTGGACCCAATTGTTCCTAAGCGAACCCAATCCAAAAAGAAGAAAAAATTAAAAAGTAAGAAATTAAAAAATAAATAAATAAAACGGGAAATGACAACTAGAGAGAATCTAAATCGACTCAACTGATCCTGAACGAACCCACTCCAAAAAGAGAATAAAAAAATTCAAACATATATTTTTGTTTTAAGAATCAAAAAAGTAAGAAATTTAAAAAAAATAAAGAAAAAGAAAAATGTAAAAAAATGTTTTTTTAATTTAAAAGCATTTCAATGTCAAACCAATCCAACTGAAGGGAATCTAAATCGACTCAAGTGATCCTAAGCGAACCCAATCCAAAAAGAGAATTAAAAAAATTCAAAAATTTATTTCTGTTTAAAAATTTAAAAAGTGAGAAATTTAAAAAATAAAGAAAAAGAAAAACGTAATTTTTCTTTTAATTTAAAAGCATTTCAAGGTCAAACCAACCCAACTAAATTCAGGTGATCCAAAGCAAATCCAATTCAAGAAAAGAATTTCAAAGAAATAATAATAAAAAAATTAAAAAGAAGAATGTTCAAAATTAAAAAAAATTAATTCTCAAAAAAAAGTGAAGTGTATAAAATTTAAACGGCCCTGAGTATTATGAAAAAAATAATAATAAAAAAAAAACAGACAATTTAAGTACAGGGTGATATAGATTTATACAATTGTTAGACCCAACTGTTCCTAAGCGAACCCAATCCAAGAAGAGAAAACAAAATTTAGAAAAGTAAGAAATAAAATTAAAAAAAATAAATAAAACGAAAAATAGAACCCGATCAAAAATGAGAATTAAAAAATTCAAAAGTATCATATTTTTAAATTAAAGAGCATTTCAAGGTCAAACCAACCCAACAAAAGGCAATCTAAATGAAGAAAATAATTTTTAAAACATTGAAAAAGAAAGAAATTAAAACAAAAAATATTCAAAATTAGAAAAATTTAATTCTCAAAAATGTAAAGTAAATAAAATTAAAACAGCAGTGGGCTTACTCGAGTAACTTGAAAGAAAATATATAAAAATTAGACAGTTTATGTACAGGGTGCTTTAAATTTATACAATTTTGACAATGTTGGTGTAAAAACAAATATAAGACAGTTTATAAGATTGTAAGTGTCGCTTGTTCCCGACGCTTGCCGAACCAATTGTAAGTATCGCCTGTTTGCAACACTTCGAACTTTTTCCGAACCGAATGTAAGCGTCGCCCGCGCGAATTCTTTGCGAACCGAGTGCAAGTGTCGACCTTTGTCAAGCAATTTGTTACCGCCTGTTAAATAAAATATTTTATGTGACTAAATCTGACTCCTTAATTTCCTCAAAATTACCCGTAATGATCAGAAAATATTTTAATAATAATAAAAAACGAGATCTTTGTTTCGTTACTAACAATAAATTCGTCAGTAACG
The DNA here is from genome assembly GCA_036172665.1 of Prosopocoilus inquinatus. Taxonomy (NCBI): domain Eukaryota; kingdom Metazoa; phylum Arthropoda; class Insecta; order Coleoptera; family Lucanidae; genus Prosopocoilus; species Prosopocoilus inquinatus. The sequence continues at coordinate 49,541,241 of CM069876.1, forward strand.
AACAGGCATTTCGTATTTCATATTTATATTCATGTGAGCGTGCAAGTTGTAATTAATTGTAATTGCCTTACTTATTTATTTCCAGGTCGGCTAACAAAACGAGCGACAGCGACTTTTCCATTCCCTCGTCGTTTCTTTCCGTCGAGGCGATGCGAATCGGCAAGGCGCCCCTCACTCGGATGTTCGCGTGCGATCGCTGCGATTACGCGACGAACCGCGCCGACACTCTCAAGAAGCACGCCCTGAGACACACCGGCGAGAAACCGCACGAATGCAAGCTGTGCGACTACAAGTGCATCGTGTCCGCGAACCTGGAGCGCCACATGAGGGTGCGCCACCTCAAGTTGAAGGGCGAAGGGGGCGAATTCGAATTCGCCTGCGAGATCTGCGAGTTTAAGACGACGCAAGCCGATTACCTGCGGAAGCACATGAAGAGACACGGCGATCAGCAGTTCGCCTGCGGACTCTGCGATTACAAGAGCTCCGTCTCCATCAACTTCACCAGGCACATGAGTTTGCATCGCGCCAAAGAGAAACCCAAATGCGAGTTCTCCTGCAAGGTCTGCGAGTTTAAGACGACGCAAGCCGATTACCTGAGGAGACACATGAAGAGGCATGGTAACAAACAGCTGGCTTGCGAACAGTGCGATTTCAAGTGCGTCGCCTCCGAAACCTTCAAGCGGCACATGATGAAGCACTCGGCGAACGAAACGGGGGAGGAATTCGAGCTTGAGTTCGCCTGTGACGTCTGCAGCTTTAAAACGAATCAAGCCGCGTACCTGAGCAGGCACATGAAGCGACACAACAGCGATAAGCCCGACAATTGCGTGTGGCGCAAGTGCGATCACTGCGATTATAAAACGAACCGCAGCGACAGTCTTAAGAATCACATGCTCACCCACACCGGCGAGAAGCCGCACGCCTGCAAGTTGTGCAGTTATAGTTGCATCACGTCCGGGAAACTCAAGCGACACTTGAAGACGCACATGGCGAAGGAGAAGGTCCAGGAGGCCGACAAGAAATTCATGTGCGACGTCTGCAGTTTTAAAACGACGACCGCCAAGTACCTGAGGAATCACATGACGGTGCACAGCGGCGAGAAGCCCTTCCAGTGCGATCGCTGCGGCGATAAGTTCGCCTCGAATATAATCCTGAAAATGCACATAATGCGACACACCGGGGAGAAACCGTACGAGTGCAACATCTGCGGCTACAAGTGCAGCCAGAACGGAACGCTGAAGCGCCACCTTATCCTACACACCGGCATAAAAACCTTCCAATGCAGCAAGTGCGATTACAGGGCCGCCGTCAAGGGCACGCTCGCCAAGCACATGGCCAAGCATTCCACGGAGAAACCGTTCGCGTGCAACATCTGCAGCCACAAGACGAAAACGGCGAAGCTTCTGAAAAGCCACATGATATCGCACACCGGCGAGCAGCAGTATAAATGCAACGTCTGCGACAAGCGATTCTCGCGTTACAAGGGCATGAAGAAACACATGTTGATACACACGGGCGAGAAGCCGTACGCGTGTAACTTGTGCGATTACAGGTCCACCCAGAAGTCGAACGTTAAAATACACATGAAGCACAGACACAAGGAATTCAACGCGGTTACCGCAAGTAAAATCGAAGCAACTTGAGACAGGAGCCCAAGGAATAGGGCGAAAAGACTTTTGCATTTTTAAAAAAAAAAAAAACACCCTGTACTAACCTAGGTTTTTTTTTTTATCGTGCAGTTGAAGTAATTAGGTAATTGACGTTTATTATATTTTATGAAAGATTTATGAAAAAGCGCCGTTCTTTTTTTTTTTTCTTGAAGGTGTCTGCCCGATATTGTAAATGAAAGTCAACTTTAACTCTCGGTTTATTGCACGTAAGCATCGTGTAACAAGCCGGATTATAATTATGCAACCACAGGCATTAGTAAATCATAACGTACGGTATTCTACGACGCTGAGTTATTTGTGATTTGTCGAATGATGGAAGGCAAACAAGGCGGGGCGGCTACCTCCCCCTCCCCCATCCGTGAACCATCGACATTCCACGTGAGACCGTGGGCGTGGCCAGAAGCGTCCCTTCCCCATCCGTGAACCATCGACATTCCACGTGAGACCGTGGGCGTGGCCAGAATCGTCCCTCCTTCTTTGAGTCCGTTGAGACCGTGGGCGTGGCCAGAAGCGTCCCTCCTTCTTTGGTTCGCGGAGTACCAATCGTATTATAATTGCGTAATTTATGTGCGATTTACAAATGGCGTCTAGCGACGAATCCCCTGCAAAAGTGGGCGTGACCGGACATATTTCTTCTTATTCTTCATTTTTATAGTGCGTTCCCCGTCGCACGCATTATTCAGGATGGTTAGTTAAACCTTTGCCCGAACTGTATGTACGTGCAAACGAAAATGCGAAATTCACTCCCATAATAACCTGGCGTAAAATCCTGCGATGTCAAATAGTGAGAGAGAGAGAGAAAGAAAGAAAAAACAATTGCACCTTTTGCTGAATTTGCACGAATCATTAAAATTAAAAAAATATATATATATTAAGTCTGTTTTCTGCTGTTGTCTGTTATTTCTGGACTTACCGGTTTAAAATCGGGCAAGTCGTTCGGATTGCGGTGGAGTTTCTCGAGCTATTCTTCTGCTGATGAGGCCCCAGTTAGGGCCGAAATACAGAGAATGTTTGGAAGTTCCAGAAAAGAATTAAAAAAGTTTAAAATGTAAGAAATTTAAAAAAAAGTAAAACGAAAAATGTAAGAAATGTTTTTTTTTAATTTAAAAGAGGCATTTCAAGGTCATTCTAAAACCCAACTGAAGTGAATCTAAATCGACCCATCTGATCTGAAGCGAACCCCAAGTAGTAAAAAAAAGTTAAATGAAAAATGTAAGAAAATGTTTTTTTTTTTTTAATTAAAAAAGGCATTTCAAGGTCAATCTAATCGTTCGGATTAAGGTGTAGTTCCTCGAGCTATTCTTCTGCTGATGAGGCCCCAATTAGGGCCGAAATACAGAGAATGTTTGGAAGTTCCACTGAAATCTGAGCAGACTTGCTACAGTATACTAACTCTGTTTTATAATCAAATATCGAATGAAAGTATGGAACTCAATGTCATTCTCATAAGCGGCACGTTAATTAGGCGCACGTTAGGCGGTATCCCGATCGCGTACTTTGCGTTTATTACCGCGTTAATAGCCCGGCGCTCCTGAACTGGCGGCGAGGGCGCGCGTTGCATTCAGGAGACGAAGCGACCGTGAATATCCATACAAATGTCCTAAGATTGTTTATAGTGAATTTTATTTTTCTTTGCGGAGCGAGAAGGCTTTCATTCATGCGTTTTATTTCCAGGTTAATTACAGTAAGGATTTTCGTGCCTTCTGAAGACAACGAGAGGATCTCGCCCACCATAAAAACGGAAACGGAGGAAGCGCCGGAAGTTGACGAGAAACAATACGTGTGCGAGTTTTGCGGTTTTAAAACGCACAAACCTCAAAACCTGAAGAGGCACCTCAACAAACACCGGAGTTCGTTTCAGTGCGACCGCTGCGGTAAAACGTTCACGTCGCGCGTGAATTTAAAAGTGCACATAAGCCGACATACCGGGGAGAAACCGTACAAGTGCAGGGTTTGCGATTACAGAGGCGCTCAACCTTGCGATCTGTACGCGCACGTGAAGATACACACCGGCGCGAAGCCTTTTCACTGCGACAAATGCGATTACAGGTGTGCCGTCAAGGCCGACCTCGGGAAGCACATGGTTTCGCATTCCACGGAGAAACCGTTCGGGTGTGAGGCGTGCGGTTTCAAGACGAAAACCTCCGGGCGTTTAAAGGCGCACAAGAGAACGCACACCGGCGAGAAGACGATCGAGTGCACCGTGTGCAATAAGAGATTCGCCGATTCCAGAGACTTGAAAAGGCACAGGTTGATACACGCAGGCGAGAAACCGTTCGCGTGTAATTTATGCGATTACAGATCCACCCAGCGGGCAAACGTGAAAGCGCACATCAAACACAGACACAAGGAATGCAACGAAGTGGCCGCAAATGTAATTGAAACGACGTGAGACACAAGCTGATAATAATAAATTTTTCTTTTTTTTTTGGAAAAAACGTATCGTGCACCAACCTAGATTTTTTTTCTAATCCTCATACAACAGATGTTACTCCTGGAAAAAGAGCTGATTTCTCTAAAAGTATGATTTGTTAAAGGTGATCTATTTGTTTATATTTACAGTAAATTACTAAGATTTCTGTTTTTCTTTTTTTTACAAGAAAATATAAATTTCCTTCAACCCCCTTTCAAATTTAATTAATATTTCTGAAACGGTAGGTCTAGATATACTGACAATGTTAAATTAAAATTTCGTTAAATCGTGACAATCTGTTATTTATTTAAATATAAACCGACCGTTTCTTTTCGTTTTTTTTTTCTTCTCTTGTCCAAACTTTCGGTTAAAATTCTGTCAAAGTTCATGATTCGATTGGACTTAGTTTTATATGATTTTAATTTCAGTCTTATCTTCATCAAAGATCATCTTTTGTTATTTGTTTTTTGTTTTTTTTTTTTTTTTAATTCCATATTTGACTTTATTTATTGAATTCAATTTTTAATGATCCATCAATTGATCGACCTTTGTTTTTTCTTCTTTTAATCGATTTTCTTTGATTTGTTTTCCTTTTTTTAATGTCATCTTTGTTTTTGTTTGATTTTATTTGACATGATTTTGTTTTTTAATCATCAATTGATCGTCATTTGTTTGCTTTACGCCTTAATCCCGTCGATTGATCGTCATTTTTATTTTCCCGTTTTATTCAATTTGACTTTATTTTTAATTATTAATTGATTCAAATCTATTTGATTTATTCTTGCTATTATACATTTTTTTTTAATTTTGGTCCTAACGTACATTTATTCGTTTATTTTTTATTCCTCGTTTGACTTTGACTCTATTTTTACTATAATCAAATTTTATTTGTTTTCTTTCTTTTTTTTAAATGTCATCTTGTGTTGTTTGATTTTATTTGACGCGATTTTAATTATCAATTGATCGTCTCTTGTTTGCTTTACGCTTTAATCCCGTCGATTGACCGTCATGTTTGTTTTCCCGTTTTATTCAATTTGACTTTATTTTTAATTATTAATTGATCGTCCTTTTCCCTTTTAATTTTGAAATCTATTTGATTTATTCTTGCTATTATACATTTTTTTTATTTTGGTCCTAACATACATTTATTAATTTTTTTTATTCCTCATTTGACTTTGACTCCATTTTTACTATAATCAAATTTTCTTTGTTTTGTTTCCGTTTTTTAAATGTCATCTTTTTTTTTTTTGATTTTGTTTTTTAATCATCAATTGAACGTCTTTTGTTTGCTTCGTGTTTTAATCCCGTCGTTTATTTGTCATTTTTATTTTCCCGTTTTATTCAATTTGACTTTATTTTTTAATTATTAATTGATCGTCCTTTTCTCTTTTAATTCTTAAATCAGTCTGATTTTATTTTTTATTTTGGTCCTAGTGTACATTTATTCATTCATTTTTTATTCCTCCTTTGACTTTGACTCCATTTTTACTAGAATCAAATTTTCTTTGTTTTGTTTTCGTTGTTTAAACGTCATCTTTTTTTCGTTTGATTTTATTTGACACGGTTTTTGATTTTTTAATCATCAATTGATCGTCTTTTGTTTGCTTTACACTTTAATCCCCTCGTTTGATCATCATTTTTGTCTTCTGTTTGATTCAATTTGACTTTATTTTTTAACTATTGACTTTTTCTTTAATTTTTAAATCAATTTGATTTATTCTTAGTATTACACATAATTTTTTTTTTATTTTGGTCCTAACATATACATCATTTATTTTTTTATTCCTCATTTGATTTTATTCTATTTTTACTCTACAACCAACTAATCGACCTTTATTTTTTGTTTTAAGTATCAATTTATCAGCTCCTTTTTTTTTCTTTTGCTTCATTTTATTTGACGTGATTTTTTTTTATTTTCCAGTTATCAGTTGATCGTCTTTTGTTTGGTTTTCTGTCGACTGTCGCCGATTGATCGCCATCTTTGCTTTTTCTTTTTTAATTAATATCTATTATATTCTTTAAATATTATTTTATTTGTTAATTATTATTTTATTTTTTAATTGTTTTATTTTTCTTTATTTTATGTTTTAATTATTAACTTATCATCTGTTTCTTTAATATTTAGAGATTTCGTCCTATCTTCATCGACGATCGTCTTTTGTTTTATTGGATGTGACTCTGTTTTACAAGCAACATTCAACATTTTGATGATCAATTTGGAAAAACATACCTTGTACTGACCTAGATTTTTTTTTTTTTGCGCACTTCTAATAGATAATTGATTTTTGTTACATTTTACGCAAGTTTTACGAAACCAATGAAAACAAAAGTGGGCGTGACTAGACACGTTTCTTCTTCCGTTTTAATAGTAATAGCGTTCCCTGTCGTGCGCATTAAGTATGCTTAGTTTGACCCTTGCCCACACTGTATGTATGTCCAAATAAAAATACGAAATTCATTCCCGTAATAACATAAACGCCTAAAATCTTGCGATGTGAAATAGTGAAAGATAGAAGAAAAAAAAAACAATTGCGCCATTTCCCATAACGAATCATTAAACTAAAAAAAAATATTTAAATATACAGGGTGTTTCATAACACGTGGAAAAAAATGAATTTCCATGTACAGAATCTTATTTTAAGTTGAAATGAAAGAATAAAATAAATTCAGTTTGGGAGTTATACGAGTTTGAAAATAGAAACTGAAATAATTTATTTAGTTCTAAGCCCTTGAAAAAAAAAAATACCCACAAATTAATGTAATGTAATTTTTTTTTTTTTTTTAATCCTGTTCAAGATATCCAGAACAGACAGATTTTCTCTTCTCTTTAATAATCCGGTGGGAAAGCTGTATACGTCATCAAGGCGGACACTTTGAAAAATTTTTATAATTTCATCTAATTTCTGTCATATTTTTATGTTTTTGCTTAATGTTTTCATTCTAAGGCCCATTAAATATTTTTTCTGGTCATCTAACTTTAAGTTCGGGTAACTCCGAAACCAAGCAAAATTCGAATTTTTTTCATTCTTTCATTTTAACTTAAAATAAGCTTATGTACATGAGATTTCATTTTTTCTCACCTCTTGTGAAACACCCTGTAGATTTGTCGGCAAAGAATTTTATTTTGCTTTGCGAGGCGTGAAGGCTTTCATTCGTTTTATTTTCAGGTTAATTACAGACAGCGTTGCTGTACCTTCCGAAGAAAACGAGGGGGTTCCACCTTCTATAAAAAAAGAAACGGCGCATGCGCAAGCGCAAGTTGAAGAAACTCAATTCGTGTGCGAGTTTTGCGGTTTTAAAACGCACAAACCTCAAAACCTGAAGAGGCACCTCAACAAACACCGGAGTTCGTATCAGTGCGACCGTTGCGGTAAAACCTTCACCTCGCCCGTGAACTTGAAAGTGCATATGAGCCGACATACCGGGGAGAAACCGTACAAGTGCAAACTCTGCGATTACAAGGCCGCCCAATCCTGCGATCTTTACGCGCACGTCATGGTGCACACCGGCGCGAAGCCTTTCCAGTGCGACAAGTGCGAGTACAGGGCGTCCCGAAGGGGTAGCGTCAGGAAACACATGGTCATACATTCCCCGGAGAAGCCGTTCAAGTGTAACATCTGCGATTTCGAAACGAAAACCGACAAGACCTTGAAGAGACACCAGAGAACGCACACCGGCGAGAAGACGGTCGTATGTAGCGTTTGCGCCAAGAGATTCACTTGTTTCACGCACTTGAAGAGACACGCGCTGATACACGCCGGCGAGAAACCGTTCGCGTGCGACTTGTGCGACTACAAATCGACTCAGCGGTACAACGTGAAAGTGCACATGAAACACAAACATAAGAAATGAAGAAGTGAAAATTAAAACCGTCATTTGTTAACTTAAAAATAACATAATTTACAATAACTAACTGTGTGTTAATTTGAATTCAAAAACTGTTTTTTTTATGTTTGCTTGCAAGAAATTATTCGTGAATTTTATTTTCAGGTTGATTACGAAAAGCAATGGCGCCGCCGAAAGTACTCGTACATCCCCGGAAAAGAACGAAACCGTTTTGAGAGTGAACTGTGATCCCCCTGATACTACTAAAAAACAATTTGCATGTAAGATCTGCAACTTTAAGACGGATAGATCTGAGTATCTCAAGAAACACGAGAGTAGACACGAGAAGCCGCATCAGTGCGATCGCTGCGGCGGCAGGTTCACCACGAGCACCGGCTTGAAGTGTCACATGAGGCGACACACCGGCGAAAAACCCTACAAGTGCAAGCTTTGCGATTATAAATCCGCCCAGGCCACGCCGCTCTGGATGCACAGCAAGATACACACCGGCGCGAAGCCCTTCGAGTGTGCCAAGTGTAATTACAGGTGTGCCGTAAAAGCCGACCTTGGGAAGCACATGGTCAAGCATTCGACGGAAACGCCGTTTGAGTGTGAGCTCTGCGGTTTTAAAACGAAAACCTCGGGGCGTTTGAAGGCGCACAAGAGGACGCACACCGGCGAGACGAAGAGGATCGATTGCACCGTGTGCAATAAGTGGTTCACCGATTCCAAGGATTTAAAAAGGCACATGTTGATACACGCAGGCGAAAAGCCGTTCGCGTGTAACCTATGCGATTACAGGTCTACCCAGCGGTCGAATGTGAAAGCGCACATCAAACACAGACACAAGGAATGCAAGGAAGTAGCTGCGAATATAACTGAAGCAACACGAGATGCAAGCTGATAAAAATAATACATTTTTTTTTTTTTTTTAAACACCTTGTACTGACTTAGATCTTTTTATTGTGCATTTAAAGTAGGTAATTGACGTTTATTATATTTTATGCGAGATTTATGCAAACGCGTCGTTTTTTTTTTTTTTTTTTGAAAGTATCTTTCATGTTCCAGATTCCCTGTATAACCGGGGAAAAGAATTCCGCCCGCTTGTCCTGTCAAGAATACGAGAATTTGTTAGTCCCGCCCCCAATAACTTCTGCCCCTTCTCCTTCTACTCGCTAACAATTCGACTAAACTATTTTTTTTTTATTCGAATGAAAATTTTTAACATTTGTTCTTCAAATTCGGATATTAATTGTCTTTAATATTATATATTAAAATATTTTCAAAATTTTTTTTTATCAGAATGCTTATAACCGGAGAAAAGAATTCCGTCCTCTTGTTTCGCTAAGAATCCCAGAATTCGTTAGCTCCGCCCCCAACAAAAGTTTCGGCCCCCTTCTCCTCCTACTCGCTAACAATTCGACAACACTCTTTTTTTCATTCTGGTGAAAACTTTTAAAAATTCTTTAACATTTATTCTTCAAAAAAGCAGTTTTGTCGAATTGTTAGCGAGTAGCAGAAAAAGGGGGCAGGAATTGTTGGGGGCGGTGCTAACGAATTCTGGGATTCTTAGCGAAACTAGCGGACGGAATTCTTTTCTCCGGTTATAAGAATTCTGAGAAAAAATTAAAAAAATATCTTAACGTTTGTTCTTCAAATCCGGATATTATAAAATAATAAATTTTAAAAAAAATCGCTGTCAAAACCAGGGTTGCCAGATTGGATGAAATTCCGCCATTTTAGACATATTTAGCGTTTGAAAATTTTATTTGGCGCTTGATCTGGGCTACTTTTGTTACCTTCACGCAACGACAAATAAGAAATATACAGTGCGATCAAAAATGATTACTATAATTTAATTCGTGATAGTATTATACGATGAGGATACTTCGAGCATCGTTTTCTTTTGTTTTTTGTTCGTTTCACATTTTCTCTTTGCTTTTTGTTCTTGTTTTAAGGAAGCGATTTTTTATATTTTATTCAGGGTTGGTTTGCTTTGTTTTGTTCCTTTGTTTCCTGCTAGTTTAGTTTCTTGACTTGCAACTCGAAGGTTTTCTCATTTAATTTTTTTTTTTAATTTTATCCCTTCTGTTCTTTTCTTTCCATGTTTTTCGAATTTTTTTCCCTTTTAATCGCATTGGCTTTCACATTCTATTTCCTCCTTTTTGCAGTTCTCTTTTGTTTCCTGTAAGTTTTTTTTTTTGCAAAAATTTCGTCGAATTTCATTTTTTTTGTCCATCTTAGTATCGTTCTTCTGTTTTTTTTTTTTTGTAAAACCATTTTATGGTTTCGTAATTCTCTTTTATTTTATTTTTTTAATCAAATTGATTTTTTACACTTTTTTTACAATTACATATCGTCTTTTGTTTCCGACTAGTTTTTTTCTTCGTCTGGAGATTCGTTTGTTTTTTGTTCATTTTAGTCGTACTCCTTTTGTTTATTTTCTGTTCTTCATATTTTACTGTGCATTGCTCTTTCGTTTTTCTTATCGAGTTGATCTTTCGCCTTTTCCGACGCTTTTTTGTTGTCCACCGTTTCTCATTTTTGTTTCGTGTCCGCCTAAATTGTGATCTTTTGCTTTATGCCCTGTATTTCGGCATTTGTTTTGTTTTATTTTGTTCTTTTGTTTCTCCCTGGCGTCTTGACTTGCAAATGTTTTGGGACGGAGAATCGTCGTTTTCTCATTTAATTATTTCTTCAATTTTATCCGTTCTGTTGTTTTTCGTTTTTCATGTTTTTCGCAATTTTCTTCTTTTTAATCGAATTGCTTTTCACATTTTGTTGCCTCCTTTTTACAGTTCTCTTTTGTCTCCCGTAAGTTTTTTTTTTTGCAAACACTTTCGTCGAATTTCTTTTTTTGTCCACCTTGTACGTCTGTGTTTCTTTTTCTAATTCATTTTATGATTTTGTAATTCTCTTGTTTTTTTTATCAAAATTGATTTTTCACACTTTTTCATCGACACTTATATAACTACCGTCTTTTGTTTCCGATTGGTTTTTCTTCTTCTGGTGATTCTTTTGTTCTTTGTTCATTTTAATCGTACTTCTTTTGTTTTTTTTTGTTCTTAATATTTTGTACTGTGCATTTCTCTTTTTTCTTTTCAAATTGATTTTTTTACCCTTTTTTGTTTTACAATTATCGTCTTTTGTTTCCGACTAGTTTTCTTTTTCTTCTGGGGATTCATTTGTTTTTTGTTCATTTTAGTCGTACCTACTTCTTTTGTTTTTTCTTTTGTTTTGCATTTCTTTTTTTTGTTCTCTTCACGCCTTGTATTTTGTTGCTGTTTTCATTTCTCTCTCTTGTTTCTGATTTTTTTGCAGGATTCGTTTTTTTTTTTATTTGTTCTGATTTAATTGAAGTTACTTTTAATTGATTTTTAATTTATTGAAAATATTTTAATTTCTCTTGTAATTTTTATTATCTCTACTTGCGTCAGATGAAGTTAGGTTGGTGTCGGTTGGGTAAGATTGAGATTGGTTGAGACTTGTTGAGCTTAATTTTTATCCATGCATACACTTTTTTAATTTTTAAAACATTTTTAAAATTTCTTTAAAATTTTTAAAATTTTTTTAAAAATTTTAAAAATTTTTTTAAAAATTTTCAAAATTTTTTTGAAATTTTTTGAAGTAATTAAAAAAATTGCTTGTGTAGATGGAGTGCAATATAAGTTGGGCGAGTTCAGTTGACCTTGAGATTTTTTGAGATTCATTTTAATCCGTTTATGAATTTTAATATTCTTTTTACTGACATCTAAAATTTTTTTCACTTCATTTTTTACTTGGATTAAACAGAATCGACTTCGGTTGTTGGGTCGAGCTTGATTGGTCGTACTTAATCGAATCGTTTTTTTTTTAAATTTTTACTTTTATTTTTTTGGGTTGAGTTCAAATCACGGTGAACGAAATTTAGGCGACGCCATAGAAGCACTCGGCACTGTGCAGGAAAGCGCGAGATCAATTGCGAGATCTTCAGCTGAAAGAGGGGGGAGGGGGGGTCAAATATCAATGCGCGAGAGAAAACGGGTTTAACCATTCAGCACGAGATAACATTAAAATATTTCTCGCAGTCCCGTGCACGGTCTGAACGCCCGCGCTACTACCTATTGATTCTCTACTGTGGTTCAAATGTAAATCTGTTTTTAACGAATTTCCTCTTCGTTAATCTGACCTTTATTTTCAGATTAATCACTGATAGTGAAAGTACACCCCCCAAAGAAAACGACAAAATAGTTTCGAAAGCGAAAAAACAGCGTCGCCCTCTCATCGATCAGCTGTTCGAATGCGAACACTGCGATTACAAGTGCAACCGCGCCGCTAGTCTGAGGGTACATCTTGTGACGCATACCGAACGAAATCCGCTTGTCTGTCAAATATGCGACGCGAAGTACGTCAGCGCCCATCGCTTCAGGCGACACGTGAGGAAGAAGCACTCGACGGAAGCCAGAGCGCAATTGTTTTGCGACATCTGCAGCTACAAGACGGACGATTCTGATTACCTCAAGAGACATCTGAGGAGGCACGAGAAGCTGCACCAGTGCGACCGCTGCGGCGGTAAATTCACCACGTCGACCGGTTTGAAGTCTCACATGAGGCGACACACCGGCGAAAAACCGTACAAATGCGGCGTTTGCGATTACCGCGGTACCCAAGCCTGCGAACTCTCGGCGCATATGGCGGTACACACCGGCGTGAAGCCTTTTCAGTGCGCCAAGTGCGATTTCAGGGCCGCCTCGAAGGGCAACCTCACGAAACATATGCTCACGCATTCCACGGAAAGGCCGTTCGAGTGCGAGCTGTGCGGTTTCAAGACGAAAACCTCGGTGCTGTTGAGGGCTCACAAGAAGAGGCACACCGGCGAGAGGACTTTGGAATGTGGCATTTGCGCCAAGAGGTTCGCCGGCGTCACGCACCTGAAGAGGCACGTCTTGATACACGCAGGCGAAAAACCGTTCGCCTGTAACTTGTGCGATTACAAGTCTAAACAGCGCTCGAATGTGAAAGTGCACGTGAAACACAGACATAAGGAATGCAATTTCGACGAAGCCATCGTGAAGAAAATCGAAGAAGCAACATAAGATGGAGCTTGACGTTGTTTTTTTTGTTGTTGTTAAAATCGGGCGTTCAAATGCGAAAGCGTTTGCAGTTGGCGTTGGTTCGATCAACGTACGACGTACGTACCATTCATAACCAGTTTAATACTAAATACAGTCGTGCAAATAAAAACACGTTTGTAGTTGGCGGTGATTCGATCATCAACGTACTACGTCATACCACTCAACCAGCTGATTGAAATATTGTTGGTGGCGTTTTAAATTTTTTAAAAGCAATTCTGTTGTGTAAATCTCTTTCGAGTAAGTCACTTATTATTTGCTAGAAAGTATTATTTTTCGGTGCAATTTGCTGCTGTCTACTTGACAGAAATAAAAAAAAAATGGCGCCCATTCTCCTTAGAAAAATGTTTTTTTTTTAATATACAGGGTGTAACTTTTATGAGGGGCGAAACTTTAAGGGCTGGTTCCTCCCGCCGAAATATGAAAAAAAGTTTCTATAAACATAGGTCCGCAAACGCATAGTTTCCGAGATATGACAAAATCATCGTAGACAGTCAAGATTTCATATTTGAAATCCCGTAACTTTCCCGAACAACTTTCCCAAATAACATTTTCGCGTATCTTGAAAAACGAAGGTACTTTACTCTTACGTCGATTTCAAACATCTCGATCTCCTCGGTATACGACGATAGATATTGAGATTTTGACAAGCGTATTTTAGGTTTGGGAGGATACGGGAACTTTTATAAAGAATAAATTTTTCTGAGATATCGATAACAAAAAAGTTTCCCAACTTTTTTCCGGACCCTGTATCTCAGAAACTATGCGCTTGCCGACGTATGTTTATATGAACTTTTCTTCATAATTCGACGTGAGGAACCTAGCCCTTGACGTTTCTCCCCTCATAAAAGTTACACCCTGTATACTGAAAATCGAAAGTGTTAAATTCGCAACGGAATAAAAACGAGTGGCGTGTTTCAAACTATTCGGAGAAGAGAAATGCGGTTTCTTGCTAGCTCAAGTCACGGCCGACTCCAAACGCGAAGGTTTTTTGAACGCTCTTATTGTTTTTTTTTTTTTTTTAGAAAACGACGCTTTGCACTCTTTCCTTTAAAATAATTAAAGTAAGTCCCAGGTAGATTTCTATTATAATTTGGAAGTACTTGAAAAGTCAAGCTGTATTTAATTGCCCGCGTTCCAGAATAATTAATTACAAATAAATAAATAAATTTGAATAAAAATAATTGTTAATGGTTGCTCTTTGTAAGCTTTTCGATTTTAAAATTATGAAAATGACCGATCTTATTTGTAATGATTTTTATTTTCAGGTTAATCACAGAAAGCGCTTTTCCTTTTGAAGAGAAACATACCTTGACGCACACCGAAGAGAATCTCCTCGCGTGCAGAATGTGCGGCTTGAAATGCGTCAGCCCCAAAGCTTTAAGAAAGCACGCGCGGAAGCACGTGACGACAGTCGACGAGAAGCAATTGTTCGTGTGCGAGATCTGCGGTTATAAGACGGATAAATCGGGGAACATGAAGCGCCACCTCGGCCAACACCAACACGAGAAATCGTTCCAGTGCGACCGCTGCGGCCACACTTTCACCAGAAAATCCGGCCTGCAAACTCACATGAGACGACACACCGGCGAAAAACCGTACAAGTGCAAGATTTGCGATTATAAGGGTACGCAGCACTGCGAGCTCGCGGCGCACATGACGGTACACACCGGCGCGAAGCCCTTCCAGTGCACCAAGTGTGACTACAGGGCCGCTCTGAGGGGCAGCATAACGAGACACATGATCACCCATTCCAGCGAAAAGCCGTTCAAGTGTAAAATCTGCGATTTCGAGACGAAAACCGCCAGGACGCTGAAAAGGCACCAGGTGTCGCACACCGGCGAGAAATCGGCCCAATGCAGCGTGTGCAATAAGAGATTCAGTTGCAAAACGCACATGAAACGGCACGTCTTGATACACGCCGGCGAGAAACCTTTCGCTTGTAATCTATGCGATTACAGATCCACTCACCAGTATAACGTGAAAGTGCACATGAAGCACAAACATAAGAAATGCAATTCGAACGAAGTGACTGTAAAGAAAATCGAAGCGAACTAGGATGGAGACTGACGTTGTTGTTAATTTAATAGTTTTTGTTACTTTAAAAGTATTTGAAGTTTATTGCGGTTTATTACTAATGATAAATTAAATAAATGTCTGTGTCGTTTTTTTTTTTAAATAACTTTTGATTTGCAAAATTCTAAACAGCGTTGGTAGATAATGTACAGGGTGTAACTTTTATGAGGGGAGAAACGTCAGGGGCTAGGTTCCTCACGTCGAATTATGAAAGAAAGTTCATATAAACATACGTCGGCAAGCGCATAGTTTCTGAGATACAGGGACCGGAAAAAAGTTGGGAAACTTTTTTATTATCGATTTCTCAGAAAAATTTATTCTTTATGAAAGTTCCTATATCTTCCCAAACCTAAAATACGCTTATCAAAATTTGAATATCTATCGTCATATACCGAGGAGATCGAAATGTTTGAAATCGACGTAAGAGTAAAGTACCTTTGGTTTTCAAGATACGCGAAAATGTTATTTGGGAAAGTTGTTCGGGAAAGTTAGGAGATTTCAAATATGAAGTCGTGGCTGCCTACGATGTTTTTGTTATATCTCGGAAACTATGCGTTTGCGGACCTATGTTTATAGAAACTTTTTCTCATATTTCGATGTGAGGAATCGGCCCTTAAAGTTTGGCCCCTCATTAAAATTACACCCTGTATATAGCAACTAATAACTACCGTAAGTGTAGGTGAATCGGACGGAATCTTCAACGTCAAGAAAAAAAAACTGTTTCAATGATAAATATGTTTATGATGAAGTTCTTTTATTTCCTTTTAATATTCCAGATTCATTAATTTTATTTTCAGGTTAATTACAGAAAGCGTTGTGCCCCCAGAAGATCGCAAGGGAGTCTCGCCCGCCCCAAAAAAGCGAACGCCGGCGCCGTTTAAACGCCTCCTCGCCTCTAAAGCTTTAAGAAGACACGTGACCGCCGCCGCATGCGAAGCGGAAAACAAATTCGTGTGCGAAATCTGCGGTTACAAAACGCATAAATCCCTAAACCTGAAGCGGCACCTCGAAAAGCACGGGCGTTCGTTTCAGTGCGACCGCTGCGGCCTCAAATTAATCTCGCGCACCACTTTGAATATTCACATGAGGCGACACACCGGCGAAAAACCTTACAAGTGCGGCGTTTGCGATTATAAAAGTGCCCAGTCATGTCAGCTGGCGGCGCACATGACGATACACACCGGCGCGAAGCCCTATCAATGCAGCAAATGCGACTACAGGGCCGCCTTGAGGGGCAGCATCACGAAACACATGGTGACGCATTCCGCGGAGAAGCCGTTCAAGTGCAAGATCTGCGATTTTAGGGCGAAAACGCCCAAGACTTTGAAAAGGCACCAGATCAAGCACACCGGCGAGCGCACGGTCGAATGCGTCATCTGCCGGAAGCGGTTCGCCTGTTCCACGCACCTGAAGCGTCACGTTTTGACGCACACCAACGAAAAGCCGTTCGCGTGTAACTTGTGCGATTACAGATCTACGCAGCAGTCGAACGTCAAAGTTCACATGAAACACAGACATAAGGAATGTAATTTTAATGTGAACAAAATCGAAACAACATGAAACATTTAAGAAATATTCGAGGTTAATAATCAAAATAAAAAAGAAATAACTTAATATTTAAGAAGCAGGGGAAAAAAATCGCATTTTCTAATCGTACAAAAAAAAAAATAAATAAATGCGTTATTATTGGATATAATTTTTGTTTTTTTCTTTTTTGAAAATTCCTTCAATCAGCCCCTGCGTGTTTTACATTTATTAATTTATAAGCAGCATTGATAAAAAAATAAATATGATAACTAGCTGGACGCAGTCATTTTTGACATCAGAAACTACTGATGAAAATCAGATATCCTAGGAATCTGGGGTATCTAGGATGTCTGGTGAGGGAATCTAGGATGTCTTGTGAAGGAATCTAGGATATCTGGTAAAAAAAACTAGATCGCCTTCCTTTGTTGATCACTTTGCATTTTTTGACGTCTTCTACGTTAAACTTGACGCAAACCACACACCACATACGTAAGACTTCGCTTGAAAAATATTTTTAATTATTATGTCGTTCGTACATAATACAGGGTGTAACTTTAATGAGGGGGCAAACTTTAAGGGCCGGTTCCTCCCGCCGAAATATGAAAAAAAGTTTATATAAACATAGGTCCGCAAACGCATAGTTTCTGAGATTTTAACAAAATCATCGTAGGCAGTCACGTTTGTAGTAGGCGGTGATTCGATCATCATCGTACTGCGTCATACCACTCAAACAGCTGATTAAAATATTGTTGGCGGCGTCTTAAATTCTTTAAAAGCAATTCTGTTGTCTAAATCTCTTTTGAGTAAGTCACTTATTTGCTAGAAAGTATTATTTTTCGGTGAAATTTGCTGCTGTCTACGAAATAAAAAAAAATGGCGCCCATTCTCCTTAGAAAAATGTTTTTTTTTTTTAATATACAGGGTGTAACTTTTATGAGGGGCAAAACTTTAAGGGCCGGTTCCTCCCGCTGAAATATGAAAAAAAGTTTCTATAAACATAGGTCCGCAAACGCATAGTTTCCGAGATATGACAAAATCATCGTAGACAGTCAAGATTTCATATTTGAAATCTCCTAACTTTCCCGAACAACTTTCCCAAATAACATTTTCGCGTATCTTGAAAAATAAAGGTACTTTGCTCTTACGTCGGCTTCAAACATTTCGATCTCCTCGGTATACGACGATAGATATTCAGATTTTGACAAGCGTATTTTAGGTTTGGGTTGATACGGGAACTTTTATAAAGAATAAATTTTTCTGAGAAATCGATAACAAAAAAGTTTCCGAACTTTTTTCCGGACCCTGTATCTCAGAAACTATGCGCTTGCCGACATATGTTTATATGAACTTTTTTTCATAATTCGATGTGAGGAACTAGCCTCCGACGTTTTTCCCCTCATGAAAGTTACACCCTATATATCGATACATAGGTCGTTTTGCGTGTTTTGCCGGAAAACTCGACCTACCGTTTGACTCAAACGTTTCCCAACTCTAGCGCATGCACCACAAACAAAAATCGTTCTTTCTTGCAATTGTTAACTATACTATACCATAATAATAAACAGTTGAATAAGAAAACGCCTCTTAAATTTATTGCCAATTCAAACACTCAAACTTGATTAACAAAAGCCGGCGAGTCCTGGGATAACTCGTCGATTCCAAGGATATCCGGTCGATTCCTAGGATATCCGGTCGATTCCTAGGATATCCGGTAAACCTAGGATATCAGGTATACCTAGGATGTCCGGTATACCTAGGATATCTGGTCAATTCTAGGTCATTTGGTATATCTAGGATATCATTTCGAATTTCGTTAACAATAACGTAGCATTCAATTTTCCTTCTTGCGAAAAAAACGTTCATCAGTTTTATTTCCAGGTTAATCTCAAAAAGCAACGGCGCTCTCGAAGAGCTCACCGTCACCCCGAATCAGCTGTTTAAGTGTAAACGTTGCGATTTCAACTGTGACCGTCCGGACCGCATGACGGAGCATGCCTTGACGCATTCCGGCGAAAAACCCTTCGGCTGTAAGATGTGCGGCTTGAAATACAGCGCGACCAAAGGCTTAAGACATCACATGAGGCAGAAGCATTCGACGAAAGCCATTGGTCAATTCGTTTGTGAGATTTGCGGTTATGAGACGGACGAGGCGGCGTACCTCAAGAAGCACGTCAACAACACGCACGAGAAGCCGTACCAGTGCGATCGATGCGGCGACACGTTCACCGCGCTCTCCGGCCTGAAATCGCACATGATGCGACACACCGGCGAGAAACCGTACAAGTGCAGCCTTTGCGATTACAGAAGCATCCAGTCGTCTCAACTCTCCACGCACATGAAGCTACACACGGGCGCGAAACCTTTCCAATGCACCGAGTGCGATTACAGGGCCGCCCTCAAAGGCAACCTCACGAAGCACATGTACAAACATTACAAGGAAACTCAGTTCAAGTGTAGCATCTGCGGTGTCGGAGCGAGAAACGCGTCGGACCTAAAGAGGCACAACATGAAACACACCGGCGAGAAGACGGTCGAATGTGGCACGTGCGCCAAGAAATTCTCAACTTACACGCACATGAGGAGGCACGTTTTGATACATGCCGGCGAGAAACCGTACGCGTGTGACTTGTGCGATTACAAATCTACTCAGCGGTATAACGTGAAGGTGCACATGAAACACAGACATAAACTATAGTCTTGGTTATTTAATTAAAGCGACTTAAAGCAAATTAAACATGATTTATTTGTCTATTTATGCACTCATTCCAAATTATTAATTATTATTTTGATAATTATTCTTGTAACTCCCCGTTTTGAAAATGCACGGGGTGCCACGTACTGGCGAAAGGCCGCACATTCGCGGTTAAACATGTACAATTCAAATCGGCACGTTGTGCTGCACGCTAGCGAGAAACCAGTCAAGTCAGTGCAGAACCGCCCTGAAAGGTAAACTCACATTTCAAAGAAAAACAGCCGAATTCTGACGTTTGCAATTACAAAATAAATTTCGCTCAAAATTTTAAGTCACAAAATATCTCGTACGGAAGTCGAGAGTAACAAAAATCTGCAAACTATAGCGTTTTATTGTTTTAATTGTAAACTGCGACATCTCGCGGCCGGGTTTTAACTTGAAACCGTGCGAAAGTAGTAAGAAACAGCGGTGCTGCTGTCTTTCTCGTAAGAGTGTTGGTCACACACCGGCCGATTATAGTAAAAATAGTAAAAAACAGCGATGCTGTCGTCTTTCTCGTAAGCCGGTGCACCCAAAGCGGCCAATTATTGTTATTTTTGTTTTTTTGTATTCACTTTATTTTAGAAGAAAATAGGAAAAAACAAGGATGCTGATGTCTTTCTCGTAATACGATCGCACAAAAAACGGCCAATGATTCTCTTTTTGTGTACATTTTGTTTTAAAAAAGATAGTAAAAAACAACGATGCTGCTGTCTTTCTCACAAGCTGCACATGTACAGCGGCTAATTACAGTAAAAACAGTAAAAAACAGCGATGCTGCCGTCTTCTTCATAAGCCGTCGCACACAAGGCGGCTAGTTATTAATAATTGCTTTTTGTATTAATTTTTTTTTTGGAAAATAACGAAAAAACAGCAATGTTACTGTCTTTCTCGTAAGCTGTAACATGAAAAATTTAGAAAATAGTTTAGTTTAGAAAATAGTAAAAAAAAACAGCCATTCTGCTGTCCTTCTCTTAAGCCGTAGCACACAAAGTGGCCCATTATCTTTTTTGTAATAATTTTATTTTAGAAAATAGTAAAATACAGCGATGCTGCTGTCCTTTTCATAAGCCGTCGCACACAAAGCGGCCCACAATTATTTTTTTTTGCATTCGTTTCATTTTAGAAAATAGTAAAAAACAACGATGCTACTGTCTTTCTTATAAGCTGCCGCCTCGCATACAGGGCTATCAATTATTATTATTTTTTTATTGTTATTTTGTGCGCTTCTTTAATTCCCAACTTATTTTTCAGGTTACTTAGAAAATGCATTATCGCCCCCCTTTTACGACCACCGAAAGCAGATCCGTTCCTTTCCGCCACCACGAAAACAAACGAGTGGTTGCAACGCGACTTGAAGCCGGACGCTATCAAGACAAGTCACGGCGCGGCGCACACCGACGAAAAACCCTACGCGTTTAAATTCATCAATTCCGCGAACGGGAAACCGAAAAAAATCATCCGCAACGAAAAGCAGTATTCGTGCGAGCTCTGCAATTATAAGACCAGGCAGTCGCACCACCTGAAGAATCACGTGAGCACGCACGCCGGCGAGAAGCTGTTCCAGTGCGACCGCTGCGGCGATAAATTCACCGCGCTCACCAGTTTGAAGACGCACATGCTGCGACACACCGGGGAGAAACCGTACAAGTGCAGCGTTTGCGAGTACAAGTGCAACCAATCCGGTACGCTGAATCGGCACATTATGCTGCACACCGGCGCCAAGCCCTTCGAGTGCGACAAGTGCGCTTACAGGGCTGCGACGAAGGGCAACATCAACAAGCACATGGTGACACATTCCGCCGAGAGGCCGTTCGAGTGCAACCTCTGCGAATACAAGTCGAGCACCTCGAATTCCATGAAGAGGCACAAGATGTCGCACACGGGCGAAAAGCCGTTTCAATGTCACCTCTGCCCCAAGAGGTTTACCTGCACCAAACATATGAAAAGGCACATGTTGATACATACCGGGGAGAAACCGTTCGGATGCAGGCTTTGCGATTATAGGTCGACGCAGAAGGGGAACGTGAAAACTCACATGGTGCACAAGCATAAGCAGCAAAATTAAGATTTGTTTAATTTTTTTGTAAATACGTCCTAATTAAAACAATTACTAAACTTAATGCGATACTAATTTATTTTCTGTAAAATGTACAGTCGCTGTGAAAAATAATGTCTGCTCGTAAGTACCGAAAAGGAAACCAAGGCTGAAGGTAAGGTACAGTCGGAATTAAAAATAATGTCTCTCCATATGAGAAATTGCTTTACAAAAGAGTGCCATCTTTTTGTCGAAATGCATTTTTCCTTTCATTAGTTAATTTAAAACTTATTTTCAGGTTTTTGACACAACAATCAAAATTTTCCCCCTCTCTTAATCAGCTTTTGTTGAAATGCGAAAACTGCGATTTCCAATCCGACCGTTCCGATGTCATGAAGAAGCATTCCTCGACACATACCGGCGAAAATCCCTTCGATTCTAAAACGTGCGAGCACAAATGTCGATACTGCGATTTCCAGTCGAACAGTCCCAATGCCTTGAAGAAGCATGCCTCGACACATACCGGCGAAAAAACCTTTGCTTGTAAAACGTGCGAGTACCAAACGAACGTGCGCAAATATTTCAAGAGGCACTTGAAGAGGCACGCGGCAGATGCGAAACAGTTGACGTGCGAAATCTGCGGTTTCAAGACCGGCGACGCCTGCAACCTCAAGAAGCACGTGGTCAGACACAACTGCGAGAAACGCTTCCAATGCGACCGCTGCGGCGGCAAATTCGCCACGCTCGCCGCCTTAAAAACGCATCTGATGCGACACACCGGGGAAAAGCCGCACGAGTGCAACATCTGCGGCTACAAGTGCAACCAAGTCGGTTCGCTGAACCGACACATCCTGTTACACACCGGCGCGAAGCCATTTCAATGCAACGAGTGCGATTACCGGGCCGCAATCAGGGGTAACCTCATACAGCACATGCTGACGCATTCCGCCGAGAAACCGTTCAAGTGCGACCGCTGCGATTACAAGACGAACACTGCTAAGAGATTGAAAACTCATGGTATAACGCACACGGGCGAGAGGCCGTTTCAATGTGGCGTCTGCGGTAAAAGAGTGGCCAGTTCGAAGAGCATGAAGAGGCATATGTTGATACATACGGGAGAGAAACCGTTCGCATGCAATTTCTGTGATTATCGATCCGGTCAGAGGTCAAATGTGAAAACACACATGAAATACAAGCATAAGTAAAAACGTTATAGTAAAAAAAGTAGTTTAAATTCGTCAATCATCTCAGAAACCACACAAGTCATACTCTGCGACACACCGGAGGAAAGCCGCCGTATTGCATTTAAAAACGAAGACAACCAGGGGCGGTACAAGCTGCTACATACCGATGAAACACGCTTCCAGTGCAGCAAGTGCGACAGCGAAGGCAAGCATCAAAAAGCATACGTTTACACACACCAGGGAGAAACCGTTTAATGTCCCGCTTGCGATTATAGGACGTCTTTTCTGAAAATTAGAGGAGCAAAAGATGTCACACGCCGGGGGAAACCACCAGACATTTGAGGAGGCACATATTAACACACACAGGCGAGAATCGGCACGCATACGAAATATTCATAGGCAATGTAAATAATCAGATTTGAAAATAATTATAATTTAATTAATATTAATAAAAAATTGCAAAAGTTTTAGTTTAAAACTTCTAAACTGTCTTTTGTTTACTTAAAAGCACATGTTGTGACACACACTGGTGAAAATTCTATATTTTGTTATTAATTCATAAATTGGCGCGTTCTTAACAACACACTATATGACACATACCGACGAAATATAGTTTGAAATGCTAATGTTCCGTTTGCTTTCAGGTTTCTTGAACGCAAGGTCGCCGCTGAAATGATCAACGTACAGTATGATCCGTTGTTGACTTTCATCGGAAAGAAAAAGTCGCATCCCAAATGCTTCCGATGCGACCTGTGCGATTTTAAGTGCACCCGTAAACTTACCCTGAAGCGACACATGCGGAAACACACCGGCGAATATCCGTTCGGATGTGAACGCTGCCTTTACAGATCCGACACTTCCGCCCAACTCGAGTCGCACATGTTGACCCACACCGGCGCGAAGCAGTTTTCGTGCGAACTGTGCGATTACAAGACCGGAGTGTCTCGTTATTTTAGGAGGCACGTCAAGACGCACAGCGTCAAGAAACCGTACCAGTGCGACCGTTGCGGCAATCAGTTCAGGGCGCTCAGCATATTGAAGTCGCACATGTACCGCCACGACGGCGAAAAGCCGTACAAGTGCAGCACGTGCGATTATAGGGCAGCGCAAATCGGGACGTTGCACCAGCACATGCGGATACATGCCAGCGAAAAACGCTTCAAGTGCAGCCAATGCGAGTACAGGGCCCACTTGAAGAAAAGCATCTCGGTGCACATGCTGACGCACACGAAGGAGAGGGCGTTCAAGTGCGACATCTGCGATCACAAAACGAGAACTTCGTCTGCCCTGAAGACGCACAAGCGGTCGCACACCGGCGAAAAACCGTACAAGTGCGAGGTTTGCGCGAAAAGGTTCACAATTTCCAGGGGTTTGAGGAGGCACATGCTGATACACACCGGCGAAAAACCCTACGCGTGTGATTTTTGCGATTACAGGTCAACGCACGGGGAAAACGTGAGGACGCATATTAAGCATAGGCATAAAGAGCAGTGCGGTCGGAAATTTACCGTGGCTAAATCTGATTGACCACCACGAAAACTTTTAAGTGTAAAGCTTTCTTTTTTTTAATTGTTCAATAAAGCTGTAGTTGGTGAACGCATTTGTTACTACATACCGGCGAGAGGATGCTTATTTGCGCGCAAGCTCATATCAGTTAACCATGATTTAAACGCATTAATTCTATAGAAATGAGATTTTTTTAACAAAGACATGCTGTGAAACACACCGGCGAATAAATTACGCAAGCGCTCTTTTTGATTGCGCACACTCCCGGAAAGTGAACGTAAGCATTTTGAAACGCTTGCATGATACTGTTGCGAATCGAAACGTGTTTGCTTAACCTAACTTTCTTTTGTTTTCAGGTTGCTTAAAAACAATCCGCCGGCCGAAATTAACCGAGCGTTAAAAATGTACGACGAGCCGTTGAAAAGCGAACTGACCGATTTCGAGCCTGATCGGTGCGGAATCGTCGCGAAGCACGCCCTGCCACGCACCGGTGGAATACCGCGCGTGCGTAAATCCGGAAAGACAGGGCGCAAACGCGGCGTGGTGCAACTTCTGTGCGAGACCTGCGATTTTAAGACCACCTGGCCCTACCTCCTGAAGAAACACATCGCGACGCACGACAAGCCGTTCCAGTGCGATCGCTGCGGCGTTCGGTTCGCGTCGTCCTCCACCTTGAAAACTCACATGTTCCGGCACACCGGCGAGAAACCGCACGAGTGCGACGTCTGCGGCTACAAGTGCACCCAAATCGGAATACTGACGCGGCACATGATGACGCACAGAGGCGAGAAGCCTTTCGGCTGTGAACTGTGCGATTACAAGGCGGTCAGCAAGGGAAACATAGAGGCCCACAAGCTCACGCACACGAAGGAGAAGGCCTTCCAGTGTGATTTCTGCGAGTATAAAGCGAGAGCCGCCGAAACGATCCGGGTGCACATGCGGACGCATACCGGCGAGAAACCGTACCAGTGCGGGGTTTGCGCGCGGAGGTTCGGCATCTCCAGGGGCCTGAAGAGGCACATGCTCATACATACCGGCGAGAAACCGTACGCGTGCGATTTTTGTGATTATAGGTCGACGCACGCGGGAAACGTGAAGACGCACGTGAAATACAAGCACAAAGAACAATGTTTCGTCGCTAAGTCCGACGAATCACGTTCGTAGTTTTCCTTAAGAGACATGTACACGCAGATGTTACTAATAATAATAAAAAAGAAACTATGATGATGACGTTTCCCAAATAATAATTTTTTGTTTAAATTGAAAAAAATGTGTCGGTTGGCCCGGAAGAATAAATTGATATTTTTTTACGCTACGCAAAATAATATTTTTAATCAACGTAGAATGGTGATTAGATTGTTTGTTACTGATTGATAATTATGTTTCAAGGTGCGTACAAATTAACTTTTAAGTACGATTAATTATTTTGAGTTTTTTTTATTTATTAAAAAAAAAATCTTAATTTACCTACATTTAAGCACTGAAACCGTTTTTGTTCCAGACTCGTCGAGGTTTTTAAAGAGGAGACTCCCGCCGACCCATTTTCTTACGCTCGACCACTTTTACCGTTGGCCTTCCCCGAACCCGCACCACCCAAAACCGGATACTCAAGGCAAATCGAATTGCACGCCCCCAAAAAAAAATTCACGTGCAGCCACTGCAACTACGCCTGCGACCGACCCGGCCAGCTAACCAAGCACATGGTGGCGCACTCTCTCGACAGGCCGCACAAGTGCGGCCTGTGCGGCTACGGCTTTAAAAAAAAGCAACACCTCAACACGCACATGCGCATACACACCGATCAGAAGCCCTTCGAGTGCGAACTGTGCGATTTCAAGTGCAAGTGGGACAGCACCATGAAACGCCACGCGGCGAGCCACACCGGCGATAAACCCCTCCCGAACGACGCCGAAGAGAAACCGTTCGGATGCGGCGCGTGCGCGTACAAGTGCAGCAAAATGCAGCACCTCAAAACGCACATGCTCATACACACCGATCAAAAACCCCTGCAGTGCAACCACTGCGATTTTAAGTCCAGGTGGACGGGTAACATGCAGCGGCACGTGATGACTCACACCGGCGAGAAACGCCTTACGTGCAACATGTGCGGTTACATGTGCAACCAGGCCACCAGGTTGAAAGAGCACATGTTCACCCATACCGGCGAGAAACCGTTCGGCTGCGACGTGTGCGGGTACAGGAGCATCCGGAAGCGCTACCTGAAGTTGCATTTGAGGACGCACCACAGCAATAAGCCGTACGAGTGCAACCTGTGCGAATACAGGAGCGTCCAAACGAGCAATTTAAAAAGACACATGATGAGGCATAGGGGCGATAATCCGGTTGAGAGTGAACAGGGCGACGAAAGCGAAGACGAGAAAAAACACACTGTGCCGCACACCGACGATAATACAGAGCAATTTAAAAAGACACGTGATGACGCATAGGGGCGATAATCCGGTTGAGTGCGAACAATGCGATTTTAAGGGCGACGAAAGCGAAGACATGGAAAAACATACCCTGACGCACACCGGCGATAATATAGAATAGCTGTGATTTTAACTTTCTAAAAAAAATTGTCTTGAGTGAAGAGTCTAAAGATGTTTTTTTTTCTCTTTTTTAAGACTTGGGCGGGGGGGGGGGGTGAATTAGCCTGTCACCTTTAAATACTCAAATCAGAGGAGGACAAAACGCTTCAAAAATGCAATCCCCGCTCCTGATTGTCTGGGAAAATCGAGAAGGACAGACGACGGCGTGTAGCAAACGTGGCGGGGGGGGACGGGGGCGGTTCACTTATGCCCCCCCCCTCTTTAGGGCTTACTATCGTAATTGATTGGCCCCCACCATAGTAGGATACGTTTGGCGAACTGTCATTTTTTTTTATAGAACTGTCATTTACGTCAACAAATTTTTTCATACAACTGTCATTCACTGTCAACAAATAATATAATTAAATTAAATAAAACAATTGCTTCTGTTGTTTTTTTTTTTTTTCAATACTACTACTTGTTTCAGATTTCAAAAAATCAAAAAAGAGTTCCCGAGTGTTCGCGATTTGCAATTATTGACTCTAAGTTCAAGGTCATCGCTTAAACCTCGTCGAGCGCCACGAGCGGGCGCGGGCACGGACAAAACAAAAGCGGTCAAGCGAAAGCTGTACAAATGCCAACTTTGCAATTACGCCAGCGACCAATCGGGGCGGTTCAAAACTCACACGATGATACACACCGGCGAGAAGCCCTTCAAGTGCGGCGTGTGCGGTTACGAATGCAGGGAGGCCGGCACTTTAAGAGCGCACATGCTCGTGCGCACGGCGGAAGAAACCTTGAAGTGCGAGCTCCGCGATGTCAAGAGCAAGTGGCGCAACAGTATGAAGAGATACGTGGCGAAACACACCGTCGAAAAACCTGCGAGTTACACCGTCGAGAGACCGTTCAAGTGCAACGTTTGCGGTTACGCGTGCAGGAGGCCGCATTACCTGAGGTCGCATATGGTGCTACATTCAGACGAGAAACCCTTGGCGTGTAACCTCTGCGATTACAAGTCTATGTGGGGCAGTAACATGAAAAGACATATGAGCACGCACGCGGGCGAAAAACGCTTCAACTGCAACTTGTGCGGTTATAAGTGTAGCCAGTGGCTTCGCATGGAAGAACACATACTCAGCCACACCGGCGAGAAACCCTTTGGCGGTGCGATTTGCGCCTATAAAACCACCATAAAACCGTCTGAAACTACCAAATAGATTATTTAAAAATGCATGTGAGAACCCACCACGACGATAAGCCCTTTTGAAAAGCACGTATACGCGAACGTAATTCGATTGATTGATCATGTGATGTGATGTGTCATGTTGAAAGGCGACGCATAAAAGTGAAGCACTCGACGACGCGCACCGGCGATAAACAAATAAATTGCAATTTGTGGAATTATTATTTAATAAAGTTGCGCGATTCTGGTTAATTCTGCAAAACCTAACTCTTTTTTTAAAATTTTTATTAATAAAATCCTGATTGTTATAAGAGATGTTAATCTGTGTTGTTGTTATTATTTCAGAGTTCAAGAAGAGATCAAGCCGCATCAGGCGCAGGCGAGTCACGTGAACGGAAAACGCAAACGCCGCGTCGCCGATGGCGGTTCGGGACTCGCGTGCGGTTTTTGCCAGCTCAAGTTCGCCACGTTGTATCGCCTCAAGCGTCACATGTTGAAACACACCGGCGAGAAGCCGTTCAAGTGCGAGCTCTGCGAGTTCAGATGCGCGCGCGCCGACGCCCTGAAAGTGCACGCCTCCGCTCACAACACCAACAAGCGCCTGAAATGCGGCCTGTGCAGCTACGAGACCTTTCGAGAAGAATCGCTCAAGAAACACCTGCGCCTGCACAGCGGCGACAATTCCTTCACGTGCCAGTACTGCGGCCACCTGTTCCACGGCAGGAAAGCCTTGTACGTGCACGTGAACACCCATACCGGAGATAAGCCACTCGAGTGCTGCGTGTGTCACACGAGATTCAACGACGCTTCCACCTTGAAGCACCACATGTTCACGCACACCGGCGAGAAACCCTTCGAGTGCGAGCTGTGCGATTTCAAGTCCGCCAGGAAGAATTCGATGAACCGACATATGAGCCGTCACACCGGGGAGAAGCCTTTTAAGTGTCAGTTTTGCGAGTACAGGTGCTCGAGAAGGTGGGGCCTGGAGAAGCACGTGAAGAGCCAGCACGTGAAGACACAAAAGCACAGAAAGAAATCTCTTAAAAACAACAGTGCCTTCAAAGAGCAAGAGCAAGAGCAAGAAGCGAAACGCGCAGGCGAAAAACCGATTGGGGACGTTGCTTCTGACGAGGCAGCGAACGCATACGCGAACGTGAACGTAAAAGCGGAAATGCTTTTTTGTTTCGACTGCGAATACCAGTGCAAACAGATCGCGGAGTTGGTGGCGCACATTAAAGATATGCATCAGAAATCTGAAAATTAATTAAGTTTTGCTTATTATAACATCTTTTGATAATAATAATAAAAATAAATAAATTATTTGATTGAGAAACTCTCTTGTTTTGCCCATTTTTTTTTATTAAACCCCGCCTCTACAGTTGCGGCTTACGTTCGCGCCGATAATAATCGAGGACTCGTTCGATTCCCGAATTATATAAAAGTCTGCTTTCCCAATTCTCGAGATAATTGGAGTTAAGTGTAAGTGTGAGGGCGCCAAACACGTAAGTCTCACTTTATTATTTTAATAAAAGTGTTATTTAATCCGGCTACGTCCCTTATTCAAACTGAACCGTAACAATATTATTGTTCCACCTACGCCCCTTACGGTCAAAATAAACCGTAACAATATTACTGTTCCACCTACGCCCCTTACAGTCAAAATAAACTGTAACTGTAAAAAAGTCACGTCTCAGCTCAACCTTAAAAACAAAATTAGCAAAAGCGTACACTTTAAAACTTAAAATTTTATTATTTCAGATGTCAGCGGTCCCCAAAATTTAAAACTGTGACGAACGGTGTCACGTCTGCGATTCTAAATTTACGACCGCTGGCACGTGCTGACGCACATCAAAGAGAAGCTCTTCCGCTGCGTTTACAAATGTGTCAACTCGTGGAAACTGAAGCAGCAGCTCAAACGCGCCCTCTGCGATTACAAATGCGGCTGGCCCGAGTACACGACGCGAGAATACACACCGGCGAGAAGCCGTTCATTTGCGGCGTTTGCAATTACGAATTCCGCTGTTCCGAAAACCTGCATACCGGCGAAAAGCTCAGAATTCCGAGGACGAGACGATTTAAAATCGCACAGGTTGACGCACACCGAGGAGAAGCAGCCGTTTAAGTGCGATCGTCGCGATTACAAGTGCCGATTTAAGAAGACTTCAGCACATGTATACACATACGGGCGAAGCGCCGTCGTTCTACTGCGGGCTTTGCGATTACAAACGTCGAGACAGGAGTTCGTGGAAACTGCACGCGTTCACGCATAGCGGCGAGAAGCCGTTTCATGTGACGTCTGCGATCGTAAGAGCCGAGAAAAGAAGGCGTTGAAGCGGCACGCGTTGATACACACCGACGAGAAGCGTTTCGCATGCGATCTTTGCGATTATAAGAGCAAACAAAGCGAATGCTTGATGCAGCATATGCTGATACATACCGGCGAGACGCTTGTGACTTTAGCGATTATACTTGAAACGCAAAAACTGTAAATACTAATTAGTGTAGGAAATTGTGACGTCACGCGGAGACCTCGTTTAAAAAATGTTGACTCAGCTGATAAAAAAATTTGGCATAGTATAAAATTTGAAAAGGAATGTGTTCTGACCTTGAATTGAATTGTCGGTATTGATTTTTAATTTTTATTTAATTATTTTTTTATTTATTTATTTATTTTCTATTTATATTACGTGCTTATGTATATTAAGTAACAAAAAAAAGTAAATACATTAATATTTATTTATTTTTTTATATATTTTTATATTTTATTTATTTTTATTTATTATTTATTATTATTATTTACTATTTTTTATTTTTTTTATTTATAGTTTTTTTAATTTATTATTTATAATTTTTTAAATTTATTGTTTATTTTTTTAATCTATTATTTATTTTTTAATTTAATATTTGTTTAATATTTTTTTATTATTTATTTATTATTTATATTACGTGCTATGTATATTCTGTATATTAAGTGACAAAAAAAGTAAATAAAGTAAATGAGAAAATCATGTTTTCGATTTAATTTTTAATTTTTTTTTAAATAACGTCATTGCAATCTGTAAACATATTTTTTTATTTTTTCTGATCTGTTTTGTTTCATATGTCAGATTTGCTTTGTTTCAGATGTCGCTGGACTTCCGAATATAAAATTATTGTGGATGAAAAAATTGAAGGGCGCTTAGGCCATCACGCGCCGACACATACCGACGAGAAGCCGCCTATCAAGTGCGTCACGTGCGATTACGAATGTGGAAGCTCCGAAGAACTGAGCGAGCACTTGCCAATCCACGCCGACGAGAAACCATTTCGCTGCGTCGTTTGCGACTACAAATGTCGCAAGTCCACGCTACTGACGCGGCACATGTTAACGCACACCGGCGAAAAACCCTTCAGCTGCGACCTCTGCGATTACAAGTGCCGTCGGGCCGGGTACTTGAAAGAGCACATGCTAACCCACACCGGCGAGAAGCCCTTCGCCTGCGACCTCTGCGACTTCAAATGTCGACACGTCAGCAACTTGAAACAACACGGACTGAAGCACACCGGCGAGAAGATGTTCAAGTGCGACATTTGCGATTACAAGTGCGGCCTTAAGAGACGTCTGAAGCAGCACGTGTACACGCACACGGGCGAGAAGCGGTTCTGCTGCGATCTGTGCGGTTACAAGTGCCTCGAGAAGCTCGACCTGAGGCGGCACATGCTGACGCACACCGGCGAAAAGCCGTTCGCCTGCGATCTGTGCAATTACAGGTGCACGCAAGCCGGATCTTTGAAGCTGCACAGGTTGATTCATACCGGGGAAAAGCCGTTCGCTTGCGATCTTTGCGATTACAGGTGCCGAAGCAGGACGTCTTTGAGGTCGCACGGGTTGAAACACACCGGGGATAGACCGTTTTGCTGCGACGTTTGCGTGTACAGAGCGCGAGACCGCAACGCTCTGAAACGGCACAAGTTGATGCACTCGGGCGAGAAGCCGTTCGCCTGTGACGGTTGCGATTACAAATGTCGAGATCGCAATACCTTGAAGCGGCACAGGCTGACGCACGCTAAGCCGAATTAATCTTTGAAATTATTTCCAAACCCTAACATTCTTTCGTTTTTTCTCTGAAAAAACACAAATTGACACATTAACGAGAAAGAAAGAAATAGTTTGCGAAACACAGCTATAATAATTATTAAGTATAACGTACAGTCGCCATCATAAGAAATGATGGGACATTTAAAGCTAAAAACTGTAAGAAAATCCCCTTTTTTATGCTCGCGACTGTACAAGATACAAGCAAAGTGCATATTTAGCACCACAAAGAAGAGAAATCATGTACTAGCAAGTTAATAGCGCACTTGCGTGTACACAAAGAAATCTATTGTTATGATAAATGTTATTTCCGGGGCGATTTTCTAAATTTCTCTTCTAGAGTGCTGTGAATGGTGCTGCATCAGAACGCAAGCTACAAAACCACAGCCAACTATATGAGAAAATTAAAAAAAGAATCGCTTCGTAAAACAGGCTGTACTGTAAAAAATAAAATAAAATAAAAAATACAAATCCAAACCGTTCGCTTAATAATAAATAAATGAACTACTTTCCTCCCTTCTTGAATATTTGTAGTCGCCATTTTTAAAACAACCCTTTATAACAGTAATAATCTCATTTCAGGTATCCAGGCGTTTTCGAGTTCAAATTGGAGGCCCCAAGGCCATTCGAATGTCCGACGTGCGGTTCTAAATTCACAACGAAAAGAAACTTGGTAGATCACATGCTGATACACACCGACGAGAAGCCGTTCAAATGTGCCGTCTGCGATTATAAAAGTCGCCTGTCCGGACATCTGAAACTGCACATGGTGAAACACAGCGACGAGAAGCCTTTCAGTTGCGACGCCTGCGATTACAGATGTCGCGTTCCCGGACAACTCAAGCAGCACCTACTGACGCACACCAACGAGGAGCCCCTTCGGTGCGCCGTTTGCGATTACAAATGTCGACTGGCGTCGAGACTGAGGAAGCACATGCTGATGCACACCGCCGAAAAACCGTTCAGTTGCGACCTCTGCGATTACAAGTGCCGACGGGTCGCGCATCTGAGAGAGCACAAGCTGATACACACCGGCGAGAAACCTTTCGCTTGCGATCTTTGCGACTTTAAGTGTCGACATGCCGGCAACCTGAAGCAACACGGGTTAATACACACGGGCGAGAAGCCGCATGCCTGTGACGTTTGCGATTTCAGGAGTCGACATCGCAATGCTCTGAAGCGCCACAGGTTGACGCACAGCAAACCAGGAACAAAGCAGTTGCAAATTCCTGTTCAATAAGTTTTAGTGCTTGATCCATTTTTTATTTAACAAGGCGATAAATAAAATGAACGATTTAATTTTTTTGATTTATTTCTTCCTATACACCCTGTATATATGGTACTAGGACTCGTCGCGCCCGATCTTCTTTCTCATAATGGTAAGTTTAGGTTCGGTTTCAAATCTTTTGTTTGAGTTGCGTACGAAGAAGACACACCTTCGAGAAACACATGTTAAACATACCGGCGAGAAACCGTGATTTTTGCGGTTATAAACATCGAATACGCAATAATTTGAGACAGTTTTTTGTTCAGAATCCATATTTTATGTTTTTGTTCTCGTAAAACTTTGTTGTTAACTTATCCATCGGATTAAATACAATATCAAAGCGAGTTTTGTTACAGATTTCAATGGACATTCAAATCCGAAGCCGCGGACGAAACGGCTACTACTTTCGAAAATGAATGGCGTATAGAAAAGCATGAGCTGACGCACGCCTACGAGAAGCTATACACCTGCGTCGCTTGCGATTATAAATGTCAAACATCCAGTCAGCTGAAGAAGCACATGGTGATACACCCTAACGAAATGCCCTTTCGTTGCGCGACCTGCAACTTTAAGTGCTTGTACAGGTCGCTTTTGGAACAGCACACGCTGACGCACACCGGCGAGAAACCGTTCGCTTGCGATCTCTGCGATTACAGAAGCGTGAAATCCGGAAATATGAAGCGACACTCGCTGACGCACACCGGAGACAAGCCGCTCGCTTGCGACCTTTGCGAATACAAGTGTCGAGACAGGACGGCTTGGAAGATGCACAAGTTAAAGCACACCGGCGAAAGACCGTTTTGCTGTCGGATTTGCGATTATAGGGGCCAAAGAGCCGTCGATTTGAAACAGCACAACTTAACGCACACCGACGAGATGCCGCTGGCGTGCGAGTTTTGCAATTACCGATGCCGGCACCTCGCGAGCTTGAAAGTGCACAGATTCAAGCACACGGGCGAGAAGCCTTACGCCTGCGACGTTTGCGGTTATAGATGCCGGGATGCCAGAAATCTGAGCCAGCACAAATTAACTCACACCGACGAGAAGCCTTTCGCCTGCGACCTTTGCGATTTTAGGTGCCGGCAGGCTGCGAACTTGAAGCAGCACAAATTGAGGCACACCGACGAGAAGCCGTTCGTTTGCGATGTTTGCGGTTTCAGGTGCCGACAGGCCGCGCACCTGAGCCAACACAAATTGATGCATACCGGCGAGAAGCCTTTCGCTTGCGATCTTTGCGATTTCAAATGCCGACAGGCCGCGAATTTAAATCAGCACAAGCTGACGCACACCGGCGAGAAGCCTTTCGCTTGCGATCTTTGCGCTTTTAAGTGCCGGCAGGCCGGAAACTTGAAGAGGCACAAATCGAAGCATCACCGGGGGACTGTTGCCGGCGGAATGCCGAATGTTTGAAAGAAAAAAAAAGCTTCGACGGTCGTTGATGAAAAATGGACGTTACGGTGCGAAAATGCAGTTTTGTTTTCAGTGTTATCGTTAATCTTGTTGTTATGTAAAAATAATTAAAAAAATTGTGACAGGGTAATTAATTAATCACATTAAAAAATTAATGATTTAGAAGTGTTTATAAAATTATTTTTGCATTTTTTGTGCACAATGTGAGATCCTAGGTCTCCAAATAACTTAAGCCACCACGTGACATATTAAGGTTTAATTTTCTGAAATTATTGCAGCATAACAGACAGAGGTTAAAGCTTTAAAAAGCGTACGGATTTCTTCGTCCCATTTTCTCTCTTTAGGCTTTAAAAGCTGTGCAAATTTCTTCGTCCCTTTTTCTCTCTTCATCGCAATCTGTTTCGTTTATTTTTAATTATATAATTTTTATATAATTTTAGTTCGAACTATTATTAAAATAAAGAAGGATGATTAGATAAACCAACAAAGAGAGAATTCGAAAAACCGCGGTCGTTTTTTTTTAAATTTTTAATTTGGCATCTAGAGTGCTGTGAACGCTGCTCGATCTGCACACGTAGGTACACACATCCCAAATTAGACCACGAATTAAAAGAAAATCCCTTAATTTTCTTTTTTTTTAATTATCTCTGGCAACTGTCAATCTTGTTTCAGATATCAGCGGATAACCAAATCTCAAACCGAAGCGCACGCGACGACGCACGCCAACGAGAAGCCGTTCGGATGCGTCGCTTGCGGCTACAAATGTCAAATAGCCGGACAACTAAAAGCGCACATGTTGATACACACCGGCGAGAAACCGTTCACTTGCGATCTCTGCGTTTACAAAAGCGGACGCGCGGGCGATCTAAAAAAACATAGACTGATCCACACCGGCGAGAAGCCATTCGCCTGCGGTCTCTGCGATTACAAATGCCGCAATTCCAGCAACCTAAGGGAACACAGGTTGACCCACACCGACGAGAAGCCCTTCACCTGCGATCTTTGCGATTACACGTGTCAAAACAGCAGATATTTGAAGCGGCACGCGTTGTCGCACGCGAAGTCGCTCGGCTGCGAACTCTGCGATTACAGGTGCGGCCGAGTCGATTACTTGAAGCGGCACAGGTTGGTGCATACCGACGAGAAGCCGTTCACTTGCGGCCTTTGCGGATATAAATGCCGACAGTCCTGGAGCTTGAAAAAGCACGAGCTAACGCACGCCGGCGAGAAACTGTTTAATTGCGAGGTTTGCGGTTACAAATGCCGACGTAAAAGTATTTTGAAGGAACATGTGTGTACACACACGGGCGATTAGACTAAGAGATTAAAGCAACGCGTGCCGGCGTTAGAATTATTTTATTTTACTAATTAAATACAAATCGAAACAAATTATTAAATCGAAAAAAAAAAATTTATAAGTTGTTCTTGTTGTTTTATTTTTTCTTTCGCGTTTTAACATACGCTTGCGATTACAAATGTCGAGAGAGAAGTTAAACCACACCGGCGAGAAGCCCGTTCAGTTGTGACTTGACTTGCGATTTCAAGTTCCGATGTGCCGTAAGCCCGAAGAGGCACAGTTTAACGCACACCGGCGATGTTTGCGGTTCTTAATTCCGACCGACTTGACAACACATAGGTTAACGCATCGCGAGACTGCAAATGCCAACGTGGCAAAAAATTATTTGAAAAAGCATAGATTTACACAAACCAGCGAAAATCCAAACCATGGTATTTCAAATACCTCCACGGAATAATTATGATCTTTTAAAATGTCAAAAGGATTTTTGAATCTAAAATAATCGTGGTATATGCGATTCTCCATTAAAAAAAATTAAATAACATTTTATTAAAAGAAAAACACGTGTTGAAACATACCAGCGAGAAGCTATATACATGCGACATTTGCATTTGGAACGCACGCGGCCACACACACCTATGAGATCTCACTCGGCTGCGGCTGTAACTCGCAGCAGCAGAATATTTGAAACGACATGAGTTGCTCCGTACCGATGAGAAGCTGCAGTTGCGGTCTTTCCGATTGCAAATTCTATTGTCTTGTACTATGATTATTATTATTTTTTTTCAATTTGAACAATAACAGATCAGATTTGCACTGCACTGAGTTTAATTTTGTTTTTCCCAAAAACAAAAATTGTCGCGGAACTTAACCTCTTTTTCTGTGTCTTTTATGATTAACGTTAGCGTGAAGAAACACAGGCTCATCCACACCGGCGAGAAGCCTTTCGCTTGGGACCTCTGCGATTATGAAAATGTCGGAAGTCTGGGACCTTGAAGGAACACAGATTGATACATACCGGCGAGAAGCCTTTCGCTTGCGATCTTTGCGATTATAAATGCCGACGGCAACGGAAATCACAAATTATCGCATCGTAAAAAGTGAGGGCAAATATGCTTGAGAAAGCATAGGTTGACACACACCAGCAAAAATCCAGGACAGGACGGAAGAAATACCAAAAATTTGTAATCTGACCTTTCCACGGAGGTGCAACGTTTAAAAATTTTCAAAATATAAAATCTTGAGAAACTTCAATTAAGACGTAATTAATAAAAAGGCATTTACATTGCGTCTCTTGTTTTTTTGTTTTTTTTTCTGGGATGCGTTAAACATTGTTCTGTTGTTTGTGCTTGATTGCGCGGAGTTTGTTTTATTGTTTTGTGTTATTGTAATTATTAACCAGTTCAAAAAATTAAA
This sequence comes from Prosopocoilus inquinatus, assembly GCA_036172665.1. Classification (NCBI taxonomy): domain Eukaryota; kingdom Metazoa; phylum Arthropoda; class Insecta; order Coleoptera; family Lucanidae; genus Prosopocoilus; species Prosopocoilus inquinatus. The sequence goes on from CM069876.1 coordinate 49,578,498, forward strand.
TTAAATATTACATTATACAGGGTTATTCAGACTAAGTGTTGGACAAGTTATTTTTTAATTACCGACCAGTATAAGAAAAATTGTTTTCAAGGCAAGACAAGCAATTTAGTAGCCTTGTACAGGTTGATTCAAAGTAAGTGTTAGGCCCGTTATTTTAACTAATCAACCAGTACCAAAAAAAAAAAACTTTAATTAAGTAGCCTTATACAGGCTAATTCAAAGTAAGCGTTCCACCCGTTATTTAATTTTCAACCCGTATATAAAAAAAATTAATTAAATAACCTTATACAGGGTGATTCAAAGTAAGTGTTCCATCCGTTATTTATTTAACTTTAATTAATACAGGGTGATTCAAATCATTGATTTACTTAAAGCAAACCAGAATTAGAAATTAATTTAAAATAATAAAAAAATTTTGTTTGAAAGTTTTGTCGTCGCCGAACTTATCCCTTAACAAAGTCTGTCACTAAAGTCAGTTTCCTTTCAGATACCAACAGATTCCCAAATTCAAAACTGCACAAGAAAAGGCGTTCGAGTGCCCCGCCTGCACTTCCAAATTTAAAATCGAAGCACATTTAAAAAGTCACCTGATGACGCACGCCGACGAGAAGCTGCTGAAATGCCTCATCTGCAATCGGAAGCTTCGGCGAGCCGACTTCCTCGCGCGGCACATGTTCAAGCACACCCAAGACGCCCCGCTCAGGTGCGACCTCTGCGATTACAAGTCCAGATCGCTTCAAAGTCTGAAACGGCACGCCCTAACGCACACCGACGAGAAGCCGTTCTCCTGCGACCTCTGCGACTACAAGAGCAGGCTGCCCGAAAACCTCAAGCGCCACATTTTAACGCACAGCGAGGAGACACCGTTCTCCTGCGAGCTCTGCGGCGACAAGTTCAAGCGACTTCATTATCTAAAGCGGCACATGCTGAAACACACCGCCGAAAAGCAGTTCGCGTGTAGTCTCTGCGATCACAGATTCCACGGCGCTTACAGTTTGAAGCGACACATGATGACGCACAGCGGCGCGAAGCCCTTCCTCTGCACGGTCTGCAGCTTCAAGTGCCTGCACAGGCAAACCATGGAACGCCACGTGCTAATACACACCGGCGAGAAACCGTTCAGTTGCGACCTTTGCGATTACAAATGCCGCCAGGCCGGGAACTTGAAACTGCACAGGCTGATACACACCGGCGAGAAGCCTTTCGCTTGCGACCTCTGCGATTATAAGTGCAGAGAGAAGGTTTCCTTGAGACTGCATAAGTTAAACCACGCCGGCGATAAGCCGGTTTGCGACGTGAAATGCCTGGACGAGAAGACGCTGAAACGGCACGTGTTGATACACACCGACGAGAAACTGTTCGCTTGTGAGCTCTGCGATTACAAATGTAGGCGAGCCGCGTACCTGAAGCAACACATGTCGGGGCATGCGGGCGAGAAGCCTTTCGCTTGCGATCACTGCGAGTACAAGTGTCGAGATAGGGGATCATTGAAACTGCATCAGTTGAAACATGCTGATAAGCCGTTTTGTTGTGAGATTTGCAATGTGAGATTCCTGCATAGGAAAACCTTAGCGCGGCATATGGTGAAGCACAGCGGCGAAAAACCACTCGCTTGCGATTACAAATGCCGACAGGCCGAGCGTTTGAAGCGGCACAGGTTAACGCACACCGGCGAGAAGCCTCTTTTCGCTTGCGCTCTCTGCGATTACAAGTGTCGAGGCAGGGAATATCTGAAACTGCACGCGTTAAAGCACGCCGGCGAACAAGCTGTTGATGATAAGCCGTTTGCTTGCAAGGTTTGCGACGTGAAATTCCTGTGCAAGAAGACCTTGAAGCAGCACGTGTTAATACACACCGACGAGAAACCGTACGGTTGTGACCTTTGCGATTACAGATGCAGGCGACCCGCGCACCTGAGAAGTCACAGGTTGACGCACACGGGCGAGAAGCCCATCGCTTGCGATGTTTGCGATTACAAGTGTCGAAACACCGGAAACTTGAGGAAACACAAGTTGTCGCACCAGCCACTTGATTCTTCTAATATTTGAATAAGTATGAAATCCATTCGCTAATAGTAATCAAGCGCCGGCGATTCTTAGGATATTTCGTAAAAGAACAGATGAGAGCGGGGATGGGGAATACCTGCGCCGTTGTTTTGATGGTTATACTGGTTTATACCAGAAACCCTTGGAGTCGCCGGCCTTTCCTAAAAAATGATTGATGATGTTTACAGGTTGTGCCGTCACACTTATCGGCTTATGGACTTACCGTAACAAGTATAAGTCTGTTTTTTCTTTTCATAGAAGCGTGTGCGCTCGGAATTAAATTCGTCCTGTTTCGATAACGCTCGTCGCCGTGAGCCTGTCTAATAGCATACGCGGGCTGTTGGAGAGATGTAGTTATCATCTTTCCTTCTCGCTCTTTCGTATATTCCATAACCTAATGGTAACTGATACAACCTGTATACACATACAAAGAGAAGGCAGAATGTTTAAAATAATGTAGAATTAGTAACGAATTGTAAGTTACGCTAAATTTAATAATAAACTAAAAAAAAACTCACTATTTAGGAAGTATAAAAATTCTGTAGCATTTTTTTTGGGGGGGTGGGGGGTGAGGGGCGAGTAATTATTATCAAGAACGGGATTTTTAAATGAAAGCTCGCAATTTCCTTTGAAATTTGAATAATTTTTGATGAGTGAGTTCATGGGGTCGTGTTTCGTTATTGGTCACTTTTATTTTATATCCTCTGGTAAGTTAAATTACGCCCTAAAATTATCCCCCCCCCCCTTCCACCCTCCGACTGCGCTGTTATCAATAAAGAAATATTAACCACCTGTTCTCTTCTAAAACTACAATCGTGTGTTGCTTTGCCTTGACCTTGTTTCTTTTTAGAATAATAGAACCATTTGTGTAATGACAGGTGCGCTCTTAATGATGTCAGTTTTGTTTCAGATTCCAACGGACGCGGACGTCCGAATCCAAAGTCGCAAAAGAAAGAGCATTCGAATGTCGCATATGCAGTTCTAAATTTAAAACTCAGGGATATTTAAAGAGACACGTCATGACACACACCGACGAGAAGCTATTGAAGTGCACCGTCTGCAACAGCGAGTTTCGGCGCGCCGGTTTCCTGTCACGCCACATGCTCAAACACACCCAAGGAACTTCACCCCCCAAATGTGACGTCTGCGGTTACGAATGCAGCACGCGTCACAATTTGAAATACCACTTGATAACGCACACGGACGAGAAGCCGTTCCGCTGCAAACTTTGCGATTACAGGTGCCGAGTTGCCAAAAATTTGAAGTGTCACATGCTAACGCACACCGACGAAACGCCGTACTCCTGCGAGCTCTGCGGTTGCAAATTCAAACGACTCTCGTATTTGAAGCGACACGCGTTGAAGCACACCGACGAGACGAGACGATTCAGATGCACTCAATGCGATCGCAAATTCCGCAACGCCTACAGCCTGAAACTTCACGTAATGAGGCACACAGGCGAAAAACCTGACGAGAAGCCCTACGCTTGCGATCTATGCGATTACAAATGCCGAGCAGGTGTATCCTTGAGACAGCATAAGCTAAAACACACCGGTGATAAACCTTTTCACTGCGCGATTTGCAATTACAAGTGCGTATACAAAAGAAACTTGGTGGTGCACGTGTTAACGCACAGCGACGAAAAACCATTAAGTTGCGACCTTTGCGATTATAAATGCGTACAAGCCGGTCGTTTGAAGCTGCACAGGTTGAGACACAGCGGTGAAAAGCCTTTTGCTTGCGATCTCTGTGATTACAAGTGCCGGCAGCGAAACTCTTTGGCACTGCATAAGGTCAAACACACTGGTGATAAACCGTTTTGTTGTAAGATTTGCAATGTCAAGTGCCTACACGAGAGCAGCTTAAAAAAGCACACGTTGATACACACCGGCAAGAAACTATTCAGTTGTGATCTATGCGATCACAAATCCCGAAGCAAGGAATTACTGAAGCGGCACATGTTGGTACACGGCGAGAAATCATTCGCTTGTGGCCTCTGCGGTTACAAATTCCGAAACAAACAATACCTCAAACGACACATGTCAGTGCACGCGGGCGAAAAGCCATTCAGTTGTGACGCTTGCGATTACAAAACCGTAGACTCCGGAAACTATATGCGACACAAGTTAAAGCACACCGGCGAAAAGCATTTCGCTTGCGACCTTTGTGATTACGCGTGCCTCAGGAAAGAACGCATGAAACAGCACAGGCTGAGCCACTCCGGTGACAAGCCGTTTGTTTGTAGGATTTGCGACGCCGAATTTCCGAGAAGAATGAATCTGAAGCGGCACATTTTATTACACACCGGCGAGAAACTGTTCAGTTGTGATCTGTGCGAGTACGAAACCCCGGACGCCGGGAACTACAAGAGACACCGATTGAAACATACCGACGCGAAGCCTTTCGCCTGCGACCTTTGCGACTATAAATGCCGAAGGAATGAACACCTGAAAGAGCATCGGTTGAGACACGCCGGCGGCAAACTGTTTAATTGTAAGACTTGCGGCGACATATTTCCGAGAAGATTAAGTTTGCAGCGGCATAGTTTAACACACGCCGGTGAAAACCTACTCAGCTGTGATCTTTGCGATTACAGAGCCGTAAAGGCGACGTATTTGAAACAGCACATTTTAACACATACCGGCGAGAAGCCTATCGCTTGCGATCTTTGCGATTATAAATGCCGAAAGAACGTGAGCTTGAAAAAGCACAGATTGCCACATCAGCGAGAAGCTATTTAAATGCGACTCCTCTTGCCAAGTATTCGAGGAAGCAGAAAATAATACACACCAGAGCTATGTTGTTTTAAATACAAATCATTTATTCTCAATTAAATTGCTGATTAAAGTAGGCGATGATTTCGGGTAGATATAAATTGCGGCGGTGGTTAAGCCTTGATCTACTTTGCTGGTATCGTAACCATTAATAGTTTGTCGAACCCCTAGAGAAAATCGACTATTAATTGATGACTAAAAAATGAAAAAAAAATGTTTGTCAAAATCAAAGAAAAGATGATCAGCTGATAGATAAAAAAATAAAAACAAATCTAATTAAATTGAATAAAAAAAGAAAAAAAAATAATACAAAAGTCGATCGACTGATTATATTTAAAAAATACAAACGTGGAATAAAAAAAAATAGATTAATAAAGTCAGGACGAATTTGAAAATTGTATAAAACCAACAACAAGTCGAATTGATTTAAAAATTGACGAAAATGTAAATATTAAAAAAAAGGGCAATCAATAACCAATCGATATTTAAAAAATGAAATCAAAATCAAAGCAAATCGAGTAAAAGGGAAAACCAGAGACGCAGGTCAATCGATGAGATGAAAACGTAAAATAAATTAAACTCAAATCGAGCGAAAGAGAAACAAAATACGACAGATTGATAATTTAAAAAATCAAATCAAATAAGATGAAACAAAAGGAAAAAAAAACAAAAGATGATGAATTGATATGCTAAAAATTCAAAAAAGTCAAAAGATTGACCTCAAAATGACGTTTCCAAACTGTAGATAAAATTGATGATTAATTTATTGTCAAATCAAATCGCGTTTAGTTTTCGAAACGTCAAGTCGTCTGTCAAGCAAGAAACACATTTGTCAAAATTGGAAATCACAATAAATTGACAAAAGAGGAAAACCAAAAGAATTTTTTCTTTTGTTTTTTAATTATTAATCTTGTATCCGTTCAAATATAATTGTATATTCGCTGCAATTTACAAAGCAGATTATTCTGACCATTCTGAAAATTCGGTGCAATTTACGTGTTTTTTGAAACACCCGTTCGACCAGCCGCCGCAATTTACGTGCACGATTCATCAAATCCGTGACCGCCGCCGCAATTTACAGTCGCCAATGATTTCAACGTTTTTTTTTCGTTTAAAAGAAAAAATAAAGGTCGATCAATTGATTGCATTAAAAATTGAATAAAACAGTCAAAAAAAAAAAATGAAGGACTGTAAGTCAGGACCAAAATGAAAAAAAAAAATTGTACAAAAGTAACAACAAATCAAATAGATTTAAAAAATTGACGAATTTTGGTATATTAAAAAAAATGACGATCAGTTAATAATTAAAAAATAAAATCAAATTAAATTGAATAAAGAAGTGAACAAAAATGGCGATCAATGGACGAGAATAAAACAAAAGACGATCAATTGATATTTTTTTTTATAAAACAAAGGCTCGTCAAATGAAATTAGAAAAAAAAACACAAAAAAGAAGATGATAATCAAAACATAACAAAGCAAGGGAAAAAGCAGAGATCGATCAATTTATTGATTAATATTAAAAATTGTATAAACAAAAGACGAACTTTGGTGAAGTATGTATGTAAAATTTATGTAAGTTATATCTGTAAATATTAAAGAAAAAAGACGATCGGGTAATTGAATTAAAAAATAAAATAAAGTTAAATCAACTAAAAGCAAAAAAAAAAATTACAAAGATGGCGATCATCGACCGTAATCGACAACGAGTAAGAGAAACGTAAACGAGAGACGATCAATTGGTAACTAAAAACATCAAAAAATTAACTAAAGAGAAAAACAAGGTGATAAATTGGTGGTTAAAAAAGAAAAACAAAAAAAAAGAAATCTAATATAAAATCGAATTGAATAAAAGAGAAAACAAATGGCGATCGATCTATGAGATACGATAAACTGATTGAAAAACTATATAAAATCATGGCAAATAAAAGCAGACAGACGAAAGTAAAAACGAAAAAAGGCGACAGTCAAAAAATAAAAACAAAACAAGTAAAATCGATTAGAAGAAAAAATAAAGGTCGATCGATTGATTATATTAAAAATTGAATTAAATAAGGGTTAAAAAAAAAACAAGAAACAAAAGACGATCGATGTCGACGAAGACGAAAATAAAAATTCCGTAAAACTTAAAAAGTTAAATTGAACAATAACAATAATAATCAAGAACATTGACGAAAGTTTGTACTACAAAAGATCGTGGGGGTCGCCGACTTTAAAACAAAAATCACAGCTTACTTTAATCGTAATTAAATTATAACCAAGGAAAAGAATTCGGGGCCACTTGTCTCGCGAGCGATGCGAAAACTTAGTATACTCGGCGAGTAATTTCTGCGAAGTGCAAACGCTCGCATCGCATTCTTTCCCCTCCCACTCGATAACAATTCGAACATCGGAAAGGTAGTAGGAATAAATAATACATTCGACGCAAAAAGTCTCCAACACTAAGTGGCCCGAATTCTTTTCCCTGATTATAACTACGCAAATTTCAATTAAAACACGATTTTATTATTTGATAGTTGTTTTTATTATTTTTTAATTAATGTATGCGATCAAGGATAAAAATGAAACGAAGTTTAGAGTGAAGGATCAATCACCGAAAAGTTGGAGGGGGGAGGGGGGGGGGAGTAATTTTTGTGAAGAACAGAATTTTTAAGTGAAAGCTCGCAATATTCTTTGATCTTTGAGTAATTTTTGATGAGTGAGTGGATTCATGTGGGGGTTTGTTCCGTTCTTGGTGACTTTTATTTTATACCCTCATGGTAAGTTAAATTGCACCTTAAGACTACCCCCCCCCCTCCCCAACCCGCGCTGTTTTCAATACAATCGAGAAAAATTAACCGCCTGTCCTCTTCGAAAACTGCAAACGCGTCTTGCTTTGCCTTGGCCTTGTTTATTGTTGGAATAATAGAACCCTTTGTGTAATCGCAGGTGCGCTTTTAATGACGTCAGTTTTGTTTCAGATTCCAACGGACGCGGACGTCCAAATCCAAACGCGCAAAAGAGAGAGCATTCGAATGTCGCATATGCAATTCTAAATTTAAAACTCAGGGATATTTAAAGAGACACGTCATCGTGTCACACATCGGCGAGAAGCTATTGAAGTGCACCGTCTGTGACAGCGAGTTTCAGCGGGCCGGCTTCCTGGCACGACACATGCTCAAACACACCCAGGGAACATCACCGAAATGCGCCATCTGCGGTTACGAATGTACAACGCGGCATAATTTGAAGTGTCACGTACTAACACACACCGGCGAGAAGCCGTTCGGCTGCAATCTTTGCGATTTCAGGTGCCGCGTTGCCAGAAATCTCAGGCGTCACAAGCTAACGCACGCCAAAGATAAGCCGTACTCCTGCGATCTCTGCAGTCGCAAATTCAAGCTACCTCATTACTTAAAACGACACATGTTGAAGCACACCGACGAGGAACGGTTCAGATGCACTCACTGCGATCGCAAATTTCGCAACGCCTACAGCCTGAACGTTCATGTAATAAAGCACAAGGGCGAGAAGCCTCTCGCTTGCAATCTGTGCGATTACAAGTGCCGGGCAAGAGAATCCTTGAGACTGCACAAGCTAAAACACACCGGCGATAAGCTTCTTCGCTGCGAGATTTGCAATTACAAGTGCGTGTACAAGAGGAACCTGGCGGTGCACGTCTTGACGCACAGCGACGAAAAACCATTCGGTTGTGACCTCTGCGATTATAAGTGCGCGCAAGCCGGACGCTTGAAACAGCACAGGTTGACGCACGGCGGCGAGAAGCCTTTCGCCTGCGACCTGTGCGATTACAAGTGCCGGCGGAGAGACTGCTTGAGACTCCACAAGGTGAAACACACCGGGGATAAACCGTTTTGTTGTAAGATTTGCGACGTCAAGTGCCCGCACGAGAGGAGCTTGAAAAAGCACATGCTGATACACACCGGCGAGAAACCGTTCGGTTGTGACGTTTGCGATTATAAAACCGTAAAGGGGACGAATTTGAAAAAACACAGGTTAACACACACCGGCGAGAAACCCGAAAGAACGCTTGAAAAAAGCACAGATTAACGAAAAGCTATTTAAATGCGATTGCTTTTGCCAAATATTTGAGAAATACACACCAGAGCTATTTTTTTTAAATTCCTTATTAAAATAGGCAATGATTTCAATGTTTTTTTTTTTTTTTTAATTTTAAGACAATGATGGTTACTTACAACTGACACAACCTGTATATACATATAATATAAGGTAGAATTAGATACTAATTGTAAGTTACATTAAACGTAATAATAAACAAACCTCATTATTTAGGAAGTATAAAAATTTTGCAGCAGTCTTTTCGGGGGGTGGGGTGGGGGCCTTGTTTACTGTCAGAACGATAGTACTCTTTGTGTAATCACAGGTGCGGTTTTATTGACGTGAGTTTTCTTTTCAGATTTGAATGGACGCCCAAGTCCGAACCTGCACAGGAAAGTGCATTTGAATGTCGCGTTTGCAGTTCTGTATTTAAAACTCAGGGGTATTTAAACAGACATGTGATGACACACGCCGACGAGAAGCTATTGAAGTGCACTGTTTGCAACAGCGAATTTCGGCGCGCCGGCTTCCTGGCACGCCACATGCTCAAACACACCCAAGGAACTTCGCAGCTGAAATGTGACGTCTGCGGTTACGAATGTGACACGCGTCAAAATTTGAACAAGCACGTACTAACACACACCGACGAGAAACCGTTCTGCTGCAACCTCTGCGATTACAGCTGCCGAGTCGCCGAAAACCTAAAGTGCCACATGTTAACGCACACCGACGACAGGCCGTACTCCTGCGTTCTCTGCAACTGCAAGTTCAAACGACTCCCCTACCTAAAGCGGCACATGCAGAAGCACACCGACGAGAAACGGTTCAGGTGTGCTCACTGCGATCGCAAATTCCGCAACGCGTACGGCTTGAAGCTTCACGTGATGAGGCACACGGGCGAGAACCGTTTTCACTGCGCGATCTGCGATTTTCAGTGTCGATACAAGGTGACCTTGAAACAGCACGTGTTTAAGCACACGGGCGGGAAACCGGACGAGAAGCGTCTGGCTTGCGACCTGTGCGATTACAAATGCCGAGCGGGCGATGCTTTGAGAGCGCATAAGCTGAAACACACCGGCGAGAAGCCTTTTAGCTGCGCGATTTGCAGTTTCAAGTGCATATACAAGAAAAACCTGGCGGTGCACGTCTTGACGCACGGCGACGAAAAGCCGTTCAGTTGTGACCTCTGCGATTATAAATGCGTGCAAGCCGGAAGCTTGAAGCGGCACAGGTTGAGACACAGCGGCGAGAAGCCTTTTGCTTGCGATCTTTGCGATTACAGGTGCCGGCATAGAGATTCTTTGAAACTGCATAAGGTGAAACACACCGGTGGTAAACCGTTTAGTTGTAAGATTTGCAACGTCGCGTGCCTGCACGAGAAGAGCCTGAAAACGCACATGTTAAAACACCTGACCGGCAAAAACCTTTTGAGTTGTGAACTTTGCGGTTACAAATCCCGAAGCAAAGAATTATTAAGACGGCACATGTTGGTGCACACCGGCGAAAAACCGTTCGGTTGTAACCTTTGCGATTACAAATCCCGCAGCAAAGAATCATTGAAGCGGCACACGTCGGTGCACACCGGCGAGAAACCATTCAGCTGTGAACTTTGCGATTACCAAAGCGTGGACTCCGGAAACTATAAGAGACACTTGTTAAAACATACCGGCGAGAAGCCTTTCGCCTGCGATCTTTGCGATTACAAAAGCCGGAAGAACGCGAGCTTGAAAAAACACAGGCTAACAACACATCAACGAGAAGGCATTTGAATGCTGGCGAACACGATTTTATTACTCAATAATTGTTTCTATTATTGTAAATAAATGTATGCGACCGAGAATAAAAATGGATCGAAATTTGGGGTTGGGCAATCGTAAAAAAATCGTTTCTTATCGGTTTTCTTTAAAAAAAAAAAAAAAACATCGCGAATAAAATTTTTCTTCTGAAACGGTACTATACAGTGTCATCCAAAACTGCACTCTTAAATTTCGCATCCCATTTTTACCTGGGGGTATCAAAAGTTAGAAGAAGCACAGATTAATACATCAACGAAAAACGATTTAAACGATAAACGTTTGAGAAAGCATTATTTAATAAATGCTTTTGTGACTTTAAATAATTGATTGCGACCAAGAAAGAAAATGCATCGAAATTTGGGGTTAAGGTTTAATCGCAGAAAAATGGTTTCTCATCGAATTTTCAAGGACAATATTGCGCGAATAAAATTTGCCATCTGAAAGAGCACTATACAGTGTCATCCAAAACTGTACCTGTACAATTTCGCATCCCACTTTTAAATAGGGTATCAATAGTTCGCGCGTTGTAAAATAATTATGTAAATATAGTACTTCATATAATAGATGACGGAAATTCTATTTTTTTATTTTCTTCCATCCCGAAATTATTTCCGAGAAACACTTGTCTCGGAAAATAAAAAAATAATTTGAGGCGTACAGTTGAACTAATCCTGTACCTTAAACAAAAGCTAAATTCGAAAATGGCGTTTAATTTATTTTCTGATGTTGCCTTCCTGGGTTGGCCTTGTATGTACAACTCTCCATTAAGCTTCTCGTCCCAACTTATCCGTGATCAGAACCTTTTATTAAAGTCGGTTTTGTTTCAGTTTCCGAGGGACCTCCGAACCTGAAACGGCAGAGCAAGAAACACTCGAATGTCGCATATGCGGTTCTAAATTTGAAACTCAGGCGTATTTTAAAAGGCACGCTATGACACACGCCGACGAGAAGCAGTCGAAATGCACCGTCTGCAATTACGAGTTCCGGCGAGCCAGCTACCTAGCCGGTCACATGCTCAAACACGCCCGGGACACCTCCCTCAAGTGCGACATCTGCGATTTCAAATGCATTTCACCTCAATACATGAAGCGACATCTATTAGTTCATAAAGACGGGAAGCCCTTCCGCTGCAACCGTTGCGATTACAAATGCCGAAGCAAGGAACTCATGAAAGCGCACAGGTTGAGCCACACCGGTGATAAACCGTTCAGCTGTGACTTTTGCGATTACAAATGCGCAAAACCCTCGGGATTGAGGGACCACAGATTAATACACACCGGCGAGAAACCTTTCGCTTGCGATCTATGCGATTATAAATGTCGGCATTCCGGAGCCCTGAACAGGCACAAGCTGACGCACACCGGGAAGATCAGGATCAGAAGATTCGGCTGTAATTTTTGCGATTACAAAACCGCGTACTCCAGAAACTTGAAGACACACAAATTAAGGCACACGGGCGAGAAGCCCTTCGCTTGCGATCTTTGCGATTACAAATCTCGCACGCGAGAGTCCTTGAGGCTGCATACGATAAGGCACACCGGCGAGGAGCCTCTGCGTTGCGCGATTTGCAATTACAAGTGCATACAGAGGGAGAAATTGGAGCTGCACTTCTTGACGCACAGCGGCGAGAAACCGTTAAGTTGTGATCTTTGCGATTATAAATGCGTGCAACCGCACAATTTGAAACAGCACATGTTCAAGCACACCGGCGAGAAACCTTTCGCTTGCGATCTCTGCGACTTTAAGTGCCGGTATGGAGTATCTTTGAGAGAGCATAAGCTGCGACACAGCCGTTCTGTTGTACCGTTTGCGATGCTAAATTCGTGAGCAAGAGTAACTTGAAACAGCACAGTTTAACACACACCGGCGAGAAACGATTCGGCTGCAATCTATGCGATTACAAGAGCGTGTTCGCTGCAAGCCTCAGGAACCACTTGTTGAGGCACAGCGCCGGGAAGATTTTCGCTTGCGATCTTTGCAATTATAAGTGCCGGAAGGACGCCATTTTGAAAAAGCATAAATTAACGCATGGACGGAAAACTGTTTAAATCCTGCGAAAATGTTAACTTCCCGAATGTTTGAGAAAGCATAGGATAAGACACACCGGAGCTAAGCCAAGCACACAATATAAAATTTCTTAATAAAATGTTAAAACAAAAACAACCCCTAGTTCTTAAACATTGCGCCTTCTGTGCGCCGCCACTGCTCATCAGCTGTCTTGATTCTTTAACAGAAGATCGTATTTAGAAGTTTCAAATTAATTCTACTCTTTCCGATCACAGGATTTTTTAATTTTTACCGCTCCAGTTTTTTTTTTTTCTCCTCGAGCTTTCAGTTTATAGGGTTAAGATAACTTAAGCTATTCTTAGGCCCATTGCAGTTTACTTTTCTTCAAGGTTTAGATGGAAGACCACATGAGTGAACCCCAACCTTAAGGTTCCCGTTTATATTGTAATAATTTCTGTAATCTTTTGATAGTAGTAATTGTGTCTTGTGTTGCTGCTTTATTATTGTTATTAGTGTATTATTATTATTAAAGGAGGTTACGATTTCTTTGTTTTTTTGTATGACTCCATAGGTCCGGAGGAAGGGGGTCCTTATGCGAATGAGTCATTGGCGCCTCCTTCTTTAAAATGCAACGTGTTTCTAAAGACCTCCTTCATAAGTCGACCTTCTTACAAAATATATCGTTTTTAAAAAAAAAGTACCTACTACCTACTTCCATAGTTGCCAGATCTTTTTTAATTTGAAAATCTCCTTTATTTTTCGTAAGTTTGCGTTAAAAAATCAATTTCAACAAATTTTTGTTCAACCATTTTGTAATGCTATTCATTGTTTTTCTTTTTCTTTTTTTTTTCTTTTAACTTCGCTTGCCCGATTACGTTTCTGTTTTTCTTTTAAATTTACTCTCTTATTATTTAATTTGTTTCTCGTTTACTTTTTGTTTCCGTTATTCATCGTTCTGTTTCTTGGCCGATCGACTTTTGTTTTAGCTTTGCCGATGTAATGGAAGACGTTCCAGATTGCGGTTCAATTTTTTTTTTTGGGCGGCTTTGAATCCATCTTTTGTTTCTCTTTTTTTAAACACTTATTTGTTTTTCGTTCGCCTTTCGTTTTCTCGTTACTCATCGTCTTTTTTTTCCTTTGGCTGATCGTCTTTTGTTTTAATTTCTCCAATCAAAGACGTTCCAAATTGTGTTGGGTCCCTTAATCTGAAATTTTCATCTTTTGTTTCCCTTTTATTTAGTCATTTGTTTCTCGTTTACTTTTTGTTTCCGTTGCTCATATCGTTCCGTTTCTTGGCCGATCGACTTTTGTTTTAGCTTTGCCGATATTATGGAAGGCGTTCCAGATTATTCATTTTTTTTTTTTTTTAGGCGGCTTCGAATCTAACATTTCCATCTTTTGTTTCTCTTTTTTAAAACGCCTATTTGTTCTTCGTTCGCCTTTTGTTTTCATTACTCATCGTCTTTTTTTTTTCCTTTGGCTGATCGTCTTTTGTTTTAATTTCTCCAATCGAAGACGTTCCAAATTGTGTTGGGTCCCTTAATCTGAAATTTTCATCTTTTGTTTCCCTTTTATTTAGTCATTTGTTTCTCGTTTACTTTTTGTTTCCGTTGCTCATATCGTTCCGTTTCTTGGCCGATCGACTTTTGTTTTAGCTTTGCCGATATTATGGAAGGCGTTCCAGATTATTCATTTTTTTTTTTTTTAGGCGGCTTTGAATCTAACATTTCCATCTTTTGTTTCTCTTTTTTAAAACGCCTATTTGTTCTTCGTTCGCCTTTTGTTTTCATTACTCATCGTCTTTTTTTTTTCCTTTGGCTGATCGTCTTTTGTTTTAATTTCGCCAATGAAGACGTTCCAAATTGTGTTGGGTCTCTTAATCTGAAATTTTCATCTTTTGTTTCCCTTTTATTTAGTCATTTGCTTCTCGTTCACTTTTTGTTTCCGTTGCTCATATCGTTCTGTTTCTTGGCCGATCGACTTTTGTTTTAGCTTTGCCGATATTATGGAAGGCGTTCCAGATTATTCAAGTTTTTTTTTTGGGCGGCTTCGAATCTAACATTTCCATCTTTTGTTTCTCTTTTTTAAAACACCTATTTGTTCTTCGTTCGCCTTTTGTTTTCATTACTCATCGCCTTTTTTTTTCTTTGGCTGATCGTCTTTTGTTTTAATTTCGCCAATCGAAGACGTTCCAAATTGTGTTCGGTCCCTTAATCTGAAATTTTCATCTTTTGTTTCCCTTTTCTTTAGTCATTTGTTTCTCGTTCACTTTTTGTTTCCGTTGCTCATATCGTTCTGTTTCTTGGCCGATCGACTTTTGTTTTAGCTTTGCCGATATTATGGAAGGCGTTCCAGATTATTCAATTTTTTTTTTAGGCGGCTTCGAATCTAACATTTCCATCTTTTGTTTCTCTTTTTTAAAACGCCTATTTGTTCTTCGTTCGCCTTTCGTTTTCATTACTCATCGTCTTTTTTTTTTCTTTGGCTGATCGTCTTTTGTTTTAATTTCGCCAATTGAAGACGTTCCAAATTGTATTCGGTCCCTTAATCTGAAATTTTCATCTTTTGTTTCCCTTTTCTTTAGTCATTTGCTTCTCGTTCACTTTTTGTTTCCGTTGCTCATATCGTTCTGTTTCTTGGCCGATCGACTTTTGTTTTAGCTTTGCCGATATTATGGAAGGCGTTCCAGATTATTCAATTTTTTTTTTTAGGCGGCTTCGAATCTAACATTTCCATCTTTTGTTTCTCTTTTTTAAAACGCCTATTTGTTCTTCGTTCGCCTTTTGTTTTCATTACTCATCGTCTTTTTTTTTCTTTGGCTGATCGTCTTTTGTTTTAATGTCGCCAACTGAAGGCGTTCCAAATTGTGTTGGGTTCCTTATTTCTTAGTCTGAAATTTTCATCTTTTGTTTCCTTGTTTTTCTTTTTCTTTTTTAGTCATTTGTTTGTTTCCTATTTGTCGTTCGTTTGCTTCCCCGTGATTTTTTTTTTGTTGCGTTTAACGGGCGGTCGTCTTTTGTTTTAATGTCGAAGTTTGCAGGCGTTTTGAAATTTTCGTTTTTTTTTATCAGAAAGGCATTTTCGCACCGCTCGTTTCTTTTTTTTCTTCAACATTCGTTCGCTTTCCGTTTGTCATTTGTTTCCCTTTGATTTTTTTTTTGTTTCCGTTCATCGGCCGTCCGTCTTTTGTTTTAACTTTGCCAATAATTGGAAGACGTTCCAGATTGTTCATTTTTTTTTTAAACGGCTTTAATATAGCATTTTCGTCTTTTGTTTATTTTTTTAAAACACTTACATAACAATTGGTTTATACATTTTTATTGAAAAAAGAAAAAAAAAAGACTTGAGAAACCATATAACAAAATATTTTGCTTTTGTTTTTTTTTTTGTTCATACGTCAATTGTGCTCTATTGGTCTTCACATTCGACTGCTTCTTGTTTCTCGTTTGTTTTTCATTTATTTAATTGTAATGTCGCCAATTAAGATACAATTCTAATTCACGGCGTGCTTTTTTTTATAATCGATTTAATCGTAACCGCCGATTTTTTGTGTTTAATTTAATTTAAACTTTGTGTTTCAAGATTTAAAGATTCTAGTCGGCGTTGACGAGTTGAAAGAATAATTCTTGGAACAGGTCAATTTTTATTTTTAATGCCGCACATTACAAAGAGGTTTCTTTGACTTTTTTATTATTTGTGGAGGGGGGGGGGCGGGCGGTGAAACAACCCCTAGCTATATTTTTTTTAATGGAAGGGTACGTAGAGTATTATTTTTTCTTAAAGATTGTGTTCAGCTTGGAATACAACTACGTTTCTGAAAAGGGAAAAAATAAAAATAAAGTTTTTTGCTAAAACTGTTTTTAATGTTAAAAATTCCTCCAAAAACTCCATTTTTCTGTTATTTAATGAGAAGACATGGCATTCCATGCGTCGAATTGTTGCGATCAGCCAATAGATGGCGCTGCCAATACACTATTTAGCTAACTTAAAAAAAAAAAGATTGGTAATACTGAGTTTTCTGACGTTCTCGGCTATTTTGAATGGGCAGTAAAAAAGAAACCACTCAAAATAGCTGAGAACGCCCGAGAACCCAGTATCACCAATCTTTTTTCTTTTTTTTTTTTTGAAGTTAACTAAATAGTGTAGTGGCAGCGCCATCTATTGGCTGATCGCAACAATACGACGTATAGAATGCTACTTCTTCTCATCAAGTAACAAAAACCTAAAGTTCCTAAATTTTTAATGTAAAAAAGGTTTTAGAAAGAAACTTTATTTTTATTTATTTTTTTTCCCTCTTACTGTTTAAGAAAAATAAAAAAAGATAGAAACGTAGTTGTATTCCAAACTGAACAAGCTTTAAGTAAGAAAAAAAAAATTACCCCCCACGTAAACTGAGCTGAATAACTGAAAAATAACAAAAACTTTATTATTTTCAACTTTAGAGAAAAATATTATTCTTTATAAAATCTGGTTTTCTCTAAAAAAAAAAAAAAGAAAACTGAAAACAAAAGAATCTATCTTCGTTTTTGTTGCTTGCTTGAATTGTTGCTCTCCTAGATTTATAACTGTAACTATGTCCATTGTTACAAAATAAATATCTATCTATCCCCTCCCCCCCTACCCCGCCCCCAAATTACCATTACCAACCCAACTTATCCATTACCAGAACGTGCGTGTTATTAAAGTCAGTCTTGTTTCAGTTTTCGACGGACCTCCAAAACTGAAACCGCAGAAGAAAAATCATTGGAATGTCGCATATGCAATTCTAAATTTGAAACTCAGGCGTGTTTCAAAGCGCACGTCATGACACACGCCGACGAGAAGCAGTTGAAATGCACCGTCTGCAATCACGAGTTCCGGCGAGTCGGCGGCCTAGCACGTCACGTGCTCAAACACGCCCGGGACACCTCGCCCCTCAAGTGTAACATCTGCGATTACGAATGCGCCACGCGTCAGTACTTGAAAAGGCACGCGTTAACACACACCGACGAAAAGCCGTTCAGCTGCGATCTCTGCGACTACAAGTGCCGAAGCAAGGAACTGATGAAAGTGCACAAGCTAAACCACACCGGCGACAAACCGTTCAGCTGTAAGATTTGCGACGTGAAGTTTCTGACGAAGAAGAATTTGAAACAGCACGTATTAATACACACCGGCGAAAAACCGTTCGGCTGTGACCTTTGCGATTACAAAACCATCAACGCGGGAAGCGTGAAACGACACAGGTCAACGCACACGGGCGAGAAACCTTTCGCCTGCGATCTTTGCGATTACAAATGTCGAGCGAGAGAATCTCTGAGACTGCATAAGCTAAAACACACCGGTGATAAGCCTCTGCGTTGCGCGATTTGCAATTTCAAGTGTTCGTACCGCTACAACTTAGAAGTGCACGTGTCAACGCACACCGGCGAAAAACCATACAGTTGCGACCTCTGCGATTATAAGTGCACACAAGCCGCGAGTTTAAAACAGCACAGATTAAGACACACCGGCGAGAAACCTTTCGCTTGCGATCTCTGCGATTATAAGTGCCGAGATTCCGGAAACTTGAAGAAGCACATGTCGGTGCACACCGGCGAGAGGCCGTTCAGTTGCAATCTTTGCGATTACAAGAGCGTATACTCCGGGAACCTGAAGGCGCATAAATTAGTGCACACCGGCGAGAAGCCTTTTGCCTGCGAACTCTGCGATTTCAGGTCGCGAAGGAAGGAATCTTTGAGACTGCACACGCTGAAACATACGGGCGAGAAGCCTCTGCGTTGCGCGACTTGCAGCTTCAAGTGTACGTACAGGTATAATTTGGAAGTGCACGAGTTAACGCACACCGGCGAGAAACCGTTCAGCTGTGACCTGTACGATTATAAATGCGCGCAGGCCGGAAGTTTGAAGCAGCACATGTTGAAACACGCCAGCGAGAAACCGCTGGCCTGCGATCTCTGCGATTTCAAGTGCCGGCACGGAGCGTCTTTGAAACTGCATAAGCTGCAGCACGGCGGTGATAAACCGTTTGGCTGTACGACTTGCGATGCTAGATTCGTAAGCAAGAAGGCCTTGAAGCAGCACGTTTTGATACACACCGGCGAAAAACTGTTCGCTTGTGATGTTTGCAATTACAAGAGCGTATTCGCCGGAAACCTCAAGAGACATTTGCTGAAGCACACCGGCGAGAAGACTTTCGCTTGCGATCTTTGCGATTATCAATGCAGAAAGAACGTGACCTTGAAGAAGCACAAGTTAGCACACGAACGGAAAACTGTTTAAATGTGGTTCTTATGATTGTAAACATTGACTTGCCAAACATTTTGAGAGAACAATGCATTCATTCAATTACAGTTAAAACTAAAGGCGGCTATGTTTTTTTTCTTTTCTATGATTCAACCAGTGGCGTAGTAGTGGGGGTTGCAGGGATTGAAAAGCAACCAGGTTCCAACAAGCCTTTATGATATTAAAATAGTTCGAAGCCAAGAAATTAAATTACTTGTCCGGCAAACAAGTAATAACTGATTTTTGTTTTATTACCAGGGAAAAGAATTAGGGCCACTTTCTTCTGCGAACGGTCCGAACATTTAATTAATCCGACTCTATCCAATCCAGCCTCGCCCACAATAATTTCTGCGCAGTCCGAACGCTCGCCTTGCACTTCTCCCCGCCCACTCAATAATAATTCGATGGATGCATCGCAGCCACCAAACGGTGGCAGGTCGGCTTAAAAGGCGTCCAGAACTATGCGGCCCGAATTCTCTTCCCCGCTTATTACTCTTGGAGTTACTCTTATAGTTAGATAATTAACACGACGTCAAGGTTCAAAAATTCAAAAAATAAACTAGATTTTGGTGCAATGGGAAATAAAAACTCTCCGCCTGATCCCACCGCTGCCACCAAAGATGTAGCAGACGGATTAAACAATGATACAACGTGCTTTAATTTTTCTTCGCGCATATAATGAAGTGTCACACGTACTTCCGCACACTTGCTTGACTACTCTAAATTCAGCCGCCCTGTCGCTTGTGAATGATGAGTGACTCCCAGTAAAATTTCGCAACTCGGGGACCTTGACTTCTAGTTACGCCACTGGACACTACAGTTATGGACAACCATTCTCTGATCTTGCATTGCGTGTCGCCAACTTTACAACAGAAATCACAACTTATGTTAGTCAGGAATTCGTTTGAACTAAATTAAGAATAAATTTACTTAAGTATCATGATAGAAGAAATAATGATGTAAAATGGACGCCCGCAACTCCCGACTCATTATCTTAGGCTCAACTCCTGCGCATTACATCATAAACTCAAATTAGTTTGATTATGCGGAAATCGGCTCACCCAAATCATATAACTATCGCCCGTTTAGGACTCCTAATCAGTTCGATAACTGACCTTGCGGCAGTGAGCGAGCCTATTTTTTAATCAAGTGTAAGTGTGGCTTCTCTTCTCATGTAATTTATATTTGAAATTCTAATAAATGTTTTTTTTTTTATTGTAATTACTAATCCTGAGTGTGGCCGTCAAGCCCTAAGTAATCGTTTCTTGAAATTTCAAGTTAACTTCTAGTGCTTCACGTCGCCTTGAGCTCGCGCCGAATCAGCATCCGCAACCTAAAAATACTCCGGTGCACACGAGCTCCGCTGGCTCCGGGAATCATACATAACCCAGACGCCGATGAAAGCCAAAATAATTTTCTTTAGCTCTTGAAATGTTGCCTGCCTGAATACAAAGGGTTGGTCGTTCGTTGATTGGGCGGCGGCAGAGCGCAGCTTAGGCTGAACCCCACCAACAAAAACAAAGACGTTTATAATTATTATTATTATTAACTGTACTGTTTTGTTTCAGATTTCGAAAGGCTTTCAAATCCAAACCAGCAAAGAAAAAAGCATTCGAATGTCGCATATGCAATTCCAAATTTAAAACTCAGGCGTTATTAAAAATGCACGTCATGACACACGCCGACGAGAAGCAGTTGAAATGCGCCGTCTGCAATTACAAGTTCCGGCGAGCCGGCTGCCTAGCACGGCACGTGCTCAAACACGCCCGGGACCCCGTCATGCTCAAGTGTAACATCTGCGATTTCAAAAGCAGGACACGTCACTACTTGAAGCAACACGTATTAATACACACCGATGAGAAGCCCTTTCGCTGCAATCTTTGCGATTACAAATGCCGATTCACCCAGAATTTAAAGTCGCACATGTCGAAGCACACCGGCGAGAAACGGTTCAAATGTGCCCAGTGCGATAGCAAATTCCGCCACGCCCACGACCTGAAACTCCACGTGACGCGGCACACCGGCGGAAAGCGTTACGACTGCGCGATTTGCGATTTTAAGTGTCGATGGAAGGTGACCTTGAAGCGGCACGTAATTACGCACGTCAGCGAGAAACCCGACGGGAAGCTCTTTTTCGCTTGCGAGCTTTGCGAGTACAGGTGCCGCGACAGGAACGCCTTGAAGGTGCACACGGTGAAACACATCGGCGTGAAACCGTTCTGTTGTAAAATTTGCGGCGTCATGTGCCTGCACAAGAGAAGCTTGAAAGAGCACATGTTAACACACGGCGACGAAAAACCATTCAGCTGCGACCTCTGCGATTTTAAATGCGTGCAAGCCGGAAGTTTGAAACGGCACGTGTTGAGGCACACCGGCGAGAAGCCTTTCGCCTGCGATCTTTGCGATTACAAGTGCCGCCAGAAAGATTATTTGAAATTGCACAAGGCGAAACACGCCGGCGATAAGCGCTTTCGCTGTAAGATCTGCGACGCCAAGTGCCTGCACGAGAGGACCTTGAAAACGCACATGTTGATGCACAACGGCGAAAACCTGTTAGGCTGCGAACTTTGCGATTACAAGACGCGATACAAGGTTTTGTTGAAGGGGCACATGTCGGTGCACACGGGCGAAAAGCCGTTCGGCTGTGATTTTTGCGAGTATAAAACCGTGAACGCGGGAAATCTGAAACGGCACGTGTTGACACACACCGGCGTAAAACCGTTCAGTTGCGATCTATGCGATTACAAGGCCGCAGACGCTGGAACCTTTAAGAAACACAAGCTGAAGCATACCGGCGAGAAACCGTTCGGCTGTGATCTTTGCGATTATAGAACCGTAAATGCGGGGAATCTGACGCGACACAGGTTAACACACACCAGCGAGAAACCTTTCGCTTGCGATCTTTGCGATTATAGAAGCCAGAGGAACGCAAACTTGAAGAAGCACAGATTAGTACATCAGCGAAAAACGATTTAAATGACAAACGTTTGAGAAAGCACGATTTATTATTTAATAAATGCTTTTATTATTTTAAATAATTAAGGATTAATTAATTAATTAAGGATAAATCGCAAAAAAATTGTTTCTCATCGAATTTTCAAGGACAATATCGCGTGAATAAAATTTTCCATCTGAAACACACTACTATACAGTGTCATCCAAAACTGTACCTGTACAATTTCCATCCCGCTTTTAAATAGGGTATCAAAAGTTCGCTGTTTGTAAAATAATTATGTAGATATAGTAAACTAAATTAAAAAATTAATTACTACGCACTCTCCTAGAATTTCGTTTGTCACCCCACCCCTCCCTCCCCCCAACATATCCATCACCAGAACGTGCTTTTAAAATCACTTTTGTTTCAGATCCCGACGGACTTTCAAAACCGAAACGCCAGACGAAAACTCGTTCGAATGTCACATATGCAGTTCTAAATTTAAAACTGGCGCGCATTTCAAAAGACACGTCATGACGCACGCCGACGAGAAGCAGTTGAAATGCACCGTCTGCAAGTACAAGTACAAGTTCCGGCGAGCCGGCGGCCTGGCGCGGCACATGCTCAAACACGCCCAGGACACCATGCTCAAGTGTAAAATCTGCGATCACGTGTGCACCACACGTCGCTACCTGAAAGAGCACATATTAATACACACCGACGAGAAGCCCTTTCGCTGCAATCTCTGCGATTACAAGAGCCGATTTGCCCGAAACTTAAAGCAACACGTGTTGAAACACGTCGACGAGAAGCGGTTCAGATGCGCTCATTGCGATCGCAAGTTCCGCTACGCCTACGACTTAAAAGCGCACGTGATGACACACACCGGCGAAAAGCGTTTCCATTGCGCGACGTGCGATTTTAGATGCCGATCTAGGGTAACCTTGAAAAAGCATAGCTGCATACGCGCTTCTAAATGCCGGGAGGAAAAGACTTTGAAGGTAACGCACACCGACGAGAAACCGTTCGCTTGCGATCTTTGCGACTTCAGGAGCGTAAACAAGAAGAGCTTGAAAAACCACGCGCTAACGCACACCGGCGAGAAACCATTCAGCTGTAATCTATGCGATTACCGATGCACATTCAAGTACAGCCTGAAAAAGCACGCGTTAATACACACCGGAGAGAAACCGTTCGGCTGTGATCTTTGCGATTACAGGTGCCGAGGGGCCGGGGGATTGAAACTGCACAGGCGGAAGCACACCGGCGAGAAGCCTTTCGCCTGCGATCTCTGCGATTACAGATGCCGAAACAAGGAGTATTTGAAGGCGCACGTGGTGAAACACACCGGCGACAAGCCGTTTTGTTGCGAGATTTGCGGCGGCGAGTTCGCGAGCAGGAACTCCCTGAGGCAGCACACTCTGATACACGCCGGGGAGAAACCGTTCGGCTGTGATCTCTGCGATTACAAGAGCGTAAAGGCGGGAAGTTTGAAGCAGCACAGCTTGGTGCACACCGGCGAGAGGCCCTTCGCGTGCGATCTATGCGATTACAAGTGTCGCAAGAACGTGAGCCTGAAAAGGCACAAGTTAACGCATCGACGAGAAGCCGTTTAAGTGTGATTGTGTTGCAGATAGATGTACGGTCGAACGAAAAAGTAATGTCACCGCGGCAAGATGTAAACGCGTAGCTTGTCCGTTGTGGTCACCACAACAAGTAAGCGGCGGCGCTCAGGAGCGCGTGAGCCTAAATAAGTACAAATTAAAAACGTACGGGCGAGAAGCCAGCCAATTTAAATGTGACAGTTGCAAACGCATGAGAAAGTTACCCGACGCTGATAGTTACAAGCAGACATCGGAATGACATATTTTGACGTCATAAAGTTCTAATAACTGTACCATCATGAGTGTCACTGCGTACATCAATTTCAAAGTCAGAGCACCGCCGCCGCCGCCGGATTATTCCGGAAAGTATGAAAATGAATTACAAATCAAGTTTACCTCCATTTCGTATGCAAATGACGCGTTATTGATGACGTCAAAATATGTGATTCCGATCTTTAGTTATGAGGAGTGTTTGTGCAGAATCGCTGACTGATTTAAGAACGTCAAAACCGGTCGGTGGCCCATCGAAATAACGATCGATTTTAACAGTACGACTTTGATAAATGAATGCTTTTGTATTGCAAGTCGCCGCCAACTTTATAAAAAAAAGAAATTTGTACATCAGCTACTTTAATCAGGAATTCGTTTGAAAACGCTGTACAACAAGTACAATTAGAAAAAAATTATTTAAATACAAGAGTCTTTCATGTAACTCAAATTAATCCTAATACACATTCATGGGTTTGTAATTTACTATTTATAAGTATGTTTTGCATTCAATTGTTATAATTACAGGACGGAATTATGTATTTTGTTCGATTTATTTGGAACGAGGCGGCAACGAGTGTATGTGCATTGACGCCGCGTCGCTGCAGAGTTATACGTTTGCCACTTCATTTGTATTTAATCGAACAAAATATATAATTCCGTTCCCTAGTTATAATTAATAAAGCGAGGATAAAATAGTACCGATGCGGCGCACATAGTCCGATTTCGAGTGATCGCATCGACAAACACTGAGGCGTAGGGACTTTTTAATCCTCGCTTTGGTCGTTAAGTACAGAAAGCACAGGCGTACTAAAATAAACAAAATAAAACAAAAGTAAAAAAAAAACAGTTTTTTTCTCAAAATGGTATCGTTTAAACGTTACTTTACAGATGACGTCACAAGTCATCTACGCTGTCATAAGCTATTAAATCAGTGGACATTTAGCGTTCTAGGACAGTTTCCAGGGGCGGACCGTTAACTTTGGGGGCCCTGGGCTAGGCTAGCACTGTTCGGGGGGCCTACCCAATATAAATATAAATTAACTCAAGTTTGGGTTTTGGGTTTGAGACGACTCATTCGTCAATTTGTCGAAACTGATTTTTATTATTTTTTTTTCTTTTCTTAAACATGAGAAATCATAGCCAAAAGATATTTTTTTTTAATTTCAGTTGTTGCACTGAAATATAACGAGTGTTCAATTAAAAAAAAAAACCGGTCTAGATAGCCATGAATTTATTCTGAACGTCTGGCGTAGTGTTGTTCATACGACTAGCGTGAAGCGTCACTTGCATTTCTAACCTCACTTTAACTCGACGAAGACATTTCAAAAAGAAACTTTTATTATCGAATGTTTATATTAAGTATAAATATTAAAAAAAAAAAATTGCAGAAGCAGCTTTCGAGTTTTGTTGGTTAGGTTTAACCGTCATCAACTTGTCAAAGTTGAAATTCAAATGAAGTTAATCGCGACATGCGTTCCCGACAACAAAAGCCTGCTACAGCCTACTTGACCGTTTTTTTTTAATTGAACACTCGTTGCAAGCTGCTTTTGGAAGTGTGGCCGAAAATTAAATCGGATATACCATGAAATAAATCTAGAAGATGAGGATTAATTTCAAAAATTTTTTTTGTGTTCACTTTGAAATGAAAAATAGTTTCCTAAATTACTAAAAGAAAATTGCTAAACGCCACTGATTTTGAATGTCTGATAGTTTTTCAATATTTTGACAAATGCGACGTTTTTCCTTTAGTCGTGATATAGTTTTTTTTTTTTTTTTCAAATTTAATAATTAAAACTACGACGACGCGTGTTTCTAAAATAATATTATTTTATAGTATTGTTTTTATTTGTCATCAATATTAATATAATTTATTTAAAGAAAATTTCTTATTCACCGTGTAGCCGAGACCGCGGTATAAAACAGCAACAAAATACACATTAAAAAGATAAAAAAAAAATTTTTTTTTTTGGTAGATACGAAGTCATGACAAGACATTTGAAAAGGGCCAAAAATTGACAGATTTGACATTTCTCTAGCTCCATAAATGTCTGCTGGTGTATTGAATATATTTTTGTGGCTTTGCCTAGGAAGATTAAATTTTGATTTGTGCAGTCAAAATGGTTCGATCGTATAAAAGTCAAGGTTTCGGCTACACGTCCGAAAACACCCTGTATAAACATTTATGCAAAGTTTTAAAGAAAAACATGTTTCATAACAAATATCGAACAAGTGAAAAGTAAAATGTATTAGGTATTACTTTTAATAACAAACAAAGAATAAAAACAAAGGAGGTAAAAACAAAACAAAGAAAAAAATTTAATACTCCTACTAAAAGCTATTCCACCCTATCTGATCGTCACTATCATTAAAAAATGAAATTAAATCTGTGAAAGTCACATGAAAAATCAAACCGCGCGCAACTCAAATAAAAACTCAAACGAAGTGAAGAATGATGAATACAGTGTGTCCACGAATCAACTTGACAAGAGGAAAAATTTTTTTAATATGAACTTTACATTCTTTATAAAAAGTTCTGCTTCTCGAACAATTTTTTGAATTTTGAATTATAGTCTGCTTAAAAAAAATTCAAAATGTCTTAATTTTATGTGGCAGAATCAATTTTTTTTGACAGACTGTAGTTCAAAGTTTAAATTGAAGCGTTTAAGTTTCTGGAGTTTCCTGATAAGCAGAACTTCTTGTACAGAATGAGTTTTCGGTAATATTAACAAAGTGTTTCCTCTTGTCAAGTCGATCCGTGGACACACTGTATAATTATAATTTATATTTCTGAAGTCAAATTCAAAATCAAATGGCAAATCAAATAGTGCAAAGCTGTTTTTATTATTAAAAAAAAAAAAAAAACAATTCTAGGAGTCATATATTTTTTCTTTATTTTTTTTAACAGCGAAGGGGGCACTTCGATTGAACGGGGCCCCGGGCGTTCAGCCCATAAAGACCGTGCCAAAATCCGCCCCTGACAGTTTCTAATTTTCTAGGATAGTCTCTAACGTTATAGGATAGTTTCTAAATTCCTAGGATATCGTCAATTCTAACTTCGTTAATACCATTTGAAAGTTTCACTAAATTTACAAGCCAGTTAGGTGGAAAAATCCGATTGTAAACATGATTTTAAATAAGCCAGAACTAGCGAAAAATCCGCTGCTAAATTGGCAACACTGCTCGCCTCCCGTCGAATTTTCAAGAAGGCAACATCGCGCGCATAAGACAATTCCGATACAGCTCTCCTAGGTTTATACTACGCACGACTATCCTAGAATTTCCTTGTCAACGCGTCATTAAAATCACTTTTGTTTCAGATTCCAACGGCCTTCTTCAAAACCAATCATCAAAACCGAAACCGCCGAGGAAAAAACCCTCGAATGTCGCGTGTGCAGTTCTAAATTTGAAACTCAGGCGTATTTCAAAAGGCACGTCTTGACACACGCCGACGAGAAGCAGCTGAAATGCACCGTCTGCAATTACGAGTTCCGCCGAGCCGGCTGCCTGACACGGCACATGCTCAAACACGCCCGCGACACCCCGCCCCCCCTCAAGTGTAACATCTGCGATTACGAATGCGGCACGCGTCAGTACTTGAAACAACACGTGTTGATACACACCGACGAGAAACCCTTCTGCTGCGACCTCTGCGATTACAAGTGCCGCGTCGCGCAAAATTTAAAGTCGCACATGTTAACGCACACCGGAGAGAAGCCGTTCGTCTGCGACCTCTGCGATTACAAATTCAAGCGACCTGTCAGCTTAAGACGGCACAGGTTGAAACACGCCGACGGTAAACACTTCACCTGCACCTTCTGCGATCAAAGCTTCCCCTCCGCCGACCGTTTGAAACTTCACGCGACGACCCACACGGGCGAGAATCGTTTCCACTGTGCGCTTTGCGACTTCAAATGCCGCTTCAAGGTAACCATGAAGCAGCACATGTTTACGCACACGGGCGATAGACCGTTCAACTGCGAGCTTTGCGATTACAAGTGCCTACAAGCAGGGAGTTTGAAACAGCACATGCTGACACACACGCACGAGAAGCCTTTCGCTTGCGACCTTTGCGATTACAAGTGCCGGGTAAAAGAATCCCTGCGATTGCACAAGTTGAAACACACCGGCGATAAGCCTTTCCGCTGCGCGATTTGCGATTTCAAGTGCATCTACAGGAAGAACTTGGAGGTGCACATCTTAACGCACAGCGACGACAGACCGTTCAGTTGTGACCTCTGCGATTATAAGTGCGTGCAGGCCGGGAGCTTGAAACGGCACAAGTTGAGGCACACCGGCGAGAAGCCCTTCGCCTGCGATCTTTGCGATTACAAGTGCCGGCACAAGGACTCCTTGAAACTGCACATGGTAAAACACGCCGGCGGTAAGCCGTTTCGTTGTAAGATTTGCAATTCCGAATACTTGCACGAGAAGAGCTTGCGAAAACACTTTTTAATACACACCGGCGAAAAACCATTCGGTTGCGATCTTTGCGATTACAAATGCCGACAGGCCGGGAAATTGAAGCTTCACATGCTGAAACACACCGGCGAGAAGCCTTTTGCTTGCGACCTCTGTGATTATCGCTGCCGAGAGAAGGAATATTTGAAAGTGCACAAGGTGAAACACAGCGGTGATAAACCGTTTTGTTGTGAGATTTGCGACGGAAAGTTCGTGAGCAGGCACTCCTTGAGGCAGCACGCTTTAATACACACCGGCGAGAAACCGTTCAGCTGTGATCTCTGCGATTACAAGAGCGTCAAGGCCGGAAACTTGAAACAGCACAGCATAGTGCACACCAGCGAGAAGCCTTTCGCGTGCGATCTTTGCGATTATAAGTCCCGTAAGAACGTGAGCCTAAAAAAACACAAGTTGACACATCAACGAGGAGCCGTTTAGATGTGGTGGTATTGCAGATGTACACTCGACCAAAAAAGTAATGTCACCCCAGCGAGATTTATTATCCATCCGTCGGTCACCGTGACAAGTAAGCGGCGCTCAGAAGCGATTAGGCCGCAACTTAACTTTTTAACTGCGGTGACATTCCTTTTTGTTCTGAGTGTACGTGTAACTCAAATAAATCCAAATACAAGGCCACGGATTTGTATTTATTCACAAGTACAGCCGCGAGCATTAAATTTTAGTCGTCACTGTCAATCTGTCAATTAAAACGTCCCGTCCGTTTAATTACAGAAATTAAAAAAAAATCAAAAAAATATTCTATTTTTCAGCAAAAAGAGTATCGAAAATAAATGGAAATTGAAGCGATCGTCTTTTGTTTCTGAAATGTATTTATTTATTTGTTGTTTGTTGCTTGGGCAAATGACATTCTATATGTATTTTTTTTTTATTTTTTAGCAACATCGATTGTTTTTTTCATTGTTTTTTTTTTGTTTTATTTTATTTATAAAAAATTTTACGTTTTTTTTTCTCAGACTGACTTTGTCCGTTCCAGGTTTAGGTTTTTTTTTAATTTTGACTGATTTTTTGCGATTTTGTAAGTTTAAGCGATCGTTTTTGTTTTAGAAAATTTATTTATTTTTTTTTGTTTTTTGCTTGCGCAGGAAACATTCTATGTTTATTTATTTTTTTCATTTTTAGCAACATCGTTCGATTGTTTCTTTATTTTTTGTTTTATTTTATTTTTAAAATTTTTCCGATTTTTTTCTCAATTTGCCTTTGCCCACTCCAGGGTTAGTTTTTTTTTTTTTTTGAAATTTTGACTGATTTATTTGTTGCGCAAGTTTAAACGATCGCTTTTATTTCTGAAAATTGTTGTTTTTTTTTTAATTTTCGAACGAGACTCCTTGCCAAGGTACCTCCAATAGTGTCTTCAATTGTTTTTATTTGATCCATATTCTTATTTTAAAAAAATAAAGCGTTCGAATTTCGTTTCTGAAATTTATTATTTATTACTTGTTTGTTTGTTGCTTGCGCAAATAACATTCTGTTTATTTTTTATTTATTTATTTTTTCGTTTTTTAAAGACATCGTTCGATTGTTTTTTTCATTGTTTTTGTTTTGTTTTGTTTTATTTGAAAAATTTTTCCAATTTTTTTCTCAGTTTGCCTTTGTCCACTCCAAGGTTAGGTTTTTTTTTAAATTTTAAGTGATTTTTTTGTTGTATAAGTTTAAGCGATCGCTTTTGTTTCTGAATTTCGTTGTTTTTTCCCCCAAATTTTCAGACATGAATTCTTCCTAAGGTACCTCCAATTGCATTTTCGATTTTTTATTGACTCGACTGATTTTCTTATTTTGAAAAAAATAATTAAAGCGATCATCTTTTGTTTCTGAAATTCGAATTGTTTTTTTTTCCTCTTCTTTATTTTTCGTTCGTTTTTTCTGTGTTCTTTTTTTCATATTTTTTAAGAACATGATTCGATCGTCTTTTGTTTTTTTCTCTATTTACGTTTTGTTAATTTTTCTGATTTTTTTTGTTTTTTTTTGTCTATTTACATTTTGTTAATTTTTCCAATTTTCTTTTACCAATTCACCCCCGGTTTCAGTTAGCCTTGTTTTAATTTTTTTTTCATTTTATTTAGAAACGTGGTTCGATCGTCTTTTGTTTTTTTTTTTCTACTTACATTTTGTTAATTTTTCCGATTTTTCTTAACCAATTCACCCCCGGTTTCAGTTAGCCTTATTTTAATTTTTTTTAAAATTTGATTTAGAAACATGGTTCGATCGTCTTTTGTTTTTTTTTTTCTATTTACATTTTCTTAATTTTTCCGATTTTATTTTACCAATTCACCCCCGGTTTTAGTTAGCCTTATTTAAATTTTTTTTTTTTCATTTTTTTTAGAAACGTGGTTCGATAGCCTTTTGTTTTTGTTTCTTTTTTCTATTTACATTTTGTTAATTTTTCCGATTTTATTTTAACCAATTCTCCCCCGGTTTCAGTTAGCCTCATTTTATTTTATTTTATTTTTTTTTTCATTTTATTTAGAAACGTGATTCGATCGTCTTTTGTTTTTGTTTTCTTTTTTTTTCTGTTTACATTTCCTTAATTTTTCCGATTTTCTTTTACCAATTCCCCCCCCGAGCTTTATTTTTATTTTTTTCTTATCTTTTCTTATTACTGAGTTTTATTGTTTAACCATAATCGATATTTTTAATTTTCATTAAAAATGAGAATATGTTTGAAAGCGACGTCTCTCTTCATTTTTCTGTTTTTATTTTATTTTTTTTAATTTATGTCTTGTACAGTGGGTACCAATTTTTTGACAACCAATGACGACCAAAATTTATTGCTCGTCGCCGTACGTTTTGCATTCTATTGTTATTAAGTAATAATAAAGTGCGTGAACATTTTTATATTTTGTATTAAAGAATAATAATATTATTTAGAATGTTTTTTTTTATATAAAATTTTATTGACCAAGACTCTTTTGTAATTATTCGAAACGACACGATGCATTAAAAAGAAAACCTTGAGTAATATGTCCGGCAAACGCTGACTTTGTATCATACGATTTTCTATTAAAATATATTTTACTAATTAACAATAAATGTTTTTATTAATTTATTTAAATAATAAACGGAGGCGGCACGAAAACAACTACGGTTTAAAGATTAACTTATTTCTAAACGAATTTTCAAGGACAATAAAAATATTCCTTCCGAACTTGTACTATACAGGGTCATCCGAAATTGTACTATATAGGGTCACCCGAAACTTCTACAGAAAATTTATTATTTAAAAAAAAAAAAAGTTTTTTGATTACCTCACGCTGCGGATCCGTACTCTTTGGTAATTGCTAACTTTAGTAATTAGTAATTTAGGTGAGTTCTTACATTGTGAGGTGCTTCAAACTCGGCCATAGCCACCTGAAATTCTAAAAGACAGTTTTGTTTCAGATGCCAATCGACTTCTAAATCTGAAGCATTCGAATGTGGTATATGTGCCTTTAACTTTAAAACTGAAGGATATTTAAAAAAACACGTGATGAAACATGCCGACGAGAAACAGTTGAAATGCACGGTCTGCAACTGCACGTTCGGGCGAGCCGACTTTTTGGATCGGCACTTACTAAAGCACGCTCGGGAAACCCTGCTCAGCTGTGACCGTTGCGATTACAAATGTGGAATACGCCGAAATCTAAAACGGCATATGCTGACACACACCGGTGAAACGCCTCTCGAGGAGAAGTTCTTCTGCGCCCTCTGCGGTTACAAATGCCGCCTGCCCGAAAGCTTAAAGCGGCATATGCTAACGCACACCGCGGAGAAACCGTACTCCTGCGAGCTATGCGGCCACGAATTCAAGCGACTTCTTTACTTACGACGACATATGTTGAAACACACGCACGAGAAACAGTTCAGTTGCACTCCTTGCCGATTCAAATCCCGCTCTGCCGACGGCTTAAAACGTCATGTAATGAAGAAGAAGCTTCTTCGTTGCGCCGTTTGCAATTACGAATGCCTGCACAAGCAAACCTTGGAGCGACACGTGTCAACGCACACGGACGAGAAACCGTTTACTTGCGATCTATGCGATTACAAATGCCGACGAGCCGAAAATTTAAAGCGACACGGTTTAATACACACCGGCGAGAAGCCACTCGCTTGCGATCTTTGCGATTACAGATGCAGAGACGCCGGAGCTTTGAAAACGCACAGGTTTATACACACCGGCGAGAAACCGTTCGCGTGCGAACTTTGCGGGTATCAATGTCGAGTGGCTGGAAACTTGAAGAAGCACAGGTTAATACATACCGATGAGAAGCCTTTCGCTTGCGACCTCTGCGATTATAAATGTCGGCGTGGCGCAAGGTTAAAGGAACATAAACTCACACATCAGCGATAACAAGAGCGTAAATGCCGAACATTTTAAAGAAAAAACAAAAAAAAAAACTTCAGTTGACATACACCGGCGAGAAACCTATTTCTCAAATAACTTGAACTGTCAAAAGTCAAAACTCGGATTTGTTGCAATTTTTTATTCCCGAAAGTTTGGAGTTTCTCTTTTGTGATCCTCCTGTTCCCGGTCGTGAATGAAATAGTATATACACGTCAATCGGAACTATACAGATAAGCTTTTATGTGTTTTGGAATAGTTTTCTAAGAAAGACATCGCGGGTAATAAACTTAAAACTGTTGAATTTAATTTCGTTCTCACTTTTCCTTTTATTTTCACGTTTTTTTTTCTCGTCGCTGAACTTTTTCATTTTTCATTTTTGTTTCAGATGGCAACGGATCTCTCAATCTGAAATTATGAGCGACAGTCGAAAACGTGGTTCTAAATTTAAAGCGCAAAGCCGTTTGGCGGATCACTTGCTGACACGTACCGACGAGAAGTCGTATAGATGCGTCATATGCGATTATAAGTGTCGAAAATCCAGTGACCTGAATAGGCATATGTTGGTACATACCGGCGAGAAACCGTTCGCCTGTGACCTTTGCGATTACAAAAGCGGACAGCGCGGACATTTGCAGCGACATAGGTTAACACACACCGGCGGTACGCCGTTCGATTGCCCCGAATGTGATTCTAAATTTAGGACGCAAAGACGTTTGGCACAGCACTTGCAGGCACACGCCTACGAGAAACCGTTCAGGTGCGTCGCGTGCGATTACGAATGTCGAAAGTCCTGGGATCTGCAAAAGCACGTATTAATACACACCGGCGAGAAACCGTTCGGCTGCGATCTTTGCGACTACAAGGGCAGACAAAGCTGGCATTTAAAGCGACATATGTCAACGCACACCGATGATAAGTCATTTCGTTGTCCTAAATGCGGTTCTAAATTCAAAACGCAGGGCGACTTAGCGGATCACTCGCTGACACATACCAAATAGAAGTGATTTAGATGCGCTGCGCTCCATTATGAGGCATGTGCTGAAACACACTAGCGAGAAACCGGTCGGTTGTGATTTTGCGATTACAAATGCGGACAAGACGGACATTTAAAACGAGATAGTTTAACGCGTACTGGTGATAAGCCGTTTTGTTGCAAGATTTGCAATGTCAGATCCCTACACGAAGAGGCCTGGGCGCAGCACATGGAAACACACACCGGCGAAAAACCGTTCAACTGTAATCTTTGCGTTTGTAAATGCGGACGTGCCGGAACTTTGAAACGACACACGTTGACACATACCAGGGAGAAATTCTTCGCTGGCGATTTTTGCAACTACCGTTTTTTTTTTGCGCAAGTCAGTGTCAAAAAGAATCTCGAAACGAAACAGCTCATATTAAAACAAAACACACTCGTAAGAAACCATTCACTTGTAATTTTTGGATTGCGAAAATGCCACCAATCCGAAAATGTGAAACGCTGACGCATACCGACGAGAAGCCTTTTCTAAATAGTTGTGATTTTCTGATTAGGTATTTGTAATATTTATCTTTCGATTTTGACAAAAAAAATATATACATTATTTTTAGAACATTCGAGCTTTCTTTTTTTTATCTCCACCCCCCACCCCCCCTCTCCCAAGCCGATGTGGGCTAACGTAATAAACGAGTCGTAAGTAATTAGTCGTTCCTAAACATTGATATTCTCTCCAGAATTTCAGAGAAACTCCGTTTCGAGCTCTGAGCGTTCCTAGCAATTTACGAAAAAATCATCAAGAAATAAGGCTTTTCCGCAAAAATATAAATTTTTAAAACTTACCCCTTAGGGTGTGTTAGTAACGCATGTAACAAGTTACTCTTCCCAGCTCCCGATCGCCCTTAGGTGGGTTAGTAGCGTAAACAAAATGTTACTTTTGCCCGCTCCCGATCGCCCTTTGATGAGTCAGCAACGCAAAAAAATGTTACTGTTTCCCGCTCCCGATCGCCCCGTAATGATGTCGCGTTTACTTGAACATCCCAAAAGAATGCTATGATGTCTGCAATTATTGCAAAAATGTTGGAAGCCGTTGCCTATTTTAGTTTTACCTTTCCAGAATTTTGTTTCCCGTTATTGAAGTCACTTTTGTTTCAGATACCAGGGGATTTTCAAGTCGGAAACGGCAGAAGAAAGAACATTCTACTGCTACGTGTGCGGTTCCAGATTTAAAACGGAAGGATACTTAGAGCGGCACGTGGTGACCCACATGAGGTCGTACACCCCCGAGAAACCGTTTCGCTGCGCAATCTGCGACTTCAAGTGCGTATCCGCGCAAGCCCTGGAACGGCACATGTTCACGCACACCGGCGACAAACAGTTTTCCTGCGAGACTTGCAACATCAAATTCCGACACAAGCAAAACTTGGCGCAGCACACGCTAACGCACACCGACGAAAAACCGTTCAGTTGCGATCTCTGCGATTACAAGTGCAGACAGGGCGGAAGTTTGAAGCGGCACAAGTTGAGGCACACCGGGGAGAAGCCTTTCGCCTGCGACGTTTGCGATTATAAGTGTCGAGAGAAGGAATCTTGGAAGCTGCATAAGCTAACGCACACGGGTGATAAGCCGTTGTGTTGCAAGTTCTGCGGCGTGAGGTTTCGACGCAATTCGACCTTGAAGCAGCACGTGTTAATACACACCGGCGAGAAGCCGTTCGGTTGTGATTTTTGCGATTATAAATGCAGACAGATCGGTAGTCTGAAGCGCCACAGGTTGATACACACGGGCGAGAAGCCTTTCGCCTGCGATATCTGCGAGTACAGGTGTCGAGAAAGGGAATCTTTGCGACTGCACAAGCTGAAACACACCGGGGATAAACCGTTTAGTTGTAAGATCTGCGACGTCACTGTTTTGTGCAAGAAGGCCTTGAGGCAGCACGTGCGGATACACGCTGACGAGAAACCTTTCCGCTGTGATCTTTGCGATTACAGATGCGAGCAAGCCGGAAGTTTGAAGCGACACAGGTTGACGCACGGCGGCGAGAAGCCTTTCGCCTGCGAGGTTTGCGATTTTAAATGCCGAAACGCCGGAAACTTGAAGAAGCACAGATTGATGCATTGGCCGGAAGCCGTTTAAACATGGTTAATTTTGGATTTGAGGAAACGCCACGCCTCCGCAGGTCTTTCCGTTTGATTTATGACCTATGTTCTTACTTTAAAACAATAACCTGTATACATGGGGAACGCGGGATTTTCAAAAATTTTCGAATTTAATTTTTAATTTGTAGTCAATTTCCTTTTTATTTCATTTTTTTTTGTTGGAAATGTTGCCAGATCGGACATGAATTGATCAAAGTTAAGTTTGTCAAGGAAATTTTATTTTTATTTTTTATTTTTTCCCGAACAAGAAACGCCCGTGGAACACGGACCCTTTGTGTAAACGCAGGTGCGCTTCGCACATGCCTAGTATGAGATTTCAATTGTTATTTTTTCGAGAAGCTCTTAATTTTTCTTTGTAGTACTAAGTATGCACTTCACTTGTTCAGTTTATTAACAGTTGTTTATATTGTGTTTCGCAAATATTTTTTTTTTGTTAACAATTCGTTTTGAACGTGAGTTTGTGTTGTCAAATAAACAATGAATGTCGGTGACCACTAATCTCTTAAATGATAATTCAATTGTTATTTTTTCTATTCCTGAATTCCTGCGATTCAGAAATTCCCGATCGTGAATAAAATAGTATATTCAACCGAGGAGAAAATAAATGTAAGCGCGTACTTTAACTTGTAAGACAAGAATAAATTTAAATCGAATTTAATTTTCTTTTTCTTTAATTTCATTATTCTTGCCCCCCCCCTTAATTTTTTTTTTGTTGCCGCTGAACTTAATTAATTAACCATTGTTAAAACCCGTTATAACAATCAGTCTCGTTTCAGACGCCAATCTAAAATCGTGAACAACGAAGCAGCAACGCTCGAATGTCACAAAACAGAAAGCTCTTTGCTGCAGCACCTGCTGCTACACACCAGCGAGAAACCGTTCAGGTGCGTCGTTTGCGATTACAAATGTCGAATCTCCCGAGATCTGCGAAGCCACATGGCGATTCACACCGTCGAGAAGCCGTTCGGCTGCGACCTTTGCGATTACAAATGCGGAAAAGCCAGGAACTTAACGCGACACAGGGTAACGCACTCCGGCGAGAAGACTTTCGCCTGCAACATTTGCGACTTCAAGTGCGGACGCTCCGGTAGCTTGAAACGACACAGGATGATACACACCGGCGAGAAGCCTTACGCCTGCGATCTCTGCGATTACAAATGTCGCGAGAAGAAGTCTTGGAAAATGCACAGGGCGACTCACACCGGCGAAAAGCCCCACGCGTGCGATCTCTGCGATTACAGGTGCGCGCAGGCCGGCACCCTAAAGCGACACAAGTTAACGCACGACCCCGCGAAACAGTTTGCCTGCGACATTTGCGATTTCAAGTGTCGCCGGTCCGCGAACATGAAACGGCACACGCTAATGCACACCGGCGAGAAGCCTTTCGCCTGCGACCGTTGCGATTACAGGTGTCGAGACAGGAAGACTTGGAGAGTGCACAAGTTAATACACACGGGCGAGAAACCGTTCAGCTGCGATCTGTGCGATTACAAGTGCGGACAACCTGGGAACTTGAAGCGACATAGGTTGACGCATACGGACGAGAAGCCTTTGGCTTGCGATCTTTGCGATTACAGGTGTCGGGAAAGGAAGTCTTGGAAGCTGCACATGTTGAAGCACACGGGCGAGAGGCCTTTCGGTTGCGAGCTTTGCGATTACAAGTGCGGACAGGCGGGAAATTTGAAGCGACACATGCTGACGCACACCGGCGAGAGGCCTTTCGCTTGCGATCTTTGCGATTATAAGTGTCGGGTTCACGATCAACTGAAGCGGCACAAATTGACGGCACATTAATGATAAATTATGGAAGAATATTTTTATGTAATCGGAATTGATAAAACAAGTGAAAATAAACGCTTTGCTTGTTTATTGACTTTTAAATACATACACTAACACTTAAGTTGTGCCAGAAATTAAAAATTTTAAATTAAAAATTAAACAACAAATGGCGCCACTGATTTTAAATAATTGATTTTATAAATATAATTATAATCATAGCAAGTCGTGCTTTGCATTGCGCTGTTGGTATAAATGAGTAAACAAAAGAACTTCTTAAATTGAGGTTAGATTGAAGAAGAACTGTCAAAGTTTGACAACTCGGACAGTATGACCAACCGTGGTTTGAACTGCGCAGTTGGTGTAATTGAGTAATGAAAACGACTTCTTGATTTGAGGTTAGATTAAAGAAGAATTGTCAAATTTTGACAACTCAGACAGTGTGACCAACTTGACCAACTGTGTTCATTGCAGCTCAAGGCCTGCTCTAATTATAAATTTAATTTATCGAAAACAAATATCGAAAATATCGACTGACTATGATTGATTGATGTTCATTTTGTTAGATTGGCAACTGTTTTTGATGTTCATGATGTTAAGTTAATCATCTTTGATACAATTGTATTGGAAAAATAAAAGTTATTGTTACTTTAACGCTCGTGTTTTGTTTCGTTTCGTTTCGTTTTTTTCTCGAGAGTTCCTTGCTGTTATGACGCAGTACACCTGTTCCAGTGACCACCAACCAATTTACACCTGAATTTTCAATGCATTTTATCTTTATCTATTCATATTAAAACCACTACGCATACATTTATTTTTTCTTTATTTTTTCGAATGGCTATCTCTGGTTAACGGTTTGGACACTTATTTTGAATCACCCTGTATTAGAGTCAGACACTTATTTTGAATCACCCTGTAATAAAGTTTTGCGTAATATAAAAAACAAACAATCCAAAGATCGAGACATCTCATGCGAACTTTCTCAGAAACTTTTTATTTAATTTTTTTTCAATTAAATTTCTTTTTTATTTTAAATTATTTTATTTTAATTTTTTTTATTTTAAATATTTAAAACCTGCTCGTCTTGTTTCAGAGGTCAAGGAACACGTCGTACGCGTAAATCTAAATTCGAAACTGAAGGGCGTTCGGAAAAGCACGCGCCGACGCGCACCGACGAGAAGCCGCTTAGATGCGTCGTCTGCAATTATAAATGCCAAGTAGGCCAAACCTTGAACAGACACATGCTGATACACACCGGCGAGAAACCGTTGAGCTGTGATCTCTGCGATTACAGGTGCCGACTGCCCGGACAATTGAAGCGGCACGGGCTGACGCACACC
This sequence comes from Prosopocoilus inquinatus, assembly GCA_036172665.1. Classification (NCBI taxonomy): domain Eukaryota; kingdom Metazoa; phylum Arthropoda; class Insecta; order Coleoptera; family Lucanidae; genus Prosopocoilus; species Prosopocoilus inquinatus. Next base: position 49,617,298 of record CM069876.1, read on the forward strand.
GAGGTGAAGCCGTTCGCCTGCGACCTCTGCGATTATAAATGCCGGATGGCCGACACCTTGAAAAATCATAAGCTGACGCACACCGGCGAGAAACCGTTCGCGTGCGACATGTGCGATTATAAATCCCGACAGGCCGGGCCCTTGAAGGGCCACATGCTGACGCACACCGGCCAGAAGCCGTTCGCCTGCGACCTCTGCGATTACAAGTGCCGACTTGGCGGAAATTTGAAAAGGCACGCGCTGATTCACGTCGGCGGGATGCCTTTCGCTTGCGACCTCTGCGATTATAAATGCCGGACGACGGAATCTTTGAGACGGCATACGGTGACTCACACGGGCGAAAAGCCGCTTACTTGTGAAGTTTGCGATTACAAATGCTTTCGTGTAGGGGAATTGAAGCGGCACGGGTTAACGCACACCAAGGAGAAGCCGTTTGCTTGCGACGTTTGCGATTTTAAATGCAGCCTATCCAGTACCTTGACGAGTCATAAGTTAACGCATACCGGCGAGAAACCGTTTGCTTGCGGTCTTTGCGATTATAGATGCCGTCAGGCCGGAACCTTGAAAAGACATATGCTGAGGCATACCGACGAAAGGCCGTTCGCCTGCGATCTTTGCGATTTCAAGTGTCAAGTTGCCAGAACATTGAGACAACACAAATTAACTCATAGTTGTAAGATTTGCGGCGCCGAGTGTCTCTGCAGGCAAGCCTTGAAAGAGCACAAAATAATGCACACTGGCGAAAAACCATTCGGATGTGATCTTTGCGATTACAGATGTCGAAGGGCCGGCAATTTGAAAAAGCATAGGTTAATACATACCGACGAGAAACCGCTTGCTTGCGATGTTTGCGATTATAAATGCCGAGACGCCAGTAATTTGAAAAAGCATAGGTTGACACATACTAGTAAAAATCCTGTCGTTAATAGTAATACCTCCACGGGTTAGTCTTGTCAATGAGAGATGTTATTGGTTGTGGGTACTCATAAGTGAAACTTGGTCATAACTAGAGATCGGAATCACATATTTCAACGTCCTCAAAATTGTTTAAACGGACAATCTGGAAATCAGCCTGCCCCCCTCCCCTTGGACTTTCGAAATAAATCAGAAACAAAGTGGAATTTGCTTTTGTGCCACTGGCATACCTGGAGTTTAGATGTATCACCCTGTATATTGAAAGCAAAACTTTTACGCCCCATGTTTACAAAAAAAAAATTATTTAAAATCGGTCCTGATATTTTTTTTACAATCATTAATTTATCATCCAGTATATTAAAGCTGTTTAAAACTATTTCATAAAAACAATAATTGTATAAATTTATTAAATATAAATTAATTAATTAACTATAGTGTTAATTCTTTATCCTAATGCATTTTTTTGTTGTCGCGAAATTGTCAAAGCTCGTCATTACAGCCTGCTTTTTGTTTCAGATTCTCATTTAGCACCACATCCGATCTGCACACTCTGACACATACCGGCGAGGAACCATTCAGATGCGTCGTGTGCGATTTTAAATGCCGAATATCCGACGATCTGGAAAGACACATGCTAAAACACACCGGCGAGAAGCCGTTCAGTTGCGACCTCTGCGAATTCAAATGCGACCGAGCCGGAAACTTCAAGCGACACGTCCTAAGACACACCGGACAGAAACCGTTTGCCTGCGATCTTTGCGATTACAAGTGCCGACAAAGGAGTTCCTGGCAGCTGCACAAGCTAAAACACACCGGCGATAAGCCCTTTTGTTGTACGATTTGCAACTCCAAATTCCTGGCCAAGAACACCCTGAAGCAGCATCTGCTAACGCACACCGATGAAAAACCGTTCGGTTGCGACCTTTGCGATTACAAGTGCGGACGGGCCGAGCGCCTGAAACAACACAGGTTAACGCACACCGGAGAGAAACCGTTCGCCTGCGAGCTCTGCGATTTTATGTGCCGACAGCCCGGACAGTTGAAGCGACACTTGCTAATACACACCGGCGAGAAGCCCCTTGCGTGCGATGTTTGCGATTTTCGATGCCGACAGGCCGGCGAGTTGAGGAGGCACTCGTTAATTCACACCGGCGAGAAGCCCTTCGCATGCGATCTCTGCGATTTTAAGTGCCGGCAGGCCGATCATCTGAAAGCGCACGTGTTAGTGCACACCGGCGAGAAGCCGTTTGCTTGCGAACTTTGCGATTATAAATGCCGTCGCGCTGACACACTGAAATCCCATAAACTGACGCACACCGGCGAGAAGCCGTTCGCCTGCGATCTCTGCGATTTTAAATGTCGGCACGCCAGGAGCTTGAAGACGCACAAGCTAACGCACACCGACGCGAAACCGTTCGCTTGCGATCTCTGCGATTTTAGGTGCCGACATGCTGGAAGCTTGAAGACTCACAGGCTGACGCATACCGGCGAGAGGCCGTTTGCCTGCGATCTCTGCGATTTTAAATGTCGACAGGCCGGGAAGTTGAAAGGACACATGTTGATACATACCGGCGAGAAACCTTTTACATGCGATCTTTGCGATTATAAGTGCCGGCAGGGAGGAAACTTGAAGCATCACATGTTAACGCACATCGCCTAGAAGCAATGTTGCCAAGTTAGGGGATTTTAATTTGTTTTCTTCTCAAATCATTAGCCATTACCAGGGTAGGTCAAATTTGACACTTTTAAAGGGGAACCCCAGTTATCATAAACATGAATGAAACAATTTAATAAAAATTTTCTCTTCCATTTTCCTCATTTTTTCATCTGGAATTTGTTTCTGCATTTTTAAATTATTTTTTTGATAATTCCTATCATTGAGGTTATGTTTTGTTTCAGATGTCAACGGCTTCCCAAATCCAACAACAGAAGGCCGTATCGCACACTCAGAACTAAACTTATAAATGACAGATCTTTAGTAAAACACGCGTCAACACGCACCGACGAGAAGCCGTTCCACTGCGCAATTTGCAATAATTACAAGTGCAGATTTAAAAGCCAACTGAAGCAGCACGTGTGCAGACACACGCGCGAGAAGCCGTTTCGCTGCAAGATTTGCAATTGCAGGTACGCTAACACGGCGACCTTGAAACGACACGTTCTAACGCACACCGGCGAGAAGCCTTTCAGTTGTGAGCATTGCGACTACAAATCGAGACGAGCCGAAAACTTGAAGCAGCACAGGTTGAGACATACCGGCGAGAAGCCTTTTGCCTGCGACCTCTGCGATTACAAATGTCGCATTGGAAAATATCTGACGCTGCACAAGTTAAGACACACTGGCGAAACACGATTCGCCTGTCATCTTTGCGATTACAAGTGCGTGCGAACCGAAGATTGGAAACAACACGTCTTAACACATGCCGGGAAGAAGCCTCTTGCTTGCGATCTCTGCGATTATAAATGCCGGCAAGCCGCTACGTTGAAAAGACACGCGCTGGTTCACACCGGCGAGAAGCCTTTCGCGTGCAATTTTTGCGATCGGAGATTTCGAAAAAGCAGAGATTGGAAACTGCACAAGCTTAAGCACACCGGCGGAAAACCGTTCTGCTGTAAGATCTGCGATTTTGAATGCCTATATAAGAACATCTTGAAGCGGCACGTGCTGATACACACCGGCGAGAAACGGTTCGCTTGTGACTTTTGCGATTATAGGTGTCGAAGGATCGAGAATTTGAAGGAGCACGTTTTGACGCACAGCGACGACAAGCCGTTCGCCTGCGAACTTTGCGATCGGAAGTATCGGCAAGCGGGGAGCTTGAGAAGACATGTGTTGCTGCACGCCGCAGAGATGCCTTACGCTTGCGATCTTTGCGATTACAAATGTGCACAGTTGGCGAACATGAAGCGGCACGGCTTAATACACACCGGCGAGAAGCCGTTTGCTTGCGATCTTTGTGATTACAGATGTCGGGAGAGGGGAAATTTAAAACGGCATATGTTGAAACACACTGGCGATAAACTGTCTAGTTGTTAGATTTGCAACTGCAAATGTTTTAGAAACTGAATTTATTACACGCACCGACGAGAAACCATTCGACCGAGATTAGAAATTCCGATGCGCCGGAACTGCTAATTTGCTTTCTAAAATTAGGGAAAAAATGGGCAATTGTTTCAAATATGTTAAAAAAAATTGCATAATCTAAGTGAATTGTGAAAAGTTTATCACGTGTTTAATCAAAAAAAGTCTTAAATTTTTTTTTTCTTTCACTTCAATTTGTCAATCCCAGTCAGGTCAAAAAGCGATCGCAGGATGTCGCTACTTGAATTAAAAAAAAAATGGCGTTGAAGTCTTTAATATAGGCAACCAAGCAAGCAGCTGTGTTCGTTTGGTTGCCTATATTTTGTTTGGTTAAAAAAAGCATTTTGTTCACAAATAAATGCAAATCTACAGCTGGCAAACGGCCATCGAGTTTTTAAGAAGTCCTGATCATTATAATTTGTTTTCTTTGATGTTTTGAAATTTGTATTCATTATTTGGATAAACGAAATAAAAAAAAATTGCTACATTTTTGCCTGCTGACGTAACCTATTTCTTTGAAATAACTTTCTTTGGTTTATTAAGAGCCACTTACTCTCCTGAGCCTGAAAACTAACAAATACGCTTTCAGTTTTCAGTTGTTTTGAAGCGATGAAACATTTTCTTTGACTTTAGAATTTCTCAAAAGTTCAAGGACATTCTAAGCCGGAGCATGCGCACTACGCAAAAGCCTTGGCTTTTGTAATACACATGCTCTTTGGACTGCCGTCTTGAATTAGTTCTTTTATTTTGCGCGTAGTTTGGTTGTCGCCGAACTAACAACCCGTTTGTCGTTTGTTTCAGACGTCAACGTTCTGCCAAATTTGCAATGGCGAAACGAACACCTCGTCCTAAACTTAAAACCGAAAGGTCTTCAGAAAAACACACCGACGAAAAGCCGCTCAGATGCGCCGTATGCAATTATAAATGTCGAGAACCCCAAACCTTAAACAGGCACATGCTGATACATACCAGCGAAAAACCGTTCAGTTGTAATCTCTGCGATTACAAGTGTCGCCTGCTCAGACATTTGAAGCGACACGTGCTGACGCACACCAAGGTAAAGCCGTTCGCCTGCGACCTCTGCGATTATAAGTGCCGAGCGGCCGAGACCTTGAAAAGTCATAAGCTGACGCACACCGGGAAAGAACCGTTCGCGTGCGACCTGTGCGATTATAAATCGCGACAGGTCGGGCCCTTGAAGAGACACAAGTTGACGCACACCGGTCAGAAGCTGTTCGCCTGCGATCTCTGTGATTACAAGTGCCGACGTGCCGGCGATTTGGAACAGCACGCGCTGATTCACATCAGCGAGATACCTTTCGCCTGCGACCTCTGCGCTTATAAATGCCGGACGACGGAATCGTTGAGGCGGCATATGGTGACGCACATGGGCGAAAAACCGCTTGCCTGTAAACTTTGCGATTACAAGTGCTTTGGCAAAGGGGAGCTAAAACAGCACGGGTTAACACACACCAAAGAGAAGCCGTTTGCCTGCGACGTTTGCGATTTTAAATGCAGCTTGGCCAGCATCTTGAGGACTCATAAGCTAACGCACACCGGCGAGAAACCGTTTGCTTGCGGGCTTTGCGAATATAGGTGCCGCCAGGTCGGAACCTTGAAAAGACATAGGCAGAGCCACACCGACGAGAGGCCGTTCGCTTGCGATCTTTGCGATTTTAAATGTCGAGATGATACGACTCTGAAGAAACACAAGTTAACTCGCAGTTGTAAGATTTGCGGCGCCAAGTGCCCGTGCAGGCAGGCCCTGAAAGAGCACAGATTAACGCACACCGCCGAGAAACCGTTCGGGTGTGATCTTTGCGATTACAGGTGTCGGATTGCCGGCAATTTGAAAAAGCATAGGTTGATACACAGCGACGAGAAGCCGTTTGCTTGCGATGTTTGCGAGTATAAATGCCGAGATGCCAGTAATTTGAAAAAGCATAAGTTAACGCATACTGGTTAGAATCCCGTCGCTAATAATAATACCTCGACAGGTTAGTTTCGTCAATGAGAGATGTACATTGGAACATGAGTGTTCGTAAGTGAAGCTTGAACATAACTAGAGATCGGAAACACATATTTCTACGTCATCAAAGAGGTTTAAAAACAAACAATCTGAAAGTCGGTCTTTCCGCCCCCCCTCCCTCAGAACCCCTACAAATAAATCAAAAACGAAGTGAAATTTGCGATTGTGGCAATGGCGTGGCTTAAGAGTCAAGTCGCCGACTTGCAAAATTTTTATCGACGCCTTCATCGTTATACAGGGTGTAATTTAATAATTGCAAAAAAAAAAAATTGGAGGGGTTGTCCTCTAGTTAATTTTAAGGTAAAAAAACAGCTTGAGTATTATGTTGTTATGTTACTACGGCTTGATACCAGATTAAATTAAATTTTACGAAAATTAAAAAATTAAATAAAATCAAAATTCAGATGCATCACCCTGTACATCAAAAGCGACGCCTTTACGCCAAATGATCACAGGATTTTTATCTTTTATTTTTTGCTTAAAATCGGTCCTGATATCATTTTTTTTCCAATCATTAAGTTCCATCCGGTGTATTAAAGAAATTATACAGGGTGTGTCGGGGTCAAGTTTTAATATTTCAGGACGTGATAGTTTTGATCATTTTGAATAAGAAAGTTCATTTAAACGTGTGTCCAATTTTCAATGGTTTCGGAGATATCGTCGTTTTAAGGAAATCGAAAATTAAAAGAAAGAGAACTGCGTCACCCTAACAGTGATTTATTCAAGGCGCCATCTTTTAACCGAGAGCGAAAGCTGCTTAAATCGATTTCGTGTACAAGTTACAGTCGCATTAATTAATTAAATATAAATTGTTTTAATTTCTTATCCGCGCGCTATTACATCTTATGGCACAAATACCTTACGGCCTACACCTGGTGTATATACAGGGTGTAACTTTAATGAGGGGCCAAACTTTAAGGGCCAGTTCCTCACATCGAAATATGAAAAAAAGTTTATATAAACATAGGTCCGCAAACGCATAGTTTCTGAGATATAACAAAATCATCGTAGGCAGCCACGATTTCATATTTGAAATCTCATAACTTTCCCGAACAATTTTCCCGAATAACATTTCCGCGTATCTTGAAAAATAAGGGCACTTTACTCTTACGTCGATTTCAAACATTTCGATCTCCTCGGTATATGACGATAGATATTCAAATTTTGATAAGCGTATTTTAGGTTCGGGAAGATGCGGGAACTTTCGTAAAGAATACATTTTTCTGAGAAATCGAAAACAAAAAAGTTTCCCAACTTTATTCCGGACCCTGTATCTCAGAAACTATGCGCTTGCCGACGTATGTTTATATGAACTTTTTTTCATAGTTCGACATGAGGAACTAGCCCTTAAAGTTTGGCCCCTCATTAAAGTTACACCCTGTATATATACCAGGTGTAGGCCATAAGGTATTTGTGACAACAAAGCTGATTGTAGCTGATTGTTATCTCAATCCCGAATTAGTTTTAGATAAGAATTTAAAGTATTTTTTTTATGTAACGTCCAATCTAATAAAGTCTTTGATTATTATTACTGAGACTCTTTAATTCTGTTAATATACAGGGTGAGTCACAGAGCGCACTTTCTTCGACGACTCACGGATCACTTACGTAGAGCAGACGAAAATTGGAAACAACGCTCTTTAAAACGTACCTGCGAAAAGCCTTTTGTGATTACAAACGTCGAGGTAGAAGATCTTGGAAACTGCATAGATTGAAACACACCGGTGAAATTACATCCGAATCATCACGTACTCTTCCACTTTTTTTCGTCCTTACTTCTTTGGGTTTCAAACATATCTATTTATTTATTGTTTGTTTATTTATTTATTTATATGAAAAAATTGGTTTCCCCTTCCTAGCGTTAGTCGCCGCACTTACTACAACCCCTTACTAAAACCTGTTATTAAAATGAATCTTGTTTCAGATGTCAACGGCCCTTTCTAAGTCTTCTTCTTGTTTCAGATTCCAACGGACCTCTCAGTTAAAAACTACTGCGCACAACCGCGAACACTTGCCGAAACACACCGGCGAAAAGACATCCAGTTCCGATCGTCGTGATAACAAATGTCGAAGTAAAAGAAAACCGTTTTGTTGCAACATCTGCGGCTACGCTTGTTCGAACAAGAACACGTTCAAGCGACATACTTTAACACACACCGACGAGAAGCCGTTAATTTGTGGACAGTGCGATTACAAGTGTCGCGAACCGATAAACATGAAACGGCACGTCTTAATACACACCGGCGAGAAGCCTTTCGCCTGCGATTTCTGCGATTACAAATGCCGACAGTCTGCAACTTTGAGGCAACACGTCTTAATACACACCGGGGAGAAGCCCTTCGCTTGCGATCTCTGCGATTATAAATGCCGACGGTCTGGAACCTTGGGATTGCACAGGGCGACGCACACCGGCGAGAAACCGTTCGCTTGCGACCTGTGCCCTTATAAGTGCTTGCGGATCACAAACATGAAGCAGCACAGGTTAACGCACACGGACGAGAAGCCTTTCGCCTGCGACCTTTGCGATTATAAATTCCGACACGCCGTTACCTTGAAGAAACATAGGTTGACGCACACCGGCGAGAAGCCTTTCGCTTGCGATCTCTGCGATTATAAGTTCCGTCAATCCGGAAGCCTGAAGCGACACAAATTGACGCACGCTAAATAGAAGTCGGTGCCAACTATAACAATACGATTCGAAGAAATTTATTTTCTATTTTATTTTTTGAATATTCACCTAATCTTGTAAGTGTGTGAAGTTGATTAATAAAAAAATTGAAAAAAAAAAAACATGAAAGTCTGAGATGAGAAGCAGTTTTTTTATGTACAGCACCACAAAGACTAAATCAAGACTTCGCTAGACTAAACAACGACAAGAGCGTTTTTGCTAATAGTACCTTGATCCGTAATTCTTATTTATTTATTTATTTATTTTTAAGTTGATTATACAGCGAGTATTTTATTTCAGATGCCAACGGACTTCTCAAACCAACACCAGAGACAGAGCGCGCGATTCTGGCTCTAAATTAAAAACGCCGGAGCATTCGTCGACACATACCGACGAGAAACCGTTCAGATGCGTCGTGTGCGATTTCAAATGTCGACTGCCCAGCCGCCTGAAAAGGCACATGCTGATACACACCGCCGAAAAGCCATACAGCTGCGATCTTTGCTCGTACAAGTGCCGGTGCCCCAGAAATTTGAAACGGCACATGGTGACACACACCAGCGCGAAGCCCTTCGCCTGCGAACAATGCGATTACAAGTGCCAATTCGCCGGAAACTTGAAAACGCACATGTTAACGCACAGCGACGAGAAGCCGTTCGCCTGCGACCTCTGCGATTTTAAGTGCCGACAGGCCGGAAACCTGAAATCGCACATGCTGACGCACACCGGCGAGAAGCCTTTCACTTGCGATCTCTGCGGCTTTAAATGTCGACAGCTCGGAAACATAAAGAAACACAGGCTGACGCACATGGACGAGAAGCCTTTCGCTTGCGATTTCTGCGATTACAAATGCCGAGAGTCTGCAAATTTGAAGCAGCACGCCTTAATACACACCGGTGAGAAGCCCTTCGCTTGCGATCTCTGCGATTATAAATGCCGACTGTCTGGGACCTTGCGATTGCACAGGGCGACGCATACCGGCGAGAAACCGTTCACCTGCGATCTGTGCCCTTATAAATGCTTACGAATTACAAACATGAAGCAGCACAAGTTGACGCACACGGACGAGAAGCCTTTCGCTTGCGATCTTTGCGATTCTAAATTCCGGCACGCCGTTAGTTTGAAGAAACATAGATTAACGCACACCGGCGAGAGGCCTTTCGCTTGCGATCTTTGCGATTACAAGTTTCGACAATCCGGAAGCTTGAAGCGACACAAGTTGACGCACGCTAAATAGAAATCGGTGGCGACTGTAACCATGCGACTCGAGAAATTCTATTTCTTATTTTATTTTTTGAATATTCACATAATCTTGTAAAGGTGTTGAGTTGTTTAATAAAAAAAAAAATTGAAACCATGGAACTCTGAGATTAGGAGCAGTCTTTTATGTACAGCATCACAAAGACTAAATCGAGACTTCGCTAGACTAAACAACGATAAGAGCATTTCTACTAATACATACACGATAAGCCACGTGTGCCTCATCATTTTAAATATTGACTAATTTTAAATAATTTTGATATTTTTAAGATGATTATACAGCGTGTATTTTATTTCAGATGCCAACGGACTTCTCAAACTAACACCGCGGACGATAGAACGCGCGACTGTGGCACTAAATTTAAAACGCATGAGCACTCGTTGACATATACCGACGAGAAACCATTCAGATGCGTCGTGTGCGATTTTAAATGTCGACTGCCCAGCCGTCTGAAAAGGCACATGCTGATACACACGGGCGAAAAGCCATTCAGCTGCGATCTTTGCTCGTACAAGTGCCGAGGGTCCGGAAATTTGAAACGGCACAGGGTGATACACACCGACGCGAAGCCCTACGCCTGCGAACTATGCGATTACAAGTGCCAATTCGCCGGAAACTTGAAATCGCACATGTTAACGCACAGCGACGAAAAGCCGTTCGCCTGCGACCTCTGCGATTTTAAGTGCCGGCAGGCCGGAAACCTGAAACCGCATATGCTGACGCACACGGGCGAGAAGCCATTCACTTGCGATCACTGCGGCTTTAAATGCCGACAGATCGGAACCATGAAGAAACACAGGCTGACGCACACGGACGAAAAGCCTTTCGCTTGCGAGCTATGCGATTGCAAATTCCGACAGTCCGTGAGCTTGAACAGGCATAGATTGATACACTCCGGGGAGAAGCCCTTCGCTTGCGATCTTTGTGACTGTAAATTCCGACACGCTTGCACTTTAAACAGACATAGATTGACACACTCCGGGGAAAAGCCTTTCACTTGCGAACATTGCGATTATAAATGCCGACAGGCCGCAAGCATGGCGAAACATCGATTGACGCACACGGACGAAAAGCCTTTCGCTTGCGACCTCTGCGATTCTAAATTCCGACAAGCGGTGACCTTGTACAGACACAGGTTGACGCACACCGGCGAGAAACCTTTGACTTGCGAGCTTTGCGATTACAAATGCCGACAGCCCGGAAGCATGAAGCGGCACAAATTAATTCACATTTAACGTTAAATTTTATCCAACAAATAAATAAATAAGTACAAGTTACTTTCTGTGTTTCACTATGCGTACTTTATTTACTAGAATAAAATTAATAATTCTTATATGACAGTTTGTTCAATGTATTTCAGGTGCAAGCGCGTTTCGAAATTAAGAATTCCGGAGAGTCCGAATTTAAAAATCAAGCGCACGCCGTGACGCACAACGACGATAAGCTGTTCGGATGCGTCGTCCGCAATTACGCATGCCGACGACCCGCGCCATTGCAACAGCACGTGTTCGCGCACACCGACGAAAACTCGCTCGAGTGTGATTCTTGCGATTACCGATGCGAGCAGCTCCGGCTTTTAAAAGAAAAAAAAAGCAAATGACGATAGTAAACACACCACGTCGGAATGACGACGATAAGAAAGAAAAAAAAGAACGATAACTTCAAAAAAAAAAAAAGAAAAAAGAAAGATAACAAACGACGATGGTGGAAAAAAAAAACGATAACCTCGTCCCGACGACGAAAAAAAGAACGATAACTTCAAACAAAAAAAAAAGAAAGAAAACAAACGACGATCGTGGAAAAAAAACAATAACCTCAAAAGGACGAGAGGAACACACGACATGAATCGTAAATTTTACGAAAGAAGAAAGGCAGATGACGATCGAAAAAGAGAAAGAAATTATTTGGGAAAATGTTCAAATAAACAAAAGAAAAAAAAACGTTGGTTAACTGGAAAGCGTTGTCAAATTCCAAGATTAAAAAAAATAACATAACAAAAAAAGACAAATGACAATCGCAGACGTTCGGAAAGCGACGCGCCGCGAATTTCAAATTTAAAAGCGGCCGGCGAACAAGTTCGTTTTTATTTTAATTTAATAAAAGAAAAGAAAAAACTTATAAATGGCAATGAAAATTGGTGAATTGGCAGTTGGTAGTCAAGTTAAATGATTAATAATGTGATCTACTTAAGTTTGTGCCGCGAATCTTGAAACGTACCTCGACCAAAAATACCGCAAAGTGTTATCGTATAAGCTTTTTTTTTTTTTTAATCGTGGATTCTCTGCCTTTATAAAGCCGCAACGGAAGGTCATTAATTTCATGTAATTACGGTCATTAATTTCAAGTAATTTACGTCAAATTTTTGACAAAACACACACGTAAAGAGGCATCGTGACGAAAAAAAAGTTCCATCATGACTTCTCATGCGTCAAATCTGAACTTCCTTTTCGTTACAATACAGTTTAGGTGTGCGTTTCGTCAAAAATTTGACGTAAATTACACGATATTTATGATCGTAAATTGCAAGTCTTTACAAATGTCACAAGTCGCAGGAGAAAGTAACGCCGTCGCCGTGGCTGAGGTACATTTCAAGACGCGCGTTTGCGCTGGTGCCACCTTGCGCTCATCCTGCGCACTGTGTCTTGTGTATTGATGTGTCAAAGGCAGTTAACCTCTAAACCTCTGTTGTTTAGGTAAGCACGACTTTCTGTTTTATTATTCATTTCAAAACGCATTTATTGAATTAATTAATCGCATTTTTCTAGCGTCTTCGTTTTTAATTAATTCTCTTTAATCTGATCGGCGCGAAAACTTCCTTTCCCGTCCGCATTTGTTCCGGTTTGGTCTGAAGAATGCGTTGGGGCCGACGTCCTTGGAAGTCGATGGGGGCGACTTCCTACGATCCAAGATTCGGTTTTGGCTAACACAACCGAATAGCCGGAATAATGGAAACCATCCGTTTCTGTACGGTATGGTATTGAGTTAATACGTGCAAAAATAGGAATATTTGGGGGTTACCTTCATTTGTAGGACTAGCAGACACAAGAAAATATCTGCATTTCTTTCGGACATGAAAAGCATACGACTAAATGAACCCTGAGAGAACGGCATTAATTGGAATCACAATCACAATCACAACAAAGTACATGTTCTTACTTAAGAATCTATTTACTGTATGTATATAATACTCTTTGTAATAAGTTCTTTACGTACATGCTCGTATAATACTAACCCCCTTACTCTGTAACTCATAATTCATAACGACATTATTACTAGTATTTTTGACTGGTTGCTCTGGAGCGCTTTGAGAGTATCTCCGTCCTCTGTTTTTACCTGAAGTACAAACGAGATGGAGATACTCCTGTGAGAGCACTCCAGAGCAAACAATTGAAAATGCTACTTTTAATCTGGAGCGGTCTCACAGGAGTATCCCCATCTTGCTTTAACCTCATGCAAAAACAGAGGATGGAGATACTCTCAGAATGCTCTAGCAGAATCACTTGAAGTTAATGAAAGTCATGAAATATTTTCACCAATCAGCATGTAGGAATGTGTTGTATCTAAGTCCTGATTGGTCAAAACCTGCTACTAAGTAAAAACGATTCTTTTTTTGTTTTTGTTTTTTTTTAAATAATGAAAATCATCATTTCCTGAAATATTCTCACCAATCAGCACGTAGAAATGTGTTGTATCTAAGTCTTGATTGGTCAAAACCTGCTACTAAGTAAAAACGATTTTTTTGTTTTTTTTTTTCTGAAGATATCTTTATGAATTGCGGTATTTGGAGGTTAGGTAGTTACGATTTTAAAAATATTTCCCCCCTTATTTTTCCTTAAATGTACTACAAAGTGATTGGCAACGCGACAGAGATGGCTTTGTTCTATAAAATAAAGAATGTGAGACAATATTATGATGCGTTTTACTTATTGGTGAAAAAAATAAATAGATTTTCTTTCGTAAAACCCGATTAAATTGTGTGTTAATGACTTATCATGTGTCCTTGAGGTCGAAAGTGACTAATGCCCGATTTCTTCATCTCTTGATAAATTTATCTGCCAGGTAATATCCTCGGAAACTATTAGCGATACAATGATTTCCAAGGATAATACCTGACAGATAAATTTATTAGGAGGTGAAGAAATCGGGCGTAATAAAAGACATTATTATGTAAGTACCTACTTGGAGATTCAAAACTCGAGCAACTTAGCTTCAAATCAATTATGATTGTCCATTTTAACAGAGAAAAACGTGTAGTAAAAATAATAATACAACTATTGTCGTATTTGGTAGTAAAATAGGAACCAGATACAACAAAGCAGAAAATATTCGAACAATTGTAGTAAATCTTGCGAAAAAAATTGCATCCTGCCTTACAATTGTATCAATATTTGTTACTTTTTGCATCTAGTTTCTTTTTGACGATACTTTACTAAATTTTTTTTTGTGCGTTGGATTCGATAGAAAATAGGAGGAGTATCTACATCTATCCCATTCTGCGAGCCATAATAATTCCATATTGTAAATAACTTTTTTTGTTACTAACGTTAATGTTTTTTTTTTGCGTTTGTTATCCTTTACTCTTCTAAATTTTTATTGGCGAGGAACTTGTGTGTTAAAACTCGCTACAACTTGCTTTGTTTCAGACTCCAACCAACGGATTTATTTTTCAGTCTGAAGATTAAAGCGCTTCAGATGCATCCGGGTCAGTTCTGATTGGCCCATTTTTTTTCAAAACAAAAAAAAAAACAAACAACCGGACGAAGAAAACAATTGCAGTAAACATTTTGGGAATTCGGATTGCGAAGAGCACGCGCAGACATCCACTTTTCTTTATTTTCCTTACGATTTATTCTTCGCCTAGTTTTTCGCAAAAAATGAAAAAAAAAAACCCGAAAACAAAATCTTTCTTCTAAAAAAAAAGAAAATAAAAAAAGCGGGTGTCAGGGCGTGCTCTTCTAAAGCGATCGCAATCCGAATTCGAAAAATATTTACTGCGATTGTTTTCTTCAATTGGTCCTTTTTTTTTCAAAAAAAAAAAAAAAACCAATCGAATTTTTTCAAAAAAAAAAAAAGAAAAACCAATCGAAGAAAACAATCGCAGTAAATATATATTTTTTTTTCAAAAAAAAAAACCAATCGAAGAAGACAATCGCAGTTTAAAAAAAAAAAAAAAAAACGAAGAAAACAGCAGTAAATATTTTGCAAATTCGGATTGCGATTTTTCAAGAAAAAAAAAACAATCGAAGGAAACAATCGTAGTAAATATTTTGCGAACTTTTCTTTATTTTCTTTTTTTTTTCGAAAAAAGTTTTTGTTTTCGGTTTTGTTCTTTTTTTTGCGAAAAACAAGTCGGCGCGAAGAATAAATCGTAAGGAACCCGGACTTCCATATGTCAAGTAAACGAAGGCACATATTATACAGGGTGTTTGGAAGTTGCTAGTATAAAAAAAACTGTGGCGTCTGGAAGTCGTAAGAGATCCAAGAAACCTATTGTTTTTTTCCCCATAAAATAATACCGTGTCCGTGTAACTCATTATTTATGTAAGCGGCATTCATTTCGCTAATAATAATAATAATACTGTACCGAGCTGTGACTGTTGTGACAGCTTGTTACCTTAATTCAGCGGCGCACCGAGAATTTTGCCCGAATTTTTAGTAATTGTTATTTCGAAAACTAAAGAAAGGATTTTTATTAGAATTTTTTGTTGTACTAGCAATTTCCAAACAGCCTGTATATGTATGACTCTGTATAACGGCACGCACTAAAATTATGTGCGGCGACCTCAAGAAAAAATGAAGCCGATGATAGTCCGAACGAGAAGAAACATTTAAAATCAAATCTCACGATACCGCCACAGAAAACTGAAAATACTGTTTTTAGAACAATTAATTTTTCTGTGTTCCCATTCAATGATACTCAAAACAAAAAAAAAAAAAGAAAATCATTTTTCCTTTTTCTTGGAAACATTTCAGAAACTGCAAATTGCAGATAAGTATTGAAAAAAAAAAACGGTATCAATTTACCTCTTTCCGTTTACAAGATACGAACGACGCGCGCGCGCGCGCATTCAATTTGTAACACCCTGTATATTCATATTGTTCATTTTTGTTACAGGTTGCAGATTCCGAAAGCTCAAAACGCGAGCGAAAAAACACTCGAGTGCGGAATATGCGGCGCTAAACACAGATCGCGTGCGAGTTTCCGCAAGCATCTCCTCGTACACACCGGCGAGAAGCCTTTCAGCTGTGATCTATGCGATTATCAGTGCCGACACGTCGGCCATTTGAATCGCCATAAGCTAACGCACACCGCCGAAAACCCCTTCAGTTGTGACCTCTGCGATTACAAATGCCGGCAATTCAAACAGCTGAGGCAGCACAAGTCGGAGCACACACGCGAGAAGCCGTTCTTCTGCGGCCTTTGCGATTATAAATTCCAAGCCGTCGGACACCTGAAAGCCCACATGTTGAGGCACACGGGCGAGAAGCCGTTCAGTTGCGACATCTGCGATTATAAGTGCCGCCAACTCGGATGTTTGAGGCAGCACAAGTTGAAGCACACCGACGAGAAGCCGTTCACCTGCGACCTTTGCGATTATAAGTGCCGACATGTCGGAACCTTGAAGGCGCACGCGTTAATGCACGCGGGCGAGAAGCCGTTCGGCTGCGATCTCTGCGATTATAAGTGTAGACACCCGTCGCATTTAAGACGGCACAAGTTAACACACTCCGACGAGAAGCCGTTCGCTTGTGATCTTTGCGATTACAAATGCCGACACGCCTCGCATTTAAAACGGCACAGGCTGAAACACTCCGACGAAAAACCGTTCAGCTGTGAGCTTTGCGATTATAAATGCCGGCAGGTAAGAAACTTGAGAGAGCACAAGCTGACGCACGCTGAAGAGAAGCCGTTCAGTTGCGATCTTTGCGAGTACAGATGTTACCGGGCGGGAAAGTTGAAAGAGCACAGGCTGACGCACACCGATGAGAAGCCGTTCAGTTGCGATCGCTGCGATTATAAATGCCGACAGGCCGGACACTTGAAAGAGCACTTGCTGACGCACACCGACGAGAAGCCGTTCAGTTGTGATCTTTGCGATTATAAATGCCGACACTC
Source organism: Prosopocoilus inquinatus (assembly GCA_036172665.1). Lineage (NCBI taxonomy): Eukaryota > Metazoa > Arthropoda > Insecta > Coleoptera > Lucanidae > Prosopocoilus > Prosopocoilus inquinatus. The sequence goes on from CM069876.1 coordinate 49,634,370, forward strand.
CTCGCATTTAACGCGGCACAAGTTGACGCACACCGACGAGAAGCCGTTCAGTTGTGACCGTTGCGATTATAAATGTCGCCAGGCCGGACACTTGAAGGAGCACAAGCGTACGCACACCCACGAGAAGCCGGTTCAAGTGTTATTTGAAACTCGACGTTAGGTGACAATCAAAACGTTGATTTTAAAAGTGTATTTAACTATAAATTGAAGTGTCATTGCAATTTAATAAAGATAATTTTTTTTATATAGCCGCAAGTTTCAACTTACAATGTTGTAGGAGTAAATAATTTATTTAATTTAAGCTCATCATAACCAAAGCCCGGCTGTTCCTAGGATATCTGAAGAAAAACACAATTTTTACTAGATATCCCAGAAATCCCTGGCGATATCTAGGATACCTTGTAAAAAAGACATATTTGACCAGTCATCCTAGAAATAGCCGGGGATTCCTAGGATATCTGGTAAAAAAAAAACAGTTTTTTCAAAATATCCTAGAAATCAATGGCGATAGCTAAGATACCTTGAAAATAAGAACATATTTTACCAGACATCCTGGAAATCGCCGGGGATTCCTAGGATATCTGGTAAAAAAATTTTTTTACCAGATATCCTGGAAATCTCCGGGCTTTGACAATAACGCTTACTGACCAGTAGTCGTTCAGTTCCGATTCTTTATTCTGGATTCAACAAGAATAACGCCGAGTCCTAGCATAAAACAATTTTTACCAGACATCCTAGAAATCGCCGCGGATTCCTAGGATATCTGGTAAAAACGGTTTTTCTTTATTTCCAGATATCCTAAAAATCTCCGGGCTTTGACAATAATGTTTACTGATCAGTAGTCGTTCAGTTCTGATTCTTTATTCTGGATTCAGTAGGAATAACATCTACAAAATAGAATATTCCAGTTTCACATTTTGTTTAACTTTGTTCTCGCTAGTGTTGTTGGTCTCTCTTTAATCCGTCATTCTCACTCACTCAATCCCTAAATTCAAAATGATTGTCGACGAGGAACTAAATTAATCATAGTTTATTTCAACTTGCTTTGTTTCAGATGTCAACAGACTTCTTCTCAATCTGGCAACACTGCGAACGAGAGGACATATCACGAATATTCTGCAAACGCTTTTAAATTTGAAACTCGAGGAGAGCACGCGCTGACACCTACCAACGAGAAGCTACTCAGATGCGTCGTCTGCGACTACAAATGCCGCATGTCCAAGGATTTGAAAAGGCACGTGCTCATACACACCGACGAGAAGCCGTTTCACTGCACGATTTGCAATTACAAATGCAGACTTAAAAGCCACCTGAAGCAACACATGTGCAGACATAGGGACGAGAAGCCGTTCAGTTGCGACGTTTGCGATTACAAATGCCTGGAGAAGACGAACTTGAACCGGCACGTGCTGACGCACACAGGCGAGAAACCGTTCAGCTGCGATCTTTGCGATTACAAATGCGGTCGAGCGGAAAGTTTGAAACAGCACAGGCTGAGGCACACCGGCGAGAAGCCTTTTGCCTGCGATCTTTGCGATTACAAATGTCGAGAGAGGAGATATTTCAAACTGCACAAGTTAAAGCACGCCGATGATAAGCCGTTTTCGTGTGAGACCTGCGATTTTAAGTGCCTGTACAAACAGACTTTGGAGCGGCACGCTTTGACGCACACCGGCGAGAAACCATTCGCTTGTGATCTTTGCGATTATAAATGCAGACGCTCCGGCAATTTGAAGCAGCACATGCTAAGGCACACTGGCGAGCTGCCTTTCACGTGCGACCTCTGCGAGTACAAGTGCCGCGGTAGGAAGTCCTGGAAGCTGCATAAGCTAAAGCACACCGGCGATAAACCGTATTGCTGTAAGAGCTGCAATTTTAAGTGTCTGTACAAGCAAGCGTTGGAACGGCACGTGTTGACGCACTCGGGCGAGAAACCGTACAGTTGCGATCTTTGCGATTACAAAAGCAGACGGGTCGAAAGTCTGAAGCAGCACGTCTTAACGCATACCGGCGAGAAACCTTTCGCTTGCGATCTTTGCGCTTATAAATGTCGACATGCGGGAAACTTAAAGAAACACAGATTGACGCACACTGACGAGAAGCCGTTTACTTGCGATATTTGCGATTATAGATGCCGACAGGCCGTAAACTTGAGGAAACACGAATTGACCCATCGACAGAAAGTTGTTTAAGTGTGATGTTCGCGATTTATCCGTCGACATTGAGTTGGAGAAAATATATACCGTGTGTCTCGCTAAGACTTAAAGAATAGCTTAAGAAATAGCAAAATATGGGATTTGTAAAAAAAAATTGGAAGCTCCAGTGACACGAGCCGTACGGCATGTTTATTAATACACATACATATACAGGGTGTCCGGAACTTGAGTCTAATACAATACTTTTATAGATCGTTCCGATAAAAAAATTTACTATAATTTTTTTTTAATTGATTTTTTTTTAATATGCACGGATTTAAAACGACTCTTTGTTTCAGGTGTGAACGGATTGCCAAAATTAAATCTTCGAATAAAAACGAATTCGTATGTCGGACATGCAATTCTAAGTTAAAATCGCGCGCAATCTTGAAAAATCACATGTTAACACACACCGGCGACAAGCCGTTCGGTTGCGATCTTTGCGGTTATGAATGCCGACAGGTCGGGAGCTTAAACCGCCACATGTTAATACATACAGGCGAGAAGCCGTTCGGCTGTGATCTTTGCGATTATAAATGTCGACACGCCGGAAGCCTGAAAGAGCACAAGCTAAAGCACAAGCTGAAACGCGTTGACGAGAAGCCGTTCGGCTGTGATCTTTGCGATTATAGATTCCGACAGGCCGGACACTTGAAGCAGCACAAGCTGACACACACCGACGAGAAGCCGTTCAGGTGTGCACTTTGCGATTATAAATGTCGCCAGACCGGTTATTTAAAGAGGCACATGTTAATACACACGGGCGAGAAGCCGTTCAGTTGTGATCTATGCGATTACGAATGCCGACTCACCTCGAATTTAAGACGGCACATGCTGACGCACGCCGACGAAAAGCCGTTGAGTTGTCAAGTTTGCGACTTTAAATGCCGACATCACGGGAACCTGAAGAAGCACAAGTTAAAACACGCCGGCGAGAATCCGGTGTGACGTAACAACCGTTCCACAAAAATTACTTTCTTCGCATCATTCACTTCTTGTTAATTAGTTTTAATTTTTAGCTTATTTATTCATATAAATGGGTTTATTCGATTGGGTGTGTTTTTTGTTTTTTTAATTAGGCGTCCAGAGTGCTGTGAATTTTTTTTTTGTATAAACTTTAAAATGGACCGCACGCTAATCACAGCTCACAGCCCACGGGATTGGAAATTAATGGAAATAAATGCCGGGTATCTATTGGTTTGAAAAAGCACGTGTTACAACACACCGGCGAGAAGCCGCTCTGTTGTGATCTCTGCGGCTTTAAATGCCGATTCGATAGCAACACGAAAGCGCACATGTTAAAGCATGCAGATTAGAACACGTCAGCAATTATAAATACCGCAACGTTCCGACATCTGAAAGAGCACAAGGTGAAACACACCGGCGTGTGTCACTTTGAAAATGCATAAGATTAGAAATATTACACGGAAATATCAAATAAAACGCCATGTCTTGGTCTGTTGCAATCTTTTCAATTATTTATTTTTCACAACCGGTTTCGCGTCTTGCGGCATTTTCAAGTGGTTAAGTGGTGTGAAAGAAATTGATAATTAAATCAGATACATTTAAAGTTACTTTCTAAATAAAGTTAAGATACACTGCAGGAGAATTGTTGTTTTACCTTTAAATAATTATAGTTGGCAGTTAAAGTTAATAAATAATGAATTAGAAGAAGTCTTGTATAGGCAACCCGATTATCACAGTCGTTTGTTTGGTTGCCTATACTGAAGGATCCAAAAACTATTTTTATGCGGGTGTATAGTTCTACTTACGAATTTTTTTACTGTGTGTACAGCACACCAGTTTTCGATTTATTTTTAATGTTGAATAATTTTTTTTCTTCATCTTTTAAATAAATTTAAAGAGACTTTTTGTTTCAGGTGCGACGAGATTCCAGAAACGAACAAAAACGAATTCCAATGCCGGACGTGTAGTTTCAAATTTAAATCTCGCGCAAATCTCCAACAGCACCTCTTGATACACACCGGCGAAAAGCCGTTCAGGTGCGCACTTTGCGATTATAAATGTCGCCACACCGGCTATTTAAAAAAGCACATGTTGATACATACGGGCGAGAAGCCGTTCGGCTGCGACCTCTGCGATTATAAATGCCGGCTCGCCGCAAATTTGCGGCGGCACATGCTAAGACACGCCGACGAGAAGCCGTTCAGTTGCGACCTCTGCGATTACAAGTGCCGGCATGCCGGAAACTTGAAGGAGCACAAGCTGAAGCACACCGACGAGAAGCCGTTCGGCTGCGACCTTTGCGATTATAAATGCCGACAGGTCGGACATCTGAAGCAGCACAAGCTGACGCACACCGATGAGAAGCCGTTCAGGTGTTCTCTTTGCGATTATAAATGTTGCCAGGCCGGTCATCTGAACAAGCACATGTTGATACATACAGGCGAGAAGCCGTTCAGTTGTGAGCTTTGCGATTATAAATGCCGGCTCGCCGCAAATTTAAGGCGGCACACGTTAACGCACGCCGATGAGAAGCCGTTCAGTTGCGATCTTTGCGACTGTAAATACCGCGATCGCGGAAGTTTGAAGAAGCACAGGCTGAAACACACCGACGAGAAACCAGTGTGAACACGTTAATCGCTAAATTAATCTGTCCGTTAACCGATCGAATTGGATAGTATTTATCTGATGGCGATCCAGATCCAAGCGTGCGCTTTGACGCTGCTCAAGCGTAACTTGGATCGCATTATCAATTTCTCAAAAAGACAAACTTTTGGCCGCAAAAATAAACTTGAATTAATAATGATAAGTGCACTTAATACTTGAGCGACATTGCGTTTCAAGGTCACTTGAATCACGTTAGTCCTTGTTAAGGAAAGAAATGCGACCTGCGGAAACTCGACTTTATATATTAACGCTTCCAAATAATTCCAAATAAATAATAAAATATATACAGGCTGTTCCCTGTGCATCGGTAAACCAATTAATCATGAATCTCATGCTTAAATGCACTTTTGTCGATATCTCAAGAACGGAAAGGAATTGACGTAAAGTGTATAGGAAGTTTTTTGTTCAGAATCACTCCTAGAACATGTGGTGTAAATTTGCCGGTTACCTCGGGAAACACCCTGTATAATTTTATTCTAATTTTTATATGTGTAACGCATATAACTACATTTCATGCACGTGTCTCTTCCTTTTTTCGAAACTGTACTTGTAAACATCGAACTTGCAATCTTGTAACGCCCTGTATATCCATACCTGACATACAGGGTGGAATATGAAAAAAATTCTCATTTTATATTCGCTTTTAATAAATGTTACACGCCGAACACAATCGCTTTAAAAATACTCCAACCAACCCGATTTACTGTGATTTTTTTCTAACATCTGTTTTCTTTTTTAATTTTTGACAGATCATAGTTAACTATTTTGTTTTTGCTTTCTTTTCAAGTTTAGCGCACTCTGGCGCGAAGAAAAGACATTCGGCCGAAAGTTTGATGCAATGCACGAGATAAATGTGAACGATACGTTTTTTTTTTGCAGTCGGTTTCATACTCTGTAAATACTAATATTGCCAGGCGGTATTCTCGAGACACCCTGTATATTGAGTTGGATGGTTTAATAAAATGTGTAGCTCTTGTTTCTCTGGTATTTAGAAAACCAGCCGAGATAGCCGAGAACACGCGATTTATTCAAATAAGAGCTCGAGTTGTCGCGAAGCGCGCGATATATTTGTTGATATAGATACTTATATACAGGGTGTGCGGGACTTTAGTGTCGTAATGTCACAGCGCGGTAGCTTGGATCTGTGTGATCAAAAAATGTTACATAATATGGCGTCCTACACGTAATCGTTTTCGAGTTATAAAGAATCAAAAAAAAAGTGAGAGTGTGAATTTTCAATCGAAAATGCAAGAAAATTAAAAAAAGAAAAACTTTTTGTTACAGGTGTATGCGAATCCCTAAAGCCGAAACCGTAAAGGAAAGGACATTCGAATGCCGAATATGCGACGCAAAACACAAATCTCGTGCGAATTTGCGCAAGCACATCCTCGTACATACCGGTGAGAAACCGTTCAGTTGCGATCTTTGCGATTACAAATGCCGAGAGGCCGTGCGTTTGAGACGGCACAAGCTAACGCACACCAACGAGAAGCCATTCACCTGTGATCTTTGCGATTACAAATGCCGCGAATCTTATGACTTGAAGAGGCACGTGTTGAAACACACCGGCGAGAAGCCTTTCGCTTGCGGTCTCTGCGATTATAAATGCCGGGTTTCCAGTTCCATGAAGGCGCACGCGTTGAAACACATCGACCGGAAGCCGTTCAGTTGCGATCTGTGCGATTACAAAAGCCGGATTTCCAGTGATTTGAAGAGGCATGCGTTAAAACACACCGGCGAGAAGCCTCTCGGTTGTGATCTTTGCGATTATAAATCTGGGCACGTCGGAAACTTAAAGAAGCACAGGTTAACCCACACTGACGAGAAGCCCTTCAGCTGTGGTCTTTGCGATTATAAATGCCGGGCGTCTTATGATTTAAAGAGGCACGTTTTAAAACATAAAGGCGAGAAGCTGTTCAGTTGTGGTCTTTGCGATTATAAATGCTGGGCATCCAGTTCTATGAAGAGGCACGTGTCTAAACACACCGGCGAGCTGCCGCTCGGTTTTGCTTTTTACGATTATAAATGCGGAATCTCCGGAAAGGAAACCACAGGTTAACACACACCGGCGAGAAGCGGCTCAGTTGCGAATACGGGTAGAAATGTCGATTGAATAGGAACGTGAAAATTAAAGCAAACTGATCAGAAACCGTCAGCGATTATAAATACTTCAACGCGGGACTCTGTTGGCTTGGCTTGACCTTGAGTTGTCTTTTTTGTTCAATTTTAATATTCTTTAGAAAATTTGCGGCTAACTCGTTGGGTTGACCTGACCTTGACGTGGTTCTTGTTGAATTTTAATATTTTCGACGAACTCGGTTGGGTTGGCTTGACCTTGAGTTGCTTTTTTGTTAAATTTTAATATTTTTGAAAAATGATCGATGAGGTCGGTTGGGTTGGTTTGACCTTGAGTTGTTTTTTTTTTATTGAGTTTTAATATTTTTGGAAAATTTTCGACGAACTTTAATATTTTTGAAAAATTTGCGACGGACTCGATTGGGTTGGCTTGACCTTGAGATGGTTTTTGGTTGAATTTTAATATTTTTATTTCAGTTTAATTATTCTTGGGCAGGCTTTCTAACTTGTTTTCAGTTGGGCTGGCTTGACCTTGAGATTAATTTTTTTAATTTTTCCTTCAATTTTGTAGTTTATAATTTTTATTAATCTAACTCATTGGTCGGACTTACTTCGGTTGAGTTGACTGGGACTTGTTTTAATTTTTTTAATTTAATATTTTTTTATTAAAAAAAATCCTTTCTTGGATTGGGCTTCCTTAGGTTGGGCTTGGGTTGACCTTGAGATTGAGATCTGCTTTGTACTTCGGAATGTTTATTGAGCTTAAGGTTTGATTTATTTGGTTGTTGAGTTGACCTTGAGATGGATGGGATTTAATTTTTATCAAACTCAATTTTTTTTTTAATTTTTTAATTTATGTATTTTTTTAACTTTTTGGTTCGACTTACTTCTGTTGAGTTCGGTTGGGTTGAATTGACTGAGACTTGTTTTTAATTATTTTTTAATTTTTGAACTTAAAAAAAAATTATTTTCTTGGATTGAGTTGGCTTGGGTTAACCTTGAGACTGCTTTGTACGTACAAATGTTTATTGAGTTTTAAGTTTAGGGTTTGATTTATTTAAACTTAAACACTCAATATTTTTCAAAATTTTTTAGTTTATAATTTTTTTAAACTTTTTGCTTGGACTTTACTTCGATGAGCTCAGCTGAGTTGGGTTGACCTTGAGATTGTCTGAATTTAATTTTAAAAATATTTTACCTTCGTTAATGTTCAGTATTTTTGATTTTCAGTTTTTTTTTTAATTTCTCGGGTTGGGCAAACTTAGGTTGAGCTTGCTTGGATAGTATTGACCTTGATCATTCATTCGCTTTTAATTACCAATGTTAAAATTAAGTGTCTTGTTAAGATTTCTTTAATAAAATATTTTTTTCTCGGCGGATTATTTTTTTTTTAAATTTTTATACTTTTCGTTTGCGTTATAATCAATCATAGTATACATATATTGTTTCAAGAGACGTTTTACTTAAAGTGATTTGGATTTTTGGAAAACGTTGCGTCATTGTTTTTTTTTTTGAGTCGATGCGTACTACCAACTACAAGAAAAAAACCGAAACCCGAGCCGTACAGGTGCAAAATTTGCAGTGACAGGTTTCGCTGGTTCTCGCGGTTAAAAACGCATGCAATGAAACACACCGACGAGAAGCCATTCAAATGTAATCTATGTGGTTTCAAAGCAAATACGCACACGGATTAAAAGTTCACGTTCTGAATCACAACGATGAGAAAACCGTTTAAGAGTGGCGTGTGTGATTTTAGATGTGAAACTAGCAGGCTTAGGAAAGTCACGTTCTGACGCACACCGACGAAAAACCGTTTAAGTATAACAGATGCGCTTAGAGTGTCAGTTGCTTCGACGCGTAAAGTAATGGAAAAATGTGTGGCGTAAATATTTCGTTTGTTTGCATTTTCTTTTAAGCGCTATTCGTTTTTAATTTAAATCGACAATTTTTGTTTCAGGACAATACGCCGCGCGTCACCGAAAATAAAGCGGCGGCGGCGCCGGCAACATCGCAGCCACGATCTCGACAACAAGCCGTACAGATGCAACCTCTGCGACTACAACTGCATAAGCAACAGGGCGTTAAAATATCACGTAACGAAACACACCGGCGAAAAACCCTACAAGTGCGACATATGCGACTTCAAGACGAGGTACCCGCAAACCTTGAAGAGCCACGTCTTGACGCACACCGGCGAGAAAGCGTTGAAGTGCAGCAAGTGCGATTACAGGACCGGATACACGGGAAATTTACGCCGGCACTTCAAGAAGCACAGCAGCGAGAACCCTTTCAGGTGCGGCGCCTGCGATTTTAAGTGTAGGACCTCGACGCTTTTCAAAAGCCACGTTCTGACGCACACCGACGAGAAGCTGTTCGAGTGCAGCGAGTGCGATTACAGGAGCAGAGTGCTTTCGAATTTGCGCCGGCACTTTATGATACACAACGACGAGAAGCCTTACAGGTGCGACGTGTGCGATTCTAAGTTTAGAACCACGACGGATTTAAGAACGCACGTTATGCGGCACGCCGATGAGAAACCGTTCGAGTGTGACCAATGCGATTATAGGTGCAAGGCGGCTGGAAATTTACGTCAACATTTAATGAAACACCGCGATGATAAGCCGTTTAGGTGCGGCGAATGCGATTACGAGTGCAAGACGTCGATTGGTTTACGTCGACATTTAGTTACGCACGATGAGGAGTGGCCTTAAGTAAGAGCGGTTACTTTAAATCTGATGCCACTTGTAAGTAATTAATAAAATGGAATAAAATAGAAACAGTAGATACAAAAAAAGATCATCTTTTTATTATAAAATAATTGCGCGTGAGATCTATATACAGGCTGTCTCCTATATATTTGGTTATAGCAGTAGTTGTGAAGGAATACACGGCTGTCTTCTTCTCATATGGGGCGGGCGTATGCGCTCGGAATTGAGTTCGCTGTGTTTCGATAACGCCTGGCTCTGGCAACCGTCGCCCGTCGTTAAAAGTATGATTCCGAAAGCGGCCGCAGACTTTAAAAAAGTGTAAGTTTGGAAATACAATGAATTTACTTGTGAGACACGCTGTATACGCGAAATTATCGAAATTTATCGAAATTAATTCTCCTTCATAGTGTTCTGGTAAGGAGCTATTAAATAAAACCGTTCCAACGATGCACCCTGTATATCCTTATCCGAAATACCAAAAAAAAGAACGAATTAATTTTCTTGCAATTTTAAAGCGAGACCTTTTGTTTTTTTTTGTTACAGGTTCCTGTGCGTTCCCAGACCGAGAAAAACATTCGAATGTCAAATATGTGACTCCAAACACAAAAGTCGGGCGAACTTACGCCGACACTTCCTCATACATACCGGCGAGAAGCCGTTCACCTGTGATTTTTGCGGTTATCAGTGCCGAGGCGTTTCGACCCTGAACGTTCACATGTTAATACACACGGGCGAGAAGCTGTTCAGATGCGTTCTCTGCGATTATCAAAGCGTGCGCGTCGGGAACTTAAAGAAGCACATGTTAATACACACCGGCGAGAAGCCGTACGGCTGCGATCTTTGCGATTATAAATGCCGGCAGGCCACGCATCTGAGGCGCCACAAGTTGATACACACCGACGAGAGGCCGTTCAGTTGTGATCTCTGCGATTACAAATGCCGCCAGACGGGAACGCTGAAAGAGCACAAGCTGACGCACACCGACGAGAAGCCGTTCTCATGCGATCTTTGCGATTTTAAATGCCGCCATCGCGGGAACTTGAAAAAGCACAAGCTGAAGCACACCGACGCGAAGCCGCCGGTATGACGTCGTAACAGTAAGCACACTATGAATCACAAATTACTTCACGTAACTGTCAAAGTCTGAGTCAATTGGATTGGCGTTTTTTTTTCTTTTATGAGGAAAGCCATTTTTGAAATGTTAACGTTTCTAAGTGATAATAATTTTTATTAATAATAAAATATGTATTTTTTTTAATTTCGTGTAATTATTTTATTATACAGGGTGATTCGTGGTAGGTGTAACAAACTCTGTGGCATTTTATAGGGGACCTCATCTTAGGAGAATACTGTTATGTGAACTTCGTTGTAGAATTACTACAGATGGAAGTTTTATTGGCGTAATAACAAAACATTATACAGGGTGTAACTTTAATGAGGGACCAAACTTTAAGGGCCGGTTCCCCACACCGAAATATGAAAAAAAGTTTTATAAACATAGGTCCGCAAACGCATGGTTTCTGAGATATAGCAAAATCATCGTAGGCAGACACGATTTCATATCTGAAATCTCGTGACTTTCCCGAACAACTTTCCCAAATAACATTTCCGCGTATCTTGAAAAATAAAGGTACTTTACTCTTACGTCGATTTCAAACATTTCGATCTCCTCGGTATATGACGATAGATATTCAGATTTTGACAAGTGTATTTTAGGTTTGGGACAATGCGGGAACTTTCATAAAGAATAAATTTTTCTGAGAAAACGACAACAAAAAAGTTTCCCAATTTTTTTCCGAACCCTGTATCTCAGAAACTACGCGCTTGCCAACATATGTTTATATGAACTTTTTTTCATAGTTCGACATGACGAACTAGCCCTTGACGTTTGTCCTCTCATGAAAATTACACCCTGTATTATCACTTTATAATTATATTTGTTGCACTTGATATGAATCACCCTGTATATGTATACCGCATATCACACAAACTTGAAAATTGCCAATTGAAATTTTATACATTTCGTTTTGTTGCGAGTTTCGAGCATTGTGCTGCGGAAAGAAAAGAATCTACAGGGCGTTTATCATTTTGTATACATCAATTAATAACATTAATTAAATTAGACTTTACTGTTCATTTTAAATTAAAAAAAAAAATAACGTGAGCAGTACAATTACTTATTCTGTCAAAGAAATAAAAATCAATAATTGCAACGATAATTAAAATCCGTCGTGACTGTCATTTTTCTTCCAGATACCCGCGAGCTGTCAAATCAAAAATTGCGAAGGAAGAAACACCCGTATGTCCTGTGTGTGGTTCTAAATTTAAAACGCAGAGCTGTTTGGCGGAGCACTCGCTGACGCATACTCACGAGAAGCCCTTTCGCTGCGCCGTTTGCGGTTACGAGTGTCGGAATTCCGCGACGCTGAAACGGCACGTGTTAACACACACCGGCGAGAAGCCGTTTGGCTGCGAGCTGTGCGATTACAAATGCCGAGCCGAAAGGTACTTGAAGTCGCATTTGCATAATAAACACGCCGCGGACGCGAAGAGATTCCGTTGCGAGATCTGCGGTTACAAGTGCTTACAGAGGCCGGCTCTGAACAGGCACGTGCTGACGCACACCGGAGAGAAACCGTTTAGCTGCGGCTTTTGCGATTACAAGTGCGGGCGCAGGGAAACCTTAAGGCGACATGAATACACGCACGCGGGTCGTAAGCCGTTCTCTTGTGAATTTTGCAATTACAGATGCAGCGAGACGGCGCAGCTAAACATCACGTGCTAACGCACACCGGCGAGAAACCGTTAGACTGTGATCTTTGCGATTATAAGTGTCGGGTCGTCACGAATTTAAAACGGCACATGTTAATACACGCCGACGAGAAGCCGTTTAGCTGTGATCTTTGCGATTATAAATGTCGCCAGGCGAGGGCCTTGAAAGAGCACAGGCTAACGCACACCGACGAGAAGCCGTTCAATTGCGACGTTTTCGGTTATAAATGTCGCCAGGTCGGGGCATTGAAAGAGCACAAGCTGACGCACACCGACGAGAGACCGTTCAGGTGTGGTCTTTGCGATTATAAATGCCGACATCGCGGGAACTTGAAAAAGCACATGCTGATACATACCGCCGAGAAGCCGTTTAGTTGTGATCTTTGTGAGTATACAGCCCGACTTGCCGCACATTTAAAACAGCACAAGTTAAAACACAAATAAATAAATAAACGATATCAGCAATCAAATAATTTTTTAATGACAATTTTTTTGCATATTTAATTAATTTTTAATTAACAATTGTGAGATGGCTTAAAAAAGACAACCCAAGATGATCGATGGTTTACATCACATGTAAACGAACGTTTTTAAATTTGGGGCTGGCGCCCCCTTTGTCCCGCCGTGGCCTACGCCCATGCTCCAGTACAAGCGTACAAGTTGTGTGCCAAGTGCGCTTGCGTCGTGTCAATCCCGCTTTGCTACGTTAATGCTTCTCGATGATAATAATCTTTAATAAGCAATAAAAAAATGATTTAATTTTCAAATCGAAATTTTTGTTACAGATCAGGGATCCGGAATGCCAACATTGCAAACGAAAAAATATTCGAATGTCCAATATGCAATGCAAAACTAAGACGTTCGTTTTTGCGTCAACATATCCTCGCACACACCGACGAGAAGCCGTTCAGTTGTGACATTTGCGATTATAAATGCCGGACCGTCGGAAACTTAAGAAAACACAAGCTAACACACACCGACGAGAAGCCGTTCAGCTGCGATCTTTGCGATTATAGATGCCGCGACGTCGGTAACTTAAAAAAGCACAAGCTAACGCACACCGATGAGAAGCCGTTCTTTTGCGCTCTTTGCGATTATAAATGCCGGTTCATCGCAAACTTAGCGAAGCACAAGCTAACGCACACCGACGTGAAGCCGTTCAGTTGTGATCTCTGCGATTTTAAGTGCCGGTTCATCGGAAACTTAAAAAAGCACAAGCTGAGACACACCGATGAGAAGCCGTTCAGTTGCGATCTTTGCGATTATAAATGCCGGATCGGCGGAAACTTGAAAAAGCACAAGCTAAAGCACACCGACGAGAAGCCGTTCTTTTGCGGTCTTTGCGATTACAAATGCCGGCAGATCGGAGACTTGAAAGCGCACATGTCAGTACACACGAGCGAGAAGCCGTTCAGTTGTGACCTCTGCAGTTATAAATGCCGACAGTTCAGCTATTTGAGGAGGCACAAGTTAAAGCACACCAGCGAAAAGCCGTTCGGTTGTGATCTTTGTGATTATAGATGCCGCCGCGGCGTACATTTGCGAGCGCACAAGTTAACACACACAAGCGAGAAGCCGTTCAGTTGTAACCTTTGCGATTATAAATGCCGACACGCTTCGAATTTGAGACGGCACAACTTAATACACACCGATGAGAAGCCTTTCTGTTGCGACCTTTGCGATTATAAATGCCGACAGTTCGGCCATTTGAAGTCACATGTGAAAACACACAGGCGATAATCCGCCCAGTTATGACCTTTTTTTTAGTGCTTTTTTGCAAAGTACAAAATCGTCAAAAGTAAATCTGAAACAAAAGACGATCGACTTCTGAAAAAGAAAGAAATACGGGAAGAAGCCAAAAAGATCGAAGCCGAACAAATCTACTTGTTATTTTTTTCTTACTAGCTTTTGTCACCTTAAATTTCTTTCGGAGAAACAAAAGACGATCATTCGATCGATTCGATTCGCTATCATTTCGGCTGGCCGTTATTAGAGAGAGAAAGAGAGAGGGAGAGAGAGAGAAAAAAGTTGAAACACGTTGAAAAACGGTCGACACGACGTCGACGAAAAACAACGGAGGATCGGACGATGAGGAAAAAGTAAGCGAGAGAAAAAAACAAAGCAAAACAAATTCAACAATGAAGGAAGGAAAACAAAAGACGGTCGACTTCTTTAACACTCGAGTCAAACGGAAACGGAAAACAAATTAAAAACGCGACGAGAAATAAAAGCCGTGCGAATCTGCTTCTGAGGAAAACAAGCGACGTTCGGGCGGCGAGGAGAAAGAAAAAAGTGCGACAAAAGAAGAAACAATTTTGCAAACGAAAGAAGGAGTACATTTTTGTTCTTTCGGTTTTAGGTTATGTTTGGGTTTAGTTTTTTAATTGTTCTTTCATTTGTTTTTCTTTTTTTAGTTCGTCTTGTAATTGGGAATATCTTGTTGGGCGACTACTTTAAAAATAATAATAATAATAACAATAAAAGAAGAAACAGCTAAACAAGGCAACAGATAATCGAAAAAATCTTGATTAACTTTCAGGAAAAAACACTTTTAAAGTTTTTACTGTTTCCAAAAACTTGTATATTTTCTGCCTAAGTAATATTCACCCGGTATATCTCCTAGCAGATAAGAAACCAAAAATAAAGAGTTTTCCCATTTGATGATGACTTTTTGGCAATCACTGTGTATATGTTTACATTTTACATTTTTTTTTTATTTTTGATCTGTAGAATACGTCCCTGTTCCAGTATATTTTTGTTACACCCTGTATATTCCCGCCGTGATTCTACCTGAAATATAATTATAATTGAAGTGAATATAATCGAAAATGCAAAAAAAAACTTAAAAAGTTTTTTGTTACAGGTGTCTAACGAAAGTTAAAATTACAAAGGGAGAAAAAACATTCGAGTGCCGAATATGCGACGCCAAACTTAAATCTCGTACAAATCTGCGCCAGCACATCCTCGTACATACCGGTGAGAAGCCGCTCAGTTGTGACCTCTGCGATTACAAATGCCGAAAACCCAGCGACCTGAAAAAGCACAAGCTAAACCACACCGACGAGAAGCCGTTCGGTTGTGACCTCTGCGATTATAAGTGCCGTCGCGTCGGACATCTCAAAGCGCACAAGTTAACGCACACGAGCGAGAAGCCAATCAATTGTGACCTTTGCGATTATAAATGCAAACGGCTCGGACATTTGAAGAAGCACAAGTTAAGACACGCAGGCGAAGACGATCTGCTCAGCTGCGAACTCTGCAATTATAAATGCCTGCAACCCAACGAATTGAAAAAGCACAGGAAGTTAAAGCACACCGGCGAGAAGCCGTTCAGTTGTGATCTTTGCGACTATAAGTGCCGGTTCGGCGGAAAATTAAAGAAGCACAAGCTAAGTCACATCGATGAGAAGCCGTTCTTTTGTGGCCTCTGCGATTATAAATGCCGACGTATTGGACAGTTGGAAACTCACATGTTAATACACACGAACGAGAAGCCGTTCGGCTGTGACCTCTGCGATTACAAATGCCGTCGCGTCGATTATTTGAAAGAGCACAAGTTAACACACACGAGAGAGAAGCCTTTTAGTTGTGACTTCTGCGATTATAAGTGCCGGCACGCTTCGCATTTAAAATGCCACAACCTGATACACACCGACGAGAAGCCTTTCGGTTGTGAGCTTTGCGATTACAGATGCCGGAAGGCCGGAAACTTAAAGAAGCACATGTTAATACATGGCAGCCGGAAGCCGTTCAGGGCTTTAAAGAGGCGCAAGCTGAGACAAACCGACGAGAAACCGCTGGTGAAAAATTCAAAATCGGATCAACCGCTGGTTGATTAATCAAGGAAATACTCAAATTCTCAATTATCAATTTTTTTTAAGTTCGCTTTTTACGATCGCGTTTCTTTTAAGCAATTTGTTACCAAATCTCTTGTAATAATAAGTGTATAAAGATGTAAATATACAAAAATAAATAAAAATAATAAAACCTTCTTCCTAACTGTCCCGTACGACAACTTCTGGTTCGGCAGGCGTTAAGTTAATTAATTAATTAATTAGTTGAAACAAATAAATCAAACTTGTTTCAAGAAAGAAATGAAGGGGAGTTATTAATATAGGAAAGACAAAGGAAACCATAACTGTCGAAGTAGATTTCAATCTTACGAGACATCATCAGGATGGTATCACCAACAAATGGGGCACAGACCGCAAGAGACCGAATTCACGTTTTTTGCTGCAACAATCAGTGAACCCTCGTTTTGCAAGAAATAATATTTTATAAGAATCGGACTTTACATAGGCTCGATCTTTTCGCCTACCTATAAATTTATGTACCAGATAGTGTCCTTGCAATAATAATTTTGCAAGAATCCAAATTCCTATCGCTATTTTTTTTTTTTTGTGCAATTCAGTACAATTTATTTAATTAAGATATCCAGTAGAAGCCTGATTAATCTGAATTAGAAATCATTATATAAAGAATGATTCGTACGAAAATACAAAATTAAAAGCACGCAGCTTATGTAACGAAAGCATTAGTCAGCGACAGTCACACCACTATGCGTCATCTTAAAAACATTGTATTGCTCTGACTGAACGTGAATAAACGGTGACTCATTAGAAAGCTCGATGCGTTGCGTAATGCCCCCCCCCCCCTCCCCGATGCAAGCAAATTCCAGACCTAGATTTCGTAATAAATAGGGTCAGAGTGTTTAAGAAATTTTGAATAAATTAAATAATGGCTGCGAACGACACTTTTCAGGCAAAATTTTAAATTAAACATCTCCAGAACGGTTACATTTAGGCACAGATTATGGTACAGAAAACAAAAATGTATGGGAAATTCAAATTTGGCATCGCATGTGGGGTGTGCAGTTTGAAAAAAAAAAAATAGTTGGGTTCACTACCACCGTTTTGATTCACCCTGTATATGTAAGAATGATTTCATGTTGTAGACCGCTGAATTCTGAAAGAAAAATGTCCGGGAACTTTCTTTTTTTTTTTGTATCTGCAGTCATTATCGAGATGTAGCCCGAGAATGCACTGTTGGGACGCCCGTGTATTTTGTTAATTAAAGAATTCAGATTTTTTTTATTTGAATTTCTGTAAGGAAGGACTGTTAAGTAAGCTGAGAAAGAGATAGGGAGTGGACCGTTTTTTCGACAAATCCCAAAAATATAAGTAGGCGCCATTCGATCAGTTCGAGGGAAACGATTTGGAAATCGATTTTCGGCTTTCTGTGCTAAAAGCTGGGTGCTATTAATAAAGAAAAATCCCCAAAATATAAGTAGGCGCCATTCGAGCAACTTGAGGAAAACGATTTGGAAATCGATTTTCGGCTTTCCGTGCTGAAATCCGGGCGCTATTAACAAAGAAATAGAAATTCAACATTGTACGGATTGTCAAAAAAATTGAGGATCAAAAAGGGGTTGAAAAATTAGTTCCAACCGCCGCCTGCACGTCGACAATTTCCAAAGATATTATCTGGTAGATAAGTTTACAGGAAGGTGGAAAGATCGGGTCTTAACATAAATGTTTTCATGAGCCAAAATTATAAATAACAGTAATCTTAATAATAATCGGGGCATTAGGATTAAAAGCAAAAAGAAAATTGAAGTTGGTTCTTGTCCGATGAAAATTGTAAATGCAAAGTTTTTTTAATCTCGAACCGGACAGAATTATGAAGGGAAACACTCAACGTTTCGCTATAGATTTATAGCTCCTGACAAAGCAATAAATCTATAGCGAAACGTTGAGTGTTGTCCCTTCATAATTTTGTCCGGTTCGAGATTAAAAAGCTTTGTACTTTTTTTTTTCTCTGTTGGTTAGAAAATAGGTAGCGCTTTTAGAAATTGTCAAAATCCTAAAATTGTTATTCTCGGAAATTAATCTAAATCTCGATGGGAGTTGATTTTCGTTGTAAATTCGGCTAAAATCGAAAAACTTTATATTCTAGGTAAATTTCAGGAAAGCAGAAATTACTGCCGTCAAAAAGTTTTCCGAGGAAATCAAAAATGGAGACCTTTCCTATTTCAAGCCGACTTTTTTGGCGATCAATGTTTATGTTTTTATTCGACATTTATTTTAATTTATTATTTCCGTACATGCCAAAATTGAGAAACGTATTCTTGTTTGACGCGTTCGTAATTTCTTTTCTTAAAATTGAGGACCGTGCGCGTTTTCGTGTCACTTTTTATTTTATTTTATTTTATTTTTTCAGAAATAACTCAACTTATTTACTCAGAAATTGAGTGTCAGAGTCGAATAAAGAAAATGTGAGAAGGACCGTACTTGCCCAAATTGCGCTTGAGTGTCAGAGTCGAATAAAGAAAATGTGAGAAGGACCGTACTTGCCCAAATTGCGCATTATCGAATAAAAAATATTTTTGAGAATGAGAACGAGCACGGCACAGGAAAAAAGTCGTCAAAAACTCAGAAATTGAGTCATTTTAAGTCGTCACAATATGTCGAGATATTACTTCACATACGCTAGTCATTTGTTTTATTTTTCTTTTACTTTTCAAAATTGAGTAGTGTACGGTTTTGTCTTATTCAGAAATTGAACATTCGACGTTTTTTTTTTTTCTCTGTAAGAAGGGATTTATGCGTCCATCTGACTTACTCTTCTTTAGTTGAGAGTTTCATATTTTTTTTTGTTGACAATTACAGTCAGACAAGTACAGTCCTGTTCATTTTTGATCTTCATTTGATATTGACTTTTAATTTACTGAGAGTCGCGCAGGTTTTTGTTTGTGGAGCTCATGATTTGTTTTATTTGAATTGGACGCACATGTATAGGTTTTTTTTTTATTTATTCAGAAATTCGATATGAACTTTTTTTTTTAAATTTTAATCTGCAGAATACGCCTCTGAAGTCGCGACCTCTTTTTTTTTGTTACACTCTGTATGTTTATACGACCTTTCTACCTGAAGTATAGTGAAGAAAAAGAAAATTAAAACTCAACTTTTTGTTGCAGGCGTCCACGCACCCGTAAAGCCCGAACCACAAAGGAAAAAATATTCGAATGCCGAATATGCGGCTCTAGACACAACAACCGTTCGAATTTGCGCAAGCACGTCTTCATACATACCGGCGAGAGGCCGTTCAGTTGTAACCTTTGCGCTTACAAATGCCGAGACGCCGCACGTTTAAGAATGCACCAGCTAACGCACACCGACGAGAAGCCGTTGAAGTGCGACCTCTGCGATTACAAATGCCGAGTGATCGGCAACTTGAAAAATCACAAGTTAACACACACGAGCGAGAAGCCGCTCGGCTGTGATCTCTGCGATTATAAGTGTCGGCAACCCGGCGATCTGCGAAAGCACAAGTTAAAGCACAACGACGAGAAGCCGTTCGGTTGTGAGCTTTGCGATTATAGATGCCGGCTGGTTAGTCACTTGAAAAGTCACATGGTGAAACACATGACCGAAAGGCCGTTCGGTTGTGACCTCTGCGATTATAAATGTCGACAGATCTACGATTTGAAGAAGCACAAGTTAAGGCACACCGACGTGAAGCCGTTCGGCTGTGATCTTTGCGATTACAAATGCCGACGGCTCACAAACCTGAGGGCGCACAGGCTGACGCACACCGACGAGAAGCCGTTCTTTTGTGGTCTTTGCGATTATAAATGCCGACGGACCGACCAGCTGAAGATTCACGTGTTAATACACACGGGCGAGAAGCCGCTCAGTTGTGATCTCTGCGATTACAAATGCAGACATACCACAATTTTGAAACAGCACAAGTTAAAGCACACCGGTGAGAAGCCGGTGTGACGTGAAATTCAACACATTATTAATCGTTAAATAATCGATAAAAATAATTAATTATAGTTTTTTTTTTTAGTTATAATCAAAGGATTATCCATGAGATAATTTTTTTTTGTGGAAAAATTCAACGAAGGAGTCGCTATAAAATTTGATTACAAAATTATTATAAATTTTATAGTGACTCGGGGCTTCTCCTTCCTGGAATTTTTTCGCAGAAAAAACAAAAAAAAAATAGTTTTTTTTAAATTTAATTTTAAGTCTGGGTGTGGATTGGTTTGGTAATTAATTAATTAATTAATTATTTAATGTCCTATATACTATATTGTATGTCAGAGGGCTAATAATGATAAAGTAAGTAAAGTAAAGTAAATTATGAGGTACGGGCAAGAAAACATTTTTTTTTAAGGGAACACCCTGTATGTTATTTTAACAATCTATTGAAATATTGTCCCCTGTCACTTTATTGTAAATTAATAAAAAGATACTTTAATACTTTCGTGTTCATTAAGTCTTCTTCTTCTGAGTGTATTCGAAAAATAAGAGTAAGTTTTGAGCGTCTAAAAAAAGGGCAAAATAATTGTTGTCGGCGCTCGTGAACATTATAGTACGTGTTCTAATTCATTTACGTCAGATGTACACCCAAAAATTTATACTGAGCGTAAGCACGTAATCTTAACAATATACCGGGTGATTCAAAATAAGTGTCCATCCAACCCGTTAAACGAAAAAAACAATTAATTTTGAGCGTAAGCACGTAATCTTAACAATACCGGGTGATTCAAAATAAGCGTCCATCCAACCCGTTAAACGAAACGAAAAAAAACGAACAAGAAAAAGTCTCTATGCATGATTCAGTCTAGTACGCATAGTGTTTAAGATAAAATGCATTCAATTAAGAGCAATTTAATGCAAATTTCATAATATTGTTACGTTACGGATTTAAATTTCATAGTTTATTTATTTTAAAACAAAACCCGATTAAACTAAAACTGATTCATTAACGACTTTAACATTAACGCTAATTTGTCTAACGCAGATTGGAAACTAATTTATCTTAACATAAGCTAAGCGCGATTAACTACTTATAAACTCTACTTGCAAGTGAACTCTCACGGCTCCGGCCGACCGTTTAAATATGCGAGCCGGTTTCGCGATGTTTCTGTCGGGTGAACATTCGGGCGAGCGTCTCGCTATCTGCGAAGAAAACCCCGTCGTGGAAATAGACGGACTGTCGCCGAAGCTTGCGTCGACATATGCTCGTACATTCCGGCGAGAAGCCGTGACCTTTGCGATTATAAATGCCGGAACGTCGAAAACTTGACGTGAAAAATGAAGTTGATGACGGTTACTCAAAAACATGCTTCACACAGTAATAATACCGGGTGATCAACACAGGGTCAAAATCCGCGAGGTCAAAATCCAATCGCGTGCGACTCCACATTTTGGCGCCCTCTGGCAGATGAGTTGGGGCACACAAAAACGGTCAATTTTCAAAATTATTAAAAGAAATTAAAAGAAACAAAGAAAAATGAAAAAAACAGAAAAATTAAAAAAAAATTAAACATTAGGCAATTTTTCTTAAACATTTTCAATCATTTTTTTACCTAACAAAATTATTGAATACATTAATTTTTTTTATAGAAAATTTGGCACACAAAAATTAGAAAACTTTTCTACTTTTAATTGCCGCAGTTAACTGTTCTATTTTAGTCGACGTTTTGCCGTGTTTCATCAAAACTCCCATTAATTAAAAAAAAAAATTAAAAGAAACGAAATATGGAAAAATTTTAAACATTTTCCTTCATTTTGAAAACCTTTTCCTTCATTTTGAAAACATTTTCCTTCACTTTTTTCAAGTTCCTAACTGCTGCGAACCCTCAAAAACGAGTAACCCAAACAGCGCGAAGCGCTTCTTCTCATCTGGCTAAGGGGGCCTCTGTTCAGACCCCTCCAGAATGCAAGTAGGTGAAGCCAGCTTGTTAATAATATTAGAAAAAAAGAAACAAAATCACAAAAGCAAAATGAACTTACCTTTCTAAAAATTTAAAAAGTAAAATGTAATTTTTTTTTTTAACCAAACCGTAACAGCTTACATAATTTACTTTTTTACCTAACAAAATTATTAAGTACATTAAATTTTTTTATGAAAAATTTAGCACACGAAAATTACAAAACTTCTCTATTTTTAATTGTCGCAGTTAATTGTTCTATTTTAATCGATGTTTTGCCGTCAGCTTGACGGCTACACCAGAACCCCCATTAATTTTAAAAATATTAAAAGAAACAAAAAAATGGAAAAATTTAAAAAATTTTAAACATTTTCATTCATTTTTCAAATATTTTCGTTCATTTTGAAAACACTTTCCTTCAGTTTGAAAACATTTTCCTTCACTCTCTTTTCAAGTTTTTAGTTGCCGCGAGCCCCCAAACATGAGCAGCCCAAACAGTGCGAAGCGCCTTCTTCTCATCTAACTAAGGACGCCTCTGTACAGACCCTTCCGGAATGCAAGCGGGTAAAGCCCACTTGTTATTAATATTAGAAAAAAAGAAAGAAAAAAAATCACAAAAGCAAAATGAACTTAAATTTCTAAAAACTTAAAAAGTAAAATGTAATTTGTTATTTTTTTTTAACCGAACCGTAACAGCTCACATAATTTTTTTTTTTTTACTAAGTACATTAAACTTTTTATGAAAAATTTGGCAAATGAAAATTACAAAACTTCTCTATTTTTAATTGTCGCAGTTAATTGTTCTATTTTAATCGATGTTTTGCCGTCAGGTTGACGGCTACACCAGAACCCCCATTAATTTTAAAAACATTAAAAGAAACAAAAAAATGGAAAAATTTAAAAAATTTTAAACATTTTCATTCATTTTTCAAATATTTTCCTTCATTTTGAAAACACTTTCCTTCAGTTTGAAAACATTTTCCTTCACTCTCTTTTCAAGTTTTTAGTTGCCGCGAGCCCCCAAACATGAGTAGCCCAAACAGTGCGAAGCGCCTTCTTCTCATCTGACTAAGGACGCCTCTGTACGGACCCTTCCGGGATGCAAGCGGGTAAAGCCCACTTGTTATTAATATTAGAAAAAAAGAAAGAAAGAAAATCACAAAAGCAAAATGAACTTAAATTTCTAAAAACTTAAAAAGTAAAATGTAATTTGTTATTTTTTTTTTTTAACCAAACCGTAACAGCTTACATAATTTATTTTTTTTTTTACTAAGTACATTAAACTTTTTATGAAAAATTTAGCAAATGAAAATTACAAAACTTTTCTATTTTTAATTACCGCAGTAAACTGTTCTATTTTAGTCGACGTTTTGCCGTGTGGTTGGCGGCTTCATCGAAACAGTTCAGACTTGTGGATAGTTTTTTCGAATAATTTTTACCAGATACCCATTAATTTTTTTTTTTGCGAAAAAATGATTAATGACAGAAAAATCTAGTGGCCAATATGCTAATTGCCGCCCCTTGAAGATGGCGCCCGCACTGCACGCTTTGCGCACATGGTTACGGGGGCCCTGGATCAACAGAATTCATAATTAGAGGAGGCTGTGATTACTAGTACTATTTTATGATGTCTGGTTGGGCACACTAAGAAATGAATAATAAATTCAAATGACAGTTGTTATATTTGAGGTTATGTTCGCGCTTTGTACGATGTTTGATGATGACGTAGTAAATATTATTTTGTTTACATACAGAAATAAAATAAGTTTATAGAAAAAAAAAAATTGAAAATTTCTACTGAAATTACAATAATATCCAAAGTCTTGTTGGTCATCTTCAGTGCAACGCGAGCAACACAAACATTAAAAAGAAATGTCAAAATTCTGACACTTCAAATTTTTAATTTAAAGCTGCGAGCCTGTGTTGCCAGCTTTATGGTAAATATCGCAGCCTACTCTAATTATAAATTCCGTTGATCGCATGGTACTATTATAATCATGACAATAAAAAATTCAGAAAAAATATTGTTTTTCTTTTTTTTTTTTTTTTGAGAAAGCAAACCGGCGGAAAGCTGTGATGCAAAATTCATCGTATAATTAATCGCTCGTTGTTGCTTCCTCTCCAAAACTCACAATCTCCTAAAAGCCAACTTTTCAGAAGCTGCGAAAATCTGAGTCGAGGGCCTTAGCGGCAAAAAATAATTACATTTTTTTCACTTAAATGTAGGTATAATTTACAGTTATTGTGTTTAGTAAATTTAAGTGAGAAAACTAATTGATTTTTGCCATTAAGGCCCTCGACTCATATTTTCGCAGCTTCTGAAAAGCTGGCTTTTGGGATATAGTGAGTTTTTTTGGAAAGAAAGCTCACAATTACCAAGGTCAACTTAAAAAAAAGAATTGCACCCTGTATTTTTTTTCTGAGCGATTCTTGTAAAGCGTTTCATTGTCTTTGCCACCGGGCATAAAAAGTTTGTAGTTCCATGAGAAAGTTTTTGAGAGAAAAAAATCATGGAAGCAGTGGCGGCAGTAAGGGTGGGCGGGCGGACGGACCTGGGCGCCGCATTATTTATTAAAGGTGCCTCTGCACGGAAACACCTTAAGAACGTTGGATTTATCAAAAAAACATTTTAAATTCAGAAGAACTGTTAATGTCGACTTTAGTTGCGGGATTGAACAAAGAAATGTGCTGCTTGAAATAAATTAAATAACAAATTTTGGAATCTGGAAAGCAACTCAACTAACCTTGATTTTTTTTTAAAGCCATATAAAATATAAAGGGTTTCATACATATATTTTTTGACTGATTTGGTCGATACGTGGTGGAAATCTATTTAAACGTAGACGTAGACGTAGATGTAAAAAAAGATTAGTTGTTTTTTTTACATTTACGTCTCCGTCTACATACCGGGTGTCCCGCGCCATGTGCTCACCTTTCTAGGATCTTTATTTATTAATCGATTAACCTGAATTTTGGAGACGATAAACTAAACAAAAAATGGAATTTTTCGACATATTCATAGTCGTCATAGGACTTCCGGTTTCGCCGGAAGTGATATCAACTTTCTTATTTTAAATGGAACACCCTATATATTTTTACATATTTAAAATCTACGGATCATTACGAGTCCGAATACGTATCAATTGTTAATTTTGGTTTCCATGACAACGAAAAAAAAACTTTTTTATTTTTCAATCTAGAAAGCTGTGAATCGCATTTTTCTCGATCTAATGCGATCAAGTGTTTCGAAAAAATCACTCCTTTGATGGTATTTTGATTTTTAACATTCTTACAGTATTTGAAATTTTCATTAGCTCTTAACTCATTTTCCTCGATAGAACCTCATATGTTTCTTCGCTTAGTTCAACAGAACATTTTTTTTTTCTGAGTACGCTGATACCAAATACGTCATATTTTTTTGAAAGTCATTTGAAATAAAGGGAGTGTAAAATTTCAATGAGACATGCTCTATTTTAAATTATTTTCAAAGAAAATATGACGTATTTGGTATCAGCGTATTCAAAAAAAAAAATGTTCAGTTGAACTAAGCTAACAAACATATGAGGTTCTATCGAAAAAAATGAGTTAAGAGCTAATGAAAATTTCAAATACTGTAAGAATGTTAAAAATCAAAATACCATCAAAGGAGTGATTTTTTCGAAACACTTGATCGCATTAGATCGAAAAAATGCGATTCATAGCTTTCTAGATTGAAAAATAAAAGTTTCTTTTTCGTTGTCATGGAAACCAAAATTAACAATTGATACGTATTCGGACTCGTAATGATCCGTAGATTTTAAATATGTAAAAATATATAGGGTGTTCCATTTAAAATAAGAAAGTTGATATCACTTCCGGCGAAACCGGAAGTCCTATGACGACTATCAATATGTCGGAAAATTCCATTTCTTGTTTAGTTTATTGTCTCCAAAATTCAGGTTAATCGATTAATAAATAAAGATTCTAGAAGGGTGAGCACATGGCGCGGGACACCCGGTATATTTTTATTTAAAAAAAATAATACCAAACTGAATCACCATGTATAATAAATTTTAAAAAATCCAACTCCTACTTAACTCAAATCAAAAATCAATTGTGATTGTCGAAAATCGATTGTGATTGCCGAAAAGGCCACCATACACGAAGCGTCTTACGTTACGTTTTGCCTGCACAGTGTTTGGACGTCAAGCAAAACGGAGCGTTTTGTGTGCTTAAAACGACGTGACGTGACGTTCCTTGTCTATCGTTTTAAGCACACACACGCTCCGTTTTGCTTGAAGTGTCAAAACTGTGCAGGCAAAACGTAAGGCAAACTGCATCGTGTGTGGTGACCTTAACATCGATCATCGATCCTGATTGTGGTCTGCTAAAAAAAAAAAAAAAAGTGGACTCACCCCTCTGCCATCCAAACATCCTCTCGACGTGGAACTGTAATTTATATTAGGCATAATTAATAAATTGAATTGAGAAGAACTGTATGGTTTTACTTACCCTACCGTTTTACGAAGCGTGCAGTTCTAGTGCCGAAAACCGCCCCCCCTCGAGATCAGCAACCACAACACTCACACTAAAAAAAAAAAAAACAATTAAAAATATTGTATAGTCGCGATAAATTAATTACTTGGAATTTTTAATAAATCGATCGTAAAAGGACGCATAATTTAATTTTTAATTTAAGTTAAATAAAACAACAGACTAACATGAAAAAAAAAATCGATTGGGTTTTGTGCTGTGTGGCAAGCAACCACTAAACAATATTTTATGATTAATTGAAAAATCATACCAAGTATTATTAAGTCGTTCTCTAAAAAAAATGCTTAAAAAAAGTAAATTTCTTTGCCATTTTTTTTTTTCAGAAACAAGAATGGTCTTTTGGATACAGCGCGCCAATCAAATTTCTATTATTTGTTTTAAGAAGTTCTGAAGTCAACAAGATTAATTATTGAATCATCCTGTATGTGAGCGCAAGCTCTAATAATAATAATAATAATAATAATAATAATAATAATAATAATAATAACCAAGGCGCGGATTCGCATATTTTTTTTATTAAAGAAGCGGAGCGTCGCGCGTCGCTTATTTCTAAACCCAATGTTCGTACACTCCGAATAAATTGGCACCGCTTGATCAGATTGTGTAACAAACTGAAACAACAGTCGACCAGCGTATTCCCTCTCTTCGTCTTTGCTACGCGCAGCGTTAAATACTTCGTCGGCTCGCTTACTTTTTTGGAAGACGCTCTTTTTTGTGAAAGCTCAGCCACAGACGTGCGCGCAAGTTTTATTCGACATAAAAAAGTGCGATTTATGCAGCAAGTTTCAACTTGTTCGCTGCGAGGCGAGCCGCACACGGAAAATAAATAGGCAAAGCGCGGCGTTTAAATAATAAAATCGTCCGGGATTTGATAATGACCGTCGTTATGAAAACGTTTTTTCGTAAATCAGAAAATTTTCATAAATATAATTTGGTTAACATCATGGAATAATAACAACGCGAGGTCGAGTGATTGCGAGTTGCTTTACGTTTCGAAAATAATACGAGCGGCTTGAATTTAAATGCAAATGCAAGGATATTGATGTGGTTCAAAATATTCTTACCTTCTACACTATTCACAGCGAATTCTAGGGGCACTTATAATAAACAAACTATCGCAATAAGTATTGCAAATTCGCTAATGAGAAAAGCTCGCGCGTTCCCCGGCGATAACTGATGAGCACGGCCGCAAATAATTGCGGAACGCGTAACTGCCTCCCACTCAACGCACTCAGGTCCTGACGGGGTACGCAGCAATCGTCGACGGCGGAGCCCCTCCACTCATATCACGCCAGTGAAAACTATTCAATTCGATAGGCTCTGCTGATAACTTAAGGACGAGGATCGAGTAAGCGCAATGACAGAAAAAAAGGTAGCCGAGGAACGCTGAGCTTGTTTTTTTGCGCGTTCGTTTTTGCCAGCTTGTGAGGAAAAGCGAGAATTTGATCTCCTCTCTTTAAATTATTTTCGATAACACGTACGAAGCGAACTTACACAACAACATTTTTTTGCTTCGGATGGATATTAAAATATTATTATTTGATTGTGAGCGTATTTCGAGGTCATTTCACAACGGAAAAAGAAAAAAATGCTTTAATTACCTAACTTAAAAAAAAATTAAAGCGTGTTTCGGTCTACAGAAATAAATATTTGTATCTGCAAATTGGACAACCCCGCTCTTTATTTATTTTCGTTGTAGAAAATACTTAGAGGGCAATTAATTGATTTGTTTAAATAAAGGAGAGGGGGATTGCGGGGGGAAAAAATGTCGAAGACGAAATTAACCCGCAAAAAAAAAATCAGAAACAAAAGGGAAAGAAAACGCCTCAAAATACCGAGGCGTAAAGCGAAGAGAAACGAAAGAAGATTGAAAGCTGAACGAAAAATGACAGTTCGTAGAAAATGAAAGCAAAAAAAAAACGATAAAAAATTGTCAATAATACAGTAAAAAAAAGAGAAAAAAAACCGAACGACGAAATACAGTGCGTAAAACAAAAGATCGCGGCTGTGACGGGCATAAAACAAACGAAAAACGATGAATTACGAAGAAGCGCCAATAAAATGTGAAAAATGAATTTGACAGGAAAAGGAAAAAAGGAGGAAAAACCAAGGAATGAAGCGAAGAGAAACAAAAGAAGATCGAAAGCCGAACGAAAAGTAACAGCTTTCCGAACAAACCAAAAATGTTCGTAGAAAATAAAAGCAAAAACAAAAAAAAAATCAGTGCGGTAAAAAAAAAAAAAAAGAAACGAACGACGAAATACAAACAAAAGATCACGGTTGTGACGGAAATAAAACAAATAAAAAACGATGAATTTGACAGGAAAAGGAAAAAAGACGAAATGGCAGGGCACGGAGCGAAGAGAAACAAAAGAAGATCGACAACTGAACGAAAACTAACAGCTTTCCGGACAGATTTATAAAAAAAGTCAATAATACGGTAAAAAAAAGAAAAAAGAAACGAACGACGAAATACAGCGCATAGAACAAGAGATCACAGCTGTGACGGAAACAAAACAAATGAAAAACGGATGAATTACGAAGAAGCGCCAATAAAATGTGAAAAATGAATTTGACAGGAAGAGACAGGAAAAAAAAATCACTGTACGAAAACATAAAGAACAGAAAGAAAATTGATGACTGATGATGAGGTTCATTTGTTTTTTTTTTTTTAATAAAAGAACATGAATGAATGAACTTTTTATAAACAAATGAACATGAAAATGAAAAAAAAAAACTAGTGGGAAAAAAAGGGCAACTGTAAAAAAAGCGTCAGTCAAGAGACAAAATGTGTGAAGGTCAATTTGTTAAAAGTAAACAAAAGAGGGCGCAAATTGAATTTAAAAAGTTAAAAAGAACCACCACGATACTGAGATGCACACGCAAAAAAAAAAAAGGAAAATCGACGACAGTTTGTGCGAACAAAAGCAAACTCGTGGAAAACAAAAGAGAACTGTAAAAAACGGTCGGCAAAATGAGAAAACCGAGTCGATTAAAAAAAAAGCTAAGAACACGAAAAACAGAAGAAAAAAAAAGAGCACAACAAAAGAACGAATAGACTTAAAAAAATTAAAAAAAAAATTAAAAACGGCGATTCTCCGGGGCCGGAAACTTTTGCAAGTCAAGAGACAGGCAGGAAACAAAAGAGGACGAAACAAAACAAATAGACCGCAAAATATCAATTCCGCAAAACAAAAGAGAACAGAAAATACGAAACGAACAAAAAATAAAAGAGAACAAAAAATATGAAACGAACTGAAAACAAAAAAAGACGGTACCTAAAGCAAGTACAGTCGCGTTCAAGCTAATCGAGACTCACTGACGTTGGTAATAAAGGTTAGAGAACTGTCAATCGATTTCGTTTAGCTTGATCGCGACTGTACTTACTTTAAGTATCGTTTCCTTTTGTTTTTTGTTCGTTGCATAAAAATAAAAGAGAACAAAAAACATGAAACGAACAGAAAACAAAAAAAAGACGATACCTAAAGCAAGTACAGTCGCGTTCAAGCTAATCGAGACTCACTGACGTTGGTAATAAAGGTTAGAGAACTGTCAATCGGTTTCGTTTAGCTTGATCGCGACTGTACTTACTTTAAGTATCGTTTCCGTTTGTTTTTTGTTCGTTTCATAAAAATAAAAGAGAACAAAAAACATGAAATGAACAGAAAACAAAAAAAAGACGATACCTAAAGTAAGTACAGTCGCGTTCAAGCTAATCGAGACTCACTGACGTTGGTAATAAAGGTTAGAGAATTGTCAATCGGTTTCGTTTAGCTTGATCGCGACTGTACTTACTTTAAGTATCGTTTTCTTTTGTTTTTTGTTCGTTTCATATTTTTTTTCCTCTTAGGATAATCGCGACTGTACATATTTGCGGCTTCAAGTAGAACGTAGAATCTTGTTGATTGTCATAGGGCGCGTTCAGCGCGGACGCTCGGCGGACGAGTTGCTTACTCAGCAGTCGTTTGTGATTGGCTACCACCTTAATGTGAGCCAATCACAAACGGTTGCTGAGTAAGCAACTCGTTCGCTCAGCGTCCGCGCTGAACGCACCCGTTGGGTCGTTATGTGAAGACAACAGCAAAAGTTCGGCCCAACCGGCGGAATTTCGCTCAATCTGGCAACCCTGGCTCGGCCAAGAAAATTAATAAGAAAAAGAGATTAGGAACTAAAACAAAAAAAAAAACGTAATCATTTCTGTGGGGGGAGACACTTGGAAAAATTGAGCTGAGCTCAAAGTCGACGTTTCGCTGTGCGTTTGACAGCTTCTCCTTATAATTTTCGTGAAGAAGCTCTCAAACGCACACAGCGAAACGTCGCGTCGGATTTAAACTCAATTTTTTCAAGAGTCCGGTTAACACGCCCGCAAAGCTGTCGTGATTTCTGCAAGCACAAGTTGAAACCCACCGACGAAAATCCGGTGTAATACATCATTGATTATCGTTTAAAAAAAAAAGAACCGTGCAGGTATAATTATACAGGGTGTATTTGAATTGCTCGATCAAACTTTACCGACGTGAAGTATTCAAGAAAAGCGTAACAAAAGTTCCTATAATCATGTGTCTCGAAATGCTTTCTTAAAAAGTTACGCGCGAATTTCAAAAAAAAAAGCGAATTACGAGGAAGTCATCCTTAGAAGGAGGTGCTCACAGCTGTTTTACCCGGAAGCGTCAGCGTCTTATGTAACAGGTGCAATGGACGAAATTTTTGGAAAAATGATCCACCTAGATACACTGTTGCACAAAATAGCATTCGTGAAAATCGGTTTCACTAACAATAAAACCATCTCATGCCATTTGCCTGTTTCAATTTTTGAAAATCGCGCGTAATATTTAAGCAAACACTTTTAGACACTTGCTTATGGGAACGTTTGACCAAGCTATTTAGATACACCCTGTATATTTTACATAAAATTTACATAGAACAGTGGGGTACGAGTTTTTCGGATTCTTCAAAAATATTGTTTAGTGCCAAAACATCCCTTACCATTTTTGAGCTCCCAGTGGTGCGCAATTTGTAACACCCTGTATATTCATCGCACATTTCTACTTGAAATGTAATGAAAATTGACAGAAACTTTCTATTACAGGTTGCGGATCCAGAAGGCCAACATTGTAAACGAAAAAATATTTGTATGCCAAATCTGCAATGCCAAACATAGATGCCGTTCGACTTTGCGCCAACACATCCTCGTGCACACCGGTGAAAAGCCGTTCAGCTGTGATCTTTGCGATTATAAGTGCCGACAGTCGAGACAGCTGAAGCAGCACAAGTTAAAACACACCGAAGAGAAGCCGTTCAGTTGTGAACTTTGCGATTATAAATGCCGCCGCGTCGGACACCTGAAAGAGCACAGCTTAACGCACACGAGCGAGAAGCCATTCGGTTGTGACCTTTGCGATTATAAATGCCGACAATTCACACAGCTGAAGCAGCACAAGTTGAAACACACCGACGCGAAGCCGTTCGTTTGTGATCTTTGCGATTATCGATGCCGACGGGTCGCGGAGTTGAAAGCCCACATGTTAACACACACAAACGAGAAGCCGTTCAGCTGTGATCTCTGCGATTATAAATGCCGACAGGCCAATAACTTGAAAAAACACAAGCTAAAGCACACCGACGAGAAGCCCTTCTACTGTGCTCTGTGCGATTATAAATGCCGACGGATTGGAGAGCTGAAAGTTCACGTGTTAACACACACAAGCGAGAAGCCGTTCAGTTGTGATCTCTGCGATTACAAATGCCGACTGCCTAACGATCTGAAAAAGCACAAGTTAAAGCACACCGAAGAGAAGCCGTTCGGTTGTGATGTTTGCGATTATAGATGCCGTCGCGTCACGAACCTGAAAGCGCACAAGCTAACACACACAGATGAGAAGCCGTTCGTTTGTAGCGTTTGCGACTAC
Organism: Prosopocoilus inquinatus; assembly: GCA_036172665.1. Lineage (NCBI taxonomy): Eukaryota > Metazoa > Arthropoda > Insecta > Coleoptera > Lucanidae > Prosopocoilus > Prosopocoilus inquinatus. Next base: position 49,666,918 of record CM069876.1, read on the forward strand.
AAGTGCCGACAGGTTGGAGTCTTGAAATCTCACATGTTAATACACACCGGCGAGAATCCGTTCAGTTGTGATCGCTGCGATTATAAATGCCGGAAAGTCGGCAACCTAAAAAAGCACATGTCGGTTCATACTCGCCGGAAGCCAGTCAATCCAGCTTTAAAAAGGCGCAAGTTGAAACACGCCGACGAGAAGCCACCATAACGTGACGTTATTAATTGCTATATTAATCAAGGAAATTAAATTAAATTCTAAAGCTACTATCGTAACTTGCCGAAAACAGTAATTTTGTTGTAATAACAGCAATAAAAATTTTCCAAACAAGATTTTTGAGGTTATTTTCTATTAGATGCGAAACTTTGTTCGATTTTAACCGACTCTTATCGTTTTCGAGATGCGCATCAATTTTGTCTGTGTGCTTCAAATATAATAATAATAATAATAATAAAGAATTCAAATCAAAAGTGAATGAAAATTTTAAGAGACTTTTTGTTTTAGGTTAGGAATCCGGAAAGCCAAAATTTTACACGAAAAAGCGTTCCAATGCCCGATCTGCAGTGCTAAATATGGATATCGTTCGAGTATGCGTCGGCATATGCTCGTACATTCCGGTGAGAAGCCCTTCAGTTGCGATCTTTGCGATTATAAATGCCGACAGCTCGGTGTTTTGAAAAAGCACAAGTCGAGGCACACCGACGAGAAGCCGTTCCTTTGCGATCATTGCGATTATAAATGCCGGCTGGTTGACCTCTTGAAAAGTCACATGTTAATACACACCGGCGAGAGGCCGTTTAGTTGTGACCACTGCGATTACAAATGCCGACAGTCCTACGATCTGAAAAAGCACACGTTGAAGCACACGGATGAGAAGCCGTTCAGTTGTGAGCTCTGCGATTATAAATGCCGACTGTTCGCGAGCCTAAAAACTCACATGTTAACGCACGCTGATGAGAAGCCGTTCTTTTGTGGCCTTTGCGATTACAAATGCCGGCGGATTGAGCAGTTGAAAATTCACGTGTTGATACACACGAGTGAGAGGCCGTTTAGTTGTGATCTCTGCGATTATAAATGCCGACAGGCCAATTCTCTGAAGAAGCACAAATTGAAGCACACCGACGAGAAGCCGTTCAGTTGTGAGCACTGCGATTATAAATGCCGACGGGTCACAAACCTGAAAGCTCACATGCTAACGCACACCGGTGAGAAGCCGTTCAGTTGTGATCTCTGCGATTATAAATGCCGACAGGTTGGCCATTTGAAAAATCACTTGTTAAAAATTCACGGGCGACAGTCCGTTCAGTTGTGATCATTGGTATTATGAATTCCGGAATGAAGTTGATGACGGTCATCATAAACAATGTTTCATATAACATTATCAACAGGGAAGAGAATTCGGCCCACTTGTTCCGCAAGCAGCACGAAATTTTTTTATTCGGACTGTATTAGTCTCGCCCGCGGTAATTTCTGCGAAATGCGAATACCCCTTCCCCTCCTACTCAATAGCAATTTTGATGCATCGGAGCCGCGGAAAAAGTAAGCAGTACATTCGGGGCGTAAAAAGTGTTCAACTTTCTGAGCGGGCGGAATTCCTTTCCCTGATTATTAATAATTTTGTAATCACAACAATAATAAATTAAAAAAATAAATAAATAGTAATTTCTGTTTTTTTTTGTAAAGTTGAAACACACCGGCGACAAGCTGTGATGCATAATGCATCGCATTATTAATCATGTTCATCGTTCAAAAAAAAAATACGTTTCGCTTTTTCAGTTCAAAGTTCAAAGGCTCGTTTTAGAGGATGACAACATTTCTTAGAATAAATATATTTGTTACCAAATCTCTTACAATAAGGAATATAATAATAATAAAACGTTACCAACTCAAAGCTGTTCATTATTATTGTTTTTTTTTTATAATTCTTTATTATCATAGGAATATTTCTTGACAAGAAAAAATGTACGAGATTCGTCTACTTGAAATAATAATAATAATAATAATAATAATAAGTAGTAGTCGCCCAACAGGAAAAACCCAATTACAGGACGAAAAGAAAACACAACAATATAAATGAAATGTAATGAAAACTAATTTAATTTTCAATTAAAAAAAAAATGTATGAAAACTCAAATAAGAACTTTTGTTACAGATTACGGATCCGGAAAGTCAACATCGTAAAAATATTCGTGTGCCAAGTCTGCAATGCTAAACATAGATGTCGTTCGACTTTGCGCCGACACATGCTCGTGCATACCGGTGAGAAGCCGTTCAGCTGTGGTCTTTGCGATTATAAATGCCGACTGCTCCATGATTTGAAAAAGCACAAGTTAACGCACACCGACGAGAAACCGTTCAGATGTGTTCTTTGCGATTATAAATGCCGACTTGTTACGCAGCTGAAAGCTCACATGTTAATACACACAAACGAGAAGCCGTTCAGTTGTGATCTCTGCGATTATAAATGCCGACAGGCCAATAACTTGAAGAAACACAAGCAAAAGCACACCGACGAGAAGCCCTTCTACTGCGGCCTTTGCGATTATAAATGCCGACGGATCAGGCAGCTGAAAGTGCACGTGTTAATACACACCAGCGAGAAGCCGTTCAGCTGCGATCTCTGCGCTTACAAATGCCGGCAGCCCCACGACTTGAAAAAGCACAAGTTAACGCACACCGATGAAAAACCGTTCAGTTGTGATATTTGCAGTTATAAATGCCGTCGGGTCGCAAACCTGAAAGCGCACAAGCTAACACACACCGACGAGCAGCCGTTCGCTTGCAGTGTTTGCGATTACAAGTGCCGAAAGATCGGAGTCTTGAAAGCTCACATGTTTAATGCACACGGACGAAAAACCGTGCAGTTGTGATCGCTGCGATTACAAATGCCCGGAAGCCGATCAGTTCGGATGTGTCAGAGCTTTAAAAAGCGCAAGTTGAAACACGCCGGCGAGAAGCCGCCCCGATGTAAAATTCATCACGTTATTAATCTCTAAATTAAATAATTAAAGAAACAGTTTTTATTATTCGAAGCCTTGTACACCGATCTTGAATCCTACTTTCTCTGTGACGTCTGTCTTTAGATGTACAAAATAAATTCCTAAGTACAGTCTAACCTCTATAATCCGAAGTAGTAAGTGCACTGCATCTGATCCGGATTATCGAATCTTCGGATTAACGAACAACAGACAACAGAGAAAATATGAATTGCATTGCAAACTTAACTCACAATCAGTAAAGCTTTGACTTCTTTTGATAACGGTACCGTAATGTAGCGGCCGCAAACGTTTAAAAATTTCTGGATTACTGGAGGTGCGGATTAGGACTTGTTCGGATTATAGAAGTCCTACTTAATGTATTACCAAAATCAACATTTTGTTTGCTGGAAATGTAGTAATTACAGCATGACAAATTTTCGTGTATATTCTATTGGCTATTAAATAAATCCGTTCAAATGGCGCACTCTGTATATGTATCTACAGCTTCTACCCGAGATATGTATACTAATTCATTTTCCTCGAAATTTAAAGCAACTTTTTGTTACAGATTGCTACGAATTCCGAAAACCGAAACTGAAAATAAAAAAATATTCGAATGTCGAATATGCAACGCTAAACAGGCATGTCGTTCAAGTTTGCGCCAGCACATCCTCCTGCACACCGGTGAGAAGCCGATTGGCTGTGATATTTGCGATTACAAATGCCGACAGCTCAGACAGTTGAAGCAGCACAAGTTGAAACACACCGACGCGAAGCCGTTCGGCTGCGATCTCTGCGATTATAAATGCCGCCGAGCCGGACACTTAAAAGTGCACAAGTTAACACACACGAGCGAGAAGCCATTCACTTGTGATCTCTGCGATTATAAATGCCGACAGTTGACGCAGCTGAAGCAGCACAAGCTGAAGCACACCGGTGAGAAGCCGTTCGTCTGTGGTCTCTGCGATTATAAATGCCGGGCGGTTGGACATTTGAAGAGTCACGTGTTAATACACACGAGCGAGAAGCCGTTCAGTTGCGACCTCTGCGATTACAAGTGCCGACAACCCAACGATTTGAAAAAGCACAAGCTAAAGCACAACGACGAGAAACCGTTCAGCTGTGACCTCTGCGATTATAAATGCCGACGGGTCGCAAACCTGAGAGCTCACAAGCTAACGCACGCCGATGAGAAGCCGTTCTTTTGCGGACTCTGCGATTACAAATGCCGACGGATCGAACAGTTGAAAATTCACGTCTTAATACACACGAGCGGGAAGCCGTTCAGCTGTGACGTCTGCGATTACAAATGCCGACAAGCCAATGATTTGAAAAAGCACAAGTTGAAACACACCGACGAGAAGCCGTTCAGCTGCGATCTTTGCGATTATAAATGCCGGTGGGTCACGAACCTGAAGGCCCACAAGCTAACGCACACCGACGAGAAACCATTCAATTGTGATCTTTGCGATTATAAATGTCGACAGGTCGGCCATTTGAAAAGTCACATGTTAAAACACACGGGCGAAAATCCGTTCGGTTGTGAGCTTTGCGATTATAAATGCCGGAAAAGGAGAAACTTAAAAAAACACATGATTTTAATACACACCGTCCGGAAGAGCCATTCGATTCCAAGGCTAGAAAACGTACAAGCTGAAACACACCGGCGAGAAGGCGGTATGACGTGACATTCATCACAATATTAGTTTCTAAATTGATCAAAGAAAATATTTTTGATTTTCAAGGTCTGAGTGGATTGGTTTATCTTTGTTTGTGTTAAGGTGATTTTCAAATGTTTTTCTTTTTTGTTTTGTGGAAAGCATAAAAGTTGACTCTCGTCTTAAAAACAAACGAAAGCGAGTATGGTTAGAATAAGAAACGCTTAAAATTAATTTTCCAAAAAACATGTTTATACAGGGTGTTTATTAAACACGCGGCTAAAATTAAGGGCATTATTCCTTGGATTATTTTAAGAATTTTTTGCCCTTAGATGATTTTCGCAACGACGCTTTGTTTCGAAGATAGAAGGCGATGAAATTTGGGATATTAGTTTATTATCTTGGATGTAATATTAAAGTGCTGTTTCTTTCCGAAAAGCTTTTACACCCTGTATCTTCGAATCAAAGCGTCCTTCCGTAAATCACCTAAGGGCAGAAAAGTCTTACAATAGGTCAAGGAATGACCCCCTCAATTTTTGCCGCATGTTTAGTAAACACCCTGTATAATGCTATTAATATTCTTGTAACCACAACAATAATAAATTCAGAAAAGAATCGTAGTTTTTCGGTTTTTGTGAAACTATTCCAAACAAGATTTGTGAAAGTTGATTTTTGTTTTATTGAATACGCGACTTCGTTCGAACTTTACCGAATTCGGTTTTCAAGTTTCGCGCGTACCGATTTTGTCTGTCTGCTGTTGTCAAATCGGAAATGTATGAGAATTTCAAGAAACTTTTTGTTACAGGTTACGTATCCCCAAGGCCAAATTTGTAAGGGAGAAAATGATCGAATGCCGAATATGCAACGTCAAACACACGTGCCGTTCAAATTTGCGTCGACATATCCTCGTACACACCGGTGAGAAGCCGTTCAGTTGTGACCTTTGCGATTATAAATGCCGGGCATCTTTCGATCTGAGGAGGCACAAGTTAACACACACGAGCGAAAAGCCATTCGGTTGTGATCTCTGCGATTATAAATGCCGCCGCGTCGAGCATCTGAAAGGGCACAAGTTAACACACATAAGCGAGATGCCGTTCAGCTGCGATCTCTGCAATTATAAATGCCGACAATCCAGCCAGTTGAAGCAGCACAAGTTACAACACACCGACGAGAAGCCGTTCAGTTGCGAATTTTGCGATTATAAATGCCGCCGCGTCAGGTATTTGAACGAGCACAAGTTGAAGCACACGGGCGAGAAGCCGTTTCGTTGCGAACTTTGCGATTTTAAGTGCCGACACGTCTCAACCCTGAGAAAGCACGTGCTGAGACACACCGACGAGAAGCCGTTCTTTTGTGGTCTTTGCGATTATAAGTGCCGACAGATCGGCGACTTGAAATCTCACACGTTAATACACACAGGCGAAAATCCGTTCAGTTGTGATCTTTGCGATTATAAATGCCGGAAAGGTGGAAACTTAAGAAGGCACATGTTGAGACATACCGGGCGGAGGCCATTGAATTCAGATGCTAAAGCTTCAAAAGTGCAACGCACCGGCGAGAAACCGATGTAACGTGACAATGTTAATCGCTAAATTATTAAAAAAGAATAGTTTTTAGCTTTCAGTCTGAAAGGTTATTTATTTAGAGGTGGTCTGACATGATTCAAGTGTTACATACAATGATCTTGGATCCTTGGCCTTGGATCAAAGCCGACTCTGGAAGGAGAATTACATGTGATTTTTTTTCCAATAATAATCGTTGCAAGTGTCACTGAATTTTGAAGTAAAGGCAAAAAGACATTTTTTAATGGAACACCCTGTATGTTATTTTAACGATACGCAGAGAAGAAGAAGAAGAGAAAGCGTCCTTTGTCATTCTATTGTAAATTAATAAAAAGATATGATTTGATTTCTTCTGGTTTAACTAACGGCGCCGGCGTAATCAAACTACGTTGGTCGGCGGAAGAATCAGTTTACTGATAGATGGCGCCACTCATCCGAATGTAAAATTTATTAGCCCTCCGGACTTAACGCCCGCAACAATACTCGCCGAAAAGCATGTTTATAGAACATTATTAAACATTGTTGCGGCGATCACAAGAATAAACTCAGAAAAGAAAGTGTAGTTTTTTTTTTGTTTTTTGCGATATTCAAAATATTTTTGAAAATTAATTTTTGTTATTTGAAATGCGCAACTTTGCCCGAATCTAACCGACTTCGCATCTCCTACCGTTTTCGAGAATAATCGTGGGCGCATCGACTTTGTCTGTCACATCGAAAGTGTATGAAAATTTTTTGAAAGTATATGAAAATTCAAAAAACTTTTTGTTACAGGCTACGCATCCGGAAAGTGAAAATTCCTAACGAAAAAACATTCGAATGCCGAATCTGCAACGCTAAACACAGATATCGTTCAGGTTTGCGCCGACACATCCTCGTACATACCGGCGAGAAGCCGTTCAGTTGTGACCTTTGCGATTACAAATGCAACCGCCTCGGACATCTGAAGCAGCACAAGTTGACACACATAAGCGACAAGCCTTTCAGTTGCGATCTTTGCGATTACAAGTGCCGACGGCCCACCGATTTGAAGAAGCACAAATTAATTAAGCACACCGACGAGAAGCCGTTCAGTTGTGATATTTGCGATTATAAGTGCCGACTGGTTAACCACTTGAAAAGTCACGTGTTGACACACACAAGCGTGAAGCCGTTCAGTTGCGATCTCTGCGATTATAAATGCCGGAACGTAGGAAACTTGAAACAGCACAGGATCACACACACCGACGAGAAACCGTACAGCTGTAATCTCTGTGATTATAGATGCCGACGCGCTGCGACTTTAAGCAAGCACAAGTTACAACACACAAATGACAAGCCGTTTGGTTGCGATCTCTGCGATTATAAGTGCCGATACGTCAGTAATTTGAAAACGCACAAGTCAAGCCACACCGATGAGAAGCCGTTCAGTTGTGAACTCTGCGATTATAAATGCCGGCGGGTCGCGAGCCTGAAAGTGCACAGACTAACACACACCGGTGAGAAGCCGTTCAGTTGTGAACATTGCGATTATAAATGCCGTCGGGTCGAAACCCTAAAAGTGCACAAGCTCAGACACACCGATGAGAAGCCGTTCAGCTGCGAACACTGCGATTATAAATGCCGACAGTTCAGTCAGTTGAAGCAGCACCTGTTACAACACACCGGTGAGAAGCCGTTCAGTTGCGAATTTTGTGACTACAAGTGCCGCCGCGCCAAATATTTGAAAGAGCACTTGTTAATGCACACCAACGAGAAGCCGTTTCGTTGTGACCTTTGCGATTTTAAGTGCCGACACGCCGCGACCTTGAAAACGCACAAGCTGAGGCACACCGATGAGAAGCCGTTCTTTTGTGGTGTCTGCGATTATAGATGTCGGCAGGTTGGGGACTTGAAAACTCACATGTTGAGACACACAGGCGAAAATCCGTTCAGTTGTGATCGCTGCGATTATAAATGCCGGAAAGGCGGAAACTTAAAAAGGCACATGTCGATGCATACCCGCCGGAAGCCGGCGAATTCAAGTGCTAGGTCTTTAAAGAAACGTTGAAAGTTGAAAAAGTTGAAACACGCGGACGGTTTCGTTGAACGCAACCGCGACCGTGGCCGCAGCCGCGCCAGTGGGATCTACGCTTAAATGTTATAAATACACTTGGATCCTGTTAACCTTGCTTAATAATAATAATTATCGAAAACCACGTATTAATACTTTTTTAATAAACAAACAAAATATAATACAGGCTGTTCCAAAATTCGGTACGCAAATTTTGTGCGTGAGTAAATAATGTCAAAATAAATAAATAATTGCTGTTAATGAACTTGAAATTTGAAAACAATTTTTAAATTGTTAAATGCGCTGCCCTTTATTTTTCCGGAAGTTGGAAATTTTTGAGCATCCTGTGTATGCGTTTCTTATGTATTAACAGTTTCACATTTTGGGCTTCTGTAGCTCTTTTAGACAGTTTGCAATTTCGTTCGCTTTACATCAGATTCATCACCGAGATGGCGTCGAGTTAAGTCGTCAGTCTCTCAGAAGAATTGACGTGGGGTGTGGGCGTGGTCGGTGTTTGAGACGACATCAACGAAATAGCATCAAACGTCAGTCTCAATAAAAAAAATGCCGAACGTCGTGATTCGTACGATATTTCATGGCCGATGTATTCTAAGATGTATGCAAAAAAGAGCTGTTTGCGAATTGCACCACAAAACTAAATCGTGACAACATAAAAACCCAGATGACGTAGGGATGAGCGATCGCATGAAATGTCATATGCGAACGCAACTTAATCTGTTCGTTTCGATGAAATGCGCTTGTGAAAGATGGTGCAATCAAAACCAAAAATAGAAAGTCCGAGGCGATGTTGTTTGCTTGAGGCAATAAAAAGAATGCCGAACGTCGAGATTCGTACGATATTTCATGGCCGATGTATTCTAAGATGTATGCAAAGAAAAGGCTGTTTGCGAATTGCACCACAAAACTAAATCGTGACAACATCAAAACGTGCAGCAAAACTGTAATTCGCGGTAACTCATATCACAAAAAAAAAAGAGAGAGACGTCCGTCGCTAGAATTTTACGATCGTCTGGACGTTTTAAAATAAACATCCAATCCAGTTCCCAAGCAAGCGATGAAATGCGCTTGCGAAAAATGGTAAAATTAAAAAAAAATAAATGTTGCGAATCGTTTTTGATCGCAGTGAATCCCTCGAGCAGCCTCGGTACAGTTGTTTCAGCTGCCCCTATTTGGGGTTTCATCAGCAGAAGCGTAGCTCGAGAGTTTCATTGCAAACCAAAACGCAATGTCAGGTCAAAAAACGATCATAAGACGTCGCTGTTTAAACCATTCGGTGAAATTAAAGCAAAACATTTTTATAGCCGGTTGATTCAAAGATTTATGCGAAAAAAAACTATCTGCGAATTACACCACAAAACTAAATCGATGCGTGTAACATGAGAAAAAAATTAAATTTTTGATTGAAGCGTAACATTTATTGACGAATAAGCAGCGGAATGCATTTGCAACGAGCAACTGAAATTATGCAAGCATTCTATATTTGTTGACACGCGCTTTGCAACTGGCAAAATCAAAAAAATTGGTAGCAAATCGTTTTTGATCGCAGTGAATCAATCCCTCGAGCAGTCTCTGTACAGCTGTCTCAGCCCTATTTGGAGCTTCATCACCAGAAGCGTAGCTCGAGAATTTCACTGCAAACCAGAACGCAATGTCAGGTCAAGAAGCGATCATAAGATGTCGCTGTTTCAATCAATCAATCAAAGCAAAAAATATTTATGGCCGGTTTATTCTAAGGTTTATGCAAAAAGAAACCATCTGCGAATTACACCACAAAACTAAATCGAGGGTTGAAGGGTCTTTGTAGTTGCGGAAAAAAAAATTAAATTTTTGATTGAAGCGTAACATTTGTTGACAAACAAGCGGCGGAATGCATTCGCAACGAGCAACCGAAATTATGCACGCATTCGATATTTGTTGACACACGTTTCGCATAATCGACTCGCCTGTATCTAATAACAACAACAACAACGACGGCGTGTTTTGCCCGGAAATTCGAGGAGCCAACGAGCGCCCGGCTGCAAAACAACACACGCACGCACACATGGGGCGTAATCATGCAAATTCGGCCCTCAGATGAATTGACGTGGGGTGTGGGGGTGGTTGGTGTTTGAGATATGACATCAACGAAATAGCGTCAGGCGTCAGTCTCTCAGAAGAATTGACCGAGTGTATGTGATCAGCAGGGAAAAGAATTCGGGCCACTTATTCGGCGTACGGTATGAACATTTAGTACTCGGACTGTATCAGCTTCGCCTATAATAATTTCTGAGAAGTGCGAATGGCTCCCACTCAATAATAATTCGATGCATCAGGGCCGTGGAAAGGTGGTAGGAGTAACTAGTACATTCGACGTAAACGCTAAGTGGCCTGAATTCTTTTCCCTGGTGATCACTGATCACCAGGGAAAAGAATTCAGACCACTGATCACCAGGGAAAAGAATTCAGACCACATGTTCGGCGAACGGTACAAAAATTTAGTACTCGGACTGTATCAGCCTCGCCCATAAGGTGCGAACGCTCGTATTGTACTCCTTCCCCTTCCACTCAATAACAATTCGATGCATCGCAAAGTACATTCAACGTAATAAGCGTTGAAAAGTCCGTGTCCCTCTCTGAATCCAGATTCATGGTTTTGGTGTGCACAATAAAAATTATTTTATTTGCTAATTTGTTTGCAATGACTAACAAAAGCTTTTATTTTGTTGTATTTTTTTTTCTCCTTCATTGCGTTGCACAATCTCACGTTCCTTCCTTCGAAAATTATTTTAAGTTTGCTCTAAATTGTTCATAATAATAATTTGAATCAAAATTTTGTATGCATTTTATACTTTATGTAAATTATTATTATATTATCTGATTATGTAAAATTAAATTAATTAAAATTGTAATAATTTTTTTTATCTGATCCCGCATTTTTTCCGTACCTAAATTTCTATCACTTTATTAAATTATTTTTATTTTATTTTTCCTTAATTTGATGAATGTCATTCTGAAAATAGTTTCCCGCGTTGTCAATGAACTTGCTGGATTTTTTTTTTTGATTTTAATTTTAAACAGGTTTGTAGTTTTAATGATTCAATTTTCAAATAAAAAAATTGAACGAAATTTTTTGTTACAGGTTACGGATCCGGAAAACCGAAATTGCAAACGAAAAAACATTCGAATGCCGAATATGCAACGCCAAACACACATGTCGTTCAAGTTTGCGCCAACACATCCTCGTACACACCGGCGAGAAGCCGTTCAGTTGTGACCTCTGCGATTATAAGTGCCGAAAAGCCAGCGATCTAAAAAAGCACAAGTTAACGCACACCGATGAGAAGCCCTACGGTTGCGACCTCTGCGATTATAAATGCCGGCTCGTCGGTTACTTAAAAAAGCACAAGCTCACGCACACCGATGAGAGGCCGTTCTTTTGCGGTCTTTGCGATTATAAATGCCGACAGATCAGAGAGTTGAAAGCTCACATGTTAATACACACGGGCGAGAAGCCGTTCAGCTGTGATCTCTGCAGCTATAAATGCCGACAGTCCAATTATTTGAAAAAGCACATGCTAAAGCACACCGGTGAGAAGCCGTTCAGTTGTGATCTTTGCGATTACAAATGCCGCCGCGTCGGATATCTGAAAGGGCACATGTTAACACACACAAACGAGAAGCCACTCGGCTGTGACCTCTGCGATTATAAGTGCCGACAGTTCACACAGTTGAAGCTGCACAAGTTAAAACACGCCGATGAAAAGCCGCTCGTTCATTAAAACTAATTGGGCTGCGAAAGAGAAAATTCTACAGGGCGTTTATATTTTTAAGTAATACTATTGTAAAAATATCATTGCGGGCAGAGGAACTATTATTTATAAAACTGTTTAGCCGAGCATCTGTTGACACGTACCGGCGAACAGCCCTTTCGTAGCGCTTTTAAATCTCGACAATCCGCTATGTTGAAATAAATGGCACATGCAAGGGAGCATTTTTGTGCTCTGCTGGTGTGTGTAATAATAGGCATAGGCAAAATAAAACTTCTTTCAGCAATTTTTTTTTTGGTGAGTTACCATTTTCCACCGGCATTTATTTTTTTTTAATGTGAAGACCCAGTGTTTGCTTTGATCTTCGTGTATTAAAACGATTTTGCGCTTATAACTGCCGACATAACCAGAACTTGAAGAGGCACAAGTTAAAACACAAACACACCGGCGAGAAGCCGTTCACTTGTGATATTAACGCCAGTAAATACCGAGATTAATTAACTTACGATTAGTTTTCATTTCTTACATTTTATTCAGATTTTTAACTTTGTTTTTTCTTTTCGATTTTCAAGAGGCATTGCATAAGAAATTTTCCTTTATGTTTGATCGGTAAGGAGCTGCTAAATAAATTCCTTTGAATGATGCACCCTGTATATTCCCGGCTTCTGACTTTCTTGAAAATTTTTTTTGTTACAGGCGCCCACGAGTCCAGAGCAACAAAATTGAAAAGCGAAAAATGTTCGAATGTCGACTGTGCAGAGTTAAACATAAACATCGTTCAAGTCTGCGCCGACATATGCTCGTACACACCGGTGAGAAACCGTTCAATTGTGATGCTTGCGATTACAAATGCCGCCGCGTCGAACATTTGAAGGAGCACAAGTTGACACACACGAGCGAGAAGCCGTTCAGTTGCGATCTCTGCGATTATAAATGCCGACAGCTCAACGATTTGAAAAAGCACAAGTTGAAGCACACCGACGAGAAGCCGTTCAGTTGTGATCTCTGCGATTATAAGTGCCGGATCGGCGGTAACTTAAAAATGCACCTGCTAACGCACACCGACGAGAAGCCGTTCTTCTGCGGTCTTTGCGACAATAAATTCCGACGGATCGACCAGCTGAAAGGACACATGTTAATACACACGAGCGAGAAGCCGTTCGGCTGCGATGTCTGCGGTCACAAAAGCCGGCGGCTCAATGATTTGAAGAAGCACAAGTTAAAGCACACCGGCGAGAAGCCGTTCAGTTGCGATCTGTGCGATTATAAATGCCGATGGGTCACAAACCTGAAAACGCACAAGCTCAAGCACACCGACGAGAAGCCGTTCTTTTGTGGTCTTTGCGATTATAGATGCCGACAGGCTGGAGTTTTGAACGCGCACATGATAATACACACAGACAAAAATCCGTTCAGCTGCAGTATTTGTGATTATAAGTGCCGGAAATCCGGAAACTTGAAAAGACACATGATAACACACGCCAGCCCGAAACCGTTCAATTCAAATGCCAGAGCTTTGAAAGGGTACAGCTCGAAACACACCGACGAAAAGCCGGTGTGATTGCGACATTTACTGCATTATTAATCACTACTTCAAAAAAATACGTAGAGAAAAAAAAACAATCAAAGTTTGGATCGAATGGAATAGACAATATTATTTAATTTATTAAGTCTAAGGGTACGAACGTTCCGAAGATGTCTCGCTGTTCACCCTCGGTGTTTAGGTGGCGCTCGATAGCTCGATATAAAACGAACGCGTAGATTTAAATGAAGTCGTGCATGTCGAAGATGCGCGGTTCTATTTAAAATGTGCATTCGTTTTACATCGAGGTAAAATCGCGGTATCGAGCGCGACCTAAACATCGAGAGTGAACAGCGAGGCATCTTCGGAATGTTCGTAGCCTTAAATCTAAGGCGTCAAGTTAGTATACTTAGACCTATTGTACTGTGACATACTTTAACGATCTCTAGAGCACTAATTGAAACTGTCTCTTGTCAATTTATTGTAAATTATTAAATTATACTAATAAATTTGTTCCCTTTCGAATGTATTAATTTATCAACGTGTGCCGAGTGTTTTATTGAAAGAATAGTTTTCGTTCACGCGTTCGTTTCTTTCCAGTATATTTAAATTTGTCGCTAATTTTCATTTATGTTAAACGAGTAAAGAGCGGAATCTCGTACATGAGACAGGTAGAAGGGAGCCATAGGAGCTGGCGATCACGCACGCGCTTTCGCGTTCTGCCACGATGTGAAGGCTCAGTCTTCAATTAATCGTAGTAGGCAGCGTAATTAACATTTGACTAGATATAGGGCCGAGTGTTCGCCCAATACTTCTTTCATGAGTTTGGCATTGTTTCTATTTAAAATAACGTTGATTGATTTCATTTTGTATTAGTATGGTATTCAAAATTACGTTACAACGTCCAAAATAAAATACAATTAATACAAAATATAAGTAAGCTTTTATTCTATATGAAAACAACGCTGATTAAATTTAAATAAATAAACTTAAGAAAGAAGTATTAAGCGAATGCTCGGCCCTATGTTAACTACGCTTCCAATTACGATGAAATGAAGACTCAGCATTCAAATCAAGGCAGAACGCGTAAGCGCCAACTCCTCCGGCTCCCTTCCACCTGTCTCGCGTACGAGATCCCGTCCTCTACTTATAAGATAAGCTCACGGTGTGTAGCTGCTTAGCATTAAGAGATCTATTCGAACATCTAATAAAAACAGATACATTCTACGCATTAAGAACGGTAATTTTAATAATTCCCAACTAAATTAGGATGAGGAATTAAATATTAAAGATACTTTTTTTTTGTTACAGATACCTAGAGGTCCCGGGGACCGAAACTGAAAACGAAAACCAAGTCGAATGTCGAATATGTAACGCCACATTTAAAAACCATTCAAATTTACGCGCGCACATCTTCACGCACACAGGCGAGAAGACGTTCAGTTGTAATCTCTGCGATTACAAATGCGGACACGTCGGACACCTAAACCAGCACAAGCTACGCCACACCGACGAGAAACCGTTCAGCTGCGCCCTTTGCGATTACAAATGCCGGGAACCTAATAAACTCAAGAGGCACGTCTTAATCCACACCGACGAGAAGCCGTTCGGCTGCGACCTCTGCGAATATAGATCTCGGCAAGCCTCGGGATTGAAAACGCACATGTTAATACACACCGGCGAGAAGCCGTTCGGCTGTGATCTTTGCAGTTATAAATGTCGCAGTATCGGAGACCTGAAAAGGCACAAGCAAACGCACACCGATGAGAAGCCGTTCAGCTGTAATTCCTGCGATTATAAATGCCGAAAGGCCGCGACCTTAAGACGGCACAACTTAATACACACCGACGAGAAGCCGTTCCGTTGTGATCTTTGCGATTATAAAGGCCGACAGGTTTCAGTTTTGAAAGCCCACATGTTAACGCACACGGGCGAGAAGCCGTTCAGCTGTGATAGGTGCAGTTATAAATGCCGGAAGGCCAATGACTTGAAAAGGCACAGGTTGAAGCACACCGACAAGAAGCCGCTCGGCTGTGACCTCTGCGATTATAAGTGTCGGGAAGTCAAACATTTGAAACAGCACAAGTTAAAGCACGCCGTCGAGAAACCGTTTGCTTGTGATCTTTGCGACTACAAATGTCGATACGATAGATCCTTGAGGACGCACATGTTGATACACGCGGACGAGAAGCCGTTGAGTTGTAATCTCTGCGATTTTAAATGCCGGGTCGCCTCGAGCCTGAAACGGCACAAGTTAACGCACACAGACGAGAAGCCGTTCTGCTGCGATCTTTGCGATTATAAATGCCGGGAAGCTATTTCCTTGAAGAGGCACGGGTTGAGACACATTAACGAGAAGCGGTACAGTTGTGATCTCTGCGATTATAAATGCCGGCAAGTCAAATTTTTGAAGCAGCACCTGTTAAAGCACGCCGATGAGAAGCCGTTCTTTTGTGGTCTCTGTGATTATAAATGTGTACAGGCTGGAGAGTTGAGATCGCACGTGTTGATACACACAGGCGAGATGCCGTTCAGTTGCGATCTCTGCGATTATAAGTGTCCACGGGCCGGACAGTTGAAATCGCATAAGTTAATGCACGCAAGCGAGAAGCCGTTCGCTTGTGATCTTTGCGATTATGAATGCCGAGGAGTCGAACACTTGAAACAGCACCAGTTGACACACGCCGATGAGAAGCCGTTCTTTTGTGGTCTTTGTGATTATATATGTCTAGACGCTGGACAGTTGACAGATCACATGTTAACTCACACACAGGCGAAAAACAATTTAACGCCGACAGATGACTAGATGATTATTTTATTAATTTGACGCCCAGAATGCTGTGACTGGCGCTGCGTCAAATGCACACGTACAATATCAGGGACAGCACTCTAAAGACGAAAGTAAAAGAAAAACAAACAAACTTTACTTTATTAAGGCCCGATTTCTTCACCTACGGATTAATAAATTTATCTGCCAGGTAGTATCCTCGGAAACTACTATCGATACAATGCAGATAAATTTATTAGGAGGTGAAGAAATCGGGCGTAAGACCAACTGTAAATAACTAGTTACACAAATATTAAATTTATTTGTCAATTAGAATGTGCCTCTGCGAATACGCTGTGCGTAGAAGAATGTCACATTATAAACGTCAAATAGCTCGCGACATCGCGCGGCCAATTTTTGATTTTTTTGACATTGTAAAACTAACTTGCAATTAATCTTAATTTCCTACATTTATTTAAGTATTTCATTAAGATTTCTAACTGTGTAATAAATAATTCTTTGTGTATAGTTTGTAAATCTTGGGCGAGGAACTCTGTAGACATTAAAAACACAATTATTATCAAAAGTAAATAAAGAAAGTTTAATTTTTATAGCTGTACATTTCAAATTATAAATGTAATAGTTATACAGGGTGAGGAGAACTAATTGAAAAGCCAGCGTGGGGGTCTTGTAAATTATACGTGACAAAAATTTTTTGCAGTTACAAAAATAAAAAGGAAAACTGAAAGTAACTTTTTTGTTTTACAGGTTACTGATCCCGAAAGTCAACCGACAATTCGAATGCCGAATATGTCATGCGAGGCTTAAATCTCGCAAGAATTTGCGCAGACACGATCTCACACATACTGGCGAGAAGCCCTTCGCATGTGACCTTTGCGATTACAAATGCCGCCGCGTCGAGCAGTTGAAAGAGCACAAGTTAACACACACAAGCGAGAAGCCGTTCGGTTGTGATCTCTGCGATTATAAATGCCGGCAATTTAAACAGTTGAAGCAGCACAAGTTAAAACACACCGATGAAAAGCCGTTCAATTGTGAATTTTGCGACTACAAGTGCTGGCGCGCCGCGCACTTGAAAGACCACAAGTTAACGCACACGGACGAGAAGCCATTCGGTTGTGACCTTTGCGATTATAAATGCCAGCGGATCTCATACCTGAAAGTGCACAAGCTTACGCACACCGACGAGAAGCCGTTCATTTGCGGCATTTGCGATTATAAATGCCGGCAGGTTGGAGTTTTGAAAGCTCACATGTTAATACACACAGGCGAAAATCCGTTCGGCTGCAGTATTTGTGATTATAAGTGCCGGAAATCCGGAAATTTGAAAAGACACATGTTGAAACACACCGACGAGAAGGCAACATGACGTAACATGTTTTATTATTATAAATATAACAAAGAATAATAATTTCTCGTGGCAAAGGAATGATTTGAGACAACTTTTCCGATAAGAAGTTTATCGAAACTTTCGACTAATCATTAAATGACTTGGCAGAGAAAAATACCGTTAGATGTCGTTTGTTTGTTTTTTTTTCATCCCAAATTGTCAGCGTTAATCAAATTCAAGGTTCTGGAAAATTACCTCTGGAACATACTGTATATAGAGAAATTTGTATTATTAAATAAATTCGTTTAAATCATGCACCCTGTATATTCCCCCGACTCATGCTAATCGACTTTCTGGAAAATTTCAAACCAACTTTTTGTTACAGGTGTCCACGAATCCCGGCGGCCGAAATCGAAGAGAAAAAAACATTCGAATGCCGAATATGTAACGCCACGCATAAAAGGCGTGCGGATTTGCGCAAGCACATTCTCATACATACCGGCGAGAAGCCATTCAGCTGTAACCTTTGCGATTATAAATGTGTACGAGCTGGAAACCTTAATCAGCACAAGTTACAACACAGCGACGAGAAGCCGTTCGGCTGTGACATTTGCGATTATAAATGCCGGCAATTGAGGCAGCTGAAGCAGCACAAGATAAAACACACCGATGAGAAGCCGTTCTTCTGCGGTCTCTGCGACTACAAATGCCGACGCGTTGGTAACCTGAAGGATCACATGATGGTACACACGGGTCAGAAGCCGTTCAGTTGCAACCACTGCGAGTATAAATGCCGTTTCGCCAGGAACTTGAAAGTTCACGTGTTAAAGCACACCGGCGAGAAACCGTTCGGTTGTGAGCTTTGCGATTACAAATGTCGCCGCGTCGAACATTTGAAAGCGCATAAGTTGACGCACATAAGCGAGAAGCCGCTCGGCTGCGACCTTTGCGATTATAAATGCCGATTGCTCGCACAGTTGAAGCAGCACAAGTTAAAACACACCGATGAGAAGTCGTTGGCTTGTGGTTTTTGCGATTATAAGTGTCGGCTGGCTAGCCACTTGAAAAGTCACGTGTCGATACACACAAGCGAGAAGCCGTTCAGTTGTGACGTATGCGATTATAAATGTCGCCGGGCCGGAACCTTGAAAGAGCATAAGATAACGCACACCGACGAGAAGCTGTTCCGTTGCGATCTTTGTGATTTTACGTGCCGCCGTCGCGGGACCTTGAGAATCCACAAGTCGAAACACGCTAACAGTTGAAATGCGTTTTCGTTTCGTTTCGAGCGGCGCTCTACAGGGTGTCTGTAATGTCGTTTAATATTAATAAAATTAATTAACGAATTTTGTTTTTCGTTTTAAATTTTTCGGTTCTTTCTTTTTAATTACTTGTCACCTTGCTTGTCGCCGAACTTAACTATATTTAGAACATGTTGTGACTTGTGACAGTCCCAAATCGAAAGTTGTGACGAAAGAAGCATTCGAATGCCCTGTACATGTGTGCGGTTCTTTAATTTAATTTAAAACACATTGCTGTTTGAGCATGAGGATGTATTAGTAGTAGGAGGCAGTGGCATAGAAAATAAATAAAAATTTCTTTTACTTTACGTAGATACGTATTTCGGCAGCTAACCTGGCATCGTCAGTAGGCTTACAGTCACAAACACTTAAACAATATTCCAATGTATTGGAGACTGTGGGTCTGCACTCTGCAGTACAATAAAAATTGAATTAAATATTTTTTGATGCTAGATACGTATTTCGGGAGCTATATTGCCATCTTCAGTAAATGATGTCTTGTTCTTGTTCTTGTTAATCACAATGGAGTCACTTCACTAGTGACTACTTAAGATTAAGTTAATATTAAAGATATTGTTTGTTGCAGGTGTCAACGGATTCCGGGAGCCAAAACTTCGAACGAGAAAACATTCGAATGTCGAATATGCAACTCTAAACTTAAAAGGCGTTCAAATTTACGCGCACATGTTCTCAGGCATGTTGGTGGGAAGCCGTTCAGCTGTGATCTTTGCGATTATAAATGCTGGGCGTCCAAAATATTACAGAGGCACGTGTTAACACACACCGGCGAGAAGCCCTTCAGTTGCGATATTTGCGAATACAAAAGTCGGCAAGCTTCGACCCTAAAAACGCACATGTTAACGCACACCGGCGAGAAACCCTTCGGTTGCGATCTGTGCGATTACAAATGCCGGACGTCTAGCCGTTTGAAAAAGCACAGGTTAACGCACACCAAGGAGAAGCCATTCGCCTGTGATCTTTGCGATTATAAATGCAGAAAAGCCAATGCTTTACAAAAGCACAAATTAAGGCACACAGTTGAGAAACCCTACAGCTGCGATGTTTGCGGTTATAAATGCCGTGTCGCCGCTCGCTTAGAAATGCATAAGCTAACGCACACCGATGAGAGGCCGTTCTTTTGTGGTCTTTGCGATGATAAATTCCGAGGAATTAAACAACTGAAAACTCACATGCTAATACACACAAACGAGAAGCCGTTTGGTTGTGATCTTTGCAGTTATAAGTGCCGACGATCCACGGAGTTGCAGCAGCACAAGTTAAGACACGCCGATGAGAAGCCGTTCACCTGTGATCTGTGTGATTACAAATGCCGCAAGGCCCGGTATTTGAAAGGACATAAATTAACGCACACAAGCGAGAAGCCACTCGGTTGCGATCTTTGCGATTATAAATGCCGACAAATCACGCAGCTGAAGCAGCACAAGTTAAAACACACCGATGAAAAGCCGTTCGTCTGTGATCTTTGCGATTATAAATGCCGCATGATCGGCCTTTTGAAAAGTCACATGTTAATACACACGGGGGAGAAGCCGTTCAGTTGCGACTCCTGCGACTATAAATGTCGCCGGGCCGGAGACTTGAGAATGCATAAGCTATCACACACCGATGAGAAACCGTTCAGTTGTAATCTTTGCGATTATAAATGCCGGAACGCCTCAGATTTTAAACGGCACAAGTTAATACACACCGGTTAGAAGCGATTGTAAAAGCCGACAAGACTGGCGCGTTTCAGTTGCTGAAAAAATTATTTCCAAAGCACTGTATATAAGAAATTTTCTTTAGTATTGTAATGTGTCGTATTGTTAAGGAGCTATTAAATAATAAATCCATTCAAATGACCCACCCTGTATATTCACGGCTTCCACTGGAAGTATGTATTACTACTAATTAATACTACGGACGAAATACATTAAACACATTTTGCAGCACAAAAAAAATGAATTTAATGCTTTCTTGATACTAGATACGTATTTCGACAGCTGTGCTGCCATCTTCAGTAGATGAATCATGAGTCACTTCACTTGCGATTAAAATTAAAATGTCCTTTTTTGTTACAGAATTTCGGGAGCCAAAACCGCAAACGCAAAAACATTCGAATGTCGGATATGTAACGCTAAACTTAAAAGGCGATCAAGTTTACGCGCGCACATTCTCACGCATACCGGTGAGAAGCCACTCAGTTGTGATCTTTGCGATTACAAATGCCGACAAGTCGGAAGCTTGAAGCTCCACCAGCTGAAGCACACCGACGAAAAGCCGTTCAGTTGTGACCTTTGCGGTTTTAAATGCCGGGCATCTAAAATACTGAAGAGGCACAAGCTGACGCACACGGACGAGAAGCCGTTCGGCTGCGCGCTTTGCGATTATAAATGCCGGGCGTCTAAGATATTGCAGAGGCACGAGTTAACGCACACCGGCGAGAAGCCGTTCAGTTGCGATGTTTGCGAATACAAATGTCGGCAAGCGTCGACCTTAAAAACGCACAAGTTAATACATACGGGCGAGAAGCCGTTCGGTTGTGATCTCTGCGGTTATAAATGCCGGGCATCTGGGGATTTGAAGAGGCACAAGGTAACGCACACCGAGGAGAAACCGTTCAGTTGTGACCGTTGCGATTACAAATGTCGAAAAGCCAATGATTTAAAAAAGCATGTGCTAACGCACACCGAGGAGAAACCCTACAGTTGTGATGCTTGCGATTATAAGTGCCGGCTCGTCGCCCGCTTAGAAATGCACAAGCTAACACACACCGATGAGAGGCCGTTCTTTTGTGGTCTTTGCAATTATAAATTCCGAGGGATCAGACAACTGAAAACTCACATGTTAATACACACGAGCGAGAAACCGTTTCGTTGCGATCTTTGCAGTTTCAAGTGCCGACAATCGACGCAGTTGAAGCAGCACAAGTTAACACACACCGATGAGAAGCCGTTCAGTTGTGATATCTGCGATTACAAATGCCGGAAGGCCGGATACTTGAAAGGGCACATGTTAAGACACACAAGCGAGAAGCCACTCAGTTGCGACCTTTGCGATTATAAGTGCCGACAATTCACACAGCTGAAACAGCACAAGTTAAATCACACCGATGAAAAGCCGTTTCGCTGTGATTTCTGCGATTATAAATGCCGGATGGTTGGCCTCTTGAAAAGTCACATGTTAATACATTCGGGGGAGAAGCCGTTCGGTTGTGGCTTTTGCGACTTTAAATGTCGCCGGGCGGGAGGCTTGAGAGAGCACGAGCTAACACACACCGACGAGAAGCCGTTCAGTTGTGATCTGTGCGATTATAAATGCCGATTATCCAAAGATTTGAGAAAGCACATGTTAAAGCATAACGATGAGAAGCCGTTCGGTTGTGACCTCTGCGATTATAGAGGCCGACGGGTCGCGAATCTGAAAGCGCACAGGTTATCACACACCGTTGAGAAGCCGTTCAGTTGTGAACTTTGCGATTATAAATGCCGAAACGCTTCAGATTTGAGACGGCACAAGTTAACACACGCCGATTAGAAGCCGACTTTTGCGATTTTAAAAGCCGACCAGAGGCGCGTTCTGGTTGCTGGAACATACTGTATAAGAAACCGTACTGTGTATCGCACTAGTATGAACCAGATGTTTTCCTCGTGAAGTCTCAAGTTGAACTGCACTCGCAGTTAGTGTTCCTTCTATGAGTGTAACGGAAGAAGGCTTGTATGAGTGCAGTAAGCGTACTGAAGACGGCAATTAGCTGCCGAAATACGCATCGACGTAGAAAATCATTGAATTTTTTTTTTGCAAATCCTACTGCAATGTCAAAAAAGCGATCGTAGGATGTCACTGTTTAATCTCTTCATTAAAAAAAATCATTGTCATACTATAAATTTTTATTAACGAGGCTGTTTACCGAAGCACTCGTTGACACGTACTGACGAAAAACCATTTCGTTGCGCTGTTTGCGATTGCTAAGTATCCGACCATCCACGATATTGAAACGGCACGTGTAAGAGAACACTTTTGTGCGTGTGTGCGTAGAAATAAACGAGATAAAACTCTTTCCTTCCAGTAATTTTTTTTCCTTGCGTATTTCACCGTTTTCCACCAAACAACATTTTTTTCTTTTTGCTTCGATTTTCAAAATTTAAAGTCAACCATGACTTAAAACGTGCCTTCAAAAGGGGAATTTTGAAATGCATGGAAACTACATACAGTGAAAACTATCCTAAAAAAAAAACAGATATCATTCTATTATCTAAGAACGATTTTTTTTCTTTTGATTAAACTATAATGACGAATTCAAGATACTTTTTGTTACAGGAGCCTACGGATTCCGGGAGCCAAGACTGCCAACGGAAAAACATTCGAATGTCGAATATGTAACGTTAAACTTACAAGGCGTTCAAGTTTACGCACGCACATTCTCACGCACACCGGTGAGAAGCCGTTGAGTTGCAATCTTTGCGATTATAAATGCCGACAACTTGGGCGCTTGAAACTCCACCAGTTGAAGCACACCAACGAGAAGCCGTTCGCTTGTGATCTTTGCGATTATAAATGCCGACGGAATGACCATCTGAAAAATCACATGTTGAAACACACGGGCGAGAAGCTGGTCAGTTGTGATCTTTGCGACTTCAGATGCGCACGCCGCGGAACGCTGAAACAGCACAGATTAGTACACGCCGGCGAGAGGCCTATCGCTTGTGACCTTTGCGATTATAGATGTCGATCAAGTCGCGATTTGAAAATTCACAAGTTGATACACACAGGCGAGAAACCGCTCAGTTGTAATATTTGCGATTATAAATGCCGACGGGCTGGAGAACTGAGCGTTCACAAATTAACACACACAGGCGAGAAGCCGTTCAGTTGTGATCTATGCGATTACAAGTGCGTACTAGCCAAAGCTCTGAAACGCCATAAATTAACGCACACCGACGAGAGGCCTTTCGCTTGCGGTCTTTGTGAGCATAAATGCCGCTCGCGTTTTGACTTGAAGATGCACATGTTAATACATACGGGCCAGAAGCCATTAAGTTGTGATCTTTGCGAGTATAAATGCCGACGTCACCAGGACTTGAGGCGGCACAAGTTAAGCCACGCAGACGAGAAGCCGTTCAGTTGCGATCTGTGCGATTACAAGTGCATACGTGCACATTCCTTGAGACGACATACGTTAATACACACCGACGAAAAGCCTTTCGCCTGCGATCTTTGCAGTTACAAATGTCGATCGAGCAGCGATTTAAAAAATCACAAGCTTACGCACACAGGCGAGAAACCGCTCGGTTGTAATTTGTGCGATTTTAAATGCCGACACGCTTCGCACTTAAGCCGGCACAAGTTAAAACACGCCGACGAGAAGCAGTTCAGCTGTGATCTTTGCGATTATAAATGCTGGCTGGTTGGACAATTGAGAGATCACAAGTTGGAACACGCGGGCGGAAAGCCGTTCGGTTGCGATCTTTGCGATTTCAGGAGCCGCAAGGCGTCGCACCTAAAACGGCACAGGTTAATACACACCGGCGAGAAGCCGTTCAGTTGTGACCTCTGCGATTATAAATGCCGCGAGGTTGGCCAGTTGAAAGATCACAAGTCGGTACACACGGGCGAGAAGCCCTTCGGTTGTGATCTTTGCGATTTTAAGTGTCTGCGTGTTGGACTGTTGAAAGGTCACAGGTTGATACACACGGGCGAGAGGCCGTTTAGTTGTGACCTATGCGGTTGTAAATTCCGAGTGTCTAAAGGTTTGAAGAGGCACAAGTTAACACACACCAACGAGAAACCGTTCAAGTGTGAGCTTTGCGATTATAAGTGCCGGCTCGCCGGAAACTTAGCAAGGCACAGGTTAACACACACCAATGAGAAACCGTTCTTCTGCGGTCTTTGCGATTATAAATTCCAGCTGATCGGACAGTTGAAAGCCCATATGTTAATACATTCCGCTGATGAGAAGCCAGTGAAGAAAGATGACAGTTGAAAGGTCACGCGGGCGATTCAGTGGTGGGATGGACGATTGTATAATAATGCATTTCGCTTTTGTAAGTTTGACGTCCGGAGTGCTGTGACTGGCGCGTTGCATCTAAAATCTACACATTTTTCAGTCACTTCAGATTACAATGATAATAACCTAAAAATTAGCAAACGTTTGACATTACCATGGACGTTACCTATATTAACTGACACCTCAAGGCATGAACATAACCTCCAAATTGACATTTGTTTGAAATTATTTATTAAAAAAATTAAAAATATAGAACGAAGATTAAGTAAGCTCTAACTAACTTTGCCCGACCAAGAAACCAAGAAAATAATTTTTTTTTAAATCAAAATAAATGAAGCCAAAACCATCTCAAGGACAATCCAACCCAACTGAAATCCACTTAAGTAGGCCCAGCGTGGAGAACCAAGAGAATTAAAAAAGACAAAATAAAAACTAAAGAATAAAAACGGATTCAATAAAAATGAAGTCCGGTCCGTCTTAACTGAAGTTAAAATATTTCAAGAATTTTAAAATCAAAGTAAACTTGAACTCAATCCAAGCCAAAAATAAAAAGAAATTATGTATAAAAAAAATTTAAATTGAAAATTCTTTAAAACAGTATAGGTAGTCCAATTAGTCACAAGGTCAACCCAATTTAAAGAAAAAATTACGATAAAAAAAAATTAATTGAAAGCAATTTAAAAAAAATCAAGCCCCCTTCAAGGTCAATTGATCCAAGCGAGAAAATTAAATTAAAAAAAAAATGAAACCAAAAATCAATAAAACCAACGGGTTCCCAACCGATCTCAAGGTCAACCCGACTCACTTAAATCATCTTAGGTGAACCCAAATCGAAGAACCAAGAGAATTTAAACAAATAGAAAGTACAAAAATAAAATAAAAATAACAGATAAATAAACAAAAACAGAAACTACAAAAAAAAATAAAATAAAAACAAAAACTACAAAAAAAATAATAAAAACAGAAACTACAAATAAAAACAGAAACGACAAAAAATGATAAATAAATAAAAGAAGAAACCGCAAAAAATTAAATAAAAATAATAAATAAATAAATAAATATTAAATGAAAATTAATTAAAATATAGGTCATCCCAATCCAAAAATGAAATTAGAACAAACCTCAACTTAACTTTGAAACATTATTGAAAGCAAACAAAAATTCCAATATCAACCTAAACAAAAAAAAATCAAAATTGGATTAAAAAAAAGTCCACTTCGACGTCAACCCAACCCAAGCAAGGAAATTAAAACTAAAAAGATTTAAAGTCTAAAATCAATTAAAATTGAGCGCGTACCAACCTTAAGGTCACTCCAACTCAGGTAAAGGTAGAAAACACAAAATTAAAGAAAGAAGTAAAATTTAAAAAAAAGAAAAAAAACTGAAAATAAAAAAATTATATTATATAAAGACGATACCAGTTGCAGCACTCTGAAGATCAACAGAATAGATGAAAAGCAAGCTTTATTTTATTATTTTGTTATTATTTTATTGTTTTATTATTTTATAGAACACGCTGTATACGCTAAAATAATTTATGAGAATAGAACTCATTAGGAAAGACATTTCTGTATTGATGATGAGTTTATTGAATAAAGCGTTTCAAACCATGCACCCTGTATATTCATAATAGAGTGTTTCGATTTGAAATCGAATGAAGCATGAATTAACTTTATTAAAAAAAAAAAAACTAAATGTACTTTTTGTTACAGGACTCCAGGAGGCAACACTGCGAGCAAAAAAACATTCGAATGTCGAATATGTAACGCTAAACTTGCTAGGCTTTCGAATTTACGCGCACATATTCTAAGGCATACTGGTGAGAAGCCATTCAGTTGTGAACTTTGCGATTATAAATGCCGGCAACATCGAAGTTTGAAGCTGCACCAGTTGAAGCACACTAATCCGAAGCCGTTGAGTTGTCAACATTGCGACTATAAATGCCAACAGAATCACCGTTTGAAAAATCACATATTAAGACACTCGAGCGAGAAGCTGCTCACTTGTAACATCTGCGGTCTTAAATTCCGACGGGTCGAAGACTTGAACATCCACAAATTACTACACACAGGCGAGAAGCCGTTCAGTTGCGATCTATGCGCTTACAAGTGCGCACAAGCCTACGTTTTGAAACAACACAGATCAACACACGCCGACGACGGGCCTTTCGCCTGCGATTTATGTAATTATAAATGCCGAGCAGGTAGCGTGTTAAAAAATCACAAGTTGATACACGAGGGTGAGAAACCGCTCGGTTGTAATTTGTGCGATTTTAAATGCCACCAAATCGGACAATTGAAAGATCACGAGCTTGAACACGTGAGCGAGAAGCTCCTGTTCCGTTGTGATTTCTGCGGTTACAGAAGCCAAAAGGCTTCCTACTTAAAACGGCACAGGTCAATACACACCGACGGCAAGCCGTTCTTCTGCGATCTTTGCGATTTTAGGTGCCAAGAGGTCGGACAATTGAGAGATCACAAGTCACTGCACAAGCCGTTCAGTTGTCGTCTTTGCGATTATAAATGCCGGCGCGTTGGGAATATAAATCAGCATATGTTACGACACACCGATGAGAAGCTGTTCTTTTGTGGTCTCTGCGATTATAAATTCGATGGAATTGGACAACTGAAAGCTCACATGTTGATACACGTCTCCGATGAGAAACCGCTTTGATGTAAATAAAAGCCATCACATTATTAATCGCTGATTAATCAAAGAAATACTTCTAGGTTGTCAAAGTTTGAGACAACTGGATCGGATTTTTTTTATTAACAAATCATTGTGAAGCAAATTCCTGTATTACACGGTCAATAGGGCCTATCCTGTATCGAGTACGTTAAATTTGTCTACCCGCAGTAAATCGTCACGAGCCGCCACTGATATCGAGCGATAGTAAGATGTCGCTATTTTATCTGATATCGAGTACGTTAAATTTAAAGGCCTGTTGCTATGGTAACAACTAATGATGAAGGTTTGTGATTGGTTGTTACCATAGCAACAGGCCTTTAAATTTAACGTACTCGATACCAGTGGTGGTTCGTGATGATTTACTGCGGGTGGGAAACAACTCCAAAAGGGAAAATGGGTACATTTTCTTAAATAAATTTGTTTTTCGGGGCTTGTAATTTTTGAAGTAAATTTAAGCGTGAGATTCACTGAGCTTTTTCTCAGCTTTCGAACGCCTTTTACCAAAAAAAAAAAAACAAAAAACAATCGACGAATCGATAACAACTGCAAAGGGGAAAGTGCGTGCGTTTTTCAAATAAATTCGCTTTTCGGGGCCGCCGCGTCGCGACGTGGAATCGGAACGTGCGCAAATTTAATCGAAGAGGCCCTTGCCCACCCCGACGACACGCCACTGCTCGATGCAGAATAGGCCCTATTATTCGTTATTTGACAAAAAATAAAATATTAAAGACGCAGATTCTCCCTAAAACCATTGTTGAAATGTTAATGATGCTTCTAAATAAAATCTTTAGTAAATAATATTGCGCTTTTTTTTTTTTTTTTTTTTGAAAACATCAAACAAGATTTTTTTTTTTTTAAACGGATTCTTGTTCAGCACCAACATACCATTTATCTTCTTGAGTTCCTAATGGCGCGCAATAAATTGTAACACCCTGTACAACAAAGCAGGGTTGATAATAAAATCATGATTTTTTTTTTAAATTAAAAAAAAAATCAGATTGTTTTCTTAAATATTACGTTTTTTTAAAATTTTTATTGATTTTTTTGGTTTCTATTATTTTTCACATAGAAAATACAATAACTAGCTTTAACAATAACAATTACGACAAAAGACTGTTTTACACGGAGCAGTTTTTGGAAGAAAAAACTTTTTTCTTCGTAGGGCGAAAAAAATGGCTTTTTTGGGAAACCCCGTTTATTTCAAAGGTTTATTTTTTTCTCGTTTTATGCGTTCCAGTTATGACACATCCATCGAACCAAGTTTTTTCATTTCTCCATTCATTGTTTTTTTTTTCGATTTATTGAAAAAATTGGGTATTTTTTTTTAATTTTGAGAATTAAGTTACATTTTTTC
The DNA here is from genome assembly GCA_036172665.1 of Prosopocoilus inquinatus. Classification (NCBI taxonomy): domain Eukaryota; kingdom Metazoa; phylum Arthropoda; class Insecta; order Coleoptera; family Lucanidae; genus Prosopocoilus; species Prosopocoilus inquinatus. The sequence continues at coordinate 49,695,893 of CM069876.1, forward strand.
GTTTTTTCCGATGTTTCTAAAAATCGCAACCTTATCGAATTTGAGTCTAAAATCCATGTTTTTTTTAATTTGATATTCCCATCCTCAGTCTCCCCGTTGTCTCCCTCCTTTATTAGCAACGACGATTTGATTTAAATCATGATTTAAATATAAAAAGTCACTTAAACCGTGATATAAATCATGATTTAAATTAACCGATTTAAATCGTCGCAACAAAGAGCGCTTTGTCTACTAAACAAATCCGTTCAAACGACGCACCCTGTATATCATTCACGGCCTGTCATTTGTCATAAGCTGCTAATTCCAATTAATTTTCTTTGAAATTTAAAAGAAACCTTTGTTACAGGTGCGTACGGAGTATGTTCTCGAAAGCCAAAATTGCAAAGGACGAAATATTCCAAGCGTGTTCAAATTCACGCAAGTACATTCTCACGCGCACCGACGAGAAGCCATTCAGTTGTAACCTTTGCGATTACAAATGCCGGCGCGTCGGCGACTTAAATCAGCACAGTTTACGACACACCGACGCGAAGCCGTTCAGTTGTGATCAATGCGATTACAAATGCCGACAGTTCAAAGACTTGCGACGGCACCAGGTGAAGCACACCGGCGAGAAGCCGTTTCTCTGCGGACTATGCGACTATAAATGCCGAGGGGTCGGCCGATTAAAAAGCCACATGCTAATTCACACCGGCCAGAAGCCGTTGAGTTGCGACCTCTGCGACTATAAGTGCCGACTTTACGAGAACTTGAAGCGGCACAAGCTGAAACACACCGGCGAGACCCCGTTCACCTGTGATCTTTGCGAATACAAGTGCCTGCAAGCGTCGAACTTAAAAAAACACATGCTAATTCACACCAGCGAGAAGCCGTTCGGCTGTGACCTTTGCGATTATAAATGCCGGCACGCTTCGCACCTGAGACGGCACAAGTTAATACACACCGACGAGAAGCCGTTCTGCTGCGATCTCTGCGATTATAAATGCCGGCAGGTTGGACAGTTGAAAGATCACAAGCTGGAGCACACGGGCGAAAAGCCGTTCATTTGCGATCTTTGCGATTTCAGAAGCCGAAAGGTTTCGCACTTACGACGGCACAAGCTGATACACACCGGCGAGAAGCCGTACAGTTGTGATCTCTGCGATTACAAATGCCGACAGGTTGGACAGCTGAAAGATCACAAGTCGGTGCACACGGGCGAGAAGCCCTTCGGTTGTGATCTTTGCGATTTTAAATGTCTGCGGGTCGGACAGTTGAAAGGTCACATGTTCATACACACAAGCGAGAAGCCGTTCGGTTGTGACCTGTGCGATTATAAGTGCCGAGTATCTAACGACTTGAAGAGGCACAAGTTAACGCACACGGACGAGAAGCCGTTCGGTTGTGATCTTTGCGATTATAAGTGCCGGGTCGCCGGAAACTTAAAGAAGCACAGGTTAACACACACCAATGAGAAGCCGTTCTTCTGTGGTCTTTGCGATTATAAGTTCCAGCGGATTGGACAGTTGAAAGCTCACATGTTGATACACACGAACGAGAAGCCGTTGAGTTGTGAACTCTGTGATTACAAATGCCGACAATCTCATGATTTGAAGAAGCACAAGTTGAAGCACGTCAGTAAGAAGCCGCTGTGATGTAAAATTCATCGCATTATTTATTAATCGCTAATTAATCATTCAAAGTCATTGTCAAAGTCCGGATTGGATTTTTTTTTAAACTCGTTTTAGACGGTCACATTCCTAGTAGCAAAGGATTTATTTCACATTTTGTTAGCAAATTCCTGTATTGGTTTGATAACAAAAATCAAATATACAGGGTCTGCCTAAAACCATTTTGGATATGTCAATGCTTGTAAGTAAATAAAATCTTTAGTAAATGAGTTTTTCTGTTTTTCGAAAACATCGAATAAGATTGTTTTTAACGGATTTAATTATTAAGTACAAAGTTTTTTAATCTCAAACCGCACAGAAAAATGAAGGGAATACACTCAACGTTTCGCTATAGATTTATAGCTTCGTCGGGAGTTTGAGATTAAAAAAAACTTTGTACTTACTATTTTCATCGGACAAGAACAAACTTCAATTATCGATTTAATTATTGTTCCAAAATGTCGCTCCACCAATTTTTTGAGCGCCTAATACTTGGCAACGAATTTGTGACACCCTGTATATCCCAGCGCTTTGTCTACTTGAAACGTAATGAGAAATTATCTCAATTTTTTTTCTCTTGATTCAATGCTGAATATGTTATGCTGCTCTTAAATCTCGTAGGAATTTGCAATGATTATGATTTATTAATTAAAACCTTTCCAATAATTCACCCTGTATATTCATTATTAAAGACCGGACTTGAAACGTAATGAAAAATAATCTAAATTTCTCTTTCTTGTTACAGATTGCGTACGATCCCGAAAGTTAAAACATTCGAATGCCGAATATGTCATGCTGCACTTGAATCTCGTAGAAATTTGCAATGATAATGATTTATTAAATAAAACCTTTCCAATAATGCACCCTGTATATTCATAATAGAGTGTGAAAACTGAATTAATTTTTCTGGAAAACTCAAGAAACTTTTTGTTACAGGTGCCTGCGGATCCCGAGAGATAAAATTGCAAAGGAAGAAATAATCCAAGCGCGTTCAGTTTCATCAAAACGTATTGTCAAACATACCGGCGAGAAGCCATTCAATTGTGACGTTTGCGATTACAAATGCCGACGGTTCAGAGACCTGAAACGGCATAAATTGAAGCACACCGGCGAGAAGCCGTTCTTTTGTGGTCTTTGCGATTATAAATGCCGAGAGATTAGCCGACTGAAAAATCACATGTTAATACATACCGGCCAGAAGCCGTTCAGTTGTGATCAGTGCGACTACAAATGCCGGCGTTACGAGAACTTGAAGACGCACAAGTTAAAACACAGCGGCGAGAAGCCGTTCACCTGTGATCTCTGCGAATATAAATGTCTGCTGGCCTCGAGCTTAAAAAAGCACGTGTTAATACATACCGAGGAGAAGCCGTTCGGTTGTGACCTTTGCGATTATAGATGCCGACACGCTTCGCATTTAAGACGGCACAAGTTAATACACACCGACGAGAAACCGCTGCGTTGTGATCTTTGCGATTATAAATGCCGACAGATTGGACAACTGAAGGTCCACAAGCTGGTGCACACGGGCGAAAAGCCGTTCGGTTGTGACGTTTGCGATTTTAGAAGTCTACAGGCTTCGCGTTTAAGACGGCACAAATTAATACACACCGACGAGAAGCCGTTTTCTTGCGATCTCTGCGACTATAAATCTCGGCGAGTCGGACACTTGAAAGGCCACATGTTAATACACACCGACGAGAAACCGTTCAGTTGTGATCTCTGCGGTTACAAATGCCGGATATCTAATGATCTGAAGAGGCACAAGTTAACGCACACCGTCGAGAAGCCGTTCAGTTGTGATCTTTGCGATTATAGATGTCGGGTCGTTAAAACCTTAAAAAAGCACAGGTTAACACACGCCAAAGAGAAGCCGTTCTTTTGTGGACTCTGCGATTATAAGTTCCAGCAGATTGGACAGTTGAAAGCTCACATGTTAATACATACAAGCGAGAAGCCGTTTAGTCGTGACCTCTGCGATTATAAAAGCCAACAACCCAATCATCTGGAAAAACACAAGTTAAAGCACGCCGACGAGAAGCCGCTTTTCTCTTAACAAATCTTCGTGACGTAAATTCCGGGCGATCAAGGGATTTCGTAATTACAGGAGGCTGTGATTGCTGCTATTTTATGCTGTGTGGTTGGATACAATGAGAAATAAATAATAATAAGTTTGAGAGTTGTCATATTTGAGGTTATGCTCGTGTTTTTTACAATCTCAATTTTGTTGTTTTATTTTGTATTGATGCCGGTTTAAATTCTTTTTTAGAATATTATGGGGGTAGGGGGGTTATACAAGGCAAACACGTTTATTGTCAATCATTAAAAAACTGACACTTAAATTTTTTAATTTTTAATTTCAAACTGCAAGCCTGTATTGCTAACTTTTTGGAAAATATCACAGCCTGCTTTAATTATAAATTCCGCTGATCGCAACGGCTTTAATTATTGTTCGAAAATGTCGCTCTGCCAATTTTTTGAACGCCTAATACTGCGCAACGAATTTGTGACACCCTGTATATGCCAGCGCTTTGTCTACTTGAAACGTAACGAAAAATAATCTAAATTTCTTTCTCTTGTTACAATGCTGAAAATGTTATGCTGTTTTTAAATCTCGTAGGAATTTGCAATGATAATGATTTATTAATTAAAACCTTTCCTATAATGCACCCTGTATATTCATTACTAAAGACCGGACTTCTAGGTCGTAAAAAAGTTGGAAAAAGTTGCGTAATTTAGGTGACGTGATTAGGAAATTAGATTTTTCTTTTCTCACGGTGCGTACTTAAAAACGTCCAATAAAATTAAATAAAACAGTAAAATGAAAGTGATCATCTTAAATTATGTAAAAAAAATTAAATGGCGTATATTATTTAAAATAAGATGAAAAACAGCCAATGGGCTGAACGTACCCAAGGACTTCCATCGAAACAGTTTTTGGTGTTGCGATGAGTTCATTGTGACCACGCATTAAAAGCAGAATGTCAGCTTCTCCAGTTATCTGAACGCGGCCATTATAAGGACATTTATTTATTATTTTTTTATTTTAGGCGGCGATAGCAAAAAAAAATCCGTTTAGAGACAAATCTTTCTATTAATGCGAAAAAAGATAATATTTAGGTGAAGAAAAAGCAAATTGGGTAGAAAAAATTGCAATAGGTGAAATTTTTTTTTTTTTAAAAAAGGTAACTTAGGTGAAAACAAGTTTCACCAAATTATTTAAAATATTTAATAAAATGAAAAGATACGCAAAGAAATCTTTAAAACCTCAGAAATTGGAAAATGCCGTTTTCCCTAAAATCCGGTCCTTACTCATAATTGGGCGTTTCTATCTGAAATCGAGTGAAGGCTGACTTAACTCTTCTGGAAAACTAAAGAAATTTTTTCTTACAGGTGCCTGCGAGTCCCGAGAGCTAAAGAAATAATCCAAGCGCGCTCGAATTCACGCAAACACATCCTCACACGTACCGGCGAGAAGTCGCTCAGTTGTAACATTTGCGATTATAAATGCCGACGATCCAGAGACTTGAAACGGCATCACTCGCATCACACCGGCGAGAAGCCGTTCCTCTGTGGTCTTTGCGATTATAAATGCTCAGACATTAGTCGATTGAAAAGTCACATGTTAGTACATACTGGTCAGAAGCCGCTCGGTTGCGATCTTTGCGACTACAAATGCCGGCGTTACGAGCTCCTGAAGGCGCACAAGTTAAAACACACCGGCGAGAAGCCGTTCACCTGCGATCTTTGCGAATACAAATGTCTGATAGCCTCGAGCTTAAAAAAGCACGTGTTAATACATACCCAGGAGAAGCGGTTCGGCTGTGATCTTTGCGATTATAAAGGCCGACACGCCTCGCATTTAAGACGGCACAAGTTAATACACGCCGACGAGAAACCGCTGCGTTGTGATCTTTGCGATTATAAATGCCGACAGATTGAACAATTGAAAGTCCACAAGTTAATACACACGGGGGAAAAGCCGTTTTCTTGCGAACTTTGCGATTATAAATTTCGACGGGTCGGACACTTGAGAGGCCACATGAAAATACACACCGACGAGAAACCGTTCAGTTGTGATGTCTGCGATTATAAATGCCGGATATCTAATGATCTGAAGAGGCATAAGTTGAGACACACCAACGAGAAGCCGTTCAGTTGTGATCTTTGCGATTATAAATGCCGGGTCGTTGGAGCCTTAAAAAAGCACAAGTTAAAACACGCCAAAGAGAAGCCGTTCTTTTGTGGACTTTGCGATTATAAATTCCAGCAGATTGGACAGTTGAAAGCGCACATGTTAATACATACAAGCGAGAAGCCGTTTAGTCGTGACCTCTGCGATTATAAAAGCCAACAACCCAATCATCTGGAATAACACAAGTTAAAGCATGCCGATGAGAAGCCGCTTTTCTATTAACAAATCTTTGTGACGTAAATTCCGGGCGATCAAGGGATTTCGTAATTACAGGAGGCTGTGATTGCTGCTATTTTATGCTGTGTGGTTGGATACAATGAGAAATAAATAATAATAAGTTTGACAGTTGTCATATTTGAGGTTATGCTAGTGTTTTTTACAATCTCAATTTTGTTGTTTTATTTTGTATGGACGCTGGTTTAGATTCTTTTTTAGAATATTGTAGGGGAGGGAGTGTTCCACAAGACAAATTCGTTTAGTATCAATCATTTAAAAAAATAAATGTCACAATTCAGGCGCTTAATTTTTTTAATTTCAAACTATAAGCCCGTGTTGCCAACTGTTTGGAAAATATCACAGCCTGCGTTAATTTATAAATTCCGTTGATCGCATGGTATTATACAAACAATAAAATATACAAACAATAAAGAAACTCTTTGAAATTTTACTTTAACACCCTGTATCTCGGAATAGAAGCGTTTCCGGACACATGTTTATATAAAAGATTTTTATTAAAGAAATGCAAGGAATTACATCCTGAAGTTGCGGACCTTACTTGGAAAACACCCTGTATATGCAGAGCCTGTCGAAAATCAAAGAGCAAGAGAGTTCTGCGAAACTTCCAGTGAGGTAAAATGACTCAACTTAAAGCGTTTTTTTTTTTTATATTCCATCATCTACCCTATGTACCTACTAGACAGAATTCTTTGCTGCAACCGCTTATTTTTAATCGACCCCCTTAAAAACCTCTAGAGGTTCACGCCGACTTTGCAGCAATTTAACCGAAAAGTCGATGGTTTTGTTAAAAGCGAATATTCATGAGATTAATTCAAATTAAAAAAAAAAAAAACCTCAGAATCAAATTAAATTTTGATTAGTTAAGAATGAAAGGTCGGGAAAACTTTCTCAAAATTAAACCGACACTAACGGTTTCTCAAGATTAAGTATAGTTGAGGAACCTACTCAAGATTTAAAAAAATTAAGGGCCAAGGAACTCTCTCAAAATTAAAAAAAAAGATATCTTGAAGCTTTCTCAAGCTCAAATGAACTTTTGAGAAAGTATTTTAAGAAGTAAGAATTAAGACAGCGGAAGCGTTTCTCAAAATCACAGAGATGCCGAAGGTTTTCTTAAAAACGAATAATCACGAGATTAATTTAAATTAAGAAGAAACTCAGCGTCAAATTAAATTTTGATTAACTGGAAATGAAAGCTCGGGAAAACTTAAAACTCAAAATTAAATTGACACCGACGGCTTCTCAAGATGAAGCACAGTTCAGAAATCTATAAGTACAGCTGAGAAACCTTTTCAAGATTAAAAAGAATTAAAGCGCCAAGAAGCTTTCTCAAGATGAAATCGCCACGGGAGGGCTTTCTCAAAATTCAAATTAAAAAAAATCTTGAAGAAGTGTTCTCAAGCTCGAATGAATTTTTCTCAAATTCATTCGAGCTTGAGGACACTTCTTCAAGATTTTTTTAATTTTAATTTTGAGAAAGTATTTTAAGAACTAAAAATTAAAACGGCGGAAGCTTTTCTCAAAATCAAAGAAATGCTTGTGGTTTCCTCAAAAACGAATATTCAAATATTCATTAAATTAGTTTAAATTAAAAAAAAAAACTCAGCTTCAAATTAAATTTTGATTAATTAAGAACGCAAGCGCGGGAAAACTTTCTCAAAATTAAATCGACACTGACAGATTAAGTATTGAGTTGAGAAATCTATAAGTATAGTTGAGAAACCTATTCAAGATTTAAAAAATTGACGCGCCAAGAGGCTTTCTCAAGATGAAATCGCCACGGAGGGCTTTCTCAAAATTAAAATAAAAAAAAATCTTGTAGAAGTCTTTCTTCTCAAGCTCGAATGAATGATGAGAAAATATTTTAAGAACGAAAGAAATTAAAACCGCCGAAGTCTTTCTCAAAATCGAAGACGATGTCGACAGCTTTCTTAAAAACGTATAATCAGGAAATTAATTTAAATTAAAAAAAAATTCTGCATGAAATTAAATTTTGATTAATTAAGAATGAAAGCTTGAGAAAACTTTCTCAAAATTAAATTGACACCGGCGGCTTCTCAAGATTGGTATAGTTGAGAAATTATTCAAGAAATTAATAATGATATTAATAAAATTAAAAATTAAAAGCGTCAAAAAGCTTTCTCAAATTCAAAGCATTTTAAGAATTAAAAATTAAAGCAGCGGGAGCCTCTCTTAAAATTAAAGAGATGTCGATAGCTTTCTAAAAAACGAATAATCACGAGATTAATTTAAATTAAAAAAAAATTCAACATCAAATTAAATTTTGATTAATTAAGAATGAAAACTCGAGAAAACTTTCTCAAAATTAAATGGACACTGACGGTTTCTCAAGATTAAGTATAGTTGAGAAACTTATTCAAAAAATTAATATTATTAATAATATTAATAAAATTAAAAATTAAAGCGCCGAAAAACTTTCTCAAGATGAAATCTCCACAGAGTTTTTTTCAAAATAAAAAAAATTCTTGAAGCTTTCTCAAATTCAAATGTATTTGAGAAAGTTTCATCAAGAAATTTTTATTTTGAAATTCAAATGTATTTGAGAAAGCATTTTAAGAACTAAAAATTAAAACAGCGGATGCCTTTCTCAAAATTAAAGAGATGTCGATAGCTTTCTTAAAATCGAATAATCGCAAGATTAATTTAAATTTAAAAAAAAATTCAGCATCAAGTTAAATTTTGATTAATTAAGAACGAGAGCTCGGCAAAACTTTCTCAAAATTAAATCGACACTGACGGTTTCTCAAGATTAAATATATTATATATTCAAGATTAAAAAAATTAAAACGCCAAGAAGCTTTCTGTTCTGTTGTTCTTCGTTTTCGCATTCCATCTACCTACCTGCCAGACGGAAATCTTTGATGCGACCGGTGATTTTTATTGACCCCCTTAAAGACCCCCAGAGGTTCACACCGACTCTGCAGCAATTTAACCGAGTTACCTTCTTCGAAATCCTGATGAGACGCGTCGCATTTGTAACACCCTGTATTATTACATGATGTATGACAAATGAAATGAAATGAATTAAATTTTATGTACGAAAATTAAAAATTAAAACAAAGATTTGTTACAGGTTACGGATGCCGAACGCAGCCAACATATTCGAATGCCGAACGTGTCGCGCCACGCTTGAATCTCGCAAAGATTTGCGCAAACATGTTCTCACACATACCGATGAGACGCCACTCACTTGTGACCTTTGCGATTATAAGTCCCGACGGGTCGCAGATATGAAAAGGCACAAGTTAATACACGTCGTCGAGAAGCCGTTCTTCTGTGGCCTTTGCGATTATAAATGCCGACTGGTCAGGCAGTTGAAAGTGCACATGTTAATACACACAAGCGAGAAGCAGTTCAGTTGTGACCTCTGCGATTACAAATGCCGACACTTCGTGGGTTTGAAGCGGCACAAGTTGAAGCACACCGGCGAGAAGCCGTTCGCTTGTGGCCTTTGCGATTACAAATGCCGACGGAGTAACTGCCTGAAAATTCACATGCTGAAACACCTGGACGAGAGGCCGTTCCGCTGTGACCTCTGCGATTTTAAGTTCCGGACCGTCTGGCACTTAAAGCAGCACAAGTTAACACACTTAGAGGAGAAGCCGTTCGGCTGTGACCTCTGCGATTATAAATGCCGCATGCCCGTGGTTTTGAAACGGCACAAGTTAACCCACACCAGCGAGAAACGGTTCGATTGTGATCTGTGCGTTTACAAATGCCGGACCGCCGGCGACTTAAAACGGCACAAGTTAACGCACACCGACGAGATGCCTTACAGTTGCGACTTTTGCGATTATAAATGCCGGTACGCCGGTAACTTAAGAAAGCACAAGTTGACACACACCGACGAGAAACTATTCAGTTGCGGTCGTTGCGATTATAAAGGCCGGCGCAGCGCAGATTTGAAACGGCACGGCAAGTTGAAGCACAGCGATGATGAGCCGTTCGGTTGTGGTTTGTGCGATTTTAAGAGCTCCAATGTTGGAGCTTTGGAAAAGCACAAGTTGAAGCACACCAGTCATGATGAGACGCAAAATTAATCGAATTTAAGTATTATCAAAATTATGTTATCGCATATGTTATTGCTATTATTAATTTAAAACTTTGAAATAGTGTACTAACAACATATTAACACATACCGGCGAGAAACAGTTCACTCACGATGATTGCGATTACAAACCAAAACCGTAAGGAAAAAATTCCCCGGATTCTTAATTTTTTTCGAGAAACGGAAAGAAATTATCATCGAGAAAGTTCTTAAGTTGTTAAAAGTGCCTGACACACTGTATATATTTTTGAGCGTCCCCGATCCCAAATCTCTTACATTTATATGTACATACATATATTGTGCATTTTATTAACACTACTAACTGTATAATAAATAACTCTATGTATGGTTTTTAATAAACCTTATGTGAGGAATTCTGTAAAGATTGTAAAAACGCAATTCAATAAAAAAAAAGTAGAATTTTTTTTTGCCGTCGGTCCACTTCAAATTTCAACGTCGTAGTTATATGTACAGGGTGGCCCAATGATGCGTATTTCTTCTGTGAGGCTTATGGGAAAAAAAATAGGAAAGAAATCTATAAAGAATTTTATACTAGACAATACGCGGCATATTGTAAAATTATTTTGAACTATACATAGTGATTAGAAAAATGGTGGTTCGTGGAAACTTATTTTTTTTAATGGAACACCCTGTATATTTTTAGATATTTGGATGCGCCACAGTAAGCTGATTACAGCGGTATAAAGACATATTGATTTTATTGAATAATTTTCATAAAATAATTTTTTTTTCTTGAAGGATTTTTCAAAAATTCAGTAAGTTTGAATTTGAATTTCTGATTAATGAGGTAACACAGACGAACGAAAATCTAACACGATGTTTCTAGCACTTTGGCCTTTATGAAAATGTGAACAAAATTAAGATATTATTTTGCATTATACTGAGCGATCGATACTTACGAAACATTCGGTATCCCACTTTTTTTTTAATGGAACGGCCTACTTTTTATTTCAAAAATGGATAGCACTTAAATGTAGCTTTCTGCTGATATAAGGTTATATACCTTCATTTTTAATAATTTCGTCACTAGAATTTTTTTTTATATAAGTATTTCAATGGTCGGCGTTTTAAACTGTACACCCAGTATTGCTACTTTCCTACCTAAATTCAATCATTCGAAGTCATTTTTCGATCATTTGATTCTACTTTCAAAGATCTCTAATTTGAATACCCCCGCGACAGGATTTATTTTACCAAAAATAATTTAAAACAGGCCATTGAAATACTTGTAAAAAAAAATTTCTAGTGACGAAATTATTAAAAATAAAGATATATAACCTTATATCAGCAGAAAGCTACATTTAAGTGCTATCCATTTCTGAAATAAAAAGTAGGCCGTTCCATTAAAAAAAAAATGATATACCGAATGTTTCGTAAGTATCGATCGCTCGGTATAATGCAAAAAGGTATCTTAATTTTGTTCACATTTTCATAAAGGCCAAAGTCCCAAAAATATCGTGTCAGATTTTCGTTCGTCTGTGTTATCTCAGTAATCAGAAATTCATATTCAAACTGACTGAATTTTTGAAAAATTCTTCAAGAAAAAAAAATTATTTTATGAAAGTTATTCAATAAAATCAATATATCTTTATACCGCTGTAATCTGTTCATTGCGGCGCATCCAAATATCTAAAAATATACAGGGTATTCAATTAAAAAAAAATTAGTTTCCACGAACCACGATTTTTCTGATCACTCTGTATACTTCAAAATAATTTTACAATATGCCGCGTATTGTCTATTATAAAATTATTTATCGATTTTTTTCCTAATTTCTTTCCTATAGGTCCCACAGAAGAAATACGCATCGTTGGGCCACCCTTACAGGGTTGGAACTAATTAAAGAGCCACCGCGGGATGAGTTTCAAAAATAAAAATGAAATAAAAAAGTCAAGCAGAATAATATTGTTACGAATTTGGGGTTCGCCAACAATAATCGTCGCTTGATTTCAAAATTTTAATTCAAACACTGGCTTATTACAGTCCAAATTACCCAACACTTACTTCGATAAACAACACTTAAATATTTCACCGCTTATTTCGCCCAAGACGCTCGCACTATCGCTCGCTAGATGTAACAGTTTTAAATCGCGCGGCGCCGTCCCCTCTTTTGTTTCCGCACGGTTGTTACTGAAAACGCCCGGAACGCCATGGAACTAACGCCATGGAACTCTCTCGAACATTCCAGAGAGAATGCGCAACGCTCCGTTACCTCACGAAAAGTGTCGGTTGCCTAATAGATGGCGCCACTTGTCCGAACAATAAATTTATTCGTTGCAAATCGTTTGTGATTACACTGCAAACCTCGAGCAGCCTCTGTACAGCTGTTTCAGCTCTGCTTGGGACTTCGTCAGCAGAGACGTAGCAATGTCAGGTCAAAAAGCGATCGTAAGATGTCGCTGTTCTATCTATTAATGAATTTATGAACGTCCGCCTGTAACAGTACAAAGTATTTTTATTTTGATTTTCTCCTTTCGTCAATTATGTTTTCCAAGGTTGTCAAATGATTTTCCTATTTGACGTAGACTTGACATTTCCGAAATTGGAAAATGATTTGTTTGACAAGCAGAAGAAACATAATCGACCAAAAGCGAAAACCAAAAGAAAAATACTGTAAAATTCGGCAAATTATAAAGAGACGGTTGGGCTTAATGTTCAACTATAGTAACGATAATAACTCAAATAGCGCCATCCTACGATCGCTTTTTGACCTAACTTTGCTGATGTGGCCCCAAATTAGGCTGAAACAGCTATACAGACCCTGCTCGAGGGATCCACTGCAATCAAAAACGATTTGCCACAATTTTTTTTAACCATAGTGTTCTAAATGTTTCGAACTTCAATTTTAAGTTTTTAAATTATTATTGACATATTAATCTTCTGTAATTGCTAGAGAACGGAATCTCGTACATGAGGGGAGGTGGAAGGGAGCCGTCGCGTCGCGTCGCTTCAGAGTTGACAATCACGCGCTTTCGCGTTCTGCCTTGACATGAATGATTGAAATTAACCTCCGCCCACAATAACTTTTATATCCGTACATACGTATTTCGTCAGCTAAGCCGCCATCTTCAGTACGCTACCAACTTAAAAGCACCAAAAAAAATGTCTAAAAACAACCTAATCACACTGACAAAATCATAAATAAATAAATAAATGTGATTAGGTTATTTTTAGACATTTTTTTGGTGCTTTTAAGTTGGTAGCGTACTGAAGATGGCTGCTTACCTGCCGAAATACGTATCTATGGATATAAAAATTATTGTGGGCGGAGGTTAATTTCAATTATCTCTTAAACCACGGTCTCCTTTACGATTTTAGTTTGACGTGAATGCTCAGTCTTCAATTCTCCGACGCGACGGCACCTCCCTTCCACCTCCCCTCATGTACGAGATCCCGTTCTCTAATGACTACTTGTACTTATAAATATACTTAGGCCCGATCTTACCATCTCCTGTTAAATTTAACCGCCGGTTAATATCCTAGGAAACTATTGTCGACACAATGGTCTCCAAGGATATTAACCGACGGTTAAATTTAACAGGAGGTGGTAAGATTAGGCCTTAGTCCCGGGTTTTTAATCGCAGGTTAACCCTAACTCTCGGTTTATTTCCATGGTAACGAGGACGAAGACATATGTTTCCATGGAAATAAACTGACGGTTAAAGTTATCTTGCGATTGAAAAGCCGGCCCTTAATATTCGCTTTATCATCAAAAGTAAACCAGACGAGGAACATAAAATTTTCGTTCATTTGGATTTATTTATTTTATGAAAATTGAAGAAGAAACTCTTTGTTACAGGTTAGGCCGCCGAACGTGTCACGCCAAACTTAAATCTCGCAAAAAACACGACCTCACACACACTGACGAGAAGCCGTTATTCGCCTGTGATCTCTGCGATTATAAATGCCGCCAGTTCAAACATTTGAGGCAGCACAAGCTGACGCACACCGACGAGAAGCCGTTCCTCTGCGGTCTCTGCGATTACAAATGCCGGCAGGTTGGCCAACTGAGAACTCACATGTTAATACACGTGGACGCGAAGCCGTTCGCTTGCGACCTCTGCGATTTCAAAAGCCGACATGCCGCGCATTTGCGACAGCACAAGCTAACGCACTCCGACGAGAAGCCGTTCGCTTGCGACCTGTGCGATTATAAAAGCCGATTAAACAGGGACTTGAAGATTCACGCGTTAATACACACGGGCGAGAAGCCGTTCGCCTGCGATCTCTGCGATTATAAGTGCCGAAACGCCGATCATTTGAAGCTGCACAAGTTAAAGCACACCGACGAGAAGCCGTTCGGTTGCGATCTCTGCGATTATAGGTGTCAACAACTCAGACTTTTGAAGCAGCACAAGTTGAGGCACGTTGATGAGATGGCGGCGAGCTGCGGGCTTTGCGATTTTAAATGCCGGTTAGGTAGGGACTTAAAATTTCATATGTTGGTACATACGGGAGAAAAGCCGCTCAGTTGTGACCTGTGCGAGTATAAATGCCTGAAAGCCGGGCTTTTGAAGCAGCACAGGTTGAAACACACCGATCAGAAGCCGTACGGCTGTGAGCTTTGCGATTATAAGTGTCGCAAAGTCGGGCTACTAAAACAGCACAGGTTAACTCACACGGGTGAGAAGCCTTTCGGTTGTGATCTCTGCGATTATAAAGGCCGCAGCGCCGGGCATTTGAAAGAGCACAAGCTAACGCACACCGTCGAGAAGCCGTTCGCTTGTGATCTGTGCGATTATAAGTGCCGCCGTGTCGGACATCTGAACGAGCACAAGTTAACACACAGCGGCGAGAAACCGCTGAGCTGTGATCTCTGCGACTACAAATGCCGACAGCTGAGATATCTAAATCTGCATAAGCTGAGACACACCGACGAGAAGAGGTTCGGCTGTGAACTTTGCGATTTCAAGTGTCGCAATGTTAGAACTTTGAAAAGGCACAGATTAAAACATAAGTTTTAAGAAATAAAAATTATGTTCGCACATTTTTTGTTATGTTTTGTTTTCTCGAAATCTCAATTTCTTTTTTTTGTTCCCACCCCGTACGTTCTGTTGTACCTAATTTAATGAGTTTTCGAAATAATGAAAGCGTTCAATTTTTTTTTTTTTTAAACGATCGATTCACAAAATAAGGTTGCCGGAAAAATTATCTGGAACACGCTGTATAAGAAATTTTCCTTTACGTTGTATTGGCAATAATAATCCGTAAAAATGACGCACCCTGTATATGTATTCACATTCACGGCTTCTACCTGAAATATACTACAGAATGGATTAATTAACTTCCTAAGGAGCCAATGAATAAATCCATACAAATGACGCACCCTGTATATTCACCGTCTCGACCTGAGATACTCTCACACTTTCCTGAAAATTGAAAGCAACTTTTTGTTACAGGTTTCGATCCCGCAAGGCGAAAATCGCAAGAAAATTCGAATGTCCGATATGCAATGCCAAACACAGACAGCGCGCTGATTTGCACAAACACATGCTCGTACATACGGGTGAAAAGCCGTTCAAATGTGACCTTTGCGATTACGAATGCCGACAGGTCGGGAACTTAAAGAGACACATATTGATACACACCGGCGAGAAGGCGTTCAGCTGTGGTCTCTGCGAGTACGAGTGCCGAGAGATTGGGAGACTGAAAGCGCACATGACAAGGCACACGGGCGAGAAGCTGTTCAGCTGTAATTTCTGCGATTATAAAAGCGAGAACCCCGACGATCTGAAGAAGCACAAGCTGAAGCACACCAATGCGAAGCCGTTCGGCTGTGACCTTTGCGATTATAAATTCCGACACTCCTACGAGTTGGAAAGGCACATGCTAAAGCACACCGACGAGAAGCCATTCGGTTGTGATCTTTGCCATCATAAATTTCGACAGGCGTCGAACCTGAGAGCCCACATGTTAACGCACACCGACGAGAAGCCGTTCTTTTGCGGTCTTTGCGATTTTAGGTGCCGGCAGGTCGGAAACCTGAAGAAGCACGTGGCGATACACACGGACGAATGTCCCTTGAGTTGTAACTTTTGCGATTACAAGTGCCGACAGGTTGGGTGCTTAAAGAAGCACATGTTGATACACACGGACGAAAAGCCGTTCGGTTGTGATTTCTGCGGGTATAAATGTCGGCAGGTGGGAAACTTGAGAAGGCACATGCTGATACATACCGCCGAGAAGCCGTTCGGTTGTGATCTTTGCGATTATAGATGCCGACATGCCTCGCAATTAAAACGGCACAAGTTAAAACATCCGGAATTGCATTAGGAAGTAAAATCAGAATTGTTTAAATAGATTTCTTTTAGTGTTTGAATCAGTATTTAGAAAATTTCTTTTTCATATTTTATGACTCTTTTTTTTAATACAAGTTCGAGGTTTGAGCTTTTCACCTCCTGCTAAATTTATCCGCCAGGTATTATACTTGGAAACTATTGTATCGATAATAGTTTCCGAGAATACTACCGGGCAGATAAATTTATCAGAAGGTGAAAAAAATCTGCCCGGAATCAATACTATTTAACAAAAAAAAAAAAAAAACTATAACTTTTTATGAGCTAATAAACGCTTACTGTCACTATTATTTATCACCATAAAATAAATTTATCATTATTATTATTAATTATTTATTACTATAAAATAAATTTTTTATTTACGGGGTGTCCGGACAGTACGTTCCCCGTTCTCGGGCTATATCTCGGTAGCTACTGCGGACACAAAAAAAGTTTCAAGACATCCTTGTTTTAAATTTTAGAGGTCTACATACTCTACATCATAAAATTATTTTCTTCTATACAGGATGAATCAAAACAGTGGTACTGCATGCAACTTTTTCATTTCAAATGGATTTATCATCTCCTGAAAACGTTTGAGTCACAAAATAAATCGTCAGTTGGTTGCGGGACAAATTTTCTGGAACATACTGTATGAGAAATTTTTCTTTACGTTGCATTTGCAATAATAATCCGTAAAAATGACGCACCCTGTATATATATTCACATTCAAGGCTTCCACCTGAAATACACTACAGCATGAATTAATTAACTTCCTTGAAAACTTAAAAGCAACTTTTTGTTACAGGTTTCGATACCGCAGAGCCAAAATCGTAAACAAAAAAAAATTCGTATGCCGAATATGCGACGCTGGACATAGCCAGCGTTGGGACTTGCGCAACCATATCCTCATACACACAGGCGAAAAGCCGTTCAGTTGTGACCATTGCGATTACGAATGCCGACAGGCCGGAAACTTAAAAAGGCACATGTTATTACACACCGGCGAGAAACCGTTCAGTTGTGGCCTTTGCGAATTCAAATGCCGACAGGCCGAAAGACTGAAAGCTCACATGTCCCAGCACACAGGCGAGAAGCCTTACAGTTGTGATATCTGCGGTTTTAAAAGCGGACACGCCGGCGATTTGAAAAAGCACAAGTCAAAGCACACCAACGCAAACAAGCCCTTGTGTTGTGACCTCTGCGATTTTAAATACCGACACCCCAACGAGTTGCGAAAGCACATGTTAAAGCACACCGATGAGAAGCCGTACCGTTGCGATCTTTGCGATTTTAAATCCCGACTGGCCTCAAGCTTGAAAGTCCACAAGGTGACGCACGCGGATGAGAAGCCGTTCTTCTGTGGCGTTTGCGATTATAAGTGTCGGCAAGCCGGAAACTTAAAAAAGCACATGTTGATACACACGGACGAATGCCCCTTCACTTGTAACATTTGCGATTACAAGTGCCGGCAGGTTGGATGCTTAAAGGAGCACATGCTGATACACACGGACGAGAAGCCGTTCAGCTGTGCTCTCTGCGATTACAAATGCCGTCAGGGCAGGAACTTAAAAAGGCACGTGCTGATACATACCGCCGAGAAGCCTTTTAGCTGTGATCTTTGCGATTATAAGTGTAGACAGAAAATACAATTGAAACATCACAAATTAAAACATCCGGAGATGCATTATAAAGTAAAAGAAAAAAAATAAAAGAACTTATTTTAGTGTTTAAATTAATATTTATAAAATTTATTTACAAAAATTTATTTCATGTTTTATGTTGGTTTTGGCATTGATGGACAGACGACTTTTGTAATACCAGTTTAAGTGAATGCCATTTAACAACCATTATACTTAATAAACGCCTACTTTTACTTACTATTATTTGTTATTATAGAATAAGTTTATTTAACTTGTAATTAAATTTAGTATTCTTTGATTAGGTATGTCCCATAATGTCACTGTTAATTAAAAAAAAATAAAAGAATAAAGACACGTTAAAGAGAAACATCATTTCGTTGTCGGCAATATACAGTGTGTCCCAGGATCGATGATGCAAGAGGTGTGATTAGACTAAAAGAATTTTTTTTTTAATTTTAATTTATGACCGTAGGATCGAGTTCTGCTGAGTGTGAATCGATCTTTAAGTTTCCTTTCAGTTTTTGAGAGACTAGCCGACCTTGACAGTGAAGCAAAATTGTCAGTGAAGCAAAAACTATTTTGTTCATGATATGGCAAACGTTGTCCAAAATGATAATTTATGGTCCCGTACAAAAAACATAATTTTTCACAATAAAAAATTGAATCGAACTTACTAACCACAATGTGATTTCTTGACGCTATATACGTATTTCGGCAGCCGTGCTACCATCTTCAGTAGATGACTTCTGCGCTTCTTAATCCCAAGAGAAGTCAAAAAAAAATATATATAATGTGGTTAGGAGATTCGATTCAATTTTTTTTTTATTGTTTTATAAACCGCACCCTTCAATGCACGTGAGCGTCATTTTTTTTAATTAAAAATAAACAAATAATCGGCACGAAATAAATTTAGAAAACGTAATAACACGTGAACGTCATTTTTTTATTATAAATAAACAAATAATAAATAAATAAATTTAGAAAATGTAATAACATTGTTCCCCCAAAACTTAAAACTCCACAATCGTAAAACAAAATTCAAAAAATTTTAGTCCATCACACCTCTTGTTACAGCAATTCTGAGACACACTGTATACGCATAACTTAATTGATAGATAATTAATTCTTTGAGCCTGTTTGCTACTTTATCCGAAAAAAAAACAAAAGCTAGCCATCCCGCGTTCGGAAAATATCACCTGTTCTAAAAATACTTTCAATAATTTTTTTTTTGTTGCAGATTACGAATTCCGGAAGCCGAGATAAAAACATTCGAATGCCGACAGTGCCACGCCCAGCTGAAATCGCGCAGAAATCTGCGCGATCATACCCTCACCCACACCGACGAGAAGCCGTTCGGTTGCGATCTCTGCGATTACAAATGCCGGCAGGTGAAACACCTGAAGCGGCACAAGCTGAAACACGCCGTCGAGAAGCCGTTTTTCTGCGCCCTTTGCGATTATAAGTGCCGGCAGGTCGGATCCCTGAAAGCCCACATGTTAATACACACCGGCGAGAAGCCGTACGGCTGTGGCCTTTGCGATTATAAATGTCGGCACCCCACCAGCTTAAAAAGGCACATGTTGAGACACGCCAGCGAGGAGTCGTACAGTTGTGACCTTTGCGATTACCGATGCCGAAACGCCTCGCGTTTAGCGTACCATAAGCTAACGCACGCCGACGGCAAGCCGTTCGGCTGTGACCTTTGCGAGTTTAAGTGTCGCCAGGCCGAGAGCTTGAAGGAGCATAAGCTGACGCACACCGGCGACCAGCCGTTGAGCTGTTACCTTTGCGATTACAAGACGCTGCACGTTCCGCGTTTGAGACGGCACATCCGAACGCACACCGACGAGAAACCGTTCAGCTGTGATCTCTGCGATTATAAATGCCGGGACGTTGCGTATTTGAAACGGCACAAGTTAGTGCATACCGACGAGAAGCCGCACTGTTGCGACCTTTGCGATTATAAATGCCGACAGGTTGGACAGTTGAAGGGTCACAAGTCGAAACAGCATGCCGATGAGAAGCGCTTGTAAAAGTCGACAGGTTGAACAGTTGAAAGATCAGGTGTTGATACAGGCGGGCGAGAAAAAAAAATTGAAACGCACACTGATTAAATGATTTTAAAGATAACACGTGTTTTTTTTTTTTAATTGAAGACGTCTAGAGTGCTGTGACTGGCGCGCGTTTCCATCTAAAAAGTACACGCACACAGACAATACCAGACACAGCACGCTAAACGTCAAATTAAAAGAAAAACTCAAGATTTATTTTATTAAGAACAATTTATGAAAGCGACATCGCGCGGCCAATTTTTAACTTTTTAACATTGTGAGCTAACGCCCCGGTTCGCGCACGGAAAATTAACATTAATTTAAAGCTAATAATTAAAAACTATAGAGAGTTAACTTTCGCGAAGAAATTCGAAAAATTAAGGAAAAAGTTGGGCGAGCTGATATTAAAAGTTTAAAAAAATTATAAAAAAGTAAAAAAAATAAAATGCAAAGTAACTTTCTGTTTCAGGTTGCGAAGGATTCCGAAAGCCGCCGACCTATCCGAATGCCGAATATGTCACGCCAAGCTTAAATCCCGCAAAGACTTGCGCAAACATTATCTCACACATACTGACGAGAAGCCGTACGGTTGTGACGTTTGCGATTATAAATGCCGACAATTCGCACAGCTGAAGCAGCACAAGCTGAAACACACCGATGAAAAACCGTTCCTCTGCGGTCACTGCGATTATAAATGCCGACGGATCGGTGAATTGAAAGTGCACGCTTTAATACACACAAGCGAGAAGCCGTTCAGCTGCGACCTCTGCGACTATAAATGCCGGCAACTCAATAAGCTGAAAAACCACAAGCTGAAGCACACCGATGAGAAACCCTTCTTCTGTGCTCTCTGCGAATACAAGTGCCGACGGATCGGGGAGTTGAAAGTCCACGTGCTGATACACACAAGCGAGAAGCCGTTCGGTTGCGATCTCTGCGATTATAAATGCCGGCTGCCCAGCGATTTGAAGAAGCACAAGTTGAAGCACACCGATGAGAAGCCGTTCAGTTGTGATCGCTGCGATTATAAATGCCGGCGCGACGCAAATTTAAGGCGGCACAAGTTGAAGCTGCACGATGACAAGCGTTTCAGTTGTGGCATTTGCGATTTCAAAAGTTCCAGCGCTAGTGCTTTGAAAAGGCACAAGATGAAACACACCGACGAGAAGCTTTCATGAATGGGAAAATTAATCGTGTCAAAGTTATGTGAATGCTTCTGTTATTAATTAACGCATTTTATTGTTCGTTTTGTACTTTGAAGCCTTTTAATGAGTACAAACAACTTTTTAGTTCCTTGACTTTAATTACGTCTATTTTCAATTAAACAAATGTTTGGTTTCTATTAATCACCAAGGCCGAGACTTAGACTGGGGGCAAATGTCTCTCCCCCCATTCTATAGAGCGGACATTGTGGACTTTGTATTAGCAGCGGCGTGCCCCACCCGAGCGCTAGTATTGTCCGCTCTACAGAATTGAGGGCAATTTGCGCAACCGTCTCTCGGCCCTGGTTATCACTGAACTTACAAAAGGCGACGAAAATGCACGCGGACGGGACATAAGCACGTTTTCTTGTGTCTCTTGCGATTGCAGATGCAGCGAAACGACAAAGTTGAAGCGTCACGTGTTAACACACACCGGCGAGAGACCGTACAGGCGTGAACATTGCGATTGCAAATCGAAACTGTTTTGTTACTGTACATCTTAATAAAATATGTAAATGATTGTTTTTAGGTTTACCTAATAGGTTTATTAATAATGAAAGGCGCTGGTAAAAATTTTGCAACCCGGCGGCTTGACTTCTAGTGACGCTACTGAGATTTCTAAAAATAGAAATTAGTAAAATACTAACAAAAAAATATGCAACGAACAGCTTAAGGCGCGCCCTCGGGGATTTGACCTTGTACAGTGCGAAAATTAATATAATCGGGCAAGTCGCTCGGATTGTGCGGTGGAATTTCTCGAGCTACTCTTCTGCTGATGAGGCCTCAATTACGGCCGAAATAGCGCTATACAGAGGATGCTTGAGGACTCCACTGCAATCTGACAAGACTTGCTACAGCGTAACATGAAACGAGCATTAAACAACAAACTAAAAACTAAAACTAGAAAACATTAAACAAACATTATTTTCATTTTTTAAATCTTATGACTTAGCTTGTGCTTCTTCAAACTTCCAAAATTCCAAGCGCAAGCTGAAACATAAGGTTTGGAAAACTCAAAATAATTTCGTTCGTTTCATATTTTTGTTACTATTTTTTTAATTTTATTTTATTTTTTTGTTTTTGAAATCTCAGTGTACATGTGTTCCATTCGAAAAACAACATAACATTTAGAAATTTTTCTTTAACTTTTTGTAAACTGTAAACAATAACGATTCGTTCCATTTTTAAAGAAAAAAAAACTCTTCTTTGTTTCAGGTGTAAACGAATTTCCGAAGCCAACACTGTACACGCCGAGAAATTCAAGTGCCCGATATGCGGCTATCGATTTACGCGTGGCGCGAGTTTGCCCCGGCACATGTTAATACACACCGGCGAGAAGCCGTTCAATTGCGACTATTGCGGTTACAGATGCCGACAGCTCGCGAGTCTGAAACGGCACAGGTTAACGCACGCCAACGAGAAGCCGTTGAGCTGTGACCTCTGCGATTATAAATGCCGACTGCCCGAAACTCTGAAAGATCACAGACTCAATCACACCGACGAGAAGCCGTTCAGTTGCGACAATTGCGACTATAAGTGCCGACAACGCAAGCACATGAAACAGCACATGTTAAAGCACGCCCGCGAAATGACCTTCATCTGTGGTCATTGCCAATATAGATGTCGTCGGCCAGAAACTTTGAAGAGGCACATGGTGCAACACACCGACCAAAAACCTCTACGTTCGTAGTATTGCAAAATAATTTGTATACTTGTTTGTATATTTATAAAGACAATAAGAGTAAAATACAGAAAGTGGGAGTTTCTCTTATATATATATATATATATATATATATATATATATATATATATATATAAAAAATGTTGGCCTTGAAATGACTTGCACTGCGCGGCGGCGACCTCCGAACAAACAAACAAGCAAAAGTGACGCGTTTTTTCCTCTTTGCCGTCGCTTAAAATATTTTTCTTTACACCGCTTCCTTGCTGAGATATTTCGCATTGTCAATTTAAATGTTTCACCCTGTATATACAACCTGTTTTACATGTCATGCTCCATTTTCAAGACTGATTTTAATCTCCTGATTCGTTCGATAAAATTATTAACGGCAATTGATTCATTTTTTTTTATACAGGGTGTTTCATAACATGTGGTAAAAAAATTAATCTCATGTAGATAATCACATTTTAAGTAAAAATTAAAGAATAAAAAAATTTCAAATTTTGCTTAGTTTCGGAGTTACCTCGACTTAAAAAATTAGATAACCAGAAACAGTATTTAATAGGCCTTAGAACGAAAACGTTAAACAAAAACATGAAAATATAACACAAATTAAATGAAATTGTAAAAATGATGTCCGGCTTGATGACGTATACAGTCACATTGAATTATTAAAGAATCTAAAGGGTCGCAGACTTGCTGGAAAATCTGGATATCTTGAGCAGCATTAAAAATTAAAATTAAAAAAAAAATAACATTACTGTGATTCGTGGGTAATTTTTTTTCCTTTGGCTATTCTTATTGTAACTAAATAAATTATTTCAGTTTCCATATTCAAACTCAGATAACTCGGAAACTAAGCAAAATTTGAAATTTTTTTATTCTTTCATTTTAACTTAAAATGAGATTCTGTACGTGAAAATTCATTTTTTTTCCACCTGTTATGAAACACCCTGTATAGTCATAGAATACTTGTGTTAAGATCGATAGTTTGCAATTTCTAATCCAGGTCTATATTTAAAAACCAAGGACGTTCTGAAACTCACTTTATGATTTGACGCGTTACTTTTGAGTTGTTGAAAAACTCTTTGTTTCAGATTCGCGTGGATCTCCGAAATTAAAACTGAAAACGAGAAAGCGTACGGTTGTGATCTCTGCGATTACAAATGCCGATCCGCTTCGAGTCTGAAGCCTCACATGTTAATACACACCGGCGAGAAACCGTTCAGATGTGATCTGTGCGATTATAAATGTCGCATGCTCAGCAACTTGACCCAGCACAAGTTGAAACACACCGGCGAGAAGAGGTTCTGCTGCGATTTCTGCGGTTATACGTGTCGATACGCCGTCACTTTCAACCGGCACAGGCAACGGCATACCGGCGTGAAGCCGTTCAAGTGCCACGTCTGCGATTACAGCTGCAGGCAGGTCGCGAGCCTGAGACAGCACATGTTCATGCACACCGACGAGAAACCGTTCACCTGCGATCTCTGCGATTACGCGTGCCGGAACACCATGACCTTAAAGCGACACAAGCTGTGGCACACCGGCGAGAAGCCGTTCGGCTGCGACCTCTGCGATTATAAATGCCGAGACCTCGCAAACTTGAGGAAGCACAAGTTCAAGCACTCCATCGAAAAGCCGTTCAGCTGTGACGTTTGCGATTTCAAGAGTCGACAGGTCGACAGCTTGAGGCGACACAAGTTACAACACACCGGCGAGAAACCCTACGCTTGTGATCTCTGCGAGTATAAATGCCGCCAGCTCAACGGTTTGAAGCGACACAAGCTGACGCACACCGGCGAGCAACCGTACAGTTGCGATCAGTGCGATTATAAGGGCCGACGGCTCAGTTACTTGAAACAGCACAAGTTGAAACATTCGCGAGAAGCCGGTACGGTGTAACATTAGGAATCTAGTTCGTTTTTTTTTTTATTATTGCGAAAATTCTTAAACGTTAAGATTGGCCTGTTGTATACTTTTAAGTTTTTTTTTTCTGTTTAAAATTATTTTTGATAGTCCTATCTTTATTTTAATAAAGCCGCGCAAAAAAAAAATCTTTCGGTTATCGTTCTTGTAGAATAAAAACTGAACTTCTGAATGTTGCAGTTCTTTGTCTGATTGCATTGAATTTTATTTTGTTTTTTTTTTTATTAATTCTCTGTTGTTTTCAGTGTTTTAGGACTTTCATCGCAACTGATTCGGGAATATTTTTATTTTCGAGTTAATTTATTCGCCTCCTAGAATCTTAATAAATTTTGGATCGTGTCCGCTGATAACCGTATAATAATAATACTATACAGGGTGTTTCCTGAGATGACCGTCAAACTCACACCGTGTGTTCTAGAGGTGATTCTGAACAAAAAACTTCCTATACACTTTAGGCCAATTCCTTTCCGTTCTTGAGTTATCGACAAAAGAAAAAAAAGTGCATGCCATTACATGATTACAAGATTTTCTTCTCTTTTGTCGATATCTCAAGAAAGGAATTGACCTAAAGTGTACGTTGAGAGTTTTTTTGATCAGAATCACCTCTAGAACGCTCATTGGTTGCCACACTGTATAGGAAATTGCAACGGATCTTGTAATAGACGGTTAAATATTAAACAAGGCCTGCACAAGTTAACACACACCAACGAGAAACACGTCAGCCACGTGAAAACTATTTTAAATAAACATTAAAAAGAAAAAACGGAGATTTATTAAAACACTTACATTATCGATAACGTATTGTGCAAGAATCTCAAGGTATATACAGGGCGATCCACAAAAATCTCCACCCTCCCAAACACTGAATGAAGGGTGAATGGCAAATAAAAAAAAATAAGTTCCCCTTTTATACGATTTTTGAAATTTTTAACTGAGTTTTCTTGTTCCAGGCGTCGTCAGCGGAACACCAACGCCGGAAGCGCACACGAAGAAACAACCGAACGCCGAATACGTGATTCTAAATTTAAAACCGACGAGAAGCCGTTCACTTGTGACGCGTGCGATTTCAAATGCAAACGCCGCTACTACCTGAAAGAGCACAAATTGGTACACACCGACGAGAAGCCGTTCGGCTGTGACGCGTGCGATCTTAAATTCAAGAGCCTCGCGAATTTGAAAGTGCACAAATCAACGCACGCCGACGAGAAGCCGTTCAGTTGCGACGCGTGCGACTTTAAATGCAGACGCTCCTACGACCTGCAATCCCACAAGTTAATGCACACCGACGAGAAGCCGTTCGGCTGTGACGCGTGCGATCTTAAATTCAAACGCCTCGCGAATCTGAGAGTGCACAAACTAACACACACTGACGAGAAGCCGCTTCGCTGTGACATTTGCGATTTTAAATGCCGATACCCCAGAAGTTTGAGGCTGCACAAGTTGATACACACCGGCGAGAAGCCGCACAGTTGTGACCTCTGCGATTACACATGCCGACACCTCAAGAGTTTGAAAACTCACAAATTAATACACACCGGCGAGATGCCGTACAACTGCGAGCTTTGCGATTACAAGTGCCGGCGGGTTGGGGAATTGAAAACGCACAAGTTAACTCACACCGACGAGAAACCGTTGAGTTGCGACGCGTGCGAATTCAAATGCAAGCACCTCGCAAGTTTGAGGCGGCACAAGTTAACGCACACCGGTGAGAAGCCGTTCAGTTGTGACGCTTGCGATTATAAATGCCGAGATCTCAGACGCTTGAAAGAGCACGCGCTGATACACACCGGCGAGAAGCCGAGGTTCAGTTGTGATCTTTGCGATTACAAGACCCGGGATCTCGCACACTTGAAAGGGCACAAATTAATACACACCGACGAGAAGCCGTTCAGCTGCGATGCGTGCGATTTCAGGTGCAAGCGCCCCGTAAATCTGAGAAGGCACAAGCTAACGCACACGGACGAGAAGCCGTTGAGCTGCGGCGTTTGCGATTATAAGTGCCGGGATCCTTCGAATTTGAGACAGCACATGTTAATACACGCCGAGGAGAAGCTGTTCAGCTGTGACCTTTGCGATTTCAAAAGTCGGCACGCCGGATATTTGAAGAAGCATATGTTGAGGCACACCGGCGAAAAGCCGTACAGTTGCGAGCTTTGCGACTTTAAGTGTAGTTACCTTGGGAAGTTGAAACGACACAAATCATTTCACGCCGATGAGAAGCCGTTCAGTTGTGACACGTCAGATCTTGAAAAGGCACTAGTGAAAGAAGACGTGACATTTGAAACATCAGAAAAAATTGAATAGTCTCAGAGCTATTACAATTTTAATAAGCAATTATTACAGCAACAAAACTTTTTTCATTTTCAAGCTATGAAAAATTAAATGTATTGGTAGTGAGAAAAATAGTATAAAGCGTATCACTAGGGATCTGAATACATGTAGTAATATTCTCTCGCAGATTGATGTTTTGCCTCCCTGCCTTCACCTATCTCTCTCGCACATTGAACTTACATTCTCCCGCACACGTCAATGCGCAGCCAAATACTCTGTTGCATCACCTATTAGGTTTACACCGTGTATTCGGAGTAAGTGTTATTTTGTATTTGCGTATAGAAAGGAGAATTCCTTGTTTTCAAAGATAAGAAAATACTTTCGGGATGAACAGCAAATAATTTTTTTTTGTATAATTTTCAATTAAATTTTTTTTTTGTTTCAGGCATCAGCGGATCCCTAAAGCCGAAAGCGTGCAAAAAGAAACGTTCGAATGTCGAACATGCGATTCTAAATTTAAATCGCGCCTGTGCTTGCGCAGACATGCCCTGGTACACACCGACGAGAAGCCTTTCAGTTGTGACGCGTGCGCGTTCAAATTCAAGCGTCGCTTCGACTTGAAACAGCACAAATCAGTGCACAACGACGAGAAGCCGTTCGGCTGTGACACGTGCGATTTCAAGTGCAAACGCCGGACGCATCTGAGAGAGCACAAATTGACGCATACCGACGAGAAACCCCTCCGCTGTGGTATATGCGATTTTAAATGCCGGTATCACAGAGGTTTGAAGCTGCACATGTTAATACACACGGGCGAGAAGCCGTACGGTTGTGATCTTTGCGATTACAAATGCCGATACTTCAGAAGTTTGAAAAATCACAAACTAAGGCACACCGGCGAGAAGCCATACGGTTGCGATCTTTGCGATTACAAATGTCGAGAGCTCAAATCTTTGAAAAATCACAAATTAAAACACACCGACGAGCAGACGGTGACGCACACCGGTGAGAAGCCGTTCTTTTGTGGTATTTGCAATTATAAAAGCCGTTCGTCCAGCGATCTGAAACATCACGTGTTAATTCATACGGGCGAGAAGCCGATCGTTTGTGATCTTTGCGATTATAAATGCCGACGGGTTGGCGAACTGAAAGCGCACAAGTTATCTCACACCGACGAGAAGCCGTTGAGCTGTGACGCGTGCGAATTTAAATGCAAGCACCTCGCGAATCTGAAGAGGCACAAATTAACGCACACCGGCGAGAAGCCGTTCAGTTGTGGCGCTTGCGATTATAAATGCCGAAATCTCCGACGGTTGAAAGAGCACGTGTTGATACACACAGGCGAGAAACCGTTCAATTGTGACCTTTGCGATTTCAAGTGTCGACACGGCGGAACTCTGAAGAAACACATGTATATACACACCGACGAGAAACCATTCGGATGTGATCTCTGCGATTATAAATGCCGAGACCTTTCGGCTCTGAAAAGGCACAAGCTAAAGCATGGCGAAGAAGTCAATTGAAACGACTTTTAACCCTAACATGTTAAAATTGTAAGAAGTATAGGTTAAGTTTTTCTTTTGCGTGTTGCAAAAAATACAAAACACATAAAAAATCAGAAAAAATAAATCGTTTCCGGCTTTTGAGTTCATCATGTCGTCTTAATGTCGAAATTTTCTTTTCGATCGTTAAAACCCTGCCCGAGTTCCTCACACCTGATTTTCTGAACGCACCCCAAGAGGAAAATACGTAATTGTAACGTAATTGCTCGCGTAATACTAAAAATCGATTCAAAAGTCGACGTCCAGCGAAACGTCGACTTCCGAATCGATTTTTGCCATTGTCTGTGCAACAATTATTTATCATTGTTTACCTCAAGGTCAACCAAACCTAACTCAACAACTGAACTCTACTCTGTTCAACCCGAGCGGAAAATTCAAAAAAACAAAAGAAAAACAAAAAATTAAAGCTGAACATTAAATATTTAAAATAAAATTTCAGGCGGCTCAACTAATTCGTTCAATGCAGGTTAAAATTAAAATTAAATAAACGTTAACTTTTTTTTTAATTTTAATTTCTTTTTTTAATAATGGTAATCAAAATAAAATTTCAAGCGCAATCTAATTCGTTCAATCCAAGTTAAATTTAAAATTAAAATTAAAAAAACGTTAACTTTCTTTTAATTTTAATTTTTTTTTTAATAATAGTAAGCAAAATAAAATTTCAGGCTCAATCTAATTCGTTCAATCCAAGTTAAATTTAAAATTAAAATTAAAAAAACGTTAACTTTTTTTTAATTTTAATTTTTTTTTAATAATAGTAATCAAAACAAGATTTCAGACTCAATCCGAATAAAAGAGATTCTTCTCTTTTCCCGAAGTGCGTCTCTGGATTCAATTCAAAGTATTGCGTCCGACGGTTAATAAATTTCTTTCCAATCGATAACACCCCCCTTCCCCCCCAATACAGTGATTCACAGACTTTTGCCCAACACTGTACACGAAAATCTAACAAAATTCTCTGTTTCAGGTGTCAACGCGTCCCGATGGCTCCAGCTCCAACCGAGAACAAGAAGACATCCGAACACGATTTTAAATCCAAATCTCGCGCAAATCTCTCGGCACGTACCGGCGAGAAGCCGCTGAGCTGCGACCTCTGCGATTATAAATGTCAACCAGGCGAAAATTTGAAGACACACCAATTAATCCACGCCGGCGAGAAACCGTTCTTTTGTGGTATTTGCGGTTATAGATGCAGACTCGTCCGGAGTTTGAAGCTGCACATGTTGCTGCACACCGACGAGCGGCCGTTCAGCTGTGACGTGTGCGGTTTTAAGTCCGCACGCCTCGCGCGTTTGAAATACCACAGGTTAGCGCACGATCGGAAGCCGTTCACTTGCGGCGTTTGCGATTATAAAACCCCATGGCTCAGAAATTTGAAGGTGCACAAGTTGAAACATAGACAGAAACAGCGCAATTACATGAGTAAACATAAATCAACGCGCACCGGCGAGAAGAAGCCGTTCGCTTGTGACAAGTGCGACGTTAAATGTAAAACCCTCGAATATTTGAAGAAACACAAACTGACGCACACCGAGAAACCGTTCTTTTGTGGTATTTGCGATTTTAAGTGCCGATGGCCGAAGAGCTTGAGCATGCACATGTTAAGACACACCGACGACAAGCCGTTCAGTTGCGATCTTTGCGATTATAAAGGCCGACGGGCCGAATACTTAAGATCTCATATGTTGACGCACACCGGCGAGAAGCCGTTCAGCTGCGATTGTTGCGATTATAAATGCCGAAGCCTCGGTGCTCTGAAACGCCACATGATGGTGCACACGGGCGAAAAGCCGTTGGAATGCACCCATTGCGATTATAAATGTCGACATCTCGAAAGTTTGAAACGGCACATGTATAAACACACCGATCAGAAGCCGTTCAGTTGTGACCTTTGCGATTTCCAATGTCTACACGCTACGTATCTGAAAAGACACAAGTTAAAACATAATAGGAGTAAAAATTTTTGAAAAATCAAAAAAATTATTATTAATTAATTTTCTGCTTTCTTTGTGTGTTGTGCGATGAAGCTTATAATTTTTTCTCTTTGTTTTCTTTCACTCTGTTTCTCGTTAGTCGTCGAGTACTCAATAGTAGGCTATGTAAACATAATATTTTAATTATTAACTTAATTAATTATACTCCTACTAATTAATAATTAATAGAAAGAGATGTGTTGCATTTTTGTGTGTTTTATTCGATGGAGTCGTCCAAGTTAATTTCTGTTTGTTCTTCGTTTTTTTTTTTCTTGTAATTAATCGAAAACTATTTAAATAGATCATCTTTTGAAACAATCGATCTTGTTTCAGATGTCCATGGATGTCCAAAGCCAACACCGTGGAACACATAACTGTGGAATGTCGCATTTGCGACGCCAAATTCAAAGCACACGCCGAAGGCCACGCGCCGAAACACACCGGCGAGAAGCAATTCAAATGCCTCGAGTGCGGTTTCGAAAGCCGGTGGGCCGCGTCTCTGCAACGCCACATGCTGAGACACACCGGCGAAAAGTCCTTCGACTGCACCGTTTGCGGTTGTAAATGCGAACGGGCGTCGGTTTTGAGAAGGCACATGTGGACGCACGCCGATAAAAAACCGTTCAAGTGCGATCTCTGCGAGAACACCTTTCGACGCCCCTCGCACTTACGGCAGCACATGATGACGCACACCAGCGAGAAGCCTCTGGCTTGCGATGCTTGCGATTATAGATGCGGAGATCCCGCACGCTTGAGACAACACAAATTAATACATTCCGAGAAGCAGTTTAAATGCACGATCTGCAGCTACCAGTGCCGACTTGAGAGCAGCTTGAAGCTGCACTTAAGCGCGCACACGGGAGAGAAGCGGTACTCTTGTGACGTTTGCGATTATAAAAGCGTTTACGCAAACTCGCTTAAAATACACAAGTTGAAGCACACCGGAGAGAAGCCTTTTTGTTGTCATTTTTGCGGCTTCAGGTGCCGACAGAGAGGTGAACTGAAGCGGCACCTGCTGACGCACACCGAGGAGAAGTCGTTCAAGTGCGACGTTTGCGACTTCAAGTGCCTGCTCAAAGACGGCCTGAAGCGACATCTGCGCACGCACTCGGACGAGAAACCGTTTGCCTGCGACGTCTGCGATTTTAAATGTCGAGTTAAGAGTTCCCTGAAGCTGCACAAGCTGAAGCACACCGGCGAAAGGCCGTATCACTGCGCTCTTTGCGATTACAAGGGCGCGGCGAGCAGATCGCTGAAGCAGCACATGCTGAGACACACCGGCGAGAGACCTTACGCTTGCGATCTTTGCGACTACACGAGCCAACTTGCGATAAGATTAAAGCGACACAAGCTCAAACACGCCGCGAACGTTTAAAACAACTGTCAAAAGTGAAAAACAAAAAAGAATCAAAATATCTTTCTTTCTCACACACATGCGCATCTGTATAATCACGAGTGAGAAAGATGCATCTACTCTTTCGAGCTTAAAATATTAAAATACGTTTTTTCGAATTTAAGGAAATATAATACATTTTTATTAATATACGGGGTGTTTACGCGAAGCTGTTACAATTGAGTTTTTACGAATTTATACTCAGAATAGCGCTAGGGCCTTTTCCACTCGATTCTAAACTTCCCTAAATTAAATTATTTCATAAAAACTCGAGCAAAAAAAGTTAAGCTAACGTAACGGCTTCCCATAAACACCCTGTATGTACATACGTAGATAAGTTAATGTAGTGTTAATTTAAGCTTTTTTTTTGTTTAATAAAAGTCTGCATCTGCAATGGATTGTAGCCGAGCCTCTCACTTGGACTTTAATAAAAACCGTTCGACTTAATTTATTTTTCTTCTCTTTCTTCCTATCGTTCTCCTTCGTTTTACGATTTCATTACGTCCTAAATTTTCCGTCATTAAAACTGATTGATTAATTAATTACAAATGAGTCTCGTTTCAGATATCACTGGCCTTTCAAGTTTGAAGTCGTGGATATAGAAACACCCCCTGTATATGATTCTAGTTCGGAAACTGAGGCACACGCGCCGACACCTGCCGAAGTTGAACTTGAAAAGAGGTTCAAATGTGCCGTTTGCGACTACCGGTGCGTAGTGGCCGGAAACCTAAAGAAGCACATGTTGATACACACGGACGAGAAGCCCTTTCGTTGCACCGTCTGCGACTACAAGTGTCGACAGTCTTCGCACCTGAGGAGGCACTCCCTCATACACACCGACGAGAAACCTTTCCGCTGCGCCGATTGCGATTACAAGTGCGGGCGAGCCGAGCACCTGAAGAAGCACAGATTGATACACACCGGCGAGAAGCCCTTCGCTTGCGACGTTTGCAGTTATAAGTGCCGACATACCGGGAACTTGAAGAAACACAAATTAATTCACCGTTGACGCATGAAGAATTACGCCTCGATTGTTTAAATAATTACTTTTCTGTATTAGTAACAATTTTAATTAAATGATGGGATTCGAACCCGAAGCCTCCGAGTGAATACTTTGAAGCGCAGCTTGAAAAAATCAGTATTAAAGTAAAACTAAATTTTCAAAGTATTTTCATTATACAGGGTGATTCACTAACCTCGCTCCAAACTTTGGCGAATTAAAGTAGGTGTAATTTTATGAAAAATATGTCCCATCAACGTGGGTCCGATTTGCATTTGTTTAGAAGTTATAGCGATTTAAAGAAACGAAAAACGAACAACATTTCTTATAATTAATACTAATTTCCATTCGAGATATAATAAAAAAAAAACGGGCGTCGCGTTCTATAGAATAATCCAAATCCGTTTTACAAAAAAAAGAAACTAATGAGCAACGCAACTTCTACAAACACGCGAAAATCGCGTTTTCTGTCGCAATTTCGAGTTCCCGAGCGAATTCTAGCTTGAATTGATGGGTCGCACCATGGGTCTATCTTGATTGGTTCTCGAGTTGCGATATTAAAAACAAATGAAGAAACTCGAAAACCGCTCGCGCTAGACCCATGATGCGACCCATCAACTCGGGCTAGAATTTACTAAGGAATTCAAAAATGCTATTATACAGGGCGCTTCATATTGATTGTTTCGGCGATTTGTCGGGGCGAGATAATTTTAAACGGTGAACAATGTTATACGAACCTAATCAATTTTATTCGTGGAGCACCTAAAATAATTATTACAATAATTATAATTTCATTTAAAAACAAAACCAAGAAGTGCAATTAACTAAGACGGTTGTTGTGAATGATGTTTGAAGTAATGCTGCGCCAAGAAAACTTTGATCGGTTGTAATTCCGTAAGAAAGTGACGTAGGACGTGGGCGCATAAATAATTTTCCACGTAAAATAACCTCCCCAACAAAATGCCGAAGTTTGTTCAACACGATAAAAATCACCCTGTATACAAAAAATGTATAAAAATGTGTTTCTTGTGGTAACGCGATGACTAATTTTTTTTTTTTCTTGTACGGCATGTACCGGCAATGATACGGCCATTTTGGCTAAAACAACAGCATGTGATTCGTTAGCCCATTCAGGAAACTAAAACCACCATAACTTCTAAACAAAGGCAAATCGGACATACGTTCACGGGATTTTTTTTACATAAAATTATATCTGCTTTCGTTCAGTAAAGTTTGCGAAGAGGTTAACAAATCACCCTGTATAATATTTTTTTTAATTTTTATATGCCCTACCAACCCCAAGCTGTCGATGACATTGTCGTGAAGGCGTTAGGCTGGTTACTTACAAATTAAAAAAAAATGCAACCGTAAAAATACATGGGTGATAAAAATTTTGCTTTAATTTAAATCTGTAAGAGTATACAGGGTGTGTCGGAAGTCCTCCGATTGCCTGTGGTATGTCGGAAAATTTTTGAAATATATTCTAGAAGGCTCTAAAATGACTCCCGGCATAAATTCCCCTCCAACTTTTTTTGTCATCGCCCCTTATAACTGTCAATCTTGTTTCAGATGTCAACAGATTTCTTCGAAACCTAAAACCGCGAAGAAAACTTCCGACCGTCGGGCACGCCGCTCCAAAATTCAAACCAAAAGACAAATCGAGAAACGGTTTCGTTGCACGGTTTGCGATTACCGGTGCGGACAACCCATAAAATTAAAAAGGCACGTGCTATCGCACACCGGCGAGAAACCGTTCGCTTGTGACATTTGCGATTACAGATGCATACGAGCTGAATCCTTAAAGCGACATACGTTAACCCACACGGGCGAGAAGCCTTTCGCTTGTGATCTTTGCGATCATAGATGTCGACAGGCCATAAACTTGAAGCGACATAGACTAACGCACACCGGTGACAAACCGTTCGCCTGCGATCTTTGCGACTACAAATCTGCAGAGAGGAGAGGTTTGAATCGGCACAAGTTAAAACACACCGGCGACGCACCGCTTCGCTGCAACATTTGCGATTTCGAGTGCTTTCACAAGATTACCTTGAAGCACCACGTCGTGTTACGACATGCCGGCGGAAAACTATTCAGTTGTGACATGTGCGACTGCAAATACCAACTGCCCAACTCCTTGAGACAACACATGTTAACGCACACCAGCGAAAAGTCGTTTGCTTGTGACCTTTGCCCCTATAAGAGTCACCATTCTGGACACTTGACCAGACATAAATTAATATGTTATCGTAAAAATAATATAAAAAAAATAATAGTATAAAAAAAATCGTTTTGTTTTTCGCATTGGGTTTTTAATTAATAATATCCGAGTCGTAATTACGTGATCGCATAAATTAGGCAACCAAAAATACTTGAAGTTTTCACATTTAAGAATGCTGTGCCGTTTGCGATTACAAGAGCGAACGGGACGAAACTATGAACGTTTTTTTTTTTCATTTAATAAAAGTCTGTATAATATAAAAAATATATAAAAATGTTTTTCTTTTGGTAACGCTTCAAGGTAATAAAACCGTGTGATTCGTTAGCCCATTCCGGAAACTAAAACCACCATAACTTCTAAACAAAGCCAAATCGGACATACGTCCATGGGATCTTTTTTACATAAAATTATATCTGCTTTCGTTCGGTAAAGTTTGCGAAGAGGTTAACAAATCACCCTGTATAAACATTTTTTAATTTTTACATGCCCTACCAAGCCCAAGCTCTCGATGACATTGTCGTGAGGGCGTTAGGCTGGTTGCTTACAAATTAAAGAAAAAAATGCAACCACAAAAACATGGGAGATAAATATTTTACTGTAATTTAATTCTGTAAGAATATACAGGGTGTGTCGCAAGTCTGGCGATTGCCGGTGGTACGTCGGAAAACTTTTGAAAAAAATTCCAAAATGACTCGCGGCATAAATTCCCCTCCAACTTTTTTTGTCGTCGCCCCTTATAACTATCAATCTTGTTTCAGATGTCAACGGATTTATTCCAAACCTAAAACCGCGAAGAAGAAAACTTCCGAGCGTCGGACACGCCGTTCTAAATTTCAAACCAGAAGGCAAATCGAGAAACCGTTTCGCTGCACGGTTTGCGATTACAGGTGCGGACAACCCATAGAACTAAAAAGGCACGTGCTAACTCACACCGGCGAAAAACCGTTCGGTTGTGACCTTTGCGATTACAGATGCATACGAGCTGAATCCTTAAAGCGACATACCTTAACCCACACGGGCGAGAAGCCCTTCGCTTGTGATCTTTGCGATCATAGATGTCGACAGGCCATGAACTTGAAGCGTCATAGGCTAACGCACACCGGCGAGAAGCCGTTCGCCTGCGATCTCTGCGACTACAAATCCGCAGAGAGTAGAGGTTTGAAGCGGCACAAGTTAAAACACACCGGCGACGCACCGTTTCGCTGTAAGATTTGCGATTTCGAGTGCCTGCACAAGAACACCTTGAAGCACCACGTCGTGGAGAGACATACCGGCGGAAAACTATTCAGTTGTGACATTTGCGATTACAAATACGAACTGCCCAACTCCTTGAAACGACACATGTTAACACATACCAGCGAGAAGCTTTTCGCTTGTGATGTTTGCCTCTACAAGAGTCACCATTCTGGAAACTTGAGCAGGCACAAGTTAAGATGTTACCGTAAAAATAATACAGAATAATAATAACAGTACAGAAAAATTGTTTTGTTTTTCGCACAGGGTTTTTAATTAACAATGTCCGAGTCGTAATCACGTGATCACCCAAATTAGGCAACCAAGAATACTTAAAATTATCTCATTTAAATTGCCTGTGTCGTTTGCGATTAGAAAAGCGCGCGGGACGAAACTGTGAAGCGGCACACGTTGTCGCGTACCGGCGAGAAGCCACTTACTTGCGACGTTTGTGATTACAAATGTCAACAGGGGAAATATTTGAAGCTACATAAGTTAAAACACGCTTTTTTGTAAAAAAAATAACCAAACGGAATCTTGAAATTTTTCACAAACGAAAAAAAGGAAAAAATCTATTTTTACGTTCAGGTTAAAAGGGGGGGGGAGACGGGAGGTATTAAGTAGATTAAGTAGACAGGCACAAATTATTGCTGAAAAATGTTCTTTTTTAATAAAGAATAAATATTTTCCCGTTTGATTCCGGTACTGTACACCTACATCCTCCGACCGTACCGATGAAAAGCCTTAAACCGTAGTTGTGGTGCTTTTAACAATTCATAAGTCATGTCATAAATGCCACAAATTACATTATAAAATGGGAGTATACGATCTGTTTGATTGTAAAGCCTCCAGCTGTAACACACTTATTTCGAATCACCCGATATAGTACATATACAGATCATGTTACGGCCCTACGGGCAGACACTTCCACTTCGTGACTGATGTCCCTATGTATCAAAGGGGGGCCCTACATATTCTTGAATGGGGCGCCGTTCATTTGAGAATTAAGTAAAAAAATATTTTTTATCTACACTATACAGGGTGATTCAAAGTAGGTGTTCGATCCGTCAATCGCAAATAGTACTCGAAATGAAAAATTAAATAAAGCGACCTCCTGGACATCAAATCTAATCTACTTTCTTATTTAGCCCCTTTATGAATCTACTGGTTTTACACCCCTAAAATTTTGCTGTCGGCGATCCTACCCCTCCATTGTTATTAAAACCTCTTATTAAAGTCGGATTTGTTTCAGATGCCAACGGACTTTCAAATCTGAAACTGCAAAAGAAAAAAAACCGTTCGAATGTCGTATATGCGGTTCCAAATTTAGGACTCAAGGATATTTAAACAGGCACGTAATGGCCCACGCTGACAAGGGGCTGTTGCGGTGCGTTGCATGCAATTGCGAGTTTCGGCGGGCCGAACTTCTGCAGCGGCACATGTTCGAACATGCCCAGGAAACTCTGCTCAGCTGTAACCTGTGCGATTACAAATCGAAGACCTTCATAAATTTGAAGCGGCACATGTCAACACACACCGAGGAGAGGCAGTTCTCCTGCGATTTCTGCGATAACAAATACAAAGAACTTCGCACCTTAAAGCGGCACGTCATCGTGAAGCACACGGACGGAAACCACGAGAAACAGTTCAGATGCTCCCTCTGCGATCGCCAATTCGGCTCTGCCTTCAGCTTGAAACGTCACGTGATGGCGCACAAGGGCGAAAGGCCTTTTCGCTGCACGATTTGCAATTTCAAGTTCCTACACGCGCAAACCTTGGAGCGGCACATGTTAACGCACACCGGCGAGAAACCGTTCGCTTGTGACATCTGCGATTACAAGTGCGTACAACTCGGACATCTAAAACGGCACAAGCTGATACACACCGGCGAGAGACCTTTCGCTTGCGAACTTTGCGATTACAAATGCCGGCACAGAGACTCTTTGAGGGTGCACATGTTAAAACACACCGGCGATAAACCGTTCGGTTGTAGGATTTGCGACGTCAAATTCCGAGACAAGTGCAGCTTCAAACGGCACGTGTTGATACACGCCGGCCAGAAACCGTTCTGCTGTAGGATTTGCGATGTGAAATGCCAAGACAAGACCAGCTTCAAACGGCACACGTTGATACACGCCGGCCAGAAACCGTTCAGCTGCGACCTTTGCGATTACCAGTGCAGAGGACCCGAACGCTTGAGACAGCACAAGTTAAGACACACGGGCGAGAAGCCTTTCGCCTGCGATCTCTGCGACTACAAATGCCGAGAAAGAAAATCTTTGAAAGTGCACGAGTTAAAACACACCGGTGTGGAACCCACCAGTGACGTATACACAGGCGATAAGCCGGTTTGCTGCAAGATTTGCGACGTCAAATTGCGAAACGAGAAAATCCTGGTGCGGCATCTTTTAACGCACAGTGGCGAGAAGCCGTTCGGCTGTACACTTTGCGATTACAGGTGCCGACGGGCCGCGCATTTGAAACAACACGCTTTAACACATACTGACGAGAAGCCTTTCGCATGCGATCAGTGTGACTACAAGTGCCGCAGGCAAGATTCTTTAAAACTACACATGTTAAAACACACCGGTGATAAACCGTACTGTTGCGACATCTGCGGTTTTAACTGTCAACGCCAGAACGTCTTGAAACAGCACGTGCTAGTACACTCCGGCGAGAAACCGTTCGCTTGTGATCTTTGCGATTACAGGTGCAGGCGAGCCGAAGGTTTGAGGTGTCACATGTTAACGCACACCGACGAGAAACCGTTCAGTTGCGATCTCTGCCATTATAAGTGTCGTCAGGTCGGTAGTTTAAAGAAGCACATGTTAAGACACACCGACGAGAAACCTTTCGCCTGCGATCTTTGCGATTATAAATGCCGAAACAACGTAAGCTTGAGAAAGCACAAATTAACGCATCGGCGAGAAGCTGTCTGAATGTGATACGTACAGGGCGTCCCAAAACGGACCTTAATGACATAAAGAGCGACGCAAGAGAATTGTTTTAATGATTTTTGTTTCTATCTTGTAATTTATTCAACAGATTTTTCGTTTTACCTTCAGCCCATTCAGTCCGCTTTGGAACACCCTGTATAGTGTGTATAAAAAATGTTTAGGACACATTAAGTGTTTCTCAAACGATTTTGTTTTTGCAGTTTTTGAAGTGGCTCATTTGTACTGTACAGTGACGTGGCGTGCCGTCGGGTTGCGAAAATAATTTTAATTTTTTTTTCAATGGAAACCCCCGTTTTTTGATGAATTAATTAAATTAAAATAAATTTGAAAATATTGTAACAAAAATAATTTCATTCGAGAAATTAACGAAAAAGTGAAACGAAATTTTGTAGAAATTATTAAAAAATAATTTGAAACAAATTAATTAAAATATTTGAAAAAAAATAATTCTTAAAAAATATTTGAAAAAAAAAATAATAAAAATATTTGAAAAAAAAATTAAAAAACATTTGAAAAAAAATTATTAAAAAAGATTTGAAAAAAAAATTATTAGAAATATTTCAAAAAAATTAATTATTAAAAATATTTATTATGAATAAAATATTTTAATAAATATTAAAGATATATTTTGTAAAATAAAGTTGAGAAGAGATGAGGCGAGAACGTCAGTGACGAAACTTTTTTTTTTAATTCGACTAAAACAGTTTGCCCTTTCTGTCAAGAGATGGCGACTCCTTCAAATCTCCTTTAAATTTCCTCGAAATTAAATAACGAAAGAAAATTATTTTTTCTTAAAAACAAAATGATGAGATGAGTTGAAAACGCCAACAGTAACACACAATGTTTTAAAATTCGACTGAAACAGTTTTCCGTTTTACGTTTTAGCCAAGAGATGGCGCACTATACCATGATGATGCCTCCTGTCAATTTCCTTTTGTTCTTCTTGAAAAATTAAGAAAAAAATTAAACGAAAATCAAAAAATGAGGGGAGAACGGCGGCGGTGCGATTTGTTTTAAAATTCGAGTAACATTGCTTTCTCTTTTGGCCGAGAGATGGCGCTCCAAACGTTTATCGGCGCGCTCTTTGATTCTGCGCATTTTCGATTTAATTTCGAAACGAAAATTTTGCTTTCATTATCAAATCACGTTCTTCAAGATCAATGAAGTCAACTTCTATTTTTGGATAAATAAAGACGAATGAGCCGAGAGATGGCGCTCTAAATAACAAGTCGCGACGCGTTTCGTCTTAAAACTTTCCATTTTTTTTTTTAATTAATTATTCGTGAAACGTCAACACGGATCGTGCTATTTGAAATCAAAATGAAATAGCTTTCGTTTTTGATTAAGAGATGGCGTCCTGAAAAATTACCATCAGACCTTCTAGATTATTTTCAGTTTAATTTTGGAACTGACACAGCGAAATCAGAAGCCAGGGA
This sequence comes from Prosopocoilus inquinatus, assembly GCA_036172665.1. NCBI lineage: Eukaryota > Metazoa > Arthropoda > Insecta > Coleoptera > Lucanidae > Prosopocoilus > Prosopocoilus inquinatus. Next base: position 49,736,885 of record CM069876.1, read on the forward strand.
TTTCGCTCGCCGGAACGTCAGCGTGAAGTTTATTATTTTTTAAAATAAAGAATAAACATAAACTCTGTACATATGCTGATTCGTACCGATGAGAAACCATAGTTGTGGTACTCTTAACTATTTACAAATTGCGTCCTATACGCTACAAATAAAATGGGAGTTACCAGTTTTTTCTTTTTATTTTAAAGGCCCCAAACTGTAACACACTTATTTCGAATCACCCGATATACTACAGATACAGATCGTGTTACGGCCCTACGGGCATACACTTCCACTTTGTGTCCGATGTCCCTATGTGTCAAAGGAGAGCCCTATATATTCTAGAATGGGGCGCCGTTAATTTGAGAATTAAGTATAAAAATATTTTTATCTACACTATACAGGGTGGTTCGAAATAAGTGTTCGATCCGTCAACCGCAAATAGCACTCGAAATGAAAAATTAAATAAAGCTACCTCCTTGTGATCAAATCTAATCTACTTTCTAATTTAGCCCCTTTATGAATCGACTGGTTTTACACCCCTAAAATTTTGCTGTCGGCGAACCTACCCCTCCATTGTTATTAAAACCTCTTATTAAAGTCGGATTTGTTTCAGATGCCAACGGACTTCCAAATCTGGAACTGCAAAAGAAGAAAAACCGTTCGAATGTCGTATATGCGGCTCTAAATTTAGAACTCAAAGATATTTAGACAGGCACGTGATGACACACGCCGACGCGCAGCTGTTGAGATGCGTCATCTGCAATTGCGAGTTTCGCGGAGCCGAATTCCTGCGGCGGCACATGTTCGAGCACACCCAGGAAACTCCGCTCAGCTGTAACCTGTGCGACTTCAAATGCAAATCGTTCGTAACTTTGAAACGGCACGCGTCGACGCACACCGACGAGAGGCGCTTCTCCTGCGATCTCTGCAATACAAAATTCAAGCAGCTCCACAATCTCAAGCAGCACGTCATGTTGAAGCACACCGGCGAAAAGCTACAGTTCAGATGCGACATTTGCGATCGCAAATTCTCCGCCGCCTCCAGTTTGAAGCGTCACGTGATGGCGCACAAAGGCGAGAGGCCTTTCCGCTGCACGATCTGCGATTTCAAGTTCCTGCACGCGCAGACCTTGGAGCGGCACTTGTTGACGCACACCGGCGAGAAACCGTTCGCGTGTGACATCTGCGATTACAAGTGCGGACAACCCGGACATTTAAAACGCCACAAACTGGTGAATCACACCGACGAGAAGCCTTTCGCCTGCGATCTCTGCGATTACAGGTGCCGCGACGGGGTTTCTTTGAAGTTGCACACGTTCAAACACACCGACGAGCATCCGTTTTGTTGCAAGATTTGCAACGTCAAGTGTCGAGACAGGCCGAGCTTGAAGCGGCACGTGTTCATACACACCGGCCTGAAACCGTTCAGTTGTGACCTTTGCGATTACAAGTGCATGCGACCGATGCGCTTAAGGCAGCACAAGCTGAGACATACGGACGAGAAGCCTTTCGCTTGCGATCTTTGCGATTACCGGTGCCGGGAAAGGCAATCTTTGCAAATGCATAAGTTGAAGCACACCGGGGAGAAGCAGTTTTGCTGTGAGATTTGCAATGTCAGATTCATGTTCAAGAAGGTCCTGGTGCGGCACATGTCAATACACAGCGGCGAGAAACCGTATGGTTGCGATCTATGCGATTACAAGTGCGGAAGGCTCGAATATTTGAAAAAGCATGTGCTAAGGCACACCGACGAGAAGCCTTTCGCTTGCGAAGTTTGCGAGTATAAATGCAAGGCGGCGATATTCTTGAAACAACACAAATTGAAACATCATCGAGAAGCTGTTTAAACAGTATGCGAAATCCCCGATCGCTAATAATTACGTATAATCAGAGCGAGGAATTTCGGAGCACTTTTTCTAATCGAATAACTCATTGTGTATGGACATGCGATTTAATTTCGCGACATAAATAAGATTCAGATTCGCACGTACAGTCGGGAGCATAAAAAAGGGGCGTTTAAAGAGCTGAAATCTATGAGAAATGTCCCGTTTTTTGTGCTCACGGCTGTACATAAAACATCGCTGGCTTTTTGATTGGAAAAGTGTTCCGAAATTCCCCGCTCTGCTAATGATCCATATCAAAATTACGCGAGCATTATTGAAAGATGACTTAATTAAGCCTGACGTGTCTTTAGCGTATTTCTTGTGCGTACAGCCGCGAGCGCAAAAAGCGGGACATGCCTTAAAGATGGCATACCCAAAACGTAGCTGTGCGGTCGTACTTTTCGATTACCGGAAACTGCAAGGGCCGTTGAAATGTCACTTCGAGATCGATGGCATGCGTCTTAAATGCGATTTTTTAATTTTTTTATTTTATTTTAAGTTAAGTGCGTTATGAATTTTTTAATTCATTTTATTGAGGCTGTTAGAAGGACGCTATTTATTATAATACTATAACCTAAATTCAGAACTGTCTACGTGGGTAAAAATAGTGTACCGCTTTTAATGCCCGCGGCTGTACAATACGCAGGTATACACTTTTTATTTTTTTTATGAAATAAATAAATATATTATTATTAATGACGGCTTAATTGAAATGTATGTTGTTGTCCTAACCTAAACCTGCGTCGTCGCTGTACTTAATTGTGAACTAAAACGTGTTTTGTTTCAGATGTCAACCGACGGCGAACAAAAGAGCATTCGAATGTACCACGTGCGGTGCAAAGTTTAAAACTCGCGGGCGTTTCGTGAAGCACGTGGCGCACTCTAACGAGAAACCGTTCAGGTGCGCCGTCTGCGATTATAAATGTCGACTGTCCAGCGATTTGGGAAGACACATGCGAATACACACGGGCGAGAAGCCGTTCCAGTGCGCGGTCTGCAACTGCGCGTTCAAACTTAAAAGCAATCTGAAGGAACATTTGCATATACACACGGGCGAGAAGCGGTTTAGTTGTGAAGTTTGCGGCTTCAAGTGTCTGAACAGCAGGATCTTGAAACGGCACAAGTTGATTCACACCGATGAGAAACCGTTCAGCTGCGACCTTTGCGATTACAAGAGCGGACGGTCCGAGAACCTGAAGCGGCACGCGTTGATACACACCGGAGAGAAGCCTTTCGCTTGCGATCTTTGCGATTATAGATGCCGACAGGCGGGACACTTGAGGGAACACAAGTTCACGCATAGCGGCGAGAAGCCGTTCGCTTGCGATCTTTGCGACTGCAAGTACCAGAAACCGAAGAGTTTGAAGCGACATAGGTTAACACATTCGGTGGAAATCGCTCATTCATAATCTTTATAATACAGGGTGTGCCAAAAATAAAGCCCATGTTTTTGTGGTTCGATTCAAGAAGCTGTAACGTATCGAAATTAAAAATCCGATTTGCCTTCACTGACGGTTTAATCAATTCCACGAGTCAATTGCTGCGACTATACAGGGTGCTTGAAAATAAGTTTGCGATCCGTTAGGGGCGCATGCGTCTGCCGATTTAAATCACGCACGTAGAAACGAAAAACTAAATTCTTGAAATATTATCATCATTACAGACGGTTTTGTTTCAGATGTCAAAGGATTTCCGAACTTGAAACAAACAAGGAAGCAGGCGAGCACGCGCGGACGCAAAAGCCGTTTCGCTGCGCCGTCTGCGACTATAAATGTCGAAAATCAGCGGTCCTGAAACAGCACATGTCAATACCCACCGGCGAGAAGCCGTTCGCCTGCGACCTTTGCGATTATAAGTGCCAAAGGGCCGGGAACCTGAAGCAACACAGGCTGGCGCATACGAACGAGAAGCCGTTCGCTTGCGACCTTTGCGATTGTAAGTTCCGACACTCGGGGAACTTGACGAAACATAGACTGACGCACACCAGCGAGAAGCCGATCGCTCGCGAGCTTTGCGATTATAAATTCCAACATTCCAGAAGCTTAAGACGGCACAAGTTTACACATCAAGTGTGATACGCTCAGTGCGTGTAAAAAGTTTTTTTTTCACGAAAACGTTCTGCTAAAGATTTCCTTTAATTTGTAGGGGTTCGTTTATTTGTACATACAGTGGCGTGCCGTTGTTTGGGGACCAAAAATAAGATTAGCTTTTGGTTCTTTATTTTTTCTAATTTTTTGTTAATTTAAAAAAAAAATTTGTTTGTGTACAGGGTGTTACGATATTTAAATCATTTACGCATTAATATTGTAGCTTATTCATTAAACAAAAGATTCAACTTCAAAACCATGTTACAATTGTCTTTTTCTTAATGGTGTTGGTAACCTTGTTCGTCATGCTTACTCTTTTAAATGTTAGGTGACGCTGAACTTCTTAGAACTTGTCATTAAAAGTGGTTTTGTTTCAGATGCCGACGGACTTCTAAATCTCGCGCACTCAAACGCCCTACACGCGGTTCCACAAATAAAACTCAAGGTCGTTCCGACGAGCACATGCCGACACATACCGACGAGAAGCCGTTCAGATGCGCTATCTGCGAATATAAATGCCAGACAGCCTCGCATCTCAGAGACCACGTGAATACCCACACCGACGAGAAACCTATCCGCTGCGCGATTTGCGATTACAGGTGCGGACGCAAATGTCATTTACAGCAGCACATCATGTTCAAGCACACGAAAGAGCAGCAATTCGCTTGTAAGATTTGCGATTACCGGTGCACGCAGAAGGGCACCCTGAAGCGCCACATACTGACGCACACCGGCGAGAAACCGTTCAGCTGCGACCTTTGCGAATACAAGTGCGCGCAGAGCGGAAGCTTGAAGCGACACAGGTTGACGCACACCGGCGAGAAGCCCTTCGCCTGCGATCTTTGCGACTACAAGTGCCGACACGGAAGCGCGTTGAAGCTGCACAAGTTCACGCACACCGGTGGAATACCGTTCTGTTGAAATCCAAACGCAATGTAAACGGCACCACGCGCTGATTTAAATTAAAATTCATACTTGAGAAGAATTTATTTATTTAGTGACATTGACGTAACGAATAGTCGTCAACTGTTTTTACGCAGAATGACGTTCCCGTTCATGTTCTAGTTGTTAAAACTTGCTTTGTTTCAGATGCGAATGGATTCCAACGGAGAAAAGAACGTTCGAATGTCCTACCTGCGGTTCGGAATTTAAAATCAAAGAACGCCTCGAAGAGCACGTCCTGACTCACACCGGCGACAAACCGTTCAGATGCGTCATCTGCGATTATAAATGTCGATTGCCGTCGGATCTCGAGAAACACATGCTGATACACACCGGCGAGAAACCTTATCGCTGCGTGCTTTGCAATTACAAGTGCAGACTTAAAAGTCACTTGTCGCAGCACGTTAGGTACAAACACACGGGCGAGAAGCGATTCTGTTGTAAAATTTGCAATTACAAGTGCCCTCAGAAGACGGCCCTTAAGCGGCACGTGTTAACACACACCGGAGAAAAGCCGTTCACTTGCGATCTCTGCGAGTTCAGGTGCGGGCGAGCCGCAAGCTTGAAGCGGCACAGATTAACGCACACCGGCGAGAAGCCTTTCGCCTGCGATCTTTGCGATTACAAGTGTCGAGACGGAAGATCGTTGAGACTGCACGGGTCAACGCACAGCGGCGAAAAGACGTTCTGTTGTGACATTTGCAGTTACAAGTGTCTGAACGAAAGAACCCTGAAGCGGCACTTCTTGAAGCACGTAGATGAAGAACTGTTCAGCTGCGAATTCTGCGACTACAAATGCCGAAGGCCCGCGCATTTGAAACAACACATGCTGACGCATACCGGCGAGAAGCCCATCGCTTGCGAACTTTGCGATTACAAATGCCGATCTATGGCGTCCTTGAAGTTCCATAATTTAAAACACGTCGTCGATAAACCGTACGGTTGTAAGATTTGCGACGCTAAATACCCGTGCAAGAAAACCTTGGCGAAGCACATTTTAAAGCACAGCGGCGAGAAGCCCTTCGCCTGCGGCCTTTGCGATTACAGATGCCGACAGGCAGCGCGATTGAAACAACACGCTTTGACTCATACCGGCGAGAAACCTTTTACTTGCGATCTCTGCGACTATAAATGCAGAAAGAAAGACTCCTGGAACCTGCACAAGTTGAAGCACACCGGCGATAAGCCATTTTGTTGTAAGATCTGCGACTTTAAATGTCCGCACAAGCACACCTTGGAGCGGCACATGCTGATACACACTGACGACAAACCGTTCGGTTGTGATCTTTGCGATTTCAAGTGCAGGCGAGCCGAGAACCTGAGGCAGCACAGGCTGAGGCATACCGGCGAAAAGCCGTTCGCTTGTGAGCTTTGCGATTATAAATGCCGACATTCGACGAGCTTGAAGAAGCACAAATTAACGCATAAGCGAGAAACTGTTTAAATGGGACTTACTTTGTGGGTGGTAACCCCCCCCCCCCCCCCAACTTGTTTAAATTAATAATAAACTTGATTTATTCATTTATTGCTCTTTTCTTACTCTCCTAGAGTTTTATTAAAATCGCTTTTGTTGCTCTCCTGAAGTTTCATTAAATCCATGAATATAGTCGTTTTTTGTTTCAGATGTCAACGGATTTCTAAATCTGACGTCAGCGGCGACGAGAAAACACTCGAATGTCCCACGTGCGGTTCTAAATATAAAACCCAAGGGCGTTTCGAAAAGCACATGCTGACGCATACCGGCGAGAAACCGTTCAGATGCGTCATCTGCGATTATAAATGTCAGTTGCCCTCGGATCTGAAAAGTCACATGCTGATACACACCGACGATAAACCTTTCCAGTGCGCGTTTTGCGATTACAAATGCAAACTGAAGTGTCATTTGAAGCAGCACGTTACGTGCCGGCACACGAAAGAGAGGCGCTTCTGTTGCAAGATCTGCGATTACAAGTGCTCGCAGAAGCACACCTTGAAACGTCACGTGTTGACACACACCGACAAGAAGCCGTTCTGCTGCGATCTCTGCGATTACAAGTGCAGGCGAGCGGAAAACCTGAAGCAGCACAGGTTAACGCACACCAGCGAAAAACCGTTCGCCTGCGATTTTTGCGATTATAAAAGCCGGAATAGAGGATCGTGGAGGCGGCATAAGTTAAGTCACGAGTCGAGCGATGAGAAACCGTTTTGTTGTAACACCTGCGACTTCAAATGTCTGTACAAGAGCAACTTGATCCGGCATGCTGTAACGCACGCCAGAAGGAAAAGGCTGTTGATGTTCAGCTGTGATCTCTGCGACTACAAATGCAGAAGGGCGGCGCACTTGAACCAACACAGGCTGACGCATTCCGGCGAGCAGTACATTGCCTGCGATCTTTGCGATTACGTATGCCAAGGAGGCGACTTCTTGCGACTGCACAAGTTGAAACACGCGGTCGATAAGCCGTATTGCTGTAAGATCTGCAACGTGAAGTGCGTAAACAAGGCGACCCTGGCAAAGCACATGTTAACACACAGCGGTGATAAGCCGTACGGTTGCGATCTTTGCGAATACAGATGCCGAAACGCCGCGTACTTGAAGCAACACAGGCTGACGCACACCGGCGAGAAGCCCTTGGCTTGCGACGTTTGCGATTACAAGTGCCGAACGAAGGAATCTTTGAAAGTGCACAAATTGAAGCACTCCGGCGACAAGCCGTATTGTTGTAGGATTTGCGATTTTAAGTGCGCGCCCAGGCAGGCTTTCGAACGGCACGTGTTGACGCACACCGATAGGAAACCGTTCGGTTGCGATCTCTGCGATTACAAGTGCAGGCGAGCCGGAAACTTGAAGCAGCACAGGTTGATTCACACCGGCGAGAAACCGTTCGCTTGTGAACTCTGCAATTACAGATGCCAGTACCCCGCGCGCTTAAAAAAACACAAACTAACTCATCAGCGTGAAGCTGTTTAAAAAATGTGATTTTGAAGTGTTTTTTTTGTTTTTTTGTTTTTTGTAAATGACTTGATTTTTTTTTTCTTAATGGAAGCGAATTCCACGTTATTTGTTGTAAGTACGTATGCGTCAGAATTTCATAGAACACGAAAGAAAATTTTTTTTTCGTAATAAACGATGGTTAGAAATTAAAAAATAATAATAATAATAAATGAACTGACGAAGTGTGTGTTTTATATTTTTAAGTAAATAATAAAAAAGCGTACAGACACGAGAGTTAATTTTTGGTCGTCGTCAATCAGAACGACCTTTTTTATTTATAAAAATAAAAATTTTTCGTTTAATATCCTGGCCTCTTGCCAAAAAAATTGAAAATAAATTAAATTTTTGAGAGAAATAAATAATAAAATAATGAAAAGATCGTAGAGTCGCGAGTGTTAATTTTTGGTCGTCATCGTCAATCAGAACGACCGTTTTAATTCCTAAAATGATTCTTTTTTATTTAACATCCTGGCTCTCACCAAAAAAAAAAAAAAATCGAAACAAAATTTTTGAAATAAATAATAAAAAATCGTAGAGTGGCGAGTGTTAATTTTTGGTCGTCATCGTCAATCAGAACGCCCATTTTAATTCTAGAAATTAAAATTTTTCTATTAATATCCCGGCTCTTACCAAAAAAAAAATTAAAAAAATGTAGACAATTAATTAATTTTTGAGAGACTCCGCGATATTCAAAACTAAGACGTCAATCCCCTTATTTTCAATAAACCACAAGGCAAGTAAAAACCTTTGATAATAAAATCAATGACGACCAAAATTTATTGCTCACGACTGTACATCATTCTATGGCACGCTATATTCTCGTACTTGAATTCGCGCGCGCAGTTGATGACTTTTGTAAATATGTACGCAAGTGTTCTAATGTTCATTTGTTCCAAACCTTTTTAATTTGACAGAAAGCTCTCCGCAAGAGAACGTGACGTCAAAATGACGTAATTCACTTACGATTTATACTCTTTCGTGCGAGAACTCTTGCAAAATCGTTCCCAGAATTCGAGAATAAGGCCCCCAGATATGTACAGTCTTAGAATCTCGAGCTCATTTTGATTTAACAAACATTTCACATTTCGTTAGTGAAATTTATTTTGACTAGCCGCGGACAGGACCTGAATCCGTCTCTGCCCAACGTTTTTTTTTTTTTTTTGTTGAGACATTTTGCTAAAAATTTCAATTTTTCTTAATCGCTCTCTCTCTTTCCAATAAGTTCCATTATTTTCAACCACTGAATGAGTTGCTTGCCTCGTTTCAACGAATTCGTTTGAATTTTTGCAAAGGCATCGGTCATCTTTAATTTCAGTTCCGACACCTTAACTTTGTATCTTTGAAAATTGGAGTTTCTACAATAATTCTTGAGAAATTTGAAAAATTAAAGTTGACAGTGATTTGACGTTAGTCTCATTACGTATTTCGTTCGCCGTTTTGTTTTTGTTTGGTTAAAATCAGCCTGTATAAATAACGGGAGCGTTTTTCGTTAAGATGGTGCACAGTTCTAGGGACTTTATGTTTTCCTAGAGTCTTTTATAATAAAAGCGTAGACATGACGTCAACGTGACAGTATGGAGGATTTATGGCGAAATAAACACTTGACCAATCAAGAAAACTAATGGCCAGTTGCACCAAATACTTAAGCCAAGCTTAAATTTAAGTGTTGTTTATAATGTGATATTTGAGGTTACATCACATCTAAGCGGCGCTTAAAGTTAAGCTCGGCTTAAGTGTTTGGTACCAGTGGGCCTAAATCTCTTTATGAAGAGAGCAATTCACTATGATTGGTAAGCCGTTTATTCCGGTGTGAATCCCCCAAACTGTCACATCGCAGCTGCGTTCGTTTATTCAACTCCGTTCACTCTATTTACTCAGTTCGTACTTTTGTCCTCATTTATACTTGTAATCAAAAGTGAGACGACAAAAGTGTGAAAAGAGTGAACGCACACTTTTGTCTCCCGTACAAGTAAAAGTGAGACAAAAGTACCAAACCAGAGCAAAGGAGAACGAGAATAAACGAACACAGCTTTCTTTCGCTTAAAACTTTAAATCGTGATTCGAATAGTTTCGATCCGCGGATTCCGTAAATTATTGTAACAACGAAACACCTTAGATTTGAAAGGGGATTACCGATTAGGAATGAAATTTTACGTCTGTCTTTAGGTTCTTCATTCTTTCGCTGACAAAATCGTGATCCAAACGTGTTTTGGCTCTTCTCTTCGAATCTCTCTATTTTTACAACTTGTTCGGATTGAATTATGGTTGTTTACAAATGAAGTGTCAATCAAAAATTCAAGAGAAGGGGTTCTGTTGCAACAACTACGAAATTCGGATCCAAACTATTCCGAACACGATTCAAACATTCAAGCGAAAGAAAACAGATTTTGAATCTGGTCAGTGTTGCCAATCAACTCGAACACGAACTCCTTTTTCCGCACATAGCATGTTTCCCTGGAATTCCCTAAATCGCTCAGGGAAATTTAAGTAATTAAAACAAACGAAGAAAGAGAATGTTAAACAACATCCTAACCTTACACTACTTCAATGCACTTTGCAGCAAACAGAAGCAGTGTTTCCAACTGAACGAATTTCGTACGTACCTACCTTATGATGGCGTTTAATAATAAAAAAAAAAAAATAAGAAAAAGAAACTGAAATAGAAAATTGTTATCGAATATAGAAAGACAGTAGGGTTTTGGTTAGATTGTTCAAAAATTTGTTTGCAATTTTACTTTTCGACTGCAATGCGATCGTCATTTGTTTACGGATTGTTATCAATCAAATATTTCCGATCCCTTCTTGTACTTATTTTTATGCGATCGTCATTTGTTTCCGTCTTCAAATATTTCTGTCACTTTCTGATTTTCTCGTCGTTGTGCCGAAGAACAGGTTGAAAAATTCCCCAGATTTTAACGAGTTTTTGCCTTGTTTTTCCCTCTCTCTCTCTCTCTTTCGTTTGAGATTATCCCTAGGATTTAACGACTTTTTCCTCAGGTTGGCGACACCGCGTTGTGTTTGGATTAGAGTCTGCGGTTTCGAACGTGTACCTAAAGTACACGCGTACACGGATTCCGTGTGACAATATTCGCGAATTAAATACACGTGCAACTGTGCATTTCACGCGTATTTAAATACGCGTGCAATTAAATTACACGTGTATTTTTTATACGCGAAGCACGGATCGGTACGTTCAAATCAACGTACGTTACCTAGCAAGTGAGTTGTTTTTTGTACAATGACAATCAAAAGCAACAACAGTTTTCGCTACATTTTGATGTACAGCTGATTTTTTTTAAAAAAACGAGGTTTTTCCAGGAGTATATTTCATTCTATTTGTCAATTAATTGCCTGCTTGACAATACCCATCAAGAAAATATTAAAATACACGTGTAATATAAACGCACGTGTAATATAAATGCACGTGTAATATAAATACACGTGTAAAATAAATATACGTGTAAAATAAATACACGTGTAAAATAAATACACGTGTATTATAAATACACGTGTAATATAAATACACGTGTAACCGTGTATTTAATATTACACGCACTAAAATTTGAATCCGTGTATTGCACGTGTACACGTGTACTCACACATACGTGAAACAGGTACAAACAGTTTGGATCGCGATTTTCTGAGCGAAAGAAAGCACTCTTATTATAAAAGAGTTTTTCTTTTCCCAGAGTTCCTGCATATTAATGAAATAAAGGTCGAGCAAGTCGATACACTCACTCACTCACTCACGTACACTCACATAAAAAAGAGTTTATTGTTGACTCGTTTAGTAAATGATTGCTTGAATAAATTCCGAGCCGTTGTCAATATTTTAAAATTGGCGCGCAGCAGAGAATCAAAGTGGTGCTACTTTGAACCAGATCTAGGGACTTTAATGTTTCCCTCCCCCCCTCTCTAAGCTTCTAAATCGACACATTATTCGTGTTCAGGTAGCGACATTAGTGATTCTTTTTTTCTATCCGTCCTTGTCGCACAATAATCTCGTCTAGAGATAAAAAAACACAGTCGAAAAGTCGCTTATTATTTATCAAAGTGACGTTTCACTGATGGCATTTTACTAGGGCTGCGACGGAGAATAACATAACCTAATACATTTTTGACTAGACAGTTGGCCGTAAACTGCTACCATCGTAGTAAACAAAATTCCCTGAAAGTGTCGCCTTCCTTGTTGCTCTTGCCGCATTTGTATTTGTTATCTTTGTTACACAATAATCTCGGAATGAGGATGTGATGGGCGATGGCGTTACCTAAACACGTAAGTGTGTTGATTTAGGTTAGTGTTAAGTCAGCGGTCAAATCGCACGAAATCGTTAAGTCAACGTTCAGGCCAAACCATCTGACCAATCAACGCTTCGAAAAAGTCAAAAATTCCCTGAAAGTGTCGCCTTCCTTGTTGCTCTTGCGACATTTGTATTTGTTATCTTTGTTACACAATAATCTCGGAATGAGGTTGTGATGGGCGATGGCGTTACCTAAACACGTAAGTGTGTTGATTTAGGTTAGTGTTAAGTCAGCGGTCAAATCACACGAAATCGTTAAGTCAACGTTCAGGCCAAACCATCTGACCAATCAACGCTTCGAAAAAGTGTTCACGTGCTTTAGTCTGACCAGTTTGACCCTTCACTTACCGCAACCCTAGTGACAACAAGAGCCATCTGTTGGTGATTGCGATCAGTGTTGCCAACTTAGCGGATTTCCCGCTAGTTCTAGCTTAATTGAAATCATATCTGCAGTCAGAATTTTCCATCTAGCTGCTGGCGGATTTTTTAGCTTATTTTCGCGTTTTGTTCAGCGGAAATATGACTTATAAATGTTATAAAAAATTCATATGACTTGTAAATTTTATAAAAAAAAAAATAAATGATAGTAACAAAGTTGGAATTGACAAGCAATGACCTATCTATTTCAACTATGATGTCCTGCAAATTTAGAAAATATCCTAGAACGTTAGAGACTGTCCTAGAAAGTTAGAATCCGTCCTAGAACGTTAAAAACTATCCTAGAAAATTAGAAACTATTCCAGGACATTAGAAGTTAGAAAAGTTAGATGGCGTAGTGACAAGCATTTGTTTCAAAATTCCTAAGCGATGTTGCCATCGTGACAAACTTATCTGTATCTGTAGTAGCGATTTTTAACCAATGATCGTGACCCTTTTACGATAAACGAGGCACGTCTGAAATGTGCCTCGCCGTTTATAAAACTTGAAACTTGAATTCTGTTCATTAAATAAACTTGTTGGCAGTAACTAACTCGTGAGGTGTGTTGATCAACTGCATGTCAAATAATTTAAAGACTGATTACTATAGCTTATTTATTTAAAATTTGGCGGATTTTCAGGCTCTATCTGGCGGATTAATTTTATGGTAGTTGGCAACACTGATTGTGATTTCTTTCAGCCAACCTTGAAACAAATCAAATCAAATCATACAAAAGTAAACACAAACTGCTTTGCGCCGCTTTTAGGACGGCATGCATTTTTTTTTCCTAATGCTTCATGCTTTAAATACCTAATCAGATTAAAAGCTTACCTTGCAGCAAACTTTGCTTTAATGTTGAACGCGACTTCCTTAACCGGCACCTCCGCCATCGGCATTCCGTTCCCGTTCACTTGTTCTTCGTACATGTTGAAAACGCCAACGTCACTACCGTATCACGGTCGTATGCAGTACCCTGTTTTACCGACCGCACTTTTCACTTTCTTACTTTTTCGTAGTTTTCGGTCGCACCCGCGTTCGACTTTTTTAATTTATTTTCGCAGACTGCACTAAAGTGCTTGTATTTTTTAGTCCGCGCACTTTATTTGAATCGTCGGCTTTTGTACCGCATCTACGATTCGTCCTTTCCTTACCTTCGCTTGGGACTTTGGGCGATTGTTATATCAAGCGAGGGGCGTGCTTCGATTGTCGTTTTTTTTTTTTTTCTAACGTGAATTCTGTTCGGATGTTTAAAATAAGCTTTCGCTTTAAATTCATACCTTCGGATGGCCATGATTAAGGACGTCTGCTGCTCTCGGGTTGACCGAACTCCTCTTGCTCTCCTTCGCCGACGATATTTGAAAATGCCGCCGCCACTCTTTCCTCGACTGAGAACACTGAGATTTAACACCGGCAATAACATGTGCATTTCGAAATATAAGCCTGTATTTGCCACGTTACCTTCGAACGATGTAATTCCCGAACATTCCGGCGTCCATTTTGCGCGAGAGTTCCGGCGTCCATTTCACCCGGTCACTTCGTTTCGCGCAAGGTTTTTCACTTTTCAGTTCACCGCAGGCACTTAAAACACTTCACATTTCGCGTAGAACGCGCCCCGTTTCGTAACTACGTTATATTTCGAAGCAGACGCACGTTTTATAACTGATTTTATAACGAAAAATGCGTACTTCGTTCGGGGGCACGCTGCTGCACGTTCGTACTCGTCGAATTCCACGCGCTCAGTGTGGCCAACCGCTGGTAATCGTTTTACACCAGACGCTCTACGAATTCCACCAGAACTCATTTCTGCGGTGCTGAACAATGAAAAGTGCGATTTCTTAACGAATCATTAACTGCGGCGTGCTCAATCGTTATTAATTATTGCGCCTGTTAATTAACGATTGCGGAAAATTTGAATTTGGCGTCGGAGTTTCTGGTGGATTTCACGTTTACAAATTTGACAGCGTCGAAACAACCAACCAAACAAATACTGATTGTTCAACGTTAAATTCAGAAGCTGTGCGTTTATTTGATCACGGTCAGTTGAATTGATACGTCACATAGATATTAAAAAAAAAAAAATGAAAAGCCAAATACGTCAAGTGGCGCCATCAAATTCAAAACTAGTGTCAAAATTATTGCAGTTTTGAAATGTGTGATAATAAGACACGTCCAAGGCCAGCTGAATTCGTAAGTCACACACGGCCAGTCCAATTCACCTAAAAATGTGTGCCAGCAAAGCAAGCCATGAAGCTTGTCAACTAGCGCCCTCTCGTACAGGCAACAGGGGAGAAGTGGAAATAGGCCTTATATTAAAAATTTCTGCAAAACTTATTCGTTCGCGACTACACTATCGACGAATATTTGTGTAAAAGCTATCTTTTTTTTTACAGTTCATTCATCATTCATTACCATATGTATTATGCTTTTGACGTTTTTTTTTTTTTTGTTTACTATACAAAAATAAATGCGGTTATTATTTTGTTACTATGACTATTTTTTTTTTTTGTTGAAGTTCTATTTTAGTTGTCCTTTGTATTGCGTTTATTTTCCTGCGATCCTTGATCGTTGGCGAGTATATCGATTGTCTTTTGTTTTTCTTAATTCATTTAGAAATTATCAGTTCTTTTTTTTTCAGTTTGACGAATTTTTCCAAACCGTTGAAAACGACCCTCTTCGACGGTTTATCATTTTTCAGAAATGAAGAATTTTTTTGGATTTTCTGTGCTTCTTCTTCTTCTTTTTTTTTCTTTCCTAGATATTGTGATCGTCATTTGTTTTTTTTTTCTCTTTTCCAGTTACAGTTATAATTAGTTGTTCTCTTTTTTCTATTCCGTTCATATATTCTTTTCGTTATCCATTTCTTGTTTTTGAAAGATCAAAAATTTCCTTGGATCCTAGTCTGTTCGCGAATATAACGATTGTCTTTTGTTTTTCTTAATTCCTTTAGAAATTTTTTTCACTTTTTTCGTTTCGTTTGAATTTTTCCAAACCGTTGAAAACGACATCCTTAATTTTTCTCTTGTTTTCGACTATTTACCATTTTTCAGAAGTTTTCCTACATTTTTCTGTTTTTCTTATTCATCTTGTTTTTTCTTTCGTAAATATTTGTTGAGTCTTAATTTTTCCTCGCGATCGTTATTTATTTTTTGGTGTTTTATTGTTTTTTTTTCCATTCGTCATGCATCAAAAATGTTCTTATTTACTTATTTTTTTTTGTTTTTCACGCTTTCCATTTTTCATTATTTCTTTTTTCCTTATAGGTCGCGATTGTCGTCTGTTTTCGTTTTGGCTTTTCTTGTCTCAGTTTTTCCTCACGATCGTTAATTCTTTTTTTATTTTAATGATTTTATTGTTTCTCTCCATTTCTCAAACATCGAAAATGTTTTCCATTTATTATTATTAATTTTTGTATTTCATGTTTTCCATTATTTCTTTTTTCCGTGAATATCGCGATTGTCATCTGTTTTCGTTTTTGCTCTTCTAGTCTCAATTTTTCCTCACAATCGTTATTTCTTTTTATTTTAATAATTCTATTGTTTTTTTTCCCATTTCTCAAACATCTAAAATGTTTTTATTTATTTTATTTTTTTGTATTTCGTGTTTTCCATTTTTCATTGCTCCTATTTTCGACGATTGTCTTTTGTTTTTCTCACGCCTTTTAAAATTTTCTTTTCATTTCGATTGAATTTTTCCAAACCGTCGGAAACATTCTTAATTATTTTTTGGTTTCTTCATTATTTTTATTTGGTGCCTACGCTTTTCTCATTTATATGTTTGTTTGCTGTCTTGTGCTTTTATTTAAATGTCCATTTTTCAGAAATTAATAGATACATATTTTTCTGTGTTTTAATTTTATATTTTCTCTCCATATCTCAAACATCAAAAATGTTTTTATATATTTTTTTGTATTTCACGTTTTCCATTTCTTGTTATTTCTTTTTTCCATCACCTGTTTTCCTTGTTGCACGCTTTTCCTTACCTGTGAATTTGATTTTGAGAGCAAAAATCAGGCGTTACCATGGTTACGACGCCGACGCTGGTTTCTCATAACCAAACATTTTAAGATGACAGTAATTTTGACACACTAGTTTTGAATTTGAGGGCGCCACTTGACAAACGCTTCTCATTTTTTCCAAATTTTTTTTAATGCTCTTTGGACTGGCCGTGACACGTCACGTCAATTAACACCTAATTAATGTGTAATAGAGGGCGCTAGTTGACGTACTCCGCAGCGTGCTTTTTTGGAACGCGTTGTTCTCAGGCGAATTGGACTGGCCGCAAATGTCATCGCCGTGATTTTGACAAAGGCGAAGGCGCGTGACAAAACCGGGTGTTGCCAACGTAACGACAGTTTCACACAGCGCCGGCGGTAAGCTCAGTTACTAGCAGACATTAAAAACACTTTCACTTGTTTTTACGTTCATTGACATCCTAGGTATTCTGAGTGAAAAACCAGAACAACGGTTTTTTTTATTATAAAACAAAAAAGAAAGTTGAATCAAACGTCACTTTTTTTTGTGAGCAATTTCATATACCTAACCACAAACATCTTATCCTTTTGTTTTGTTTTTTTTTTATGTATAAAACACCTTACCTAACCATAAATATCTTGTTCCTCTTTTGTTTTTTGTTTTTTTTTGTATAAAACACTTTTACCTAACCACAAATGTCTTGTTCTTCTTTTGTTTTTTGTTTTTCTTACCTTACCTAACTACAAATGTCTTGTTCTTCCTTTATTTTTTGTTTTTTTTTTATTTTTTTTTAGAAAACATTTGAATTTGCACTACACGCAAAGAGCTCTACTTTTATCACCAAATGCCATTTTAAGTCTGATGTAAAGCGCACCAGATTGGCAACACTGCGTGCAGCGAACGCCTCGCACATACCGGCACAGCAGCAACACTCTGCGATCGATCTTCGCAACAAGATTTTTCTGGTATCGGTTCGTGCGTTAATCGAGACCGTTGTTTCAGATGCCCGCGGACCTCTTCCCAATCGAACCCGAGCGCTTCCGAATCTAAAACCCAAAAAAAGCAGCACGCGCTGACGCACACCGCCGAGAAGCCGTTCAGGTGCGTCGTCTGCGATTACAAATGCCGACTGACCTCTGACCTGCGAATACACATGCTGATACACACCGGCGAGAAGCCCTTTCACTGCACGATTTGCGCTTACAAATGCCGACGTAAGAGCCACCTGAAGCTGCACATGTGCAGACACACGGACGAGAAGCGGTTCACTTGCACGATCTGCGCCTACAGATGCTCGCAGAGGAACACCCTAAAGCGGCACTTCTTAACGCACACCGGCGAGAAACCTTTCAGTTGTGATCTATGCGAGTACAAGTGCGGACAGGCCGGGAGTCTGAAGCGACACAAGCTGAGACACGCCGGCGAGCTGCCCTTTGCCTGCGAACTTTGCGATTACAAGTGTCGAGATGGAAGATCTTTGAAATGGCATAAGTTGATTCACAGCGACGAGAAACCGTTTTGTTGCGACCTTTGCAGTTTCAGATGTCTAGACGAAGGTGTCTTGAACCGGCACGTTTTGAGACACGCCGATGAGAAGCTGTTCGCTTGTGGCCAGTGCGACTACAGATGCAGAAGAGCCGCGGATTTGAAACAGCACTTGTTGACGCACACCGGCGAGAGCTACATCGCTTGCGACCTTTGCGATTACAAGTGCCAGGGAAGAGAATTCTTGAATCTGCACATGTTGAAGCACACTCGTGATAAACCGTATTGCTGTAACATTTGCGACGTCAAATGCCTAAATCAGAAAACCTTGGCGCAGCACATGTTGATACACAGTCCCGAAAAGCCGTTCGGCTGCGACCTCTGCGATTATAGGTGCCGACAGGCCTCTTATTTAAAGCGACACGTGTTAACGCACACGGGCGAGAAGCCTTTCGCTTGCGATCTTTGCGATTACAGGTGCCGAGGGAAGGAATCTTTGAAGGCGCACAAATTGAAACACACCGGCGATGAGCCGTATCGTTGTAAGTTTTGCGATTTCACGTGTCCGCTCAGGCAAACTTTCGAACGGCACGCTTTGATACACACCGACGCGAAACCGTTCGGTTGCGATCTATGCGATTACAGATGCAGGCGAGCAGAGAACTTGAAACAGCACAGGTTGACGCACACCGGCGAAAAACCCTTCGCTTGTGACCTTTGCGATTATAAGTGCCGACATTCCGCGACCTTGAAAACTCACAAGTTACAAGCACATGTTTAAAACGTTTCTTCTTTGTTTCAAGCATTTAGTATTTAAAACAGAAATATTAAATAATCCACATTTTAAATTTGATTTGTTCCTGACTGTTTCCTTATTTTATTTTTAGTGCCACCTAATCTAACCAGTCGGTTTCGTTTCAGATGTCGGCGGGCTTCTTCCAAATCAGGACGTCCGGGCAAGCGAACATTCGAATGTCGCACGTGTCGCTCCAGATTTAAAACCCAAGGTCATTTAGCGCAGCACACGCTGAGACACACAGGGGACAAGCTGTTCAGATGCGTCGTTTGCAACTACGACTGCCATTATCCCGCGCAGCTGCGACAGCACATGCTCCAACACACCGACGAAAAGCCGTACAAGTGCGATATCTGCGACTACAGAGGTCGACGACCCCAACATTTGAAGAAGCACTTGGCGACGCACGCGAAACCGCTGAGCTGCAACCTCTGCGATTACAAGTGCCAGCAGAGCAAAACGATGAGGCTGCACAAGCTGAAACACACCGGCGAGTTTCCCTTCAGCTGCGACCTTTGCGATTACAAATGCGGCCTGATTAGTAGATTGGAGCGGCACAAGTTGAAGCACACCGACGAGAAGCCGTTCGCTTGCGAGCTCTGCGATTATAAATGCCGACAGGTGGTCAACTTGGCGCAACACAAGTTGATACACACGGGCGAGAAGCCTTTCGCTTGCGATTTCTGCGACTACAAGTGCCGAGAGAGCAGATCTTTGAAGCAGCACACGTTCAGGCACACCGGCGAGACACCGTTCAGTTGTGACCTCTGCGATTACAAGTGCAAGCGTGCCGAGAACCTGAAGCAACACAGGATGGCGCACACCGGCGAGAAACCGTTTGCTTGCGAGCACTGCGATTATAAATGCCGACATCCCAGGGACTTGAGGAAGCACAAGTTAACGCATTAGCGAGAAACAGTGCGATGGTGGGAGGAGACGTTCCTTTTTAGATCCCAATTGTTTTATGAAGTTTTTAGAAAAAGAAAGTTAACGACGGACGTCAATCAATCAATCAATCGATTGATCGATCGATCGACCGAACGATCGCATCTGGTCAAAGATTGCCTAGTTTCTATCTTTTTATTAAAAAAATTGAACTCAGGGTTGCCAATAGTTATGAGATTCCTCACTAGGCTTCGTTACGCATTGCGTGGGTCTGTCTACGTCATCAAAAGTCAGTTCACATTTAGGAATTACCAACACACATGTTCAATCTAACGTTCTAGGATAGTTTCTAAATTTCTAGGATAGTGTCTAACGTTCTAGGATAGTTTCTAAATTTCTAGGATAGCCTCTAACGTTCTAGGATAACTTCTAAATTTCTAGGATGGCCTCTAACGTTCTAGGATAGCTTCTAAATTTCTAGGATAGCCTCTAACGTTCTAGGATAGCTTCTAAATTTCTAGGTTAGTCTCTAACTCACCAAATCTCCTGTGGAAATTAAAGTAAGTATGTAAATTAAATGTTGTAAATAAATTAAGTTTATTAACAGCCCATCGTTGTTCGTACAAAAAATAAGACGACTTTTTTTCGTGACAACGTCAACAACAATTTATTTTTTCTTCATGTCGGATTTTAATCTAATTAGTTTCGTTCTTCGTTGCTACAGTTAGTTTTGTTTCAGACGCCAGAGGTCTTCCAAGTCGAGAATCCTGGAGGAGAGGACATTCGAAGGCGATAAGCTGTTCAGATGCGTCGTCTGCAATTACGTGTGCGAACAGTCCGCGCATCTGCAACGGCACATGTTGACACACACCGAGGAGAAGCCCTTCAAGTGCGACCTTTGCGATTACAGAGGTCGACGGCTGCAAAATTTGAAACGTCACCTGCCGATACACAGAGACGAGAAGCCGCTGAGTTGCAACCTCTGCGATTACAAATGCCGGGCGGGCAAGTCTCTGAGGCTGCACAAGTTAAAACACACGGGCGAGTTTCCCTACGGCTGCGATCTCTGCGATTACAAGTGCGGACTGGCCGGTAAATTAAAGCTGCACAAGCTGAGGCACACCGACGAGAAGCCGTTCGCCTGCGACCTTTGCGATTATAAATGCCGGCAGGTCTCGAACTTGACGCAACACACGCTGACGCACACCGGCGAGAAACCTTTCACTTGCGATCTCTGCGATTACAGGTGCCGGGAGAGCAGATCTTTGAAGCTGCACGAGTCGAAACACACGGGCGAGTTCGCGTACAGCTGTGATGTTTGCGATTACAAGTGCGGACTGGGCAGTAAGCTGAAGCTGCACAAGTTAACGCACACCGGAGAGAAACCGCTGGCTTGCGACCTTTGCGATTACAAATGCCGGCAGGCCGTGAACCTGGCGCAGCACAAGTTAACGCACACCGACGAGAAGCCTCTGGCTTGCGATCTCTGCGATTTTAAATGTCGAAATTCCAGAAGCTTGAAGAAACACAGGTTAACACACTAGGGACATAACCTGCAAACTTGTTGCTCTTGACGTTATGTCAAATAAACAGAAAAGAATAGATGTAATAATATTGACAGGTTGCCAAAAAATTAAAAAATGCAAAAGTCACTAAACTGATCGTCACACTTCAGACATGCCTGAATTACGCTAAAATCCGTCTGAATTTTCCAAATCTGGTGGCAAAATCTAGCGAAGATGGCAACAGTGGTAACGTCGTTTAATTCTAGTAAAAGTTGGCAGCAGTGGTAACGTTTACATTTACAAAGACGAAGCAACAAATAAAATAGTGAAACCTTTATAGTTTTTTTTTTTTCTATTACTGAACCTAACCTAAACGCTGTCAAAATCCGTTACGTATTCATTACAATCGCTTTTGTTTCAGATTCCGACGGACCTTCAAATCCGAACCCGCGGACGAAAGAACGCCCGAAAGCCCTACAGATGGCGCCAAACCCGAAACCGAAAACAAATTGTTCAGATGCGCCGTTTGCAACTACGAATGCCAGCATCCCGCCCAATTACAACGGCACATGTTGAAACACACCGACGACAAGTCCCACAAACTCGAGCGCTTGGATTTCGAGAGGCCGTTCACTTGCGACCACT
Source organism: Prosopocoilus inquinatus (assembly GCA_036172665.1). Taxonomy (NCBI): domain Eukaryota; kingdom Metazoa; phylum Arthropoda; class Insecta; order Coleoptera; family Lucanidae; genus Prosopocoilus; species Prosopocoilus inquinatus. The sequence continues at coordinate 49,758,759 of CM069876.1, forward strand.
GCTTTTACAAATGCCGGCAGAGCAGGACCTTGCGACTGCACATGTTGAAGCACACGGGCGAGCTGCCGTTCAGCTGCGACCTCTGCGATTACAAATGCGGCCTGCGCAGGCAACTGAAGCTGCACAAGGTGAAGCACACCGACGAGAAGCCCTTCGCCTGCGATCTTTGCGATTACAAATGCCAGCGGTTGCAAAACCTGAAGCGGCACGCGCTGATCCACACCGACGAGATGCCGTTCAGCTGCGATCTCTGCGATTACAAATGCCGCGAGGGCAGATCTTGGAAGCTGCACCAGTTGAAGCACGCCGACGAGTTGCCGTACAGCTGCGAGCTTTGCGATTACAAGTGCGGCCTCGCCCGGCTGTTGAAGCGGCACAAGTTGAGGCACACCGACGAGAAGCGTTTCGCGTGCGATCTTTGCGATTATAAGTGCCGACAGGGTGAGAACTTGACGCAGCACATGTTGATGCACAACGGCGAGAAGCCCTTCACCTGCGACCTTTGCGATTACAGGTGCCGGCAGGCCGGGAACATGAAGCAACACAGGCTGAAGCACACGAACGAGAGGCCTTTCGCCTGCGATGTTTGCGGTTACAAGTGTCGGTATTCCGGGAACCTGAAGCAGCACGTCCTGACGCACACCGGGGAGAAGCCTTTTGCTTGCGAACTTTGTGGATACAAGTGCGCGCGGTCCGGGTGCATGAAGGATCACATGCTGACGCACACGGACGAGAGGCCTTTCGCTTGCGATCTTTGCGACCGTAAGTTTCGTCACGCGGGGAACTTGAAGCGACACAGGTTAACGCACACGGGCGAGAAGCCGTTCGCTTGCGATCTTTGCGATTACAAGTGTCGCCAGCGCAGTTATTTGATGAAGCACAGATTGACGCACGCGCAATAAAGTTCGTTTTAATATTTTATTCGAATAAGGGTGCTTTAGATTACAGCGCTGTTGCCGTGTTTCTCTGTTGACAAGTGATTGTACAGGTTATGTAATAATTATCTGATTTTTGTCAAGTTTAGTTTCAAGTGAATATGATTTGAATACTGGACTTTACGCATTACACAATTAGGCAGGCAACAAATATAACATATCAGTAAAATGTCGATTCGCAATTGAAACACAAACGTCCAATAAGAATGACAGCTGACAGGAGACGGAATAAATGACGCCTGGCCCCGGAGCGGGCAGCATCAGCGCGCTCAGTGTTACCAACATAAGAGACGCCAACCTGCAATGCGCAAATACGCATAGCGATGAGCGTTAAGTCGGTTTAATTGCAGGGTCGTAATGACGTCATCGCCTTCACAAAATGAACGTAGTATAGACGCATATTTTGGTCTTGTAATATAAACGCTTATTTTCACGGCGTCATGTCATATACAGGCCAGTCCAGTTCACCTAAAAATGTGTTCCAGTAAAGCAAGCCGTGAAGTCGTGTCAACTAGCGCCCTCTCATACTCATTAATCAGATGTTACCATGGTAACGACACCGATGCTTATTTTGACAATTTAAATATCAAGACAAATTGACATATCACATAACCAAAAATTTCAAGATGACAGTAATTTTCACGCTTGTTTTAAATTCGAGGGCGCCACTTGACCACGCTTTTTATTTTTTCCAAAAACTTTTGTTAATGTTCTTTAGACTGGCCGTATGTATGTGACATATCAAGTAAGCTGGCCGTGCTTCTTTTCATTCAAATAAATTATTAACACATTATTTGGTTTACGTTGAAGTGCGCATGTGCGTCGCTACTTGTGCGCATGATTGCTTGTTCTGTGTGTAGTTATAACGACTGCTCCTAGACGGCGTGTGCGTACGTTTACGAAATATAATTTTGTTTTTATTCTGCACTTTTTCGTCTTATCGGGGAGGTTATTTACTCGTACATTCATTTGTTCTCTCTGCTCGATATGTCATTTTCAAGTTGAAAATGAAAATTCTAAAAGATTCTTTGTTTCAGGTGTCAATGGATCCCTAAAGCTGAACCAGATTACAAGAAAGAAATCGTATGCCGGATATGTGATTCTGAATTCAAGTGTATGGCAAATTTGCGCAGACATATTTTATTACACACCGGCGAGAAGCCGCTCAGTTGTGATCTTTGCGATTACAAATGCCGGCAGATCGGTAGCTTGAAATCCCACAAGCTGAAGCACACTGATGAGAAGCCGCTCCGATGTGACCTCTGCGATTATCAGTGCCGACACCTCGAGAGTCTGAAACTCCACAAGTTAAAGCACACTAACGAGAAGCCGTTCAGTTGTGACCTCTGCGATTTCAAATGTCGACAGCTCGGAAGCTTGAAACTCCACAACTTGAAGCACACCAACGAGATGCCGTTCGGTTGTGATCTCTGCGATTTTAAATGCCGACTGCTCGGAAATTTGAAGCGGCACAAGTTGAGGCACACCGACGAGATGCCGTTCAGTTGTGATCTTTGCGATTTTAAAAGCCGCCGGCTCGAAAGCTTGAACTACCACAGGGTGCAGCACATGGACGAGACGCCGTACTGTTGCGACCTTTGCGATTATAAATGCCGAAACCTCAAGACCTTGAAACGGCACAAGTTGAAGCACACCGGCGAGATGCCGTTCAGCTGTGACGTTTGCGATTATAAATGTCGAGAGCACCAAAATTTGAAATCACACAAGTTAAAGCACACTGATGAGAAGGCGTTCGGTTGTGATCTCTGCGATTATAAATGCCGATACCTCGTAAGTTTGAAGTTGCACAAGTTAAAGCACACCGATGAGATGCCGCTCAGTTGTGATCTCTGCGATTATAAATGTCGGCAGCTCGGAAGCTTGAAGCTCCACAAGTTAAAGCACACCAGCGAGATGCCGTTCGGTTGTGATCTTTGTGATTATAAATGCCGACAGCGCAGAAGCTTGAAGTTCCACAAGTTAAAGCACACCAATGAGAAGCCGTTCGGTTGTGATCTTTGCGATTATAGGTGTCGAGACCACGGAAGTTTAAAGTCTCACAAGTTAATGCACACCGATGAGAAGCCGTTCGGTTGTGAGCTTTGCAATTATAAATGCCGGCGAGTCGCACAGTTGAAACAACATCATAAGTTGAAGCATACTGATGAGAAGCCGGCAACTCAGTAATCTGAAATAGCACAAGGAGTGAAGCTTCACTAACCAGAAACTATTCACTTCTCTTGTGATTAAGAAGTCATCTACCGAAGATGTCAACATAGCTGCCGAAATACGTATACAGAGCGATCGATTGATTGGTTGTCCTGATCCTACACTAATTTCCATGAGCTTGATATCAATATTTACTCGTTAGAACGAAAAGCAGTGGCGTGCCGAGAACATCCATGAAACTTACAACCAACCTAACCTAACTAATAAAAAAAAACAATTGGATTGAACCTCCTGACCACAAATTTTTTTTTTAAAACTATACAGGGCGATCATTACTGATTGTCCTGATCCTACACTGCTTTCCACGAGCTTGATATCGATATTTACGTCCAATAATTGTTTTTTTATTAGTTAGGTTAGGTTGGTTGTAAGTTTTATGGATGTTCTCGGCACGCCACTGCTTTTCGTTCTAACCTTCATCACGTAGATGTAAATATCGATATCAAGCTCGTGGAAAGCAGTGTAGGATCAGGACAATCAATAATGATCGCCCCGTATAGTTTTAAAAAAAAACTTTCTGTGGTTAGGAGGTTCAATCCAATTTCAACAAACTATTCAATACACTCTAAAAATTTAATGTAATCTTACAGAAACAGACAAAACAGTATTTATCGATTACAAATAAAAACATTTCATAGAAACACGGCCGCAAGTAATCATTTATTTTCATTTACGTGTATATTATGTATAGCGTGTACGTATATTATTATCTTGTAGGTAATAAAGATGCTTGTGTTCGTTAAAATAAATTTGAAGTTTATTGAATTCGTTATCAGTAGATAAAACAGCGACATCTTACGATCGCTTTTTGACCTGACATTGCAGTAGGATAGACAAATTGAAACGAATTTGCAACCAACAATTTTTTTTTTAATATATTTATCGTTGGTTGTGTTGACGTAAGCGGAAATTACGTAGTGTTTTCCGTGACGTATTTTCCTTCCTTTTAGGGTTGGTCTCGCGACGCGTGTGTGGTTCGTCACCTCCGTTTTACAGACGCGCAGATGCGCCGTTTGCGAACACGATAAGGAAACGTTGTGTTAAATTCAGTTTCGGCTAATTGTATATACCGGCTGTTTCAAATTGAGTGTGCACTGAAGGGATCTCCTAAACCGTAAGAGATACAAATTCGGTTAAATGGAAGAAAAGTTGCACGAATCAGCGCCTTATTCGTACCCATTAACAGAGTGATTTTATTTTTATTTGTTCTTAAGATATGAATTAAAATGTAGAAGAGTCGATTTTCTCTTTTCCTCTGTATCTCTTCTATTATAGATAATTTAGAAATTTTGATTTGACTTTCTGCAGACACTTTTTGATTCTGCTTCGAATAGGGGTGGCAGAATTGGAAGTCAAACGTTTCATCTTCCCACGACCATCATCAGTTTCGATTTTTTAAATACAACATATATCTTTTTATTATTCTATTCGATGGAATATTTTCTCCTGATTGTAATGATGTATCACACTTAATAGTTGATGTTAATCTGAAGCTTAAATAATACAGAATTTTATATAATACGTAATTGCAAACTTTTGGTTCATTTTTTTGTCTTTTTATTATTCTTTTGCGTATCATTTTTTCTTTACTTAATACCTTCTTTTCAAGTAAGGTTAAAATATGATAAAGTAGAGTTTCGTCATGATTTACTTAATAAGTTATTCACAACTACTATTTTTTTATTTGTTAAGTATTAACAAATAACAAACAAATAACGTTCAATTGTCAGAAGGGGAAGAATGAATAAATATTAATTAAATTATGTTAGATGGGTAACACAAACAAATAAACAGCTGTATAAACCTAGAAGTATTAAATTAGCATAACAAAATGCAAACAATGACCTGAACAACATGAACACAGAAAATGAATTTGTGAAATAAATAAGGTGAAATTAATAAATTGAAATAAATCCTTGAAATGAGATGAGACCGTTTTCAAGACATACATTCGTTCTTAATACTTAGTACTTAATAGGTGAAGCTTAAGAAATAATACAGTTTCTTGCATGAAAATTTTGTTTAATACATAATTTCAAATTTTTGGTTCATTTTTTTTAGCTACAGCGTAAATTATAATAAATTATTTCCTATTTTTCTGTATTGCTATTGTAATAACGCACTGCACTTACGAAAATTAATTGTTAACGACAAATACTGGTATAACGTGCCAGACTGGTATCTCAGCTTTAGTAAAGAAAGAAAACAGCCTAATTTTTGCTTACGCCGTTGGTTTAAAAGAAAAACTGAATACTAATTGAAACGATGAGTGCATAATGGTGTTCAGTTCAAATTTACTTTGTTGAGAAAACAACAAATAACTTTCTCTAGATTTTTATTTTAAGTAATTGTTGGCTTTAGGAGGCTTTAGACATCCTCATCTGAAAGAATTTTACGTCTCGATAAGTCACTTAACATAAATGTCTGGAAAGTTATTTGTTGTTTTATCAACACAGTAAATTTGGACTGAACACGGTTATGCACTCGTCGATTCAATTATACTAAAAATGTTTGGATATCACTGAATAGTGCCTTCTACAAAGACATTGGCGCAGCTAGAAACGAATATTTTTGCGGCAAATTTGAAAGATAATTTCTATAAAAATGTATAATTTTTTTTAATTTCTTTAGTACTCGGCGGCTCTCAAAATTTTACTATCTTTAATTTTTTTTTTTTAAACATGGTTGCAACCCAAAAATCGTATTAAACTTTGAATTACCAGCCGGAGTTTGGCACGTATGTAAAATCTAAACAGGATAAAGGGAGTTTTGGATTTTGAAAACTGAAACAGTTACTAACGTTGCGATAAATAATAAGAGGGAACTAAGAAGGCGAATATTAAATTCTTGCAAAAATGTTTCGCGAATTCATATTCGATACGCTGGACAACACATAGTATTAAGAACGGTCTCATCTCATTTCAAGGATTCATTTCAATTTATTAATTTCACTTTATTTATTTCACAAATTCATTTTCTGTGTTCATGTTGTTCAGGTCATTGTTTGCATTTTGTTATGCTAATTTAATACTTGTAGGTTTATACAGCTGTTTGTTTGTTTGTGTTACCCATCTAACATAATTTAATTAATATTCATTCATTCTTCCCCTTCTGACAATCGAACGTTATTTATTTGTTATTTGTTAATACTTAACAAATAAAAAAAATAGTAGTTGTGAATAACTTATTAAGTAAATCATGACGAAACTCTACTTTATCATATTTTAACCTTAGTTGAAAAGAAGGTATTAAGTAAAGAAAAAATGATATGCAATAGAATAATAAAAAGACAAAAAAATGAAGCAAAAGTTTGAAATTATGTATTATATAAAAATCTGTATTATTTAAGCTTCAGATTAACATCAACTATTAAGTGTGATATATCATTACAATCAGGAGAAAATATTCCATCGAATAGAATAATAAAAAGATATATGTTGTATTTAAAAAATCGAAACTGATGATGGTCGTGGGAAGATGAAACGTTTGACTTCCAATTCTGCCACCCCTATTCGAAGCAGAATCAAAAAGTGTCTGCAGAAAGTCAAATCAAAATTTCAAAATTATCTATAATAAAAGAGATCCAGAGGAAAAGAGAAAATCGACTTTTCTACATTTTAATTCATATCTTAAGAACAAATAAAAATAAAATCACTCTGTTAATGGGTACGAATAAGGCGCTGATTCGTGCAACTTTTCTTCCATTTAACCGAATTTGTATCTCTTACGGTTTAGGAGATCGCTTCAGTGCACACTCAATTTGAAACAGCCGGTATATACAATTAGCCGAAACTAAATTTAACACAACGTTTCCTTATCGTGTTCGCAAACGGCGCATCTGCGCGTCTGTAAAACGGACGTGACGAACCACACACGCGTCGCGAGACCAACCCTAAAAGGAAGGAAAATACGTCACGGAAAACACCACGTAATTTCCGCTTACGTCAACTCAACCAACGATAAATATATTAAAAAAAAAATTGTTGGTTGCAAATTCGTTTCAATTTGTCTATCCTACTGCAATGTCAGGTCAAAAAGCGATCGTAAGATGTCGCTGTTTTATCTACTTATTAAGTACTTATTAAGTAAATCATGACGAAACTCTACTTTATCGTATTTTAACCTTACTTGAAAAGAAGGTATTAAGTAAAGAAAAAATGATACGCAATAGAATAATAAAAAGACAAAAAAATTAAACCAAAAGTTTGAAATTATGTATTATATAAAAATCTGTATTATTTAAGCTTCAGATTGACATCAACTATTAAGTGTGATATATCATTACAATCAGGAGAAAAAATGCTATCGAGTAGAATAATAAAAAGTTGTGTTTAAAAAATTGAAACTCATGATGGTCGTGGAAAGACGAAACGTTTGACTTCAATTCTGCCACCCCTATTCGAAGCAGAATCGAAAAGTGCCTGTAGTAAGTTAAATCAGAATAATCAAAATTATTTATAATAAAAGACATCCAGAGGAAAAAAGAAACTCGACTGTTTTATATTTTCATTAATATCTCAAGAAGAAATAACAATAAAATCATTCTCTCGATGAATACGAATTAGGCATTGATTCATGAAACTTTTCTTCCGTTTAACCGAATTTGTATCTCTTACGGTTTAGGAGATGCCTTCAGTGCACAATCAATTTGAAACAGCCGGTATAGTTTCAGCTACACTTTAAAACTTTTATCACCCTGTGTACGCACCGACTGTTTACTCATGTTAGTTATAGTTAATTTTGCATTAATCGCTTATTTTATATGCATACCTATTTGTATACTTTCAAATTATATCATTGTTTCATCTGCACTTCTGATTTTTCGATTGTGGATGCAGTCAAAAAAAAAAAATTGCGTAATTCAACCATAAATGTCGGTGTTGATTTCATTTTTGCTTGTGACTGTTTTGGTAATCGCAGTTTAAAGAGATTCGCGTTATGTTATGTTTTTTTTTTTTCATTTCATTTCACGCATTACGCAACTTTCCTTTAGAAAAAAAAAAAAAAAAAACCCTCCGAATTCACCTCAGCTTCCGACCATAACCTGAGTTGTGGCAACCAAAACGGTAAGAACTTTCTTACAAAAAAAAAACTGTACCTATGGTATATAATAATCAATTTGAATGTGAAGGTGATATCACTTTTATTAATTGATTGATCGAGTTGAGTGAGCGGTCAAATTGCACGTCAGAATCGTCTAGTCAACGGTCCGACTAAACCCTCCGGCCAATCAGCAATTGAGAAAAGCAATCACGTGATTTGGTCTAACAACTTCGACCGTTCACTTATCGCAGCCAATGTGTCAGTCAATCAATTGTCAACATGCTCAACAGTTGTGACGGCTGAACGCGCCCAATGTTATTGAATGATTTCGTGAAGATTCTAAAAGAGATTCTTTGTTTCAGACGTCAACGGACCGCTAAAGCTAAACCGGCGAATAAGAAAACAACCACATGCGGGATATGTAATATTGAATTTAAATGTCACGCAAACTTGCGCAGACATATTTTGGTACACACCGGCGAGAAGCCGCTCAGGTGTGATCTCTGCGATTACAAATGCCGACAACGCGACAGTCTCAAGCTCCACAAGTTAAAGCACGCCAACGAGATGCCGTTCGCTTGTGACCTTTGCGATTACAAATGTCTGCGCCGTGGAAATCTGAAATCACACAAGTTACAGCATTCCAACGAGAAGCCGTTCAGTTGTGATCTCTGCGATTACAAGTGCCGTCACTACGGAAGTTTGAAGCTGCACAAGCTAACGCACGCCGACGAGAAGCCGTTCAGTTGTGACCTGTGCGATTTCAGGTGTCGACAACACGGATACTTGAAAATACACAAGCTGAAGCACACCAAGGAGAAGCCGCTCGCTTGTGACCTTTGCGATTTTAAGTGTCTACACCGGGGAAATTTGAAATCGCACAAGTTGAAGCACACCGACGAGATGCCTTACGGTTGTGATCGTTGCGATTATAAGTGCCGGCACTACGCAAGTCTGAAACTGCACAAGTTGAAGCACACTAAGGAGATGCCGTTCGGTTGTGATCTTTGCGGTTATAAATGCCGACGAAGCACGCAATTGAAACGGCATAAGTTGAAGCACGGTGGTGAGAAGTCGGCGGCGACTCAGTAATCTGAAAAAGCTCGAGCTAAGCTTATATACAGGCTGTTTCAAATTCGACCCTCACCATGGGGATCTCGCTTATTTGAAGAGATAGAAGGTAGGTTTAAATTTGGCAAAGTTGCTGAATTTGATGAGCATTAATAATCCGGAGGGAGAAAGTTTCTATGTTAACTCTTATTCGAAATAATTGTAAAAAAAGAAAAATTGTCATTTTCTTATTTTGCTTGCCTCTATCTTCTTTATTTAAAGAGATATCAAAAAAATTCTTAAGGCACTTTTCAACTCTTTACATAGTGGTAAACACTATTTTTCTATAACAAGTTTCGTCAAATTGATACCATCATCAAGTCCATTTTTTCTTACGGCGCCCATATTGAAATTTAGTTATTTCAAAAGAATCTACTCATTATGGCGATTACGGTAATATAGTACATGCTATAAAAATTCTTTAAAACAAGGCCAGAATAAAAATGTTTAATGTAAGATAAGAAAAATTCTAGTCAACAGAAGATAGTTTATATTTCATCAATTATAATAAATTTATTTGAAAGTTTCTGTTATGCAACGCGCATAAAAGCCAGAATTTGAGTGGGCTTTTATGGCTAATAATTAATAAACGCGTATAATTCAATCAACGGCTTTGAATTTCAAGATGCAGCTGCTGTTAATGTTTGGATTCCTATGTCATAATCAAAAAAATTATAATTTATATATATTTTAACGAATTTGAGGTTTTCATAGGTATATTAATCCAAACCACAGGCGTTTACGATAATTGCAGCGATACATGGATCGGGGTAGAAAAGTAAGATAGAACGAATGCGTTTAATGAAAATAAGAGTGAGAGAATAGATTGACCGGTATATACCGCTCCAATTATCATAAACGTCTCATCAGAACACTCAGAAAATAATTTGAATTTGAAGTTTTTCAATGAACACAGGCACAGAAGAGTAAAAATGTCAGGATACTGAATCATCATCATCCCCTTCCCGTCATAATTTATTAATTTTATGATATCTTCATGTAAGTAAGCTAACGCTGGAGTACTCGCGCCAAAAATATTTTAAACCTCCGATTTGTTTGTCCTGACATTGGTTAGATTTTACCCGTTTCCAGTGGCGGCCTTAGGGGCGGGCGAATCGGGCAACCGCCCAGCCCCATCCGCAACATGTGAATGTTTCAATTTTTAAACCGACCATAGTTCAGTCAGAATTAAGGTTATCGAATATCTGCTCAAATCACATAAATACGAAAGTATTTTCAGATCTGTATAAGATGAATATATTCTATTCAGTCAACAAGAAAACAAATCTTACTTATAAATAAACAAATAGACGTTCTTAATATTCCCTTAACAAATCATACTTTCAGAGAAATAACATTATCGAGCAGCTCTTATTCCGAGAGTAACATCTGTTGTATGAGGACTGGATTTTATGGTCTGCAATAATTTTTTGCCTCTCCTTACAATTTAAGTCTGCTTAAAATAAATAGTGAGAAAACCCCTCGACCACATTAATTCACTGAAAGCGAATACGTATTTCGGTAACGAAGTTACCATCTTCAGCGCTAAACTGATATTATATCAATATCAGTTTAGCGTTGAAGATGGTAACTTCGTTACCGAAATACGTATTCGCTTTCAGTGAATTAATGTGGTCGAGGGGTTTTCTCACTATTTATTTGGATTACAGCCACAGGTTTTGTGTTGCTTTGTGATTATTAAGTCTGCTTGTAAATAATCGCGCTCTACTTTCAAATATGTTTAAGTAAAATTATTGCAGTTTATATTTACATTCGGTTTTTAAACTCTCGATAATATAATTCGCGAAAACCTAAATAGGTTGTAGAAAAATTTTGTGCAAATCGTTTTTGATTGCAGTGAGAACCTCGAGCAGCCTCTGGACAGCTGTTTCAGCCCTGCTTGGGGCTTCTTCAGCAGAAACGTAGCTCGACATTCCCACTGCAGACCAAAAACGACTTGCCCAATTTATTCGCAAATGCGATGTAAGAATGATAATAAAAATAGGTTGGTTAACATCGGTGGATCCCCTTTCAAATAATATTCTTAAAACAGTATCTGTAGATATAATGATTCTATTTGAGCTTATTTCATTCTTTTTTTTTTAGTTATAAACCGATTGTATTTTGTCTTTGCTTGATTTAATTTGACTTTATTTTATATCTGAGTTATCAGTTTGATTCCCTTTTGTTTCTCCTTTCTTTCCTTCGACATAACTTGTAAGTGTTCTAGAATATTTACTTTCGTCATATGTTCATCACCGATCGTCTTTTATTTTGCTTTTTTAATTCCTTTTTTGACATTATTTAATTCAATTTTTAATACAGCATGAAAACTAAGCAGCGAATAAATTCGATATTTTCAAGGCGATCAACACGGAATTTGAACGTCATGTCTTAGCTTAGTGTTACGTAACCTCCAGATCTGTAATGAGTTATTTTTGAATTGACAAATGATTATACTACCCAAATTTCAATGAGAAGCTGTATTTAACTTCACACATAACACTCATATTTGTTCTTGTGTTATTGTCATCGATTCTCATTTTTCAAAATTACGTCTAATTATAATATTATTGAATAATTTAAACAGCGACATCCTTCAAACGCTTTTTGACCCAACATTGCATTAGGAGTGACAAGTTGAACCCAGTTTGCTACATAATGAGTCATCCCATGCAAAGCGGTCGTCCATGTCTGTTGTTAAAGCATAATCAATGTTTTAAAAAAAATTGTTGCAAATCGTTTTTGATGAAGCCCCAAATAGAACTGAACAAGCTTCACAGAGGCTGCTCGAGAGATTCACTCCAAAAAAAATGATTTGCAACAAAATTATGTAATATTATTCTAAGCTATTGTTTGTTGTCCGGATATGTTCTGAAGTACCGTTCACTTACTGTTTTTGTGTTTCTATTGTACACAAAAACAATATTTAGTAAATTACTGTCTAACGAACACATTGTTTTTAATTTAAACCCTCAGCTATCCTCTGTTAACCAGAATTTTTCTTATCTCACATTAAACATTTTTATTCTGACCTTGTTTTAAAGCATTTTTATAACTTGTGCTATGTTGCCGTAATCGGCATAACGAGTACACTCTTTTGTCACCAAATTTCAATATAGGCGCCATAAGGAAAAATGAACTTGATGATGGTATCAACTTGACGAAACGTGTTATAGAAAAATCGTGTTTACCACTACGTAAAGAATTGAAAAGTGCCTTAAGAAAGTATTTTTATTTTTTTGATATCTCTTTAAATAAAGAAGATAGAGGCAAGCAAAATAAGAAAATGACAATTTTTCTTTATTTACAATTATTTCGAATAAGAGTTAACATCGAAACTTTTTCTTTCCGGATTATTAATACTCATCAAATTTAGCAACTTTGCCAAATTTAAACCTACCTTATATCTCTTCAAATAAGCGAGATCCCCATGGTGAGGGTCGAATTTGAAACAGCCTGTATACATTAAAAATTTCATGTGCTTTTTATAAGAGGCAAAATGGTATGTATTCATTACAAATAAAAACATTTTACTGGTTACATTCATTTACTTGTATTAGTACTGTGACGAGCGTCGGTGAAACACGAAAAATTCCCGTGTGATTCATTGCTTTACGCGTCGAATTTAGTATTTGGTATTAGTTGTTTTATTTCACTCAACAGGATATAGCCCACTTACAGAGCGAAATTACCAACAAAATAGATTGTGTAAATGTACATTATTTTTATACAGATAAAATAGCGACATCTTACTATCGCTTTTTGACCTGACATTGCAGTAGGATAGACAAATTGAAGCGGGATTTGCTCCTAATAAGTCCCCCCCATGCAAGGCGGCCATGCTTGCTGTCAAAGAATAACGAAAGTTTTTAGAAAAATTTTGTGCAAATCGAATGGGAATGTCGAGCTACGTCTCTGCTGAAGAAACCCCAAGCAGGGCTGAAACAGCTGTCCAGAGGCTGCTCGAGGTTTTCACTGCAATCAAAAACGATTTGCACAAAATTTTTCTAAAAAATTATTTTTATACTTATGTTAATCAATATTATTGAGGACAGACTGTAAGCTTGATAATTGAAATGGAAAATATCTACCTCGTGATATACTGTGTTGTATAACTTGCGCATACTGTAAATTGGAGACCTTTTTAAACTATTTGTTTTTGGAATGTTTAAATAAAAAGTCGCACGGGAACGTGTTAGAGATGAAGGAACTCTGAAATCTAGTTCTCTTAAAAATTCAGCGTCATCAATCAAGTTGTTTAACAGTTTATAAAGATATTGGCTGCTGAAAATACCGACGTCTCTTTTTAACAGGTTCACAATTGTATGTCACTAAAAGTTCTTTATAAGATACATAATTAGGATACATTTTTTTTTATCTAATAGATATTTTAATCTCAAGTACCGTAATTGAACACGTTCGATCATAAGTTCACATTTAACATAGAACGGTTCCCAAACAACAGAAGCGTATTTGAAATCTTTCGTTTGCCTGAACACAAATCCTAGTGACCTTAATGATTCCTTCACTACACTTCGTACATGTTCATTAAAGCATAGTTTAGTCTCAAATATAAGTTCCAGATCTCTAATAACTGTAGCTCTTTCCAGTGAAGTCCCACTCGTTATGTAATTAAATGTTACAGGATTTTAGATTCTGTGATACGTCACTGCTTTACATTTATTGAAACTGAAGTACAATTTAGATTTTAAGGACCAGTTTACTAAATTTTGTAGGTCAGCTTGTAATAGTACTGATCTTATCTGACGGTAAATTTTTAAGTCATCCGCGTGTAATAGTACTCTACTAGTTTGGATAACATCTACTATATCATTGATGAAATATAAGAATAGGAGGGGTCCCAAATTACTTCCTTGGGGAATACCAGAAAATGGAACAAATTCTTGAGAAGTGAAACCCATACATGATACGAACAGTTTTCGTCCAGAAAGATAAGGTTTAAGAAATTCAAGCAGAGATTCATGGAATCCGATACCAGTTAATTTATTTAAAAAAATACCGTGATCTACTTTTTATCGAATGCCTTGGAGAAATCAGTGTGTAATACATCAACTTGTGCTTTTAGAGTTTAGAGAATCCATCATCGCAGCGAATGCTATACCGAGAGCTCTTGCGAAATCGCAGCCAACTTCGTGCCCGGAGTACTAAGGCACGCCCGGAATCTGGAAAGCTGGGAATCTCGCACTAATCCGGCGAGACACTGCACAAAATTCTGACATCATTCCGACATAAACGCGCTAAAAATAATCCGGAGATTCTACATAATAATACTAAATTCTTCTAACTTGCTAACTGCGCTAACTGCTTTACTAACTAGTCTCTTGATTGCCTCTTGCCTTCTAAAGTTCCTCCCTTCTATTTCTTGTGCCGGATGTCATCTTTCGCTTTGTAGGTTAAAATACCAAAATACTCAGAGTTTCAGAAAAACACAGTGAAAAATAACGAACGGGTTAATTATTTTCTAATAAATATAAAATTCGTTGATGCAGCTCCTTAGGAATTTGCCTGTGACGCATTCGTCCGTCCACGGCCTTAGTAATTTGAGACGCTTCGCGCCGTCGCGTCAGTGCGCCGAACCCATGTCAACAAATTACAAAATTTTGTTGCAAATCGTTGCAAATTGATTGCAGTGAAAACCTCGAGCAGCCTCTGTTCAGCTGTTTCAGCCCTGTTTAGGGGGGAGGGGCTTCAACAGCAGAGACGTAGCTCGAAATTCCCACTGCAAACCAAAAAGCGATCGTAGGACGTCGCTGTTTGATCTATTCAACAAATTGCAATTAAAATTTTGTGAAAAAGCCCCGAAAGTAGAAATTAATTTGGAAAATGATTTATTTTCTTTCAAACGTGACACGAACGTCAGTGAAAATTCTAAAAGCGATTCTTTGTTTCAGAAGTCAGCGCGCCCCTAAAACTGAACCGGTGATTAAGAAAACAACCGTATGCCGGATATGCGATTCGGAATTTAAATGTCACGCAAACTTGCGCAGACATATTCTAATACATACTGGCGAGAAGCCGCTCGGGTGTGACCTCTGCGATTATAAATGCCGGCACCGTGACAACTTGAAGCGGCACAAGTTGAAGCACTCTAACGAGAGGCCGTTCGGTTGTGATCTGTGCGATTATAAATGTCTAGACCGCGGCAGTTTGAAATCGCACAAGTTGAAGCACACCGACGACAAGCCGCTCGGGTGCGACCTCTGCGACTATAAATGCCGCCACCCCGAAAGTTTGAAACGGCACAGGTTAAAGCACACTGATGAGAAGCCGTTCAGTTGCGACCTTTGCGATTTCAAGTACCGACAGCTCGAAAGCTTGAAAGTCCACAAGTTGAAGCACGCCAACGAGAAGCCGTTAAGTTGTGACCTTTGCGATTTTAAATGCCGGCACGTCGGAAGCTTGAAATGCCACAAGTTACAGCACACGGATGAGAAACCGTTCGGTTGTGATCTCTGCGATTTCCAGTGCCGACAACTCGGAAGCCTGAAGGTTCACAAGCTAAAGCACGCCAATGAGAATCCGTTCGGCTGTGATCTGTGCGATTTTAAATGCCAGCGACTCGGAAATCTGAAACGCCACAAGTTAATTCACACTAATGAAATGCCGTATAGTTGTGATCTTTGCGATTTTAAAGGCCGATACCTCGAAAGTTTGAAATCTCACAAGATGAAGCACACTGATGAGAAGCCGTTCAGTTGTGATGTTTGCGATTATGCGTGCCTCCACCTCAAAACCTTGAAGCGGCACAAGTTAAAGCACACTGGTGAGATGCCGTTCAGTTGTGATGTTTGCGATTATAACTGCCGGGACCTTCAAAGCTTGAAATATCACAAATTAAAGCACAGCGATGAGAAGAGGTTCGGTTGTGATCTTTGCGATTATAAATGCCGACAGCCTGTGAGTTTGAAGCGGCACAAGTTAATTCACACTAATGAGATGCCGTTCGGTTGTGACCTTTGCGATTATAAATGCCGATACCTAGCAAGTTTGAAATTGCACAAGTTAAAGCACACCGATGAGAAGCCTTTCGGTTGTGATCTTTGCGATTACGAGTGTCGAGACCTCGGAAGTTTGAAGTCCCACAAGTTAACGCACACGGATGAGAAGCCGTTCGGTTGTGATCTTTGCGATTATAGGTGCCGACGAGTCGCACAATTGAAACAACATAGCTTGAAGCACACCGAGGAGAAGCCGATAACCCAGAAACTATTAAATACACTCTAAAAATTTCATGCAAAATAATAACGAGTGTTCAATAAAAAACAACGTGCAGGTTTTTGTTGTCGGGAACGCATGTCGTGATTAACGTCATTTGAATTTCAACTTTGACAAGTTGACGGTTAACCTAACCAACAAAACTCGCTCCTGCAAATTTTTTTCTAACGTTTACACTTAAACATAACTATTCTCTAATAAACGTTTATTTCTGAAATGTCTTCTTTGAGTTTAAGTGAGGTTAGAAATGCAAGTGACGCTTCGCGCTAGTCGTACGAAGAACCCTACGCCAGACGTTCGGAATAAATTCATGGCTATCTGGACCGCTTTTTTTTTAAATCAACACTCGTTATGTATCCCGTTACACATAAAAATATTTTACAGGAATACTACTGCAAGTAGCATTTAGGTATATTTGTGTGTTATTAGCTTGCGACACAAATGCTTCTTTTTAAAATAATTTAAGTGTATTGATTAGTGTTGCCAGGTGTGAATTGTTTTATTTTTTTTTGCTTATATGGACCTTAAAATCATGCCAACCGAGAAGATAAAACCCCTAAAGCTTATCGCAGTGTAGGGCAGGGTCTAACAGGGCCCCCGGGAGGTCAAAATCCGATCGCGTGCGACTCCATATTTTGGCGCCCTCTGAGTTGGGGCACACAAAAACGGTCAATTATCAAAATTATTAAAAAAAAATTAAAAGAAAAAAAAATGGAAAAAATAGAAAAATTAAAAAAAAAATAAACATTAGGGAACTTTTGTTAAACGTTTTCTTTCATTTTCCAAACATTTTCCTTCATTTTAAAAACATTTTCCTTCACTTTTTTCAATTTTCTATCTGCTGCGAGCCGCCAAAAACGAGTAACCCAATCATCTCGTCTTACTAAGCTGGAAACCGTAACAGCCTACATAATTTATTTTTTTACCTAACAAAATTATTAAGTACATTAAATTTTTTATAAAAAATTTGGCACACAAAACTTTTCGACTTTTTTTGATTGCTGCAGTTAACTGTTTTATTTTAGGCGACGTCTTGCCGTGAGGTTGAAGGCTCCACCAGAACTCCCATTAATTTTAAAATAAAGTCAAAGAAACAAAAAATGGAAAAAACAAAAAAATTTAAAAAAATTGGAACAGAAGGGAATTTTTGTTAAACATTTTCATTCATTTCCCAAACATTTTCCTTCATTTTAAAAACATTTTCCTTCATTTTGAAAACATTTTCCTTCATTTTGAAAACATTTTCCTTCATTTTGAAAACATTTTCCTTCATTTTGAAAACATTTTCCTTCATTTTGAAAACATTTTCCTTCATTTTGCAAACATTTTCCTTCAAGTTCCTAACCGCTGCGAGCGAAGCGCTTTCTTCTCAACCGACTAAGGAGGCCCCTGTTCAGCCCCCTCCAGAATGCAAGTAGGTGAATCCAGATTGTTAATAATATTAGAAAAAAGAAAAACAAAATCACGAAAGCAAAATGAACTTAAGTTTCTAAAAACTTAAAAAGTAACATGTAAAATGAATTTGTTTTTTTTTAACCAAACTGTAACAGCTTACATAATTTATTTTTTTTTTACTAAGTACATTAAACTTTTTATGAAAAATTTAGCACACAAAAATTACAAAACTTTTCCATTTTTAATTGCCTCAGTTAATTGTTTTATTTTAGTTGACGTTTTGCCGTGAAGTTGACGACTTCATCAAAACAGATCAGACTTGTGGATAGTTTTTTTTAAAATAATTTTTAACAGATACCCAGTTTTTTGTGAAAAAAACAGGTTCTGACCTGTATAGTGGCCAATAGGCTAATTGCCGCCCTTTGAAGATGGCGCCCGCGTGCACCGCACGCCTTGCACACTTGGTTACGGGGGCCCTGGGCTCTAATAAGTTTTTTTCCTAACACTTTTTACGATTTTTTAAAATATCTTTTAAACGAAAAACACAACAGAGATAAATTATTATCGCACGAACTAATAACAACGTTTAAAATAATTGCAGTTTTTGTGTCGTTTCAAACAAATTTTGTTTAGTTTTTTTTTTTTTGCATTTAAGTTACCCAATAGATATTAACTTTATGTTCGCAAATTGAAAGATCTCTTCCTTGTGAAAAAAACATCAAACTAGCAACAGTGTGATGTGTCGAGAGTGGGAAGAGCGCGATTGTGTTTTATTAAAATGTTTTAAATAATTTGACGAGCGTAATTTTTGAACCCCGAAGTCGTAACAGGAAATGATTCAGTAAACGAGTTTTTAGATACGTAAAATTTTGAATTCCTTTTCTTAACATAATAATATTTTTTTCGCCTATTAACAGAAAATATTCTGTAATTAATTAATAAAACATGAACACAATTTAACGTTTGCAGTTTAATTACGAAGTTTTCTTTTTTTTGTGGGGGGTTAACAATGGATCTAAGAACAGTTGCTGCCGTTTTAACAAAAACGTTTCCAGATAACCCGCGGAAAACAAATGATAAACATTAATTAAAGTTGATTGTTGTCCGATGAAAATTGTAAGTACAATTTTTTTTAATCTCTTTTTTTAATCACTCAACGTTTCGCTATAGATTTATAGCGTCTCCTGACGAAGCTTTTAATCTATAGCGAAACGTTGAGGGTGTTCCCATCATATTTCGGTCCGGTTCGAGATTAAAAAAAATTGTACTTCTCCTGACGAAGCTATAAATCTACAGCGAAACGTTGAGTGTTTTCCCACCATATTCCTGTCCGGTTCGAGATTTAAAAAGTTTGTACTTACGATAAACATTAAATGATGAAGGTAGATTAAGAACTCTATTAAGCAATACTCAAGTATTTCCATTAAAGAACCGGAAGGCGTTCAATTTTTTCGTTCGCCATGCCATTCCGCACTGTTTTGTTTTTAGTTGCTTGTCACAGGTAAATTCTTTTCTCGCCTTGGGACACCCCTATTCAACAAGAGGCTCCGAGTTTGGCTCCGAGAGCTATCATCGAGCTTTTTGTAGCGCGTCGGAAAAGGGTGTGTCGCCGTGGGCCCTGTTTTGTTTTTAGTTGCTTGTTACAGGTCTAAAATCTTTTCTTGCCTTGTGACACTCTGTATAACAAGAGGCTCCGAGTTTGTGTCCGTCTGCTATCATCGAGCTGGTTTTAGCGTGTCGGAAAAGGGTGTGTCGCCGTGGGCACTGTTTTGTTTTTAGTTGCTTGTTACAGGTCTAAATTCCTTTCTTGCCTTGGGACACCCCTGCATAACAAGAGGCTCCGAGTTTGGCTCCGTCTGCTATCATCGAGCTATTTTTAGCGTATCGGAAAAGGGTGTGTCGCCGCCGCCGTGGGCGAGCGAGCGGAACGTGTTTTACAACCGCACGAGCCTGAAAACAAATTTAATTAAACGACGACATCCCACATCGCTTATTCTATCCGCTTTTTATTCAGATCATCGAAGAACGCATTTCAAATTAGAAAAAAAAAACGCATCCCTCGAATTTGTTTAGAATCGCAGGGTGGTTTGGGGTTGGTGAAATTATTCCGGGTGGCGCAGACCGCTGCTGCGATTTCGTTTTTGCTTCTCGCTTGCGACGAATTGCGTAATGTTGCGACGGAAAAAAATTAAAACGGAAAAATTACGTAAAAATATTATTTTTGCTAAATAAATAAATAAATAAAGAAAGAAGCGACCCAATTAATATTCTTTATTATTTACCTATTGCTCCATGTGCCGTGTTACTTTTGGACCAGCCTGTACAGAAAATTTACCTTGCATTTACGAAAGGCCTTGATTTCCTTTTAAAACTGACAAAACTGCCGTTCGTATTAAATTAAATCTATTCAACTTAGGAAGAAGATAAAAGACCGGACCTAAACAATTCAGTACATGTACGTTAACGCCTCTCTGTAATAAATTTTAAATTTGCGCGGTAAAACTGCAAAAATTACGATTTCGTCGTACGATTTTCAACGACAGTACACGATGAATCTATTTGGCGTGATTTGGCTCCGCCTGTGGCCCCGCCTTCTGTGTACTGCGTCCCGCCCCGTTGCCCCGCCCGAGATGGTTAAATAATCGTCAAACGGCCCCTTAAGGCTGTTATAACCTAAAATTGTTATTGCTTGGGTCCCTCCTCAAGATACTTAAAACAATATTAGTAAATATCGCCATTTGAGCTCAAAATATAATAAAGTGCGAGTTAAGACTTCCAAGTTGACTGTAATGTATGAGCATTCTAAGAGATTCTTGGTTTCAGATGTCATCGGCGGATTCTTGAAGCTAAGCCACGGAATAAGAAAACGTTCGTTTGCCGGATATGTCATTGTGAATTCAAACGTCGCACTTGTCTGCTCACACATATCTTAATACATACTGGTGAGAAGCCATTCAGCTGTGGTCTTTGCGATTATAAATCCCGACAGCGCAAAACTTTGATACGGCACCAGTTAACGCACACAGACGAGAAGCCGTTCAGTTGTGATCTCTGCGATTACAAATGCCGACTACTTGACAATTTGAAATCCCATATGGTAAGGCACTCAGATGAGAAGCCGTTCGGATGTGATCTCTGCGATTATAAATGCCGTCACCACGTAAGTTTGAAACGGCACAAGTTAACGCACACTAATGAGATGCCGTACGGTTGTGATCTTTGCGATTATAGATGTCGACAACTCAGAAGTTTGAAAGTCCATAAATTAAAGCACACCAGTGCCGAGAAGCCGTTCGGTTGTGATCTTTGCGATTATAAATCACGACGGCGCAATAATTTGATGCGGCACAAGTTAACGCACACGGATGAGAAGCCGTTCAGTTGTGATCTGTGCGATTACAAATGCCGTTACCTCGTAAATTTGAAATCGCACGAGTTAAGGCACACCAATGAGATACCGTTCAGTTGTGATCTTTGCGATTATAAATCCCGACGGCGCAACAATCTGATACGGCACAAATTAACGCACACGGACGAGAAGCCGGTCAGTTGTGACCTCTGCGATTATAAATGCCGATCGCTTGACAATTTAAAATCGCACAAGATCAAGCACACAGTTGAGAAGCCGCTCAGATGTGATCTTTGCGACTTCAAATGCCGTTACCTCGTAAGTTTGAAACAGCACAAGCTAACGCACACAGATGAGAAGCCGTTCAGTTGTGATCTCTGCGATTATAAATGCCGGCGACTTGAAAATTTGAAATCCCACAAGGTAAGGCACACAGATGAGAAGCCGTTCGGATGTGACCTCTGCGATTATAAATGCCGTTACCGCGTAAGTTTGAAAAGGCACAAGTTAAGGCACACTATTGAAATGCCGCTCAGTTGTGATCTTTGCGGTTATAAATGCCGACAGCGCAAAACTTTGAAACGCCACAAGCTAACGCACGCAGATGAGAAGCCGCTCAGTTGTGATTTTCGCGATTATACATGCCGACTACTTGACAATTTGAAATCCCACATGGTCAGGCACTCAGAAGAGAAGCCGTTCAGATGTGATCTCTGTGATTATAAATGCCGTCACCTCGTAAGTTTGAAACGGCACAAATTAGAGCACACTAATGAGATGCGGTTCAGCTGTGATCTTTGCGATTATAAATCCCGACGGCGCAATAATCTGATGCGGCACAAGTTAACACACACAGATAAGAAACCGCTCAGTTGTGATCTTTGCGATTATAAATGCCGTCACCTCGTAAGTTTGAAACAGCACAAGTTAAAGCACACCAGCGAGATGCTGTTCAGTTGTGATCTTTGCGATTATAAGTCCCGACGTCGCAATAATTTAATACGGCACAAGTTGACGCACACGGATGAGAAACCGTTCAGTTGTGATCTCTGCGATTATAAATGCCGATTACTTGACAATTTGAAATCTCACAAGATAAAACATACAGATGAGAAGCCGTTCAGGTGTGATCTCTGCGATTATAAATGCCGTTACCTCGTAAGCTTGAAGCGGCACAAGTTAAAGCACAGTCGTGAAGAGCCGCTCAGTTGTGATCTGAAGTCTGAAAGTACACAAATACCAGAAACTATTAAATAACCTGTAATCTTCGGGGCTTACAAATGTTGTACGGAGTTGTTTCGCCTTTGAAAATGCATGCGTTAATACACAAGCTACACTACACTGTAAAAAAAAAACATAGTAAAATGAATGAGCACACTCTAAAAAATAATCTTGTAAAAATAGCAGGCTCCAATTTTTACTGAAAATTTACGATGGAAGGTAATTTAACTTATAATGTGTTTTTTTTTAACAGTGTATAAGTGAATTTCAATTCTCGTAGAAAACTGCATTGTTATATTTACATAATAAGTTGTATGATTGCATCGAATAACAAAAATCTGTGTATTGGCGGATAATCTTAACACAACCCTTTAACACATTAAGCATTAAACAATTTATTTATATTTTATAATGCTGGTTTTGTATTTAGAAACGTTTAAATAAATGAACTATAATTATTATTGCTGTTATTATTATTGAGGGCTTCGTCAGGAGTAAAAAAACAGTTTGTTTTTTTTTACTCCTGACGAAGCTGTCATTCGGTAGTGAAACGTTGAATGCCTTTCCATTTATAATTTTATTGTCCGGTTTAAGGTTAGAAACTTTTTACTTGTAAAAATTAACGCAATTTGAATCATACTACAGATTCGTTTTATAAAAATGTTTTAATAAAAAAAAAAATTCTTCCTTTCAATCAAATAACTTCTTGAGTTTATTGATTTACGTTTAAGTACACGTTCGCTTCTCCACTTGTGCGTATGATTTCATGTTCTTTTGTTCTGTGTGTACTTACAGCGATTACTCATAGAGTCGGCGCATACGTATTTCCACCCGCCAGATTATTAAAAAATTTTGTGGCCCAGGAAATTTTGTGAAGTACGATCTCAGGTTCCTTACATCAGACAGCGCACGCGTATTTTCGCTAACCAGAGTATTTTTTTTTTCTTTTTAATTCTGCATTGTCTTGTTTTGCCAGGGGCGGCGGCGCATCATGCGTCGCCAAGTATCCTCCAGAAGAGCAAGAGATTTCGTACCGTATCTTACCCTAACCTAACTTTGTTGTTTCATGTACTTTTACAACAATTATAGATCACAAATCAAAAAAACATTTTATAGGAACGCGGCTGTAAGTAACCAAATACTTTCATTTACGTGTATTTACGTCAAAAAAAAAGTGGACACTTTTTTTTGGCGTAAATTTAATAGTGCTGAGAATTTTGCTGGGCGGCTGTAATTACCAAGTGACACTTATGGATGACAGACAATAATTTTGTAAGTTCATTAGTCATTAGGTGTGTTCTTTTTATAGCAAAACTCACAGTAACTCAACGGCCCAGGAAATTTGTACACATGTTTTTTTTTTCGTTTATTGTTTTGTAATTGTTTATTTTGTACGAGAATAGTCTTTTTTCACTGGAGATTTGGCGAGCGGAATATCCTTATTCATACATTATTCAGTTCCATTAAAAGAATCGTCTTACTCTTACGGGACACTCTGTATATGTCCAAAGAACTTTATCTAACCGATATGTATCGTCACGAATTTGAGATTTCTTTTTTATTTATGTATTTTGAAATAAAGTACCCGATGAATCTAATAACCAATTTATAAGCAACGTTACACCAGCACTAATTTATTTCATGCGGCCTAACAACTAATTTATTTTTAGAAAAGTCGAACGATCTTTAATTTCCGATAAAGACCACAGAAGTTATGATATTTTTCGACGGTTTTTTTTCCACCCTTGTTAATGGTGATGCGATGGTGAGTGTGAAATCAGAATTGTGCAGAATTAATTCAGGTTTCTAAAGGTGCGGCGCCACCTTGTTCTGAGATTTTCGGCAGAAAAATTAATTTTTATTGTTGAGCCCATTGACTGCGCCCCCTTGCGCTCAACTCAGATACTTAGCAATATTTTCTGTGCATTTCTCTTGGATACTTTGACGATATAATTTTTTTTCTCCTGAAGCTGTAGGTATTACTAATATCACTTGAATTTTGTTTTACATTTCATTTTTTTTTTTTGACATTTTGTACTCTGCTCGGTCGGAACAAGATATCTATTATTATTATAAAATGATATCAGTATATTAATTAGTAAATTAATTTGATCTATCTGCTCGAAATACAAAAACAAAGTGCGATTTAACTTTTAAGTTGACAATAATACATGAAAACTCTTTGTTTCAGACGTCAACGAAACGCCAAAGCTAAACCGAGGGATAAGAAAACGTTCGCATGTCGGATATGTGATACCGAATTTAAACGTCGTGCAAATTTGCTCGCGCATATTTTAATACATACCGGCGAGAAGCCGCTCAGTTGTGATCTTTGCGATTATAAATGTCGACAAATCGGAACTTTGAAACGCCACAAGTTAACGCACGCCAGCGAGATACCGTTCAGTTGTGATCGCTGCGATTATAAATCCCGACAGCTGAAAAATTTGAAATTGCACAAGCTAAAGCACACAAACGAAAAGCCGTTCAGTTGTGATCTTTGCGATTACAAATGCCGACTGCGTGGAAGTCTGAAATCCCACAAGGTAAAGCACACGGACGAGAAGCCGTTCAGATGTGATCTCTGCGATTTTAAATGCAATCGCATCTTAAGTTTGAAGCGGCACAAGCTGAAGCACACCGATGAGATGCCGTTCAGTTGTGATCTATGCGATTATAAATGTCGTGAGCTCAGATGTTTGAAATCTCACGAGTGGAAGCACAAGGATGAAATGCCGTTCAGTTGTGATCTTTGCGATTATAAATGCCATCAACTCGGAAGCTTGAAATCCCACATGGTAACGCACACGGATGAGAAGCCGTTCAGATGTGACCGCTGCGATTTCAAAAGCAATCACCGCCTAAGTTTGAAACGGCACGAGCTAAAACACACTAATGAGATGCCTCTCAGTTGTGATCTTTGCGATTATAAATGTCGACATCTGGTGAGTCTGAAATCCCACAAGTGGCAGCATATAGATGTGATGCCGTTCAGTTGTGATCTCTGCGATTTTAAATGCGCACAATTCGGAAGTTTGAAGATCCACAAGTTAAAGCACGCTAATGAGAAGCCGCTCAGCTGTGACCTTTGCGATTTCGAATGTCGTGTCCTCGGAAATTTGAAATCTCACCACAAGTTAATGCACGGTAATGAAAAGCCGTTCACTTGTGATCTTTGCGATTATAAGTGCAGACACCTCGGCAGTATGAAATATCACAAGTTAACGCACACTAGTGAGAAACCGTTCGGTTGTGATCTTTGCGGTTATAAAAGCCGACGCGTAGCCGAAATGAAACGCCACAAATTAACGCACACTGATGAGAAGCCGTTCGGTTGTGATACCTGCGATTACAAATGCCGAAACCTCAGGGGCTTGAAAGTCCACAAGTTAAGGCACGCCGATGAGAAGTCGTTGAGTTGTGATCTTTGCGATTATAAATGCAGAGAACTCGAAAGGCTGAAAATCCACAAGTTAACGCACACTGATGAGAAACCGTTCCGTTGTGACCTTTGCGGTTATAAAAGCCGACGAGTCGCTGAATTGAAACGACATAAGTTAAGGCACACCGAAGAGAAGCCCTTCAGTTGTGATCTCTGCGATTATAAATGCAGAGAACCCGGAAGGTTGAAAGTGCACAAGTTAAAGCACACCGATGAGAAGCCGTTCAGTTGTGATCTTTGCGATTATAAATGTCGACAGGCCGCACATTTGAAACAACATAAGTTAAAGCACGTTGATGAGAAGTCGACGACCCGGCAATCTGAAAAATAGCCGTCCATAATTACTAATTATTTGTAAGTAAAAAATTACAATTTGTAAAGTATCAATAAATAAAGTTAAAACAAATGCCGGCTTGTCAGTAATTTGAGAACGCAGAGGTTGACACATACTGGTTAAAATCCCGTCGTTAATAATAAAACCTCCAAGTTGGTTTTGCCAATGAAAAGTGTAAATCAAAACGTGGGTTTCCGTAAGTCAACCTTGATCATAACTAGAGATCGGAATCACATACAGGGTGATTTGTTAGCCTTTTTACAAAGCTTTGCCAAATTAAAGCATACGTAATTTTATGAAAAAAAAAAGAAAACAAACATCCTATCAACTTACGTCTGAATTGCTTTCGTTTAGAAGCTATAGTGATTTATTTGGAAGATTGTCATTTAACTACCTTCGTCGCTGCATTTGTTTAAATAAAAGTTATAACCATTAAAGATATTTAAAAATTAAAACAAAAATTAGTTACATTTAACAAAACAATGGAAACAAAAATCGTTAAAATGTGTTCTGGTGTTTCATCTTTTTACTAAATTAACAGTTTTGATCGTTGTTTGAAATTCTTCCATACTCTAACAAAATGAAAAAAAAATTAAATTAATGATAATATAAATAAATAAATAGTAAATGATTAATATTTGCAAAACAAAAAAAGAAGAAAGAAAGAAGTCGTTGTCCTCATGTTAATTTTAAGTAAAAAATGTAAAATTATTTGGCGGTTTGAGTATTACCTTGTTTAGGCTCTGTACCAAGTTAAATTAAATTTTACGAAAATTAATAAAACAAAAATGCGAATGTATCACTAACACCCACACGCGCCGCGACTGGAGAAGAAAAAATAATATCGCCGATAAATCTAATAACTACTTTATTAACAACGTTACACCAGCACTAATTTATTTCGCGCGGACTATCAACTTATTTATATTTAGCCCAGAGGGGTTGAAATGTAGTTCACGGCCTTGGGCCGGCGTTGATGGTTTACTTTACGAATAAAGCCGCGTTCGCACATGTTTTTCTAAGTCCGGCGTAAAAGATTTCCCCCGGGTGAGTTTCATTTGTCTGCGGTTAACACGCTATGAAAAAAAAAAACATATTGAAAAAACAGAGCGATCAAAAAATGATATTTGATCCTGGAGGGGTTTGTTAATTTTCATTTTAGAACAAATTGAATTACAAAATATCATTTAGGATTTAAGTTTAGATCCACGCCCTCCTATTTACTTAGAACAGCTCTAATAGACTAACCAGCAATCCCAATGTTGGATAGGCATCATTGGAAAGATTCTGTATCAATGAACCGATCGTCACATTCGCTCTTTTATGAGGACGTTATGAAAGAATTTTGTGTATCACCATGACAAGTTTCCC
Source organism: Prosopocoilus inquinatus (assembly GCA_036172665.1). NCBI lineage: Eukaryota > Metazoa > Arthropoda > Insecta > Coleoptera > Lucanidae > Prosopocoilus > Prosopocoilus inquinatus. The sequence goes on from CM069876.1 coordinate 49,786,427, forward strand.
CAATATGCCCAGCAATGAAACAAAACGATTTTTAAAGTTTTAAAGATTTTTTTTAAAGAAAATTAAAAATTATTTTTTAAGTCATAGAAATAAACCTTTGTTTTTTATTTTCATTAATAACTTTGATACTAGAAAAAAAAAATAGAATTAGTCATTAAGGTTACCATCGCCTAACGCAATGCTGAGGTAGATTAAAGTAGGTCATCCAATCCAAATAAATACGTAGCTTTTCTGATCGGAAGGGAGTTCCTCAAGACAGTTGCCCGAGGCACGAACTCCCGTCGTCTAGAAAGGAGCTTCTTCAATTCCGAATGTAATTTAGTTTGTGTATCACAATTCACAAAATTCTAAATTCTTTTTTTTTTAAATCAGTCTATTCTCCAAATTTATTTTAATTTAAAAGTATACCTAAGATCGACGAGGGTGAGTTTAAATAGAATGGAATCGTTGTTGCTTAAAATTTAACAATTAACAAAGGATCCTGCTCTCTTTCATGTTCTAGTGTTAATTTTATGTCAATTGTTAAATTTTAATCAGTTAATTAATTGAATTGAATTGAAACATTTTTGCAACCATTTGCATTAAGTTGTATAACGAGCTTTGCAAGCCTCCATACAACAATTCTATTTTATGCATGATTCACTGACCCAACGACCGTCGCCTCTATTATTCCGCCAGGACTTCGTTTTTCTATGAGCATGTTTTTTTTGCTCGCTCGATAATTGGCTTTTAATGATCAAGTGTCCGGAGTTTGGACATTTAGAGACGATTTTTTTAATAGACAAGTTGAAATGCATCTAATTTTACTTCGGTCACCGTCGCTATGTCTGCTTTCATTTTCTGTGCCATCTCTCTATGTTTCTTTTTCAAACTCGATCACGGCTCGATGTTTTTTCTCACGACTCCTGATCTATTTCACTATTGCGTAGAGTTTGTGTCACGATTTTCACTGATTGGTGTTTTATTTCCATATCCGTCTATTCACTTTGTGACGGTACGGCTTTTATAGTAGACCCCTGTAGTCTGGAAGGTACTAGAATCATCGTGAACCTACGAAAAATTGCGATAACATTCTGTGACGTAAGATGGGGGTGACTCCTACTTAAAATATATCTATTTGCGCGTCACTGCTGTAACACTCCTATGGTAACAGATGGCAGATAGTGCGAATTAACAAATTAAAGCGCACTAACGAAAAGTCGTTCAGTGCGATTTAACTTCCAAATTGACAGTAATACAAGAAAATTCTTTGTTTCAGATATCAACGAAATGCCAATGCTAAACCAGGGAATAATAAAGCGATCACATGCCGAATATGTGACACTGAATTTAAATGTCGCAGAAATTTGCGCGAACATATCTTAATACATACCGGCGAGAAGCCCTTCAGTTGTGAACTTTGCGATTATAAATCCCGTCACATCGTAAGTTTGAAACGGCACAAGTTAAAGCACGCTGATGCTACGCCGTTCGGTTGTGATCTTTGCGATTATAAATGTCGAGACTTCGGAAGTTTGAAATCGCACAAGGTAAAGCACACTAAAGAGAAGTCGCTCAGTTGTGATCTCTGCGATTATAAATGTCGACACCGAGTAAGTCTGAAACGGCACAAGTTACAGCACACGGATGAGAAGCCGTTCAGTTGTGACCTTTGCGATTATAAATGCAGAGACCTCAGAAATTTGAAATCCCACAAGTTCCAGCACACAGGCGAGAAGCCATACAGTTGTGACCTTTGCGATTATAAATGCCGGCAAGTCAGAAGTTTAAAATGCCATAAGTTACGGCACACGGATGAGAAGCCGTTCAGTTGTGATCTTTGCGATTTTAAGTGCCGACAGTTCAGAAGTCTGAAATCCCACAAGTTACAGCACACAGATGAGAGGCCGTTCGGTTGTGATGTTTGCGATTTTAAATGCCGACAACCCGAAAATCTGAAGCGGCACAAGTTGAAGCACACAGACGTGAAGCCGTTCAGTTGTGATCTTTGCGAGTACAAATGCCGACGCCTCCGAAATCTGAAATCTCACAAGTTACAGCATACGGGTGAGATGCCGTTCAGTTGTGACCTTTGCGATTACAAATGCCGAAACCTCAGAAATTTAAAATCGCACAAGTTAAAGCACAGTAAAGAGAAGCCGCTCAGTTGTGACCTCTGCGATTATAGATGCCGGCACCTCGCAAGTTTGAAATTACACAAGTTACAGCACACAGATGAGAAGCCGTTCGGTTGTGATCTTTGCGATTATAAATGTCGGGACCTTGGAAGTTTGAAATCCCACAAGTTACAGCACACGGACGAGAAGACGCAGAGGTGTGACGTTTGCGATTTTAAATCCCGACACCGCAACAGTTTGATACGGCACAAGTTACAGCACACAGACGAGAAGCCGTACCGTTGTGATGTTTGCGATTTTAAATGCCGACACCTCGCGAGTTTGAAATTGCACAGGTTTAAAGCACACTGATGAGAAGCCGTCGGGTTGTGATCATCATCTGCACTTATACATATTTTAAAATACTGTATTTTATAAGAGCGATGATTATTAAGGAAGAAAAATAAATAACTGCAGGAACGTAGACGGCTTTTCTTTGCCCCTAACCCTTACTGCCTTATTTTAATCCAGTCGGCTTAGATGTTTGAGCGAAATCTTTTGTTTCAGACGCCGACGAGGAATAAGAAAACTCGTACGTCGCACGCGCGATTCCAAATTTAAAACTCAAGGTCGCCTGGGAAAGCGCAAAAGCGGCGACAACATGTTCAGGTGCGTCGTCTGCAATTACGAGTTCCGACATTCCGGGCGTTTACAGCGGCACATGTTGAAACACACGGGCGAGAAGCCGCCGCTTCAGTGCGACCTTTGCGATTACAAACCCAAACGGCTCGATCACTTGAAGCGACACAAGCTGATAAGACACAGCGTCCAGCGCGAGGAGCAGTTCAGCTGCGCCCTCTGCGATTACAAGACTCACCGAGGCGAGCTTCTGAAACGGCACGAGTTGATACACACCCAGGAGAAGTCGATCGAGTGCGGGCTATGCGATTATAAGTGTCGGCAGCTCGCGCATTTGAAGCGGCACATGTTGAAGCACACCGACGAGAAGCCGTTCACGTGCGCGCTCTGTGATTATAAGGCGCGTTGCGTCGCGAACTTGAAACGTCACATGCTGCTGCACACCGGCGAGAAACCCTTCCGCTGCGCGATTTGCGATTACAAGTGCAGACTGGCCGGACGGTTGAGGGAGCACATGTTGTTGCACGATTCCGCCAATAAGAGGCCGTTGATTTGCAGAGTTTGCGATTACCAGTGCGAGAAGCGCGAAGATTTTAAACTGCATAGGTTAACCCATGCCAAGGACAAGCTGTTCATGTGCAGCATTTGCGGCTACAAGTGTCGATTTAAAAGCGACTTGACGCGGCACGCGTACAAACATACGGGCGAGAAGCCGTTCGGCTGTGATCTGTGCGATTACAAGTGCGTCAGACGCAATTATTTGACACTGCATAAGTTAAAGCATCACTAATCGTTGAAAACGTGAACTATTTACGCGTAGGCTGACGCGTAAATGTTTTTAATGAAAAATGTGCATGTACAGTCGTGGACAGTTAAAAGAGGACTGCCGCAAATTTACTGCTTATAACACTAACGGTTGACAAACACAGAATACTCAGATTTGGCGAAGCAAGGTTTCCCCTTCTGTTCTCTTTTAACTGTCCACGACTGTACCCTACATTTCTAAATAATAATAGTGGAGGAAAATGAGGAGATAATTTTATGTATGTAATAAGTTTGTACATTTTATAGTAGTGTACATAAAGCAGGCAAAAAGGAAAAAAGTCAATTTACTTAATACTTACGATTTAATTAATAATAACATAATCCAAAAGTGAAACCTAATGTTAACAAACTTTTGCCAAAAAATTTCCGGGCTTCCTTTCATTATCAAAGCTTTAAGCAAAAATTAAAAGGAAATATAATTTGATAATGAAAGAAAACTAAATGATTCTGAACTGAAATACTTAAGAATGCATTAAATTTAATACAGGGGGGGAGGGAGTAAGACAGATTCGCATGGGTGACATGTTTATCGCTGTTTAGTCTAACGTTTATCATTGTTTGGTCTAACGAATTGTCTTTTAGACTCCCCTGTCATCATCTGAAACATTTTGTGTTGTGTTGAAATATTTAAAATATTTAAAATTTAAAAATGAAATATTTAAAATATTTAAAATTTAAAAAAATGAAATATTTAAAATATTTAAAATTTAAAAAAATGAAATATTCAAAATATTTAAAATTAAAAAAGATGAAATATTTAAAAAATGTAATCCATCACATTTAGTGTGGGATAAGGCAGACTTGCATTGTTGGTACGAACTTATCATTGTTTAGTCTAACGAATTTCCTTTTAGGTCCTCCTCGCATCATCAGAAAAAGTCTACGTCGAATCGAAATAATTAATTAATCGGTGTTCATTTGTTTCGTGTGTTTCAGTTGCGAGATTCTTTTGTTTTGTGCTCCGCGTTTCGTTTCCTCTTTTGTTTCCTCAACGTATCATTGACTTTTTTACAGTTTTAATTTCCTTTACGATTTTTTTCGATTCGCCCGGAAAATTTTCGGTTTTCGTTCGGGGTGGGCGTTGACGATCCGCTTTCGTTTTTCATTTGTTCTGGTGTCTCAGTAGCGATATTCTTTTGTTTTCTGTTAGATTGTTTTTTTTATTAATTTTTCGTTTGGAGATTCATTTGGTTTTTGTTCATCTTGGTCGTCAGTCTTCGTTTGTTTTTTTTTTGTTCTTTATCTCTTCTTACAGAATTTCTTATAGGATTGATTTTGCGCATTTTATTGGCGCCCGTTTGCATTTCGTCGTTTTTCATTTGTTTTAAGTCTCACATTTGGTTGTTTCCGTTCTGTTTAGTTTTTTTTTTTTAAATCGTGTTATTTACACATCTCGAGTTTGCTTTACTTTAATTTTCTACGAATTGGTGTCGTCGATCTGCCTTTGTTTTCTTTTTTTTTTGTTCGCTCCTCGTATTTCGTCGCTCTCTTTCTTTTCTGACTTTTTCATTTGTTTTTTTTTTTTCTTAATTGTTCCGATTTTTGATGTCGATTTTTTGTTTCGTTTTTGATTGACTTTACGAAAAAATTTTGCGCCTTTTGACTATGTTTGGTCAAACAAGTTGGCGACGTCGCCTGCAACAAATCTGGCAACCCTGTCTACCAAGAGATGGAAAGATAAATTACGAAAAACTTGCGCTAAGTTGAACTCTATGAAAATACGTAACGGTATTAAAAAAAATTTTAAAAAATGTAATAAACAAATTTTACACCCGGGCGTGCGGACACTTTCTGCACGCTCGTCGGAGCCGGCCCTGCTTTAACGTTTTAGAAAACGCTCGTGCGAACGCCGCCGAATCCGTTATTTATTTATTTATTTTTTTTTGGTTAAAGACTATTTGCCCCCCCGGAGCATCATTCAACTAAATGTTTTTTAACATAGACTTCTCCTAGTGTTATTTCGACGAAAGCAGAAATACGCTCGTTTTATTTTCGTAATTTTCGTTGGGTTAAGCGAATTTAATTGCATTTCAGTTTCTTCCGGAAGACACCCAGTCAGTGTAGTTTTTTTTTCTTTCATTATTTGCTCAAAGCGAATTGCTACATTTCTCATCCGTTTCGTGGACGCTCCCTGACCTACAATTTCGGGAGAGTTCGCGTTTACGCTCAGATCGCTCGGAGCGTTTCTTTTATTCACTCTTACATATAGTGACACTCAGTCGCTCTCTCTCTCGCACACTTTTGATCAGACAATAATACGAGCGCAACTCTCATGCGTAGATGCGTCGGTCACTTTTCGTTGAATTGGCTGGTGATTTTCGTTCTCTCTCTCTCTCTCTCTCTCCCTTTATGTTCGTTTCTTTTCTCTCACTTCCCCGAATCGAATTAGCGACACTTCACTTTCTGGTTTAGTTAGATTTCGGGTTAACCGCACGTGTTTTGCGTGTACTGTTGTTGGGATTGTGGGAAGGTGAAATATAACTCACAGCCTTGGCCGATGTTGCGTGGTCAATCCTGTAATCTTTGGGCATACAAACGTCCGTGCGACTGAAATTGGAACAACGGTAAAAAAACGACAATCGACACAAGGCGCCAGCTCAAAGCAGCTCGGATTGGAGGGAGCTTTAGCCTAATTTCTCGAATCACGTTGGCAACACTGCATATTTTAAAATACCGTGTTTTATAACCACAATAAAAACAGTGATTATTAAGGAAGACATTATTTATTAACAATAAATGGCTGGTGGAACGTAGACGGCTTTTCTTTGCCCCTAACCCTTCCTGCCTTATTTTAACCCAGTCGGCTTAGATGTTTGAGCAAAATCTTTTGTTTCAGACGCCGACGAGGAATAAGAAAACTCGTACGTCGCACGCGCGATTCCAAATTTAAAGCTCAAGGTCGCCCGGGGAAGCGCAAAAGCGGCGGCAACATGTTCAGGTGCGTCGTCTGCAATTACGAGTTCCGACATTCCGGGCGTTTACAGCGACACATGGTGAAACACACGGGCGAGAAGCCGCCGCTTCAGTGCGACCTTTGCGATTACAAACCCAAACGGCTCGATCACTTGAAGCGACACAAGCTGATAAGCCACGGCGACGAGCGCGAGAAGCGGTTCGGCTGCGACCTCTGCGATTACAAGACTCACCGAGGCGAGCTTCTGAAACGGCACGAGCTGATACACACCCAGGAGAAGTCGATCGAGTGCGGGCTATGCGACTATAAGTGTCGGCGGCTGGCGCATTTGAAGCGGCACATGTTGAAGCACACCGACGAGAAGCCGTTCACGTGCGCGCTCTGTGATTATAAGTCGCGTTGCGTCGCGAACTTGAAACGTCACATGCTGCTGCACACCGGCGAGAAACCCTTTCGCTGCGCGATTTGCGATTACAAGTGCAGACTGGCCGGACGGTTGAGGGAGCACATGTTGTTGCACGATTCCGCCAATAAGAAGCCGTTGATGTGCAGAGTTTGCGATTACCAGTGCGAGAAGCGCGAAGATTTTAAACTGCACAAGTTAACCCACGCCAAGGACAAGCTGTTTATGTGCAGCATTTGCGGCTACAAATGTCGATTTAAAAGCCACTTGACGCGGCACGTGTATAAACATACGGGCGAGAAGCCGTTCGGCTGTGATCTATGCGATTACAAGTGCGTCAGACGCAGTTATTTGCAATTGCATAAGTTAAAGCATAACTAATCGTTGAAAACGTGAACTATTTACGCATTTGCTGACGCGTAAATGTTTTTAATGAAAAATGCGCATGTACAGTCGTGGACAGTTAAAAGAGGACTGCCGCAAATTTACTGCTTATAACACTAATGGTTGACAAACACGGAATACTCAGATTTGGCGAAACAAGGTTTCCCCTTCTGTTGTCTTTTAACTGTCCACGACTGTACCCTACATTTCTAACTAATAATAATAGAGGAAAAAGAAGAAATAATTTTATACATGTAATAAATTTGTACATTTTATAGTAGTGTTCATAAAGCAGACAAGAAGGCAAAAAATTAATTTACCTAATGCTTACGATTTGATTAATAATTACATAATCGAAAAGTCAAACAGAATGTTAATAAACGTTTCGCCTAAAATTTCTCGGCTTTCATTATCAAACCTTTACACAAAAATTAAAAGGAAAGGCAACTCGATAACAAAAGAAAACTCAATGATTCTGAACTGAAAAAACGAACATTTCGCAAGACATCACGAAAAACAACTGACGATCAAATTAATTTTTTTTTAATCATGTAATTCGTCATCTCGATCGAAGAAGAAACAAAAGAAATCTAAAAAATTCTGAACGGGAATGAAGGGAGAAGAAAGAAGAAAAAATGAAATCAAAAATTTTTGAACGGAAACGAAGAAATCACAAATTCTGAACCGAAAGGAAGAGAGAGGGAGAGCGAGAGAGAAAAAAAGAGAAAAACGATAACTTTAGAAGGAAATGAAAAAGGTAAAGAAAGAAAACAAATAACGATCGTAAATTTTACGAAAGAAGATTTCGTTTTCGCCGAATCCAAAAACTCGATCAAAATCAAAATAAGAAAGGAGCAAATTACTAAAAACAATTGACGATCGTGACGTCACCTAGACACCTAACTACAAAAGACAGAGAAAACAAATGAAATTAAAACAAATGAACGGAAACGAAGAAGAAAAAAGCGGAGGAAATTACTGAAAACAACTGACGATCGTAACACCCGCAAAAGAACAATTAACAACGCAAACATTTTTGATAACCAATTTCAAAAAAAAAAAAAAAACGATTTGTCACTAACTTGACAAAACGTAACCGGAACACAAACAAAACAAAAGAAAGCGATGACTTCAAAACGAAAAGAAGGATAACAAATGACGAGTTCATTATGTTCTTTTGTTTTGTTTCGGTCCTCTTTTTTTGTTTTGCCGTGTGCTTCGTATTTTGTTTGAATAAATCAAGCAAATGATTTTCTCTTCCTTAATATTACGTGAGCTTTGATACGGAAATGCACTGTTACGTTGTTCGGTTACGCAATTAAACAATTGATTATGATGAATAATGTTAATAGTGATAAAGTGAGGTTAAGAGAGATTCATTGTTTCAGATGTCAACGGATCCCTAACGCCACACCACCGAGGAAAACAACCGTCACATGCCGGATATGTGATTCTGAATTAAAAGGTCGCTCAAATTTGCGCAAACACATTTTAATACATACCGGTGAGAAGCCATTCGGCTGTGATCTTTGCGATTTTAAATGCCGACATCGCGGAAGCTTGAAAGTCCACAAGTTAAAGCACTCTGACGAGAAACCATACAATTGTAGTCTTTGCGATTATAAGTGCCGACACCTCGTAGGTTTGAAACGGCACAAGTTAACGCACACCAATGAGAAACCGTTCGGTTGTGATCTCTGCGATTATAAATGTCGAGAATCCGGAAATTTGAAACGTCACATGTTAAAGCACACCGATGAGAAGCCGTTCAGTTGTGATCTTTGTGATTATAAATGCCGACTTCCCGGAAATTTCAAATCCCACATGTCAAAGCACACAGGCGGAAAGGCGCTCAGTTGTGATCTCTGTGAATTTAAATGCCGGCATCTCGGAAGTTTGAAGTTGCACAAGTTAAAGCACACTAATGAGAAGCCGTACAGTTGTGATCTTTGCGATTATAAGTGCCGATATCTGGGAAGTTTGAAATCTCACAAGTCAAAGCACGCAGATGGAAAGGCGCTCAGTTGTGATCTTTCTGAATTCAAACGCCGACGCCGCGGAAGTTTGAAAGTCCACAGTGATGAGAAACCATTCAATTGCAGTCTTTGCGATTATAAATGCCGACAGATCGTAGGTTTGAAGCGGCACAAGTTGACGCACACTAACGAGAAGCCGTTCAGTTGTGATCTCTGCGATTATAAGTGCCGAGAATCCGGAAATTTGAAACGTCACAAGTTAAAGCACACTAATGAGAAGCCGTTCAATTGTGATCATTGTGATTATCAATGCCGACATCTCGGAAATTTGAAAGTCCACAAGTTAAAGCACGCTAATGAGAAACCGATCGGTTGTGATCTTTGCGGTTATAAATGTCCAGACTTAGAAAGTTTGAAATCCCACCAGTCAGAGCACGTTAATGAGATGTCGTTCAGTTGTGATCTTTGCGAATGTAAATGTCGAGACGTAGCAAGTTTGAAATCTCACAAATTATTGCACACTGATGAGAAACCGTTCAGTTGTGATCTGTGTGATTATAAGAGCCGACAGCTCGTTCATTTGAAACGGCACAAGTTAAGGCACACTAACGAGAAGCCGTTCTGTTGCGATCTCTGCGATTATAAGTGCCGAGATCTCGAAGGTTTGAAACGGCACAAGTTAAAACACACCAATGAGAAACCGTTCAGTTGTGATCTCTGCGGTTATAAATGCCGGCAGGTCGCAAGTTTGAAGCGGCACAAGTTGAAGCACACTAATGAGAAACCGTTCGGTTGTGACCTTTGCGATTTTAAATGCCGAGATCCCAGAAATTTGAAACGTCACAAGTTAACGCACACTAATGAGAAATCGACGACCCAGTAATTGTAGAAAACACAAATAAAAGCACACTGACTATTTCGACCGGCAATGGTTTAAAAAAATTCAATAATTTATAATCCAAAAATGTAGTGACGATTCGACTCGAAGTCCAGCAATCTTCCGTTATTAAATAAGAAGAAAAAAATTATAGATTCCAGACCCAGATATCAGACTCCGCTTATCATCAGAGACTATGACCTCCTCATCTCTTCGCATACCTGTGATGACGTCACATCAATTTCACGCAAGAAGAAAAAAAATCATCTCCAAGATTCCAGACATAGACTCCGCTCTGGATTTTTATACCATTTCGGGACCCCACTTTGAGACCCCTATGTTATTTCTTATGGGATTTTATTCCAGAACCGGCTTAGCATATCTCCTAAAACTGTTTGAAGGAGACGACTACGCCACTGAACCAATAGCTGATCGTATAGAGAGTGGGAGGGAGAAGTCGTAGCAGCCGCTTAAATTTTGCCTGCTGTGGTTTTGTTATTTGTTACTGTAATAGTAAAATAAATAAACGAAAATGTGTTCGGTTGACACTACACTTTCCACTTAACACATTTTAATAAAGCAAACTTGTACTTAAGTGAAATCCCCGAATTTTTACTCACAAATACGTCAAAATAAGTCCACAGATGGCAGGTTACTCTACACCCGTCCAAATTCACTCTACAACAGTTCTCAATGATGTTCTCTGTGAACAGACAAAGAATAACAATAACAAGAAGTAAAGAACGAATATAAAAAAGGAAGGGTCGCAAACTCTTGCACCTTAGTGACGCCGGCCCTAACGGATCAGCGTCGATTGCGTACAAGAATGGAATTTAGACCGGCTATTCAAGCCACGCCTTACGCTCAGCACCTTAGTGGACGGCGGCCCTAACGAATCAGCGTAGGTTACGTACAAAAATTTAATTTAGACCGACTATTCGAGCCAGTGTTGGGCATTAGTCGAATAAATTTTTAATCGTTACTAAAACTAAACGACTAAGGCCCGGTTTCACCATCACAGTTTAACTTTAAGCTCCGTTTTACTTCTGTGGAAACAATTATCTTTGCAATTGTTACTATGGGAATAAAGCGATGTTTAAAGTTAAACTGTGATGGTGAAACCGGGCCTTAATTAGTCAATCACGACTAATTTAGTCGTTAAACGTCAAGCATATTTTTTGTAATAGTGTTTGAATAAAAAGTTGATTATTAGTCGACTAAATTCAATCATGAATAATAACGAACGACTAAACTGACGACCGATAAATAATTTTCAAATGAAATTAAATGTCACTAAACTGACCACTGAATCACTACATTTTAACTTTTATGAACTATGTATTTGCAAAGAGAGTAACATTTTATAATCAACGTAGCTCGTTCCGAACCCTGTAAACACCTCGTGTTTTCTGTAGTTAAGAAGCCATTCATGTATTCTTCAAGCATTAATCGTCTGACGAAAATTGAAGGAAACGTCTGAAAATACGTTAAGCAGCCTTGCACCGAACAGATTAATTAGATTGGTCATGACTGGTGATTAATTTAGTCATTAGTTACCAGTCAAGATTAATAACTAATTTAGCCACTAGTCACGTATCTCACGTCTAATGACTAATTTAGTCATTAATCATTAATTCGGCTAAAAATGCCCATCTCTGATTCGAGCCACGCCTTACGCACAGCGCCTTAGTGGACGGCGGCCCTAAGGGATCAGCGTCGGTTGCGCACAAGAATGTAATTTAGACCGGCTATTCAAGCCAAACCTTACGCAGAGCGCCTTAACAACGAAGAATAGATCCGCTAGTGCTTGCTAAAACACTAGGAGAAAAACCGTTACGTTTTTCGGTTACACAATTAAACAGTATGAGCATAAGCAGCAATTCATTGCGATAAATAATAATACTAGTCATAAGAGATCTGAGAGAACAGAAAGCATGTCCCTTCTAATGATCACGCATTACACAAAACGATATTGATTCGTAAATTTGTTTCAGATGTCAACAGCGGATCCCTAAGGCTGCGCCAGCGAATAAAAGAACGGTCATATGCGGGATTTGTAATTGTGAATTTAAAAATCGCAGAAATCTGCGAAGTCATATCTTCATACACACCGGTGAGAAGCCAATCAGCTGTAGCCTTTGTGATTACAAATGCCGAAAGCGTGCAAGTTTGAAACTACATCAGTTCAAGCACACTGGCGAAATGCCGTTCAGTTGCGATCTCTGCGAATTTAAATGCCGAAAGCACGGAAGTTTGAAACTGCACAAGTTGAAGCACACCAACGAGAAACCGTTCAGTTGTGATCTTTGCGATTATAAATGTCGAGAAGTAAGAAATTTGAAATCTCACAAGCTAATGCACGCAGACGAGAAACCGTTGAGTTGTGATCTTTGCGATTATAAATGCCGACGACTCGAATATTTGAAACTCCACAAGTTAAAGCACACTGATGAGAAGCCGTTCAGTTGTGATCTTTGCGATTATAAAGGTCTAAACGCCGCGCATTTGAAAAAACACAAGTTAAAGCACTCTGACGAGAAACCATACAATTGTAGTCTTTGCGATTATAAATGTCGACAGCTCGTAAGTTTGAAACGGCACAGATTAACGCACACCAATGAGAAGCCGTTCAGTTGTGATCTTTGCGATTATAAATGTCGAGAATCCGGAAATTTGAAACGTCACATGTTAAAGCACACCGATGAGAAGCCGTTCAGTTGTGATCTTTGTGATTATAAATGCCGACTTCCCGGAACTTTCAAATTACACATGACAAAGCACACAGATGGAAAGGCGCTCAGTTGCGATTTTTGTGAATTTAAATGCCGACATCTCGAAAGTTTGAAGTTGCACAAGTTAAAGCACACTAATGAGAAGCCGTACAGTTGTGATCTTTGTGATTATACATGCCGACGACTCGGATATTTGAAACGCCACAAGTTAAAGCACGCGGATGGAAAGGCGCTCAGTTGTGATCTTTCTGAATTCAAACGCCGACAACTCGGAAGTTTGAAACGGCACAAGTTAACACACACCGACGAGAAACCGTTCTGTTGTGACCTTTGCGATTTTAAATGCCGAGATCGCAGAAATTTGAAACGTCACAAGTTAAGGCACACTAATGAGAAATCGACAACCCAATAATTGGATAAAATACAAATAAAAACACACTGACTTTCGAGCGGTAATGATTTAAAAAAATATAATAATTTATAAACCAAAAATGTAGTGACGCTTCGACTCCAAGTCCAGCAATCTTCCGCTGTTAAATAAGAAGAAAAAGAAATCATCTTCAAGATTCCAGATATAGACTCCGCTCTGAATTTTTATACCATTTCGGGACCCCATTTTGAGACCCCTATGTTATTTCTTATGGGATTTTATTCCAGAACCGGCTTGGCATATCTACTAATACTGTTTGAAGCAGACGACTACGCCACTGAACCAATAGCTGATCGTATGGAGAGTGGGAGGGAGAAGTCGTAGCAGTCGCTTAAATTTTGCCAACTTTGGTTTTGTTATTTGTTACTGTAATAGTAAAATAAATAAACGAAAATGTGTTCGATTGACACTACACTTTCCACTTAACACATTTTAATAAAGCAAACTTGTACTTACGTGAAATCCCCGAATTTTTACTCACAAATACGTCAAAATAAGTCCACAGATGGCACGTTACTCTACACCCGTCCAAATTCACTCTACAACAGTTCTCAATGATGTTCTCTGTGAACAGACAAAGAATAACAATAACAAGAAGTAAAGGAGTCGGCAGAACGAATATAAAAAAGGAAGGGTCGCAAACTCTTGCACCTTAGTGACGCCGGCCCTAACGGATCAGCGTCGATTGCGTACAAGAATGGAATTTAGACCGGCTATTCAAGCCACGCCTTACCCGCAGCACCTTAGTGGACGGCGGCCCTAACGAATCAGCGTAGGTTACGTACAAAAATTTAATTTAGACCGACTATTCGAGCCAGTGTTGGGCATTAGTCGAATAAATTTTTAATCGTTACTAAAACTAAACGACTAAGGCCACCACAGTTTAACTCTAAGCTCCGTTTTACTCTCATGGAAACAATTATCTTTGCAATTGTTACTATGGGAATAAAGCGATGTTTAAAGTTAAGTTTCACCATCACAGTTTAGATGGTGAAACCGGGCCTTAATTAGTCAATCACGACTAATTTAGTCGTTAAACGTCAAGCATATTTTTTGTAATAGTGTTTGAATAAAAAGTTGATTATTAGTCGACTAAATTCAATCATGAATAAAAACGAACGACTAAACTGACGACCGATAAATAATTTTCAAATTAAATTAAATGTCACTAAACTGACCACTGAATCACTACATTTTAACTTTTATGAACTATGTATTTGCAAAGAGAGTAACATTTTATAATCAACGTAGCTCGTTCCGAACCCTGTAAACACCTCGTGTTTTCTGTAGTTAAGAAACCATTCATGTATTCTTCAAGCATTAATCGTCTGACGAAAATTGAAGGAAACGTCTGGAAATACGTTAAGCAGCCTTGCACCGAACAGATTAATTAGATTGGTTATGACTGTTTGACTAATTTAATCATTAGTCACCAGTCAAGAATAATAACTAATTTAGTCATTAATCACGTATCTCACGACTAATGACTAATTTAGTCATTAATCAATAATTCGACAAAAAAATGCCCATCTCTGATTCGAGCCATGCCTTACGCACAGCGCCTTAGTGGATGGCGGCCCTAACGGATCAGCATCGGTTGCGCACAAGCATGTAATTTAGACCGACTACTCAAGCCACACCATACGCAGAGCGTCTAAATAACTATAATTCCGTGCGCTGGTAATTAGAATTGTGAATTTTATTTTTAACAATTTTATTAAAGTTTGTTATAATTTTTATCAATTATTTCAAACCAGCTCTGAGGTTTCTCGAAACCCCGAAATTACAAACCACCATAAATTACGTCAGACACTGACGTTGGAGCTCCGAGTCTCTTGGCATGCAGCATCAGAACACTCGAGTTCGAACCTCGGGACTAGGATTGCCGGGCTGTAGGCTCAAATATCTTACATTCACATAGGAACGCTAAAAAACTGATTTTTTTGATTCTTTTTTGCATCCAAATTTTTTTTATAATGTTTTGTAATTCAAATGCTAATGCTCGATCGAGTGTTCCGCAATACAATACAATACAAAACCTAATTTTCAAATGGTCTCACGCCTCGATCTAGCTTTGTGGTGCAATTCGCAGACACTTTTTTTGCGTACATCTTAGAATACACCGGCCTTAAGCCACCGTATGAATCTCGTTCTGCATTTCTTTTATTGCTTTGACCCTAAGCGTCAGTTGCGTCAATGAGGTTTGAACCGCGTTCAAAGTTTGTTTACGACTGCATTAGTTGCCATAATGTCCTTGAGATCCTGTGCGAATTTGTTTACTTTAAGCTTCGTTTTATTCCCAATTGTAAGGACAATTGTTTCCGTATAAATAAAGCGTAGTTTAAATTTAAACCCCGATTTAGAAACTGGCCCTAAGTAAACTATAACGCTCGGAGTGTCCATTTCTAGCGTTGATTGCATCATCTTTTGCAAGCGTCCGCAGGTGCATTTCATCGCTTGCGCGGGAATTTGATTGAATGTTTATTTTGAAACGTCTGCTAGGCGGTCATCAATTCCGGCGACGCGACGTCTCTGTGTTTTCTTTTTTTTTTTGTGTAGTAAGGCCCTGCGAACTACATTTTTTTATTCCCACGAACGGATTAAATTGCGTTCATGTCTGACATTACCTGCGATTGGTCGTCCTTACATCAGCTTGTATTCGGTTGACTATAGTTGGTGTTCTGATGTTTTCGATTCGTCCAAACCCTTCCTTTGTACGTTAGGGTTAAGGCTAGTTTTGGCTTTATTAATTTGCGACGCACCTGGAGCGAGTCTAGGGTTGCCAGGTCTAGGTAAGACAGGCCTGCAATTGCACACACACGCCCTCCGTCCAAGTTTAGGCTCAAATATTTTATACATTCTCATGAGAACTCTAAGATAGCTGATTTTTTTAATTCTTTTTTGCAACCAAGAATTCATTTTTATAATGTTATGTAATTCAAACGTTATTATATCGATCGAGCGATGGAGAATGGATTCGTTAGTGCTTGCTAAAACACTAGGAGAAAAACCGTTACGTTTTTCTTTTTTTGGGTAGTTCTTGCTCGTAAGAATTGCAGAGAATATGAAACAAATAAAAAACTTTTTAAAACGAGCTGAAAGAGTATTTTATTAACTTACTTGACGTTTCGCAAATTTAAATATTTGCTTTATCAAAAGTGAATAACGGAAAAAATAAACAATTTAGCCTACTAAATTTTTTAAATTACAGTGAAGAGATTCTTAGTGGTAAAAAAAAGTCTTAAAACGGGCCTGGCCGCATCAGTAATGATATTCTTGGTTTACAAGTTATATCTTTGCTGATAATTTTTCTTTTTACCACTAAGAATCTCTTCACTGTAATTTAAAAAATTTAGTAGGCTAAATTGTTTATTTTTTCCGTTATTCACTTCTTATAAAGCAAATATTTAAATTTGCGAAACGTCAAGTAAGTTAATAAATTACACTTTCAGCTCGTTTTTTATTTGTTTCATATTCTCTGTTACGTTTTTCGGTTACACAATTAAGCAGTATGAGCATAAGCAGCAATTCATTGCGACAAATAATAATACTAGTCATAAGAGATCTGAGAGAACAGAAAGCATGTCCCTTCTAATGATCACGCATTACACAAAACGATATTGATTCGTAAATTTGTTTCAGATGTCAACAGCGGATCCTTAAGGCTGCGCCAGCGAATAAAAGAACGGTCATATGCGGGATTTGTAATCGTGAATTTAAAAATCGCAAAAATCTGCGAAGTCATATTTTCATACACACCGGTGAGAAGCCAATCACCTGTAGCCTTTGTGATTACAAATGCCGACAGCGTGCACATTTGAAACTACATCAGTTCAAGCACACTGGCGAAATGCCGTTCAGTTGCGATCTCTGCGATTTTAAATGCCGAAGGCACGATAGTTTGAAACTGCACAAGTTGAAGCACGCCAACGAGAAACCGTTCAGTTGTGATCTTTGCGATTATAAATGTCGAGAGGTAAGAAATTTGAAATCTCACAAGTTAATGCACGCAGACGAGAAACCGTTGAGTTGTGATCTTTGCGATTATAAATGCCGACGACTCAACCATTTGAAACTCCACATGTTAAAGCACACTGGTGAGAAGCCGTTCAGTTGTGATCTTTGCGATTATAAAGGTCTAAACGCCGCGAATTTGAAAAAACACAAGTTAAAGCACTCTGACGAGAAACCATACAATTGTAGTCTTTGCGATTATAAATGTCGACAGCTCGTACGTTTGAAACGGCACAGGTTAACGCACACCAATGAGAAGCCGTTCAGTTGTGATCTTTGCGATTATAAATGTCGACAGCTCGAAAGTTTGAATCGGCACAGGTTAACGCACACCAATGAGAAGCCGTTCAGTTGTGATCTTTGCGATTATAAATGTCGAGAATCCGGAAATTTGAAACGTCACATGTTAAGGCACACCGATGAGAAGCCGTTCAGTTGTGATCTTTGTGATTATAAATGCCGACATCTCGAAAGTTTGAAGTTGCACAAGTTAATGCACACTAATGAGAAGCCGTACAGTTGTGATTTTTGTGAATTTAAATGCCGACATCTCGAAAGTTTGAAGTTGCACAAGTTAAAGCACACTAATGAGAAACCGTTCTGTTGTGACCTTTGCGATTTTAAATGCCGAGATCGCAGAAATTTGAAACGTCACAAGTTAAGGCACACCAATGAGATGCCGTTCAGTTGTGATCTTTGCGATTATAAATGCCGACATGTCGGAAATTTGAAACGTCACAAGTTAACGCACACTAATGAGAAATCGACAACCCAATAATTGGAGAAAACGCAAATAAAAACACACTGACTATTTCGAGCGGTAATGGTTTAAAAAAATTTAATAATTTATAATCCAAAAATGTAGTGACGATTCGATTCCAAATCCAGCAATCTTTTGCTGTTAAATAAGGAGAAAAAAAATCATCTCCAAGATTCGTGATGTGTTGCTCTTGTGAATAGGTTGCTTTTCATTGTCTCCTATAAAATTCAAAATCTCGAGGTTCTAAGTTCAAATTAATTTGTGAAAATGTCAATGTCTACTGCAAGAGTGTTGAGGAGTGACGTTGATCCTTCAGATGTTGCACAAAAAGTGGTAAGCTGATAAGCTTCTTTCTTCGGATGTATTTTTCGATAAAATCGGTCGTCAAGTGCGGGATCTACTTCATAGTGGATTAACAAAATTCACCAGTGTGTATGAAGAAAAGGTCAGCCAACTGGAAACAGAACTGGCTGAAACCAAAGCTCAACTCAACGCGGTGCTCGACGACCATGAGCAGTATTCGAGAAGTAACAATTTGCGCTTCTTTGGAATCCCCGAGATGCCAAAAGAGCCAACGGATGAAGTCATAATTAAACTATGCAGAGAAAAATTGAATGTTAGTCTAACTAAAGATTCAATAGATGTAAGTCACAGAATTCCGTCGAAGAATCGGCCAATTATTGTCAAATTTGTTAGCCGTAATGTTAAAAATCAAATTTTCCATAATAAGAGCAAATTGAAGGGCACGAAAGCTGTTGTAAGAGAAGACCTGACAAGTGTTAGGGCTGGTGTCCTAAAAGAAGCTGTAGAGAAATTTGGTTTTTAAAATTACAAGTGATCGAGAACTGGACCAATTACAATTAATATTAATAATAGCATTAATAGCAACAATGTCCGCAGTGAATTCACCTAAATCGTTTTCGCTGGAAAGCTATTGTTTGTTCTTGATTCTTTGCGGACATCGCACGCTCTTCACACCGTATTATTTTTGTTCTTTTCTTTTTTTTTTTTGGGTAATATAAATAATATTTATTTCATTTCTCATTGAAATATGCAATAATGCAAATATTTCGTGCTTTGCAAGTTTGTATTTGAAGGTACTCCTAGCATGTTGTCGAATCAGGTGAAGTTTGGTCATGCTAATGTCAGATCTTTAATCTTTAATAAAAAAAATCATTTGCTAGGAGGAAAATATGATGTTTTCGGGGTAGGAGGAGAAACTTGGTTATCTGAAATTCATCAAAATGAATTAATAAATATTGACGGTTACAATCTCATTCGTAAGGACATGAGACGGACGAGCAGGGGGTGTGTGCATTTATATTCATAATAAAATTAGATCTTCACTGGTCAATGTCGGGAACAATATAGAACAAATTTGGTTGGTGTTAAAATTCAAAGACGTGTGCCTTGGTGTCGGGATGGTGTATAGACCACCGCACTTAAATTATAAAATATTCTGTGACGAATTGGAAGAATCTTGTGCTTTAATTAGCAATATGTGTGATAATTATTTGTGTCTAGGAGATATTAATATTAATTTATTTCGCACCAATAATCCAGATACATTTTATATTAACTGTATGATTGAAACATTAAATCTGCACCAAATTATAAGTGAACCTACAAGTACTCATCAGAATGGAAATGCGCTTGCTTCTGGACCTTGTTCTAGTTTCTGACGTTAATTTGGTTACATCTTCGGGACTTGGTAATACGAAATTTTCAGATCATGATACGGTACCCAAGCAGCAATTTATGGTAAAACTCGGGCACAATTTTCTTGTGTGTGAATCGTGTCGACACTTTTTATAGCACTTCTGCCTCAGTGCAAATTGTGTCCGAAATATTTATGTTTGGGTTTACACATTTCCAACTTATTTTGTCAAAAAAATGTACGTGTCTAAATGGTCACATTTCAAACACATATGTTTAAAATGTCTCCAGTTTGTGTTCGCTTGGATTCTTTAAATATATCTGGGCACAGGTGGGTCGACACTAAATAGACTCAGTTTGTCTAATTTGTTTCTTGACACGATGTTTCTATTTTGTCACTGAAATAAGTTGAGTAGACACAATAATTTCTGTAAGGGTACATTTTAAACATAGAGTTTCTTTATTGTTTCTACGATGTATTTGTACGGTCACATACAGATCCGTACGGAAACATTTTAAGCACATAATTTCCATTTTGTTTCTAAAAATGTGTTCTGTAAATCTGGTCAAAGTGTTTGTGTACAGGGTGACTACGCGAGAATTCCTACCCCCTTTAACTCTTTTATTTTTGATTTTAGGAAAAAATGTTTAATACAAAACTTATGTGCCCACAGAAAAACAATTGATGGTCGGATAAACGAGATATAAACACATCTTAAGTCTTTTTTAATCGAACGCCCTATATATTATTACTTTTTTAGATTCTAAATTAAATTCTAATGAGACTACATGTATAATAAAACTAATAATGTAGAAGGTGTTTATAAAATAATTCCTGCTATTTTTTTTTCTTTTTTGATTTTAGAAAGAAAAATGATAAAAGAAGTTGTACAATTTATTTCAGTACTGCTACAGATATTCACAAAAAAAACAATTGAGAGTTGGATACTCTAAAAATAGACGAAGTTTTCGTTGTAAATAAAATAACATTAAATAAAACTTTACCATTTACATATTAAATCTATTTAGATGTTCTCTAAAACCTAACTTCTAAACTAGAAACAAAAAATATTACGGAAAATTTGAACTTTAAAAAAATTACTTAAAATTTAACATAAAACATAATCAAAGCATTCTCAATATTTTGTTATGCAAAGTGTAAATATTTTTAACATGTTTTGAATCACATCTCTTAGTATAAAAGGATCATTATTTCTATTTCTGAAATTCAAAAATAAGAAAAATGAAATAGGAATTATTTTATAAACACCTTCTACGTTATTAGTTTTATTATATATGTAGTCTCATTATAATTTAATTTAGAATCGAAGACAGTAATAATATACGGGCTGTTCAACCATGAATTGTTTTTCTGTGAAATACGAATGTGTTGTATTCGAATCTCGTCTATTTCAGCCACCGTAGGCGCATTTCAGATACACAAATTTTCTAAAATATATCCACTGCTAAATAAAGACGCATTTTGGACGCATACCAAACGCAGGTTTCTTACAGGTTACCAAATTCTATCTGTGTGGCCGTTTACTCACATTGCAGCGAATTTTTGGCTACATCGCGTCTACATTTGGATACATAAATCCAAATTGTTTCTTCCGTTTTCACGTGTGTCAGTGTAGACAATTTGTAGGCAAATTTTTTTCACATTGCGGAAACGTATTCCTTTTTGGACGCCATGTTTCAACAAGCACTTCGACACGAAAGCAAAAAAAGAATCTGGCTTTTCGATTATTATTTCAAACTTGGACTTTCGACACTATTTAGGACAACATTTTAATAAACATAATGCTCTGAATAATAAAATATCATCGATATTTGAATAATTTGGAAAATTTTAAAAAATATTTTTTTTATGGACAAAAATTAAAAACTCTAATTACTCAGTATTTGTAAGGCGCGTTTAATTTTTAGAAGTATCATGTCAACTATTATCTGTAAACCTGGGTTCGCAATAGTACCGACTCGAGTAATCCAGATCTGCTGAGGTAAAATCTTATTTGTTTCAGCCTAAGTAGGTGAATATGCTTAACATAAAACTTCTTCAATTTTGTCTTCATGATATGTCCAAAATGTATCGAAAATAAACATAATCTGTGTCTGTTTGGGTTTATTTTGCTACACTGCTGGATAGGAAATAATAATTCGGGTAAAATTTAGAACAATATGTGCCGACCTTTGACTATAACTAGATCAGAACAATGAAAACAGTTTGGAAACAATGTGATCACACACCAGACACATACAAGTTTACATTTGGACACATAATCGAAACATATTTTGATCAAGTTCGGCACAAGACAGATACATTGCGAATACATCAATGTTCTATTTTAGGTACATGATAGAAACATCGAGACACATTTCAGAAAACTTTTAGGTATACTTTAGACTCACGTTTGGACATATTTTAGATATTATTTTGACTGACTTTTTGGTTCCATTTGCTAGCTGTTAATACATCTAAAACTGAGCCAATTTACAAAATTATACGAGACTATCAATATTTTAAAACTGAACTATTTATTCAAGTTCTGAAACGTATACCTTGGCAGAATATATTCCATATAAATAATATAGATGAGATAGCAGATATATTTTCTCAATACCAATATTTTAAATCTTTTAGATCAACATGCACCGCTAAGAATGGTTAAAATTACAAAAAAGAAGTGTCCTCGGCTAACTGATTTGATTTAAAGTTGAGATTAAGAGATAAAGCTTATGCTAGGTTTAAAAGGTCCAATATATCTGCCCATTGGGAATACTATAAATCGATTCGGAATCTAACCAATTTATCCGTCAAGAACGAGATACTGCATTGTTCAAAATAAAAATCCAAAAATTTTATGGAATGAACCGCACGCTTTAGATGTTAAAGCTAGGAAATCTACTACATATCATTCCCGAAGACTTGCAGTTGCCTAATGATATTAATAATTTTTTTATTGATAGCATGCATTCCTGGCACTAATAACAGTACGCAATTGCTACAGTATTACAATAATAATAAATTACGCGGTAATTATTCTAGTTTTACATTTCACACTGTAAATATCGATGCAGTTACGAGATTTCTTGAAAATATAAAAACAAAAGCTGCTGGTCACGATGGAATTAATATTGAATTAGTTAAACTGTGTTGTCCCATTATCTTACCTTGTTTAACATATATTGTTAACTCGTTTTTAATAAAAAAATATTTTCCAGACTGTAGTAGTAGTACCAATACCTAAATCGCATAATATATCGGGATTTAAAGACCTTCGTCCAATAAGTACACTGCCCGTTTGTGCTAAAATTCTTGAAAAAGTTATGGACTTTCAGTTGGACGAACATAATATACTTCCAACTATGCAGTCAGGTTTCCGAAGTGGACATAGTTGCACGACAGCTTTACTAAATATTACAGATGATATTATAACTGCAAGAGATCAAAATAAAATTACAACATTAACTCTGATAGACTTCAGTAATGCTTTTGATACTATT
Source organism: Prosopocoilus inquinatus (assembly GCA_036172665.1). Classification (NCBI taxonomy): domain Eukaryota; kingdom Metazoa; phylum Arthropoda; class Insecta; order Coleoptera; family Lucanidae; genus Prosopocoilus; species Prosopocoilus inquinatus. The sequence goes on from CM069876.1 coordinate 49,809,640, forward strand.
AACTAGTGCTGACAACCAAATCGGTTTTTTGGATAACCGGTTAACCGGTTTTCAATTATCCGAGGTTTTAAACAAAACCGAAAACCGGTTATCCGGATGACCGGTTATCCGAATAATCGGTTATTCGAATATCCAATTATTTGGATAATCGGATATTCGGATTATACAAATAATTGGATATTCGAATAATATCGGTTTTTGGATAATCGGATACTCAAATGACCGGTTATTCGAATAATGAAAAATATTCAAATATCCCAACTACTTGAAATTCAAATAAATGTATATACAATAACGTATTTATTTCTTTCACCCATTTAAAGATAATCATAGGAATTTGAGGCAGCAAATTTAAAACTCAAATAAAATGGAAAATGAGTAAATGTTGGAAGTATTAAGAAAATGAAGGTAAATTTTATCTGTTATGTTCACTACGTAAAAAAAATGTAAGTGATCAAGTGGTACACTACTGTCGGAAACTTTTAAGACGCAAAGCAGTAAATCTGTTGGAATTTGAGCCTTATTGAAATAGCCCGTCTGAATTTAGAACCTTCTGCATTCGAGCCTCCCCGTATCTCTCCCTCTCTTGACCAGGGGATGAGCAGGGTCATAAAATTCATTATTAATAAAATTAATTCAGGTATATAGTTATATTTTGTGAAGTCATGTTTAGTTTGTTGTTTTTAGTTTAATGTTAATAAAAATAATACCTATCCTATTTATTTTTATAAATCGAATGAGTAACAAAGTATTTTTAATGACACATTAATTGGACTTATGGCCGTTTTCATAATCTAAACTTTAAGGAAGCGATAAGTCAATTTAAGAATGGGGAAACAAATGTATTCTTTTAGGTTAAAATAACTTTAAAATTAAAGTCCTATTATGAAATCGGACCATACTGTTATATTAATTAATTCATGAAAATGTATGATAAAGAATATTCTTAAAAGTGATGCAAATTTCTGTTCATGAAACCGGGAATTTAAATTCAAGTTGAGGAATTTAAGCATCTAATAAGAAAATGAAAAATAATACTTAAGTAGGATATTGTCCCTAATATTTAATCCTGTTTAATTATCTTGCGCAGGATTTATTTGTAAAATGTTGGTATTTTGGAAAATTTTCGGTAATACCGTATTATCCCAATTTACTGTGTACGTACACAGAGAAAAATTATTAGTAAAAAGTAACACCAATTGTAGTTAGAATGAAGACAAAAACAAATTGTAGCAAATATTCGCACGTTTGTCGGACTATTTACTACAATTGTGCTAATATTGACTACAATTGTGTTAATATTAGCTACAATTTGTTTCTGTCTTTATTCTGACTACAATTTGTATTACTTTTTACTATTGATTTTTTCCTGTGTATAAGAAGCTGCGAACTAATTATCTTTTAGTATTGAATAATTTCTTGTGTCGGAAAGTTTCGTTTATTTTCGTTGTGAAATGGAACAGAGAACACATACTACCGAAAGAGATAATCATTCCATTGTATGTATATTGTCATAGGACCAACGATACCTTGCCGCCGGCCGTACCATAAAAGTAGGTCAGCCGGCTAAACGTTGTTAAGGTTCATAATTGCAAAGCACAAATATTCGTACGGCCAGGGGTATTTCATTTCGTCTTAAAACTTTTCGACACCACCGTACTTCTAATCCACATATTAGAAGTCGAAGAAGAAGAATTAAAGTAATTTTAGTTTTTGTTTTCGGCCGTACCCAACCGTCTTTCGGAGAATTCAATAAAAGTTTATTATGGTACATATGTTCGGCACTGTAATGAATTTTTACAGCACAAAATATTTGCATTACTTTTACAATTTGTTGAATATTGTTCATTACAAAGAACAAGAATAATTGACGTTTATCTATTTATCCAAAAAAAAAAAAACGAAAACTATTATTAGTGAGTTTGTGTCACGTTTTAGATGTGTGAGTCCTTATAAATGAGAAATGTACTTAATACTTTAAAATGGACAAGAGAAGTACAAAATTGAAATGTTTGAAAACATTTTCATCTGATTAAAAACCAGGAACTTTAGAGTTAAAATTCAGTCGAGTCTGTTTTTTATGAATCATTTTTTGTTAATACGTAATTAACCGATTTTCGGATAATCCAAGAGCTGCTTTTTTGATTACAGATTTCGCGAATATCCAAATAGTCGGCTTTCAAGCAGACAGTTTTTCAAATATCCGAATAAACCGTTTTTGGATATTCGAATTGTCAGTTTTTCGAATATCCATAATCGGTTTTTGGATACTTGAATGTCCGAATAATCGGATTTTGGATATTCGAATAGTCGGTTTTAACCATTATTTGGATAACCGGTTTTATCCAAAACCGGTTTTTAAAGAAACCGATTATTCGGTTTCAATTTTTTCCGGTTTTTGCCAGCACTACTATTAATCATCAAACTTTATTAGCTATACTTCGCTATGTTGAATTGTCTGATAGTGTCTTGCATCTTTTAGAAAGTTCTATCACCAATCGTTTGCAATGTGTCAGGATTTCAAATTCTATTTCTGATTGGAGGTTTATTAGCCCCCACAGGGCTCTATTTTAGGTCCTCTTTTATTCTCAATTTACACCATTGAATTGCCTAAATGTATTAAGATCTCAAAACTACATATGTATGCGGACGACACACAAATTTATCATTCGTTTCCTTTTGAAAATTATAAAACTGCGCTGGACGAAATTAATGACGACTTAACGCATTTATTTGTCAGATTACGCTGCACAACACTTTTTGCTGATAAATTCTAAAAAATCAGTAATTTTATTGAACAGATAAAATAGCGACACCTTACTATCGCTTTTTGACCTGACATTGCAGTAGGATAGACAAATTGAAGCGGGATTTGCTGAGGAAGCCCCAAGCAGGGCTGAAACAGCTGTCCAGAGGCTGCTCGAGGTTTTCACTGCAATCAAAAACAATTTGCACAAAATTTTTCTAAGTAATTTTATTATTCGGGAGCAAAACAAAAGTCGATATACATAGTTAAAAACGCTGTAGATTTGCGTGTATCTGGAAAAGCAATTCCGGTTAAAGATCACGCACGAAATCTTGGCCTAACTATGGACAATACATTTCGTTACAATGCTCATATTTTAAATAACATACAAAAAGCTTTTGCTACTTTAAAGTTAATCTATCCTCGCAGACACTATTTATCTGTTCAATGCAAAGCTTTACTTTGTGACGCGTTATTTTTATCTTATTTTTCATTTTGTGCTCCTGTATACGGTCCATGCCTATCTGTTGATACATCTAATCGCATTCAAAGGGTTCAAAAAGCATGTCTGCGATCAATTTTTGGTATTCGGAAATTTGATAGAGTATCTCACAAATTGAATTGGCTCAGTATGAGTAATCGTAGGCTTTTACAAACAACCACGCTTTACCATTCTATTTTATTGAAAAAAACAGCCTGCTTATATATATAACCGTATAACTTTCAGAACTGAAATGTACATAATTTGAACTTAAGATTTAAGAAAAATTTTGTGCAAATCGTTTTTGATTGCAGTGAGAACCTCGAGTAGCCTCTGGGCAGCTGTTTCAGCCCTGCTTGGGGCTTCTTCAGCAGAAACGTAGCTCGACATTCCCACTGCAGACCAAAAACGACTTGCCCAATTTAAAACGATTTGCACAAAATTTTTCTAAAATCTTTCATTATGCTTTGACAGCAAGCATGGCCGCCTTGCATGGGGGACTCATTAGGAGCAAATCCCGCTTCAATTTGTCTATCCTACTGCAATGTTAGGTCAAAAAGCGATAGTAAGATGTCGCTATTTTACATGTTAAGATTTAAGGGTATGATTACTCCACCTGCTCACAAAACTGCAATCTACGAAAGAAGTTTCTCCTACCATATAGCGAAAATATATAATTCTCTACCACTGTATGTTCGCAACAGTTCTCTGAGTGCCTTTAAGTATAAATTTCGAAGATGTATTCTTGTATCATCACAAACTTAAATTTTGATGCATATATTATTATTATTATTATTTTCTTCTTTTTGTTTAATTTTGTTACCTGCAACATTTCACGATTTAGTTTAGGGATTATTTTAATTTAATTTTGTTTTGTAATATTTAGGTTATAGTGGAAGAACAATTTAGTAGTAGTTAACTACTACTAATTGAACTATCGCCTAAAGATTTTCGGCCATTTATATAGCAGAGAATTACTGTTTTTTTGTAATATTGGTGGAGCTGGAATAAAGGCATTTATTATTATTATTATTATTATTATTATTCCAGACACAGACTCCGCTGTGGATTTTTATACCATTTTGGGACCCCATTTTGAGACCCCTATGTTATTTCTTATGAGATTTTATTCCAGAACCGGCATAGCATATCTGCTAATAATGTTTGAAGCAGACGACTACGCCACTGAACCGTAGCTGATCGTATTGAGAGTGGGAGGGAGAAGTCGTAGCAGTCGCTTAAGTTTTGCCTACTGTGTTTTTATTATTTGTTACTGTAATGGTAAAATAAATAAACGAAAATGTGTTCGATTGACACTACACTTTCCACTTAACACATTCTAATAAAGCAAGCTTGTACTTAAGTGAAATCCCCCGAATTTTTACTCGCAACCACCCACGTAAGTCAAAATCAGGGCCCCCGTAACCATATATGCAAAGCGTGTAGTGCACGCGGGCGCCATCTTCAAAGGGCGGCAATTAGCGTATTGGTCACTAGACAAGTCTGTCATTTTTTTCGCAAAAAAAAAAAATTAATGGGTATCTGGTAAAAATTATTTGAAAAAACTATCCACAAGTCTGAACTGTTTTGATGAAACCTTAAACCTCACGGCGAAACGTCGACTAAGATAGAACAGTTAACTGCAGCAATGAAAAGTAGAAAAATTTTTTCATAAAAAGTTTAATGTACTTAGTAAAAAAAACTATATATAAGCTGTTAAAAAAAATTACATTTTACTTTTTAAATTTTTTAGAAATTTAAGTTTATTGCGATTTTGTTTCTTTTTTTCTAATATTATTAACAAGCGGGCTTCACCTACTTGCATTCTGGAGGGGTCTGAATAGAGGCCCCCTTAGTCAGATGAGAAGAAGGCGCTTCGTTTCTGAGGACTCGCAGAAGTTAGGAACTTGAAAGAAGCTAAGGAAAATGATTACAAAATAAAGGAAAATGTTTTCAGAATGAAGGAAAATGTTTTCAAAATGAAGGAAAATATTTTAAAAATAAATGAAAATGTTCCACGAAAATTCCCTAATGTTTAATTTTTTTTAACTTTTCTGCTTTTTCCATTTTTTGTTTCTTTTAATTTTTTTTTAATTAATGGGAGAGTTCTGGTGAAGCCGTCAGCCTCACGGCAAAACAACGACGAAAATAGAACAGTCAACTGCGGCAATTAAAAGTAGAAAAGTTTTGTGTGCCAAATTTTTTATTAAAAAAAAAACAATTTACTTAATAATTTTGTTAGGTAAAAAAATAAATTATGTAGGCTGTTACGGTTTCCTCCTTGGTCAGATGAGAAGATTGGGTTACTCGTTTTGGGGGAGGGCTTCCAGCAGCTAGGAACTTGAAAAAAGTGAAGGAAAATGTTTAACAAAAATTCTCTGTTTAAAATTTTCTGAATTTTTCCTGTTTTTCCATTTCTTTGTTTCTTTTAATTTCTTTGAATAATTTTGATAATTTTAATCTGTCAGAGGGCGCCAAAATATGGAGTCACACGCGATCGGATTTTGACCTAGCGGATGCCCTGGTCAAAATAAGTCCAAACATGGCAGGTTACTCTACACCCGTCCAAATTCACTCTACAACGGTTCTCAATGATGTTCTCTGTGAAAAGACGAAGAATAACAATAACAAGAAGTAAAGAAGCCGGCAGAACGAATATAAAAAAGAATGGGTCGTAAATTCTTGCTCCTTAGTAACGGCGGCCCTAACGGATCAACGTCGGTTGCGTACAAGAATGGAATTTAGACCGTCTATTCAAGCCACGCCTTACGCGCAACGCCTTAGTGGACGGCAGCCCTAACGGATCAGCGTCGGTTGCATACAAGAATGTAATTCGAGCCACGCCTTACGCAGAGCGCCTAAACAACGAAGAATGGTTCCATTAGTGCTTGTTACTGTTACGTTTTTCGGTTACACAATTAAACAATATGAGCATAAGCAGCATATTACGATAAATAATAATACTAGCCATAAGAGATCTGAGAGAACAGAAAGCATGTCCCTCCTAATGATACGAGTAGACGTATCACGCTTTACACAAAACGATATTGATTCGTAAATTTGTTTCAGATGTCAACAACGAATCCCGAAGGCTACGCCAGCGAATAAAGGAACTGTCATATGCCGGATTTGCGATTGTGAATTTAAAAATCGCAGAAATTTGCGCGGTCATATTTTCATACACACCGGTGAGAAGCCGTTCAGCTGTAGCCTTTGTGATTACAAATGCCGACAGCGTGCAAGTTTGAAACAACATCAGTTGAAGCACACTGGCGAAATGCCGTTCAGTTGCGATCTCTGCGATTTTAAATGCCGACTGCACGGAAGTTTGAAACTGCACAAGTTGAAGCACACCAACGAGAAACCGTTCAGTTGTGATCTTTGCGATTATAAATGTCGAGAGGTAAGAAGTTTGAAATCGCACAAGCTAATGCACGCAGACAAGAAACCGCTGAGTTGTGATCTTTGCGATTATGAATGCCGACGACTTGGACATTTGAAACGCCACAAGTTAAAGCACACTGATGAGAAGCCGTTCAGTTGTGATCTTTGCGATTATAAAGGTCTAAACGCCGCGTATTTGAAACATCACAAGTTAAAGCACAGTACCGAGAAACCGTTCAGTTGTGATATTTGCGATTATAAATGCCGACAACTCAGACATCTGAAAAAGCACAAGTTAAAGCATACTGCTGAGAAGCCGCTCAGTTGTGATCTTTGCGATTATAAATGCCGACATCTCGGAAATTTGAAAGAGCACAAGTTAAAGCACACTAATGAGAAACCGTTCAGTTGTGATGTTTGCGATTATAAATGTCTAAACGTCAATCGCTTGAAGTCTCACAAGGTGACGCACACGGACGAGAAACCGTTCGGTTGTGATCTTTGCAGTTATAAATGCCGACTACTCAAAACTTTGAAACAACATAAGTTAAAGCACATTGATGAGAAGCCGTTCAGTTGTGATCTTTGCGATTACAAGTGCCGACACTTCGGAAATTTGAAACTGCACAAGTTAAAGCACACTAATGAGATGCCATTCAGTTGTGATGTTTGCGATTATAAATGTCGAGACGCAGGAAGTTTGAAATCTCACAAGTTAATTCACACAGACGAGAAACCGTTGAGTTGTGATCTCTGCGATTATAGATGCCGACAAGTCGGATGTTTGAAAGTCCACAAGTTGATTCACGCTAAGGAAATGCAACTCAGCTGTGATCTTTGCGAGTATAAATGCCGACAACTTAGATGTTTAAAACGTCACAAGTTAAAGCACACTAACGAGAAGCCGTTGAGTTGTGATCTTTGTGATTATAAATGCGTATACCTCCGAGGTTTAAAACAGCACAAGTTAATTCACACTAATGAGATGCTGTTCAGTTGTGATCTTTGCGATTATAAATGCCGACAGCGCAAAACTTTGAAACAGCACAAGTTCAAGCACACCAATGAAAAACCGTTCAGTTGTGATCTTTGCGATTATAAATGTGTAAACGCCGCATATTTGAAAGAGCACAAGTTAAAGCACAGTAACAAGAAGCCGTTCGGCTGTGATCTTTGCAGTTATAAATGCCGACTACTCAAAACTTTGAAACAACATAAGTTGAAGCACGCCGATGAGAAGTCAACAACCCAGTAATTGGAAGAAGCGCAAATGAAGAAACTGTTAGTAACAACGTATTAACTGAACAAATTAAAGTGATTATGACAAGTTACGAATCTAAAATAAATAATTTACAAACCGAAATGAAAAATGATATTTTTTGCAACATCCGATATAATTGGATAACAAACGAAAAAGGAAGAGCGTTTAATTAGATCGGGAGCATCCAAGAAGTCCTTTGGCTCTTTCGGGTCCTTCGAATGAGGCGTCCCGACCTAATTACGCGCTACATTCCTTGTTGAAGTTTAATTTTTTTTAATTTACACTTTAATTTTTTTTTTTTTTTCAATCAGTCAATTTCCAGTTTTTTGTATAAATTCAATTTAAATTCTCTGTTTCAAGAAGTCGATCTTTCAGGTCTTTCGAATGAAGCCTCTTGACCTATCTGCGCCCTACGTTCCTCGCCTGTTTTTTTTTGTTTTCTCTAAGTTTAACTTAATTTTTTTTTTCAACCAGTAAGTTTCCCCAGTATGTAAATAATTTCACGAATGAAGGTACAACTCATCGCGGTGCTTGCTTTTTTTGGTAATTGTGATTTGTTTTTTTAATTAATTTAATTTAAATTCTGTGATTCAAGGAAGCTTCCAGTCGGCGTTAGTGAGTTCAAACGAAAATTTGTTTTTGCGCGTGAAGAAACAGCTGTTTCTAATGAAGGTTTCTTTTTTGTTTTGTACTGAATATCTGCTTTTCTCTCCAAGCCATTTTTTTCCTTCCATTTATTACTGTAATTTCTTCGGTATTTATTCTGTTTGGTAATGTGGCGTATTCTTTAACTTTTTAACGGGCTGTTAGAATTTAGAGGTCCTTTAAAATTTTAAAAATACAGTTGATACCGCAGCAACAAAATTTAACACCCTTTTAAATTTACTGATTTTCATACAGAATAGGCCCCAATGTATTGTTATACTTTGAAATTTAGGCATATTTATTTGAAATATTCTCGTAAGTAAAATTTTCAGTTTGAAGTCCAAGGATATTAAAATTCTCTGTTTGAGTTTGTATTTGTATACCCTACATTCTTATTAGGGTATTAATTTTCTTTATCTAAAAAATTAGAAGTACTGTTGTTACGAAACGTTGGGCGCCAAATTGTTACGTCGGGTGTCAAAGATTGTCACACGTTGGGATTCAACTTGTTGCATCAAATAAATAAACAACCGTAACATGTGTACATAGAGCCAGACAGATTTGTTGTCGTCACCAAGGTACACAGTGCGATACCAACGGCAGCTTTTCACAGTCGGAGAGGGCGTGGAGTAAAAGAGGAAATCCACAAAAAAGTTTAATCGCTGTTCTTTTTTTTGTTCACATTTCAGATTGCTAATGTTACACAATGCCTTGTTGTTTATTACGCAGTATTAGCAAAATAACGTTTATGAAAACGATTTTCAATTCTAATGTATGTACCTAATATTTGTATGTATAATCTTATTACTTTATTCAAATTAATGGTCACTTCAGTTTAATTATTGCTGATTTTGTTGCGTACTGCATACCTGCGTATCGACTTCATGGTTTTTGGAACTTCATGCACAAGCGCTTCGCTTTGCCCACCTAAACGCTCGCTCGCTCATTTCTAACTTCATAGATTAAAAAAAAAAAATTCTATTAAATTCTGATATACTTTACTTTAATCTTAGTGTTGCATTTAATTTTGATTTTAATTATTGTAAAAACTGTAATTGATACTTACTTTTACTTTTCCTTAGTTGCACTTATTAATTGGCTAAAGTCTGATGATTATTTTTGTAATCGTTGACTAAATAAATATTTCACTGTTCACTATGTGTTTTAGCGATTACAGAAACATGGCTCACTCCAGATACTCCCGATGAAGCTGTTCATATTAACGGTTTTTCGTTCGTACGTTCTGATAGGCTTACTCGCTTACCGGTACATATGTAAAATGTAATTTAAAATATTCCTTCCATTCAGATCCGTTTTCCAAAGCCAAAACTAAATGTTATTGTATCACATCAAACTTAACTGTCAATAAAGAATTTATTATTATTATTATTATTAACGTGTGATCTTTGGGTATCTCAATTCCAGACGTTTGTTTTAATATTTCCCAACGTTAAAGACAAATGAATTCCGTTTTAAAATCGCTTGTTTAAATAATAAGTTTAAATGATGAAGGCAAAAATTTCTATTTTTTTAAGATAATAACAATGTGTGACCGCTTGCGCCAAGCCACCCGATTGTTATCACGGTTAAATTTTTTGATGCAACTTTGTTTTATCCAGTCTGGATACTGATGAAGATAACGCTGTTGACATAATCCTGATCTAAATTCCAGACGTTTGTCTTAATATTTTCCAACGTTAAAAACAAATGAATTCCGATTTAAAATCGCTCGTTTAAATAATTCGTTTAAATGGTGAAGGCAAAAATTACTATTTTTTTTTAAATAATAACAATGTGTGACCGCTTGCGCCAAGCCACCCGATTGTTATCATTTTTTAAGTTTTTCGACGTGTTTTTGTTTTTTCTGTCAGTCTGGATGTTGATGAAGATGACGTTGTTGATGTAATCCTGATCCAAATTCCAGATGATTGTCTTAATATTTCCTAACGTTAAAAACAAATGAATTCAACCCAAGCATTGTTTAAAGAATTCCTAACCTAACTCAAACGTTTGTTTCAGACTTAACTAAATTTAAACAATAATTCTAAATTAAATATTACGCCTGTTTTACTATAAATGGATCAAAATCAAATTTCTAAACATAATGGTAAACTGACTTTTCGCCGCCGTAGGTGACTTTGTTGCACGTAAACGTCGAGCCGTCGAAAGGTTGCCTGGGCACCTCGTGCATCGGTAAGTTCATTTTGGTTCTCGGCCTTCTTTTGTTCCTTTAAAGCACGTTGTAACCGTCTGTCTTTTCAGGGACCAATTGTTTTTCACTTCCGGAACCAAATTTCCCGCACTTACACAAAACCAGCATCTAAGGCCAGATTTTTTCACAACTTATCTGCCAGAAAGCCATTGTACCGATAGGTACGTGGCAGATAAATTTATGAAGGGGATAAAAAAATCTGGCGTAAGTGTCCTTCGAGAGTTTCTTCAGATAACCGAAGTTCAGGAAATGCAGTTCACTAAACCTCTGTTTGATTTGAACAGTCCTGGATATTAAAAATCGAACGTTCATTAAATAAATTATATTTAATTAATAATTATGACGTTGTTCTTCTCTTTAACTAAAAAACTCAGATTTCATTCCGGGTTTTCTGTTGAACTAACTATGACAGCAATGTGTGTAATAAAGTGCGAATGAACTGTCAAGTTGGCAATAACGTATGAAAATTCTGAGAGAGATTCTTTGTTTCAGATGTCAATGGATGCCTACAGCTGCACCAGCGAGTAAAAAAACCGTCGTATGCCGGATATGTGATTTTGAATTAAAAAATCGCAGAAGTTTGCGCAGGCATATTTTAACACATACTGGCGAGAAGCTGTTAGACTGTAGTCTTTGCGATTATAAATGCAGACAGCTCGTGAGTTTGAAATACCACATGTTAACGCACACTGACGAGAGACCGTTCAGTTGTGATCGCTGCGAGTATAAATGCCGACTACACGGACATTTGAAACAGCACATGTTAACGCACACTAATGAGAAGCCGTTCAGTTGTGACCGTTGCGAGTATAAATGCCGACAACTCGGACATCTGAAACAGCACAAGTTGACGCACTGTGATAAGAAGTCGTTCAGTTGTGATATTTGTGATTTCAAATGCCAACATCTCGGAAGTTTGAAACGGCACAAGTTAACGCACACTAATGAGAGGCCGTTCAGTTGTGATCTTTGCGATTATAAGTACCGACTACTCGGACATTTGAAACGGCACAAGTTAAAGCACGGTAATGAAAATGAAAAACCGTTCAGTTGTGATAGTTGCGATCTTAAATGCCGAGATCTGAGAAGCTTGAAATTTCACAAGTTGACTCACACTAATGAGAAGCTGTTCAGTTGTGATCTTTGCGATTACAAATGCCGAGAACCCGGAAAATTGAAGCGGCACAAGTTAAAGCACACCGATGAGAAACCGTTCAGTTGCGATCTTTGCGATCATAGATGCCGACAGGTCGGAGATTTGAAACGGCACAGGTTAAAGCACACCAATGAGAAGTCGTCAAACCAGTAATTGGAGAAAGCACATTTAAAGAGACACTGACCATAAAATGTTAACAACCTGTAATCTTTGGGCTTACAAATACCGAACTGTTTCGTTTTTGAAAAGCCACGTGCCAATAAAATATAACACAGCTCAACTGAAATCTGGAGTTTGAATTTTATAATTGTTTTAAGGAAAGTGTCACATACCATTAACAAATCTGTAAATAGCCCCCCACCCACCCACCCTCCGCATCGCAATCGTGATTCCGTTTTAAAATCGCTCGTTTAAATAATTCGTTTAAATGGTGAAGGTAAAAATTTCTATTTTTTCTTTATAATAATAACAATGTGTGACAGCTTGCGCCAAGCCACCCGATTGTTATCATAGTTGAAGTTTTTCGACGTGACTTAGTTTTATCCAGTCTGGATGCTGATGAAGCCGACGCTGTTGACGTAATCCTGATCTAAATTCCAGACGTTTGTCTTAATATTTTCCAACGTTAAAAACAAATGAATTCCGATTTTAAATCGCTCGTTTAAATAATTCGTTTAAATGGTGAAGGTAAAAATTTCTATTTTTTCTTTATAATAATAACAATGTGTGACAGCTTGCGCCAAGCCACCCGATTGTTATCATAGTTGAAGTTTTTCGACGTGACTTAGTTTTATCCAGTCTGGATGCTGATGAAGCCGACGCTGTTGACGTAATCCTGATCTAAATTCCAGACGTTTGTCTTAATATTTTCCAACGTTAAAAACAAATGAATTCCGATTTTAAATCGCTCGTTTAAATAATTCGTTTAAATGGTGAAGGCAAAAATTACTATTTTTTTTTAAATAATAACAATGTGTGACCGCTTGCGCCAAGCCACCCGATTGTTATCATTTTTTAAGTTTTTCGACGTGTTTTTGTTTTTTCTGTCAGTCTGGATGTTGATGAAGATGACGTTGTTGATGTAATCCTGATCCAAATTCCAGATGATTGTCTTAATATTTCCTAACGTTAAAAACAAATGAATTCAACCCAAGCATTGTTTAAAGAATTCCTAAACTAACTCAAACGTTTGTTTCAGACTTAACTAAATTTAAACAATAATTTTAAATTAAATATTACGCCTGCTTTACTATAAATGGATCAAAATCAAGTATCTAAACATAATCGTAAACTGACTTTTCACCGCCGTAGGTGACTTTGTTGCACGTAAACGTCGAGCCGTCGAAAGGTTGCCTGTGCAGCTCACACACCGGTAAGTTGATTTTGGTTCTCGGCCTTCTTTTGTTTGTTTAAAGCACGTTCTAACCGTCTGTCTTTTCAGGGACCAATTGTTTTTCACTTCCGGAACCAAATTTCCCGCACTTACACAAAACCAGCATCTAAGGCCAGATTTTTTTCACAACTTATCTGCCAGAAAAACATTGTACCGATAGGTACGTGTCAGATAAATTTATCAAGGGGGTAAAAAAATCTGGAGTAAGTGTCCTTCGAGAGTTTCTTCAGACAACCGAAGTTCAGGAAATGCAGTTCACTAAACCTCTGTTTGATTTGAACAGTCCTGGATATTAAAAATCGAACGTTCATTAAATAAATTATGTTTAATTAATAATTATGGCGTTGTTCTTCTCTTTAACTAAAAATCTCAGATTTCATTCCGTGTTTTCTGTTAAACTAAATATCACAGCAATTTGTGTAATAAAGTGCGAATGAACTGTCAAGTTGGCAATAATGTATGAAAATTCTGAGAGAGATTCTTTGTTTCAGATGTCAATGGATGCCTACAGCTGCACCAGCGAGTAAAAAAACCGTCGTATGCCGGATATGTGATTTTGAATTAAAAAATCGCAGAAGTTTGCGCAGGCATATTTTAACACATACTGGCGAGAAGCTGTTAGACTGTAGTCTTTGCGATTATAAATGCAGACAGCTCGTGAGTTTGAAATACCACATATTAACGCACACTGACGAGAGACCGTTCAGTTGTGATCGCTGCGAGTATAAATGCCGACTACACGGACATTTGAAACAGCACATGTTAACGCACACTAATGAGAAGCCGTTCAGTTGTGACCGTTGCGAGTATAAATGCCGACAACTCGGACATCTGAAACAGCACAAGTTGACGCACTGTGATAAGAAGTCGTTCAGTTGTGATACTTGTGATTTCAAATGCCAACATCTCGGAAGTTTGAAACGGCACAAGTTAACGCACACTAATGAGAGGCCGTTCAGTTGTGATCTTTGCGATTATAAGTACCGACTACTCGGACATTTGAAACGGCACAAGTTAAAGCACGGTAATGAAAATGAAAAACCGTTCAGTTGTGATAGTTGCGATCTTAAATGCCGAGATCTGAGAAGCTTGAAATTTCACAAGTTGACTCACACTAATGAGAAGCTGTTCAGTTGTGATCTCTGCGATTACAAATGCCTTCGCCGCAAATATTTGATACGGCACAAGTTGATTCACACCGATGAGAAACTGTTAAGTTGTGATCTTTGCGATTACAAATGCCGAGAACCCGGAAAATTGAAGCGGCACAAGTTAAAACACACCGATGAGAAACCGTTCAGTTGCGATCTTTGCGATCATAGATGCCGACAGGTCGGAGATTTGAAACGGCACAGGTTAAAGCACACCAATGAGAAGTCGACAAAGCAGTAATTGGAGAAAACACATTTAAAGACACACTGACCATAAAATGTTAACAACCTGTAATCTTTGGGCTTACAAATACCGAATTGTTTCGTCATTGAAAAGCCACGTGCCAATAAAATATAACAGAGATCAACATAAATCTGGTGTTTGAGTTTTTTTTAGTTGTTTTAAGGAAAGTGTCACATACCATTAACAAATCTGTAAATAGTTTCTTTTTCTATCACGCATAGTTTTCGAGAAAAACAATGTTTTTTTTTTTTTGATTTTGTATAAAATCTAAAAAAAAAAACTGAATTTATAAAGTTTTCTTGTGCCGTTGGAATTAGGTTTGATGGAACGTTAATCTTTGTGGTGTTCCGATAAAATAACATTCGCAACAAGCTAAGAAAATTTTTCTCACTTTTTTTATTTTATACGTTCATTTCTCGCTTTTTTTAAATTTTTAGTTTTTTTTTAATTCATTAAACTGTGGTTGCTATATTATTATTAACGTCTTCTATCATTGTTCTAAGTTAGAGCGATTTTTCTCATTTTTTTTTTAATTTATACGTTAATTTTTCGCTTTTTTTTTAATTTTTTAATTTTTTAAAATTCATTAAACCATGGGTGTTATGTTATTATTAACTCTTCTGTCACTGACCTAACTTAGAACGATTGTCTTTTGTTTGCGAGGATTTGCTGTTTTGTCTTCGATGCGTGCACAAAAAAAAGATATTTTGTTTTACTTCTCTCCTTTTTTTTAACAATTGACTTTTTTTCGTCAATTTTCTTTCGTCGAGTCCAGTGGCTAGGCTTTCTTTTTTTTTTTTTTTTTTTACTTTTTGTTTTGATTTAAGCGTTCGTTTTTTTGTTTACCACCAATCGATATTTTCAGTTTCTGAAATTTGTTTTTTTTTTTTTTTTAATTTAGGTATTGCTCGCGCAAGCCACTTTTCATTTCTTTTAACAATATTGTTCGATCGACTTTTGTTTTTGTTTTTGCTTTTTTTTATTTTTTTTTAATTTACGTTTAGTTACTTTTCCCTATTTTGATCATCTCAGTTTGCCTTTTTTTTTAGTATTGTTTTATTTTAAGTAATTTCTTGGCTTAAATTTAATCGATATCGTTTTGTTTCTGAGTTTTGTTTTTTCTTTCTTCTTTTAAAATTTTCGAGACAGAGAATTCCGCCTTCTTCCATTAAAGCGATCGTCTGTTGTTTCTGAAATTTATTGAATTTTTTGCTTTTCTGCTGCTTGCGCTTGTTTGTTTTTTTTTTTTCATTTTTTTTAGCAAAATCGTTCGATCGTCTTTTGTTTTCGCTATTTTATTTTGTTTGAAATTTTTTTTCGTTTCTTCCTTCAATTTGCCTTTGTCTCTTTCAAATTTTTTGACCTAAATTTAAGCGATATCGTTTTGTTTCTGAATTTTTTGTTTTTTTTTTTCTTCCTTTAAAATTTTCGAGGCAGACAATCTCGCTTTTTTCCATT
This sequence comes from Prosopocoilus inquinatus, assembly GCA_036172665.1. NCBI lineage: Eukaryota > Metazoa > Arthropoda > Insecta > Coleoptera > Lucanidae > Prosopocoilus > Prosopocoilus inquinatus. Next base: position 49,825,771 of record CM069876.1, read on the forward strand.
AAAGCGATCGTCTTTTGTTTCTGAAATTTATTGAATTTTTTGTTTGTCTGTTGCTTGCGCAAAGAACACCGTGTGTTTTGTTTTTTTTTTTTTCTTAATTTTTTTTAGCGAGAATGTTCGATCGTCTTTCGTGTTCGCTGTTATTTTATTTTTTAAATTTTTTCGTTTTTTCTTTCAATTGTTTTGTTTCTGAATTTTGTGTTTTTTCTTCTTCTTTTAAAATTTTCGAAGCAGAGAATCCCTCCTTCTTCCATTAAAGTGATCGTCGTTTGTTTCTGAAATTTATTAAATTTGAATTTTTTGTTTGTTGCTTGCGCAAAGAACATCCTGAGTTTGTTTTTTTTTTCATTTTTTTTTGCAAGACCGTTCGATCGTCTTTTGTTTTCGTTATTTTATTTAATTTATAAATATATTTCGTTTTTCTTTTTCTCAACTTGCCTTTGTCTCTTTCGGGCCTAGGTTTTTTCTTTGTTTTGACTGATCTTTTGTTGTTTAGTCGTTTAAGCGATCGCTTTTGTTTCTAAAATTTGTTTTTGTGTTTTTTTTCTTCAAATTTTCGAAAGAAAATCCTTCCCAAGGTACTTCCAATCCATCGTGTCTTCGATTTTTATTATTTGATTGAATTTCTCGTTTTGAAAATTAAAACGATCGAATTCTGTTTCTGAAATTATTTTTCTTTTTTCGTATCTTCTCTATTTGTCGCTCGCGCAAAGAATTTTCCGTGTTCCTTTTTTCATTTTATTTGGAAACATTGTTTTTTTTTTGGTTTATTTTTTTGTTCCTTTCTGTTTACATTCTGTTAATTTTTCCGACTTTTTTTTTGTCAATTCAAGGGCTTACTTTTATTGTGACAACAGTAGTATAGCCAGCGGGATCCTGGGACACTTTGACTTTGAAAAAAATTGCGGATGGCATGTGTCCGTCGGAAGTGGCCATCGTTGAAGGTCATCCCCTAAGTTAGGGGAGTGATTTAAGAGGTGAAGAAGTTACCCCTTTAGTTCTTGAGCCGAATAGGCCGTTGCAGAAAAAGCTTTTGTTCTTGCAGCTCTGAAGAATGTCGGCAATGACGTTATAATACCAGAAGAGGTTGTTGAAAAAAAAAATAAATCCAACCCCCGTTTAGTTCTTGAAGAAGGCTTGTAATTTTATCAAACGTGTTCGTTACGTTAGTACATCTCCCCCACAAATAGAAATGGGAGAGCCTCGAGTACCAATGGTGGAGGAGCTTGAAGATTCCACCAAGTCTATCGTCATAGAAGGAGCACATCGCCACCATAAAAAGAGAAGACAACGGAACACAAACAGAAACGGCAAAGCCTCAACCCCCAACGGAGGAACTTGAAGATTCCACAACCGTCATCGATTTATTGTTATTAATTATTATTATATGATCTCTCTGCTTGAAATATTTATAATAAAGTCCAAATTAAGCTTCAAGTTGACAATAATTTGTGAAAATTTTAAGAGAGATCCTTTGTTTCAGATGTGAACGGATCCCTAAAGCTACCCCACCGAATAAAAAAACTGTCACATGCCGGATATGTGATTCTGAATTAGAAAGTCGCAGAAGTTTGCGCAGTCATATTTTAATACACACCGGTGAGAAGCCGTTCAGCTGTGGCCTATGCGATTACAAATGCCGACACCGGGTAAGCTTGAAACGGCACGAGTTAAAGCACACCGGTGAGAAGCCGTTCAGTTGTGATCTTTGCGATTACAAATACAATTATCTGGTAAGTTTGAAACTTCACAAGTTAACGCACACCAATGAGATGCCGTTCGGTTGTGATCTTTGCGATTATAAATGTCGACAACTCGCTCATTTAAAGCGGCACAAGTTAAAGCACAGCAGTGAGAAGCCGTTCAGTTGTGATGTCTGCGATTTTAAATGCCGAGATCCGGGAAGTCTGAGACGGCACAGGTTAATTCACACTAATGAGAAACCGTTTAGTTGTGATCTTTGCGATTACGAATGCCGACAGCGCAAAAATTTGAAACGGCACAAGTTGAAGCACACTGATGAGAAGTCGACTACCCAATAATTGGAGAAAACAACAAATAAAGACGCACTGACCAGAAAATGTTAATAACCTGTACCTAATCTGAGGGCTTACGAGTCTATGCGGCACGCAGTAACCATTACGGTTCTGGTCAACTGGATATAAAAACTTTTTTACATAACCAAATCATTCCTGAATGAAATTCCCTTACTATACAAGTTGTAAAGTATACAATAAGTTTAAGTCTTCACCTCAGAAATCTTGTAAATATAAAGTCATTTAAAAAAGAATCGAAGAATTTTCTAATAAGCAAAGCTGATTATTCATAGACGGAATGAATATCTCGGCGATGTTTGTTAATATGTATTCCAATGAGTGTATGTGATGTTTATTTTTTAATGTTGACATGTCCTGTATCAGTGTTGGATCTTCATGGAAGTATAAAGAGTATTATTACTATTTTGTAACAGAAGACATAATTATCTAAATAATTATGTAAGATCCTTACACTGCAAATAAAAACCTTGCGCGTGTTTAACATAATAATAATCCGGCAACAGAGAAAAGTGAATCATCGCGATCTTCAAGAACACAGCGTTACGTCAATCGTTCGCATACACCGGAAAGTAGGTCAACTAGCGGACGCATATTTTGATAATAATAATAATAAATACTTTATTTTCCAACAGGTACAAAACCCAGATACAGGAAAACATTAAATATTAAATACTAAATAATAGGAACACAGCGTTACGTCAATCGCTCACACACACACCGGAAAGTAGGTCAACTTCAGATATAAATGTCGTTAGATTTTTCCGATGGCATAGCAGAGTTCATCGACATACTGATCATGGAGCATCAACTCATGTCGTCCGTGTAACCAAATGAGTGTGTTTCATACTGATAATAAATATTCTTGATGTTTTATGTCTCATCTTAATTCAGCTACGGAAACCCTAATACATAAAAACCCGATTACCAATGAGGCATCGTTACATCGTTGCTAGTATTATACTGTTACGTTTCTAGGGTTTAATTTTATTTATTTAAACGAATAAAACACTCGGTAAAAACTTAACCGTAATTTAATAACGCTTACAAACTATTTTATTTGTAACAATTTATTTACACACTAAAATCTAATTTCGACGATCGCTGTTAGAATTCGACTGACTCCTGAGTCCACTCCGGCCGATTTTTATCCTTTGTTGCCGTCTCGAATTTTCCAAGCTGGAAAATTCGAGTTTGTTCGATGGTGGCGTGACGGCCAATGACGCATAACGAACCGACTTCTTGACGCCTTGAGTTTGACGTAGTAAGCCGGGTGGCGCGCCACAATACGATCTCACTGATCTCTCTGCTCGAAATACGTATAATAAAGTCAGGCAAATTCTAAGATCAGAGTACTTGGAAATAATAAGAGGATCACCACGGTTCGGTCACAGTCTACATGAGTCTTTTCCCTGGGTGTCGGCACCTTTGATGTTCATGTCTTCAAACTAACCACAAGAGTGCGTTTAGATTCTCAGTATAAACATTTCGAATGTGACGTAAACGCACGTGGGCCTGGCTGGTAGCTCTTTTTGTTTCTTTGAAACTCATGGTTTTTGGCTCTTGAAGGACGAAACCCTCCGACTCTTGTTGTAGATGACCAAAACGCTTATCTAGTTTACGCGGAATTCACGATAGCCAAATCATCACTCCAGGTTAGCACCTCTTGAGCGAGTTTGACTTTCGCCTTACGCACAACTCTCAAACGATGCTTTAGGTTTGCGTCTATTGCACCAATTAAACACCCCCCCCACCCCACCCTCCGCAACGCAATCGGGATTCCGTTTTAAAATCGCTCGTTTAAATGGTGAAGGAAAAAATTTCTATTCTTTTTTTTTATAATAATAACAATGTATGACCGCTTGCGCCAAGCCACCCGATTGTTATCATGGTTTAAGTTTTTCGACGTGACTTTGTTTTATCTGTCAGTCAGGATGCTGATGAAGATGACGTTGTTGACGTAATCGTGATCTAAATTCCAGATGTTTATCTCAATATTTCCCAACGTTAAAAACAAATGAATTGCGTTTTAAAATCTCTCGTTTAAATAATTCGTTTAAATGGTGAAGGCAAAAATTTCTATTCTTTTTTTTATAATAATAACAATGTGTGACAGCTTGCGCCAAGCCACCCGATTGTTATCATGGTTTAAGTTTTTCGACGTGACTTTGTTTTATCTGTCAGTCTGGATGCTGATGAAGATGACGTTGTTGACGTAATCCTGATCTAAATTCCAGATGTTTGTCTTAATATTTCCTAACGTTAAAAACAAATGAATTCAACCGAAGCATTGTTTAAAGAATTCCTAACCTAACTCAAACGTTTGTTTCAGACTTAACTAAATTTAAACAATCATTCTAAATTAAATATTACACCTGTTTTACTATAAATGGATCAAGATCAAATTTCTAAGCATAATCGTAAACTGACTTTTCGCCGCCCTAGGTGACTTTGTTGCACGCACACGTCGAGCCGTCGAAAGGTTGCCTGGGCAACTCGTGCACCGGTAAGTTTATTTTGTTCTTGACCTTCTTTTGTTTATTTAAAACACGTTCTAACCGTCTGTCTTTTCAGGCGCCAATTGTTTTTCACTTCCGGAACCAAATTTCCCGCACTTACACAAAACCAGCATCTAAGGTCCGATTTTTTCACAACTTATCTGCCAGAAAACCATTGTACCGATAGGTACGTGGCAGATAAATTTATGAAGGGGGTACAAAAATCTGGCGTAAGTGTCCTTCGACAGTTTCTTCAGACAACCGAAGTTCAGGAAATGCAGTTCACTAAACCTCTGTTTGATTTAAACAGTCCCGGATATTAAAAATCGAACGTTCATTAAATACATTATATTTAATTAATAATTATGACGTTCTTCTCTTTAACTAAAAAACTCAGATTTCATTCCGGGTTTTCTATTGAACTAAATATGACAGCAATGTGTGTAATAAAGTGCGAATGAACTGTCAAGTTAGCAATAATGTATGAAAATTCTGAGAGAGATTCTTTGTTTCAGATGTCAATGGATGCCTACAGCTCCACCAGCGAGTAAAAAAACCGTCATATGCCGGATATGTGATTTTGAATTAGAAAATCGCAGAAGTTTGCGCAGGCATATTTTAACACATACTGGCGAGAAGCTATTCGACTGTAGTCTTTGCGATTTTAAATGCCGGCAGCTCGCACACCTGAAACAGCACCACAAGTTAGAGCACCCTGATGAGAAACCATTTAAGAATATAATAAGTTTGAAATCCCGCAAGTTAAAGCACACAGATGGAAAAGCGTTCAGTTGTGATCTTTGTGATTATAAATGCCGACAGTTCATAAATTTGAAACGGCACATGTTAAGGCACACTAATGAGAAGCCGATCAGTTGTGCTCATTGCGATTATAAATGCAGACAGCTCGTGAGTTTGAAATACCACATGTTAACGCACACTAACGAGAGACCGTTCACTTGTGATCGTTGCGAGTATAAATGCCGACTACTCGGACATTTGAAACAGCACATGTTAACGCACACTAATGAGAAGCCGTTCAGTTGTGACCTTTGCGAGTATAAATGCCGACAACTCGGACATTTGAAGCAGCACAAGTTAACGCACAAGTTAACGCACTGTAATAAGAAGTCGTTCAGTTGTGATCTTTGTGAGTTTAAATGCCAACATCTCGGAAGTTTGAAACGGCACAAGTTAAGGCACACTAATCAGAAACCGTTCAGTTGTGATATTTGCGATTATAAATGCCGACAACGAGGAAGTTTGAAAAAGCACAAGTTAACGCACACTAACGAGAGGCCGTTCAGTTGTGATCTTTGCGATTATAAGTGCCGACTACTCGGACATTTGAGACGGCACAAGTTAAAGCACAGTAATGAGAAGTCGCACAGTTGTGATCTTTGTGATCTTAAATGCCGAGATCTGAGAAGCTTGAAATTTCACAAGTTAACTCACACCAATGAAAAGCTGTTCAGTTGTGACCATTGCGATTACAAATGCCTTCGCCGCAAATATTTGATACGGCACAAGTTGATTCACACCGTTGAGAAACCGTTCAGTTGTGATCTTTGCGATTACAAATGCCGAGAACCCGTAAAATTGAAGCGGCATAAGTTAAAGCACACCGATGTGAAACCGTTCAGTTGTGATCTTTGCGATCATAGATGCCGGCAGGTCGGAGATTTGAAACGGCACAGGTTAAAGCACACCAATGAGAAGTCGACAAACCAGTAATTGGAGGAAGCACATTTAAAGAGACACTGACCATAAAATGTTAACAACCTGTAATCTTTGGGCTTACAAATACCGAACTGTTTCGTTTTTGAAAAGCCACGTGCCAATAAAATATAACACAGCTCAACTGAAATCTGGAGTTTGAATTTTATAATTGTTTTAAGGAAAGTGTCACATACCATTAACAAATCTGTAAATAGTCCCCCCACCCACCCCACCCTCCGCAACGCAATCGGGATTCCGTTTTAAAATCGCTCGTTTAAATAATTCGTTTAAATGGTGAAGGTAAAAGTTTCTATTCTTTTTTTATAATAATAACAATGTGTGACAGCTTGCGCCAAGCCACCCGATTGTTATCATAGTTGAAGTTTTTCGACGTGACTTAGTTTTATCCAGTCTGGATGCTGGTGAAGATGACGCTGTTGACGTAATCCTGATCTCAATTCCAGACGTTTGTCTTAATATTTCCCAACGTTAAAGACAAATGAATTCCGTTTTAAAATCGCTCGTTTAAATGATTCGTTTAAATGGTGAAGGCAAAAATTTCTATTTTTTTTTTTTTTTTAATAATAGCAATGTATGACCGCTTGCGCCAAGCCACCCGATTGTTATTATGGTTTAAGTTTTCTGACGTGACTTTGTTTTATCTGTCAGTCTGGATGCTGATGAAGATGACATTGTTGACGTAATCCTGATCTAAATTTCAGATGATTGTCTTAATATTTCCTAACGTTAAAAACAAATGAATTCAACCGAAGCATTGTTTAAAGAATTATTAACCTAACTCAAACGTTTGTTTCAGACTTAACTAAATGTAAACAATAATTCTAAATTAAATATTACGCCTGTTTTACTATAAATGGATCAAAATCAAATTTCTAAGCATAATCGTAAACTGACTTTTCGCCGCCGTAGGTGACTTTGTTGCACGTAAACGTCGAGCCGTCGAAAGGTTGCCTGGGCAACTCGTGCACCGGTAAGTTCATTTGGTTCTCGGCCTTCTTTTGTTTGTTTAAAGCACGTTCTGACCGTCTGTCTTTTCAGGGACCAATTGTTTTTCACTTCCGGAACCAAATTTCCCACACTTACACAAGACCAGCATCGAAGGCCCGATTTTTTCACAACTTATCTGCCAGACCATTGTACCGATAGGTACGTGGCAGATAAATTTATGAAGGGGGTAAAAAAATCTGGCTTAAGTGTCCTTCGAGAGTTTCTTCAGATAACCGAAGTTCAGGAAATGCAGTTCACTAAACCTCTGTTTGATTTGAACAGTCCCGGATATTAAAAATCGAACGTTCATTAAATAAATTATATTTAATTAATAATTATGTTCTTCTCTTTAACTAAAAAACTCAGATTTCATTCCGGGTTTTCTATTGAACTAAATATCACAGCAATGTGTGTAATAAGGTGCGAATGAATTTTAAAGTTGGCAATAATGTAATGAAAATTCTGAGAGAGAATCTTTGTTTCAGATGTCAACGGATCACTAAAGCTACACCAGCGAGTAAAAAAACCGTCATATGCCGGATATGTGATTCTGATTTAAGAGGTCTCACAAATTTGCGCAGTCATATTTTAATACACACCGGTGAGAAGCCGTTCAGCTGCGGTCTTTGCGATTACAAGTGCCGACACCGAGTAAGTTTGAATCGGCACATGTTAAAGCACACTAATGAGAAGCCGTTCTGTTGTGATCTTTGCGACTCTAAATTCCGACGACTCGGACACTTGAAACGTCACAAGTTACAGCACACCAATGAAAAGCCGTACAGTTGTGATCTTTGCGATTATAAATGCCAACGACTCGAAAATTTGAAACGTCACAAATTACTGCACACCGATGAGAAACCGTTCGGTTGTGATCTTTGTGATTTTAAATGCCGAGAACGCAGACATCTAAAAGAGCACAAGTTAAGGCACAGTGATGAGATGCCGTTCGGTTGTGATCTTTGCGATTATAGATGCCGACATGTCGGAAATTTGAAACGTCACAAGTTAAAGCACACTAAGGAGAAGACGACAACCCAATAATTAAGGAAAACACAAATAAAGACACACTGACCAGAAAATGTTAATAACCTGTACCTAATCTGAGGGATTACGAGTCTATGCGGCACGCAGTAACCATTCTGATCGACTGGATATAAAAACTTTTTTACATAACCGAATCATTCCTGAATGAAAACCCCTTACTATACAAGTTGTAAAGTATATAATAAGTTTAAGTCTCCACCTCAGAAATCTTGCAAATACAAAGTCATTTAAAAAAGAATTGAAGAATTTTCTAATAAGCAAAGCTGACTGTTCATAGACGGAATGAATATTTCGGCGATGTTTGTTAATGTGCATTCCAATGAGTGTATGTGATGTTTATTTTTTAATGTTCACATGTCCTGTATCAGTGTTGGATCTTCATGGAAGTATAAAGAGTATTATTACAATTTTGTAACAGAAGAAATAATTATCTAAATAATTATGTAAGATCCATACGCTGCAAAGAAAAACCTTGCACGTGATTACGTAATAATAATCCGGCAACAGAGAAAAGTGAATCATCGCGATCTTCACGAACACAGCGTTACGTCAATCGTTCGCACACACCGGAAAGTAGGTCAACTAGCGGACGCTTCCACTGTAAACTCCGGATAGGCAACCATATATACTTATTAAGAAACTAGCTTATAACTATAGAACGGATCTTGGTACGTGTACCGGTGAAAGGGAGGAGTAAGAGCGGAAGGTCGCGCTTTCGCTTCCTGCGTTGATTTAAATCACAGTCGTATTACGAAGGCGCAGCCGCCCGCTCCTACTTCTCCCTTCCACCGATACACGGACCAAGATCCGTTCTGTATTTATGACGCTAGGACCGCTAGACCCTCCGCCAATCAGAACCGCATCGACGCCAGCGCCCTCAATTGATGCTTTTACGCTTACTACCGACCGGACGATTAGCATAATTTTTTTTAGGTCATCTGCTAGAATCTTCTATGCTACAGAAATTAAAACGTCTCAAAATTAAACTTAGCTTCGCTACAGCCTGTTTTGTTTCAGATGCCCGAAGGATTTCAAATTTGAAACCACAAACAAACGCTCAAGAATATTTAGTGCCCAATAGGTTAGGAAAGTGGGCGGTCCTAAAGCTGGCAGGCGCGAAATTTGAAGCGGAGTCTACTGGACTGCAAAAATACGTGAGTTACGCCAAACAAACTGAAAATACTCGCTTCAGAGAGAGCTGTTGTGTAAACTTTTGCTCATCACAAAAACTTAGGATGAAAAACTTCAATAAAATTGTTTCGGTTGTGCTTGTTGTACGTAATTAGTTAATTTATTTGTAATTTAAAAAAAATGTATAAACTGCCTGTCTAAGCTTAGTTCAGCTGCAGGTCAATGAACCATTAATAAACATAACCAAACAAAACAAAATAAAAAAAGAATGTCTGTGAGAGAGCATAAAAAATGTCTGTGGGAGAGCATGCAACGAGTTTGTCAAGAATTTTCCAATACGATGTACAAGATACAAAACATTTTAAAACGTTTTAAAATCGCTCGTTTAAATAATTCGTTTAAACGGTGAAGGCAGAAATTTCTATTTTTTTAAATAATAACAATGTGTGACCGCTTGCGCCAAGTCACCCGATTGTTATCATGGTTTAAGTTTTCCGACGTGACTTTGTTTTATCTGTCAGTCTGGATGCTGATGAAGATGACGTCGTTGACGTAATCCTGATCTCAATTCCAGACGTTTGTCTTAATATTTCCCAACGTTAAAGACAAATGAATTCCGTTTTAAAATCGCTGGTTTAAATAATTCGTTTAAATGGTGAAGGCAAAAATTTCTATTTTTTTTTAAATAATAACAATGTGTGACCGCTTGCGCCAAGCCACCCGATTGTTATCATGGTTTAAGTTTTTCGACGTGACTTTGTTTTATCCAGCCTGGATACTGATGAAGATGACATTGTTGACGTAATCCTGATCTCAATTCCAGACGTTTGTCTTAATATTTCCCAGCGTTAATGACAAATGAATTCTGTTTTAAAATCGCTCGTTTAAATAATTCGTTTAAATGGTGAAGGCAAAAGTTTCAAGTTTTTTTAAATAATAACAATGTGTGACCGCTTGCGCCAAGGCACCCGATTGTTATCATGGTTTAAGTTTTTCGACGTGACTTTGTTTTATCTGTCAGTCTGGATGCTGATGAAGATGACGTTGTTGACATAATCCCGATCTAAATTCCAGATGTTTGTCTTAATACTTCCTAACGTTAAAAACAAATGAATTTATCCGATCATTGTTTAAAGAATTCATAAACTAAATCAAACGTTTGTTTCAGACTTAACTAAATTTACTTATTACAGCCAATCAAATTACTTGCACTGTTATGTTTCTCGGTTATACAATTAACCAACATGAGCATAAGCAGCAATTTATTACGATAAATAATAATACTAGTCGTAAGAGATCTGAGAGTGCAGAAAGCATGTCCCTCCTAATGATAGACGACGTATCACGCTTTCCACAAAACGATATTCATTCGCCAATTTGTTTCAGATGTCAACAGCGGATTCCTAAAGCTACGCCAGCGAGTGAAAGAACTGTCATATGCCGGATTTGTGATTGTGAATTTAAAAATCGCAAGAATTTGCGCAGCCATATTTTAATACACACCGGCGAGAAGCCATTCAGCTGCGGTCTTTGCGATTACAAATGCCGACACCGAGGAAATTTGAAACAGCACAAGCTAAAGCACAGTAACGAAAATCCGTTCAGTTGTGATCTTTGCGAATATAAATGCCGGCACCGAATCAGTTTGATACGCCACAAGTTAAGGCACGTAGATGGGAAGCCGTTCAGTTGTGACCTCTGTGATTATAAGTGCCGACAACTTGGAAGTTTGAAACGTCACATGTTAACGCACACTAACGAGAAGCCGTACAGTTGTGATCTTTGCGATTATAAGTGCCGAGAGCTCTCGAATTTGAAACTCCACAAGCTAACGCACAGTAATGAGATGCCGTTCAGTTGTGATCTTTGCGATTATAGATGTCGACGGCTCGAATATTTGAAGCGGCACAAGTTAAATCACAGCAATGAGATACCGTTCAGTTGTGATCTTTGCGATTACAAATGCCAACGACTCGTAAATCTGAAACGGCACAAGTTGAAGCATACTAATGAGATGTTCAGTTGTGATCTTTGCGATTATAAATGCCGACGGCTCGAATATTTGAAGCGGCACCAGCTAACGCACAGTAATGAGATGCCGTTCAGTTGTGATCTTTGCGATTATAAATGCCTACAACTCGCAAATTTGAAACGTCACAAGTTGAGGCACAGTGATGAGAAGCCGTTCAGTTGTGATCTTTGCGATTATAGATGCCGACATCACGAATATTTGAAAGAGCACAAGCTAACGCACACTGATGAGAAGCCGTTCAGTTGTGATCTTTGCGATTATAAATGCCGACATCTCGGAAATTTGAAACGGCACAAGTTAAAGCACACTGATGAGAAGCCATTCAGTTGTGATCTCTGCGATTATAAATGCCGACATCACGAATATATGAAAGAGCACAAGTTAAAGCACACTAACGAGAAGCCGTTCAGTTGTGATCTTTGCGATTATAAGTGCCGGTATCTCAGAAGTTTGAAACTTCACAAGCTAAAGCACACTAATGAGAGGCCGTTCGGTTGTGATCTTTGTGATTATAAATGCCGAGATCTCCAAAGTTTGAAATCCCACAAGTTAATTCACACTGATGAAAAGTCGTTCAGTTGTGATCTTTGTGATTATAAAAGCCGACATCTAAGAAGTGTGAAACGGCACAAGTTGAAGCACACTAATGAGAAGGCGACAGCCCACTAATTGGAGAAAACACAAATAAAGACACACTGACCGACCAGAAAATGTTAACAAATGTTATCGCCAATAAAATAAAACATAGTTCAGCATTCAGTATGGAAATGATATGACATACCATGAACAACATAAAACAGTAGATTTTATCTCATTGTTTTTTTCAATTGCAAACCGATCATACTTTGTCCTTAAATCAATTCGATTTAATGTATAATACATAGAAGAGAAGTTTGATTTTCGTTTTGTCTTCAACACCGGTTGTCGTTTGTGTCTATTTTTAATTCCTTACTTGACTTTGTTTAATTAATTAATTTTACTGTTGCCGCAAAGTATCTCTACTTCTTGTTATTGCTGATACTATTTTTATAATATTTATTTTTTTTCTTTTTTTTTTTCTTATTTAGTATATTAGCTCGGTATGCGCCTTCTACGCCCATAAACTAATGTCCATTATAGACTTGTACTGTCTGTTGGGAAATATATTTATTATTATTATTATTATTATTAATTCGGTTTTTAATATAATCAGCTGGTGGACCTTTGTTTCTTCTCTTATTAGATTTCACTCACAATTTATTTTTTTATATATTTTAACTATCAATTCATCATACGTTGTTTTTCATTTGTTTGATTATATTTGATATGATTTTATTTATTAGTCCCTACTTTACTAATATTTTTAACATTTAAATCAAATTAAACATTAACATCACATTGCTGTCGTTTTTTTTTTTTTTTTTTCAAAACTATTAAAAGTGACAAAATTGCAGCATCCATTTCATCTCGTACAAACCGTACCAACAACCCTGACAGTTTTTGTTACGTATATGGTCTTATACAGGGTGGAACAAAAGTATCAAATAATAGCTGTTACTTTCTTGAGGAATGTTGGCAATGACGTCATAATACCAGAAGAGGTCGTTGAGAAAAAAAATAAGTCTAACCCCCGTTTAGTTCTTGAAGAAGGATTGTAAATGCGGAAAATAATTACGTACAATTTATAAATTGTACAACGAATTGTACTGAGCAAATAGATAAGATAAAATTTCGTAAAGTTAAGTTTCCGCAATTTTACGATCACGATACCCCCTCCCCCCTCCCGGCGCCAGAAACCGCACTCTACATTAATTCTTTTAATTCTTTTTTAGTGACTTTTCGGCAAATTAGTTTTCTATTAAGTTTACACTAGTCACTAACCTCATGGATAAGTTTATTCTTTCTTATTTCTATTTTATCTGTCATCTATTTTCAAACTGAATAATCAAAAACTTTCTAAGGTCTGGAAATTGTCGCAGTTGCAATCGTCTCTTGTTTTTGTTTTTTGTGTAATGTTTTGATATTATAATCGCCGTTAGGAATTTTTATTTTACTATTTTTATTTTCAATTGTTATACAACAGCAAATAATGAAAGGTTGCAACTTCTGGCCTACTCGTCAGACGTTATCGTAGACGAGTAGATCTTGGAGAGTTTGCTCTCTGACGCAGCGGCTGATGAATTGAGAGTTCGCCTGACTACAGTAATAGAGCGCTGGGCGAATGCATGATGTACTACTATGGCCTTAAAATTGCGCAAGATGTATCTGTATCTCTAAAAGGACAGTTTGCTTACTACCGAACTGTAATTATACTCTCAAGTTAATGGTTTTGTATTAGGTGTATTATTAACGCGTGTTTTACTCACTGTATAAACCGGCGTCACTTGTTTAAATGCAAGTCTTCTTTTGTGAATATAAGCGTCTTTCACTAAAGTGTTTCGTTTACTATTAAGGAACACTTGTTCTGTCCCCTATTTTATACAGTTTTCTTCTTAGTGGTTTATGTAAATTCACTTAAAGAGTACTGAACATTTTTCTCAGTGTACGATCTCATTGGTCTCCCTGCTCGAAATATAAATAACGTGCGATTTAATTTTAATTTGGCAATGACGTAAGAAGAGATTCTTTGTTTCAGATGTCAAGGGGTCCCCAAAGCTGCGAGTAAAAAAACCGTCATATGCCGGATATGTGATTCTGAATTAGAAAGTCGCAGAAGTTTGCGCAGTCATATTTTAATACACACCGGTGAGAAGCCGTTCAGCTGTGGCCTATGCGATTACAAATGCCGACACCGAGTAAGTTTGACACGGCACATGTTAAAGCACACCGGTGAAATGCCGTTCGGTTGTGATCTTTGTGATTATAAGTGCCGACGATTCGAGAATTTGAAAGTCCACAGGTTACAGCACACCGGTGAAATGCCGTTCGGTTGCGATCTTTGCGATTATAAATGTCGACAGCTCGGAAATTTGAAACAGCACAAGTTGAAGCACAATAATGAAAAGCCGCTCAGTTGTGATCTTTGCGATCATAAATGTCGAAACCTCGAAAATTTGAAACGTCACAGATTAAAGCACAATCATGAGAAGCCGCTCAGTTGTGATCTTTGCGATTATAAATGCTTAAACGCCGCGTATTTGAAACAGCACAGGTTAAAGCACAGCGATGAGATGCCGTTCAGTTGTGATTTCTGCGATTATAAGTGCCGTAAGAGCGGGAATTTTAAACGGCACAATTTAAGGCACACCGGTGAGATGCCGTTCGGTTGTGATCTCTGCGATTATAAATGTCGAGAGTTCAAGAGTTTGAAATCTCACAAGCTGAAGCACACTGACGAGAAGCCGTTCGCTTGTGACCTTTGCACTTATAAATGCCGACAAGTCAGGAGTTTGAAACAGCATAAGCTAAAGCACACTGATGAAAAGCCGTTCAGTTGTGATCTTTGCGATTATAAATGTCGAGAACTCAGGAGATTGAAACGCCACAAGTTACAGCACACAGATGAGAAGGCGCACGGTTGTGATCTTTGCAGTTTTAAATCCCGACACCGCGAATATTTGATACGGCACAAGTTGAAACACGCCAACGAGAAGCCGCTCAGATGTGATCTTTGCGATTATAGATGTCGGCACCTCGGAAGCTTGAAGCTGCACAAGTTAAAGCACACTAATGAGATGCCATTCAGCTGTGATCTTTGCGAGTATAAATGTCGACATCTAGAAAGTTTTAAATTACACAAGTTAAAGCACGCTAATGAGATGCCATTCACTTGTGAGCTTTGCGATTATAAATGTCGTCGCCTCGGAAGTTTGAAACTGCACAAATTAAGGCACACCAATGAGATGCCGTTCGGTTGTGATCTTTGCGAGTATAAATGCCGACAACTCGCACATTTGAAACGGCACAAGTTGAAGCACACTGACGAGAAGTCGACAACCCAATAATTATTTTTTCGCCTAGGACCAACCCAAAAAAATTATAACAAAAATCTTCAATTTCTTAAAGAAATTTAAGTTGTAACCATGGCTGAAATATTTCGAATTAATTTGTTATAATAATAACACAGATTACTATACCGGGTGGAAAGTTTCAAACCCGAACATAGCAAACTTGCATTGAAAAGTACGTTTCTGTAGATTACTGCTCTCCATTTAAACTAGTGCTGGCAACCAAATCGGTTTTTTGGATAACCGGTTAACCGGTTTTGGATTATCCGAGGTTTTAAGCAAAACCGAAAACCAGTTATCCAGATAACCGGTTATCCGGATAATCGGTTATTCGAATATCCAATTATTTGGATAACCGGATATTCGAATAATATCGGTTTTTGGATAATCGAATACTCGAATGACCGGTTATTCGAACGATGAAAAATATTCAAATACCCCAACTACCTGAAATTCAAATAACTGTACACAATTACGTATTTATTTTTTTCACACATTTAAAGATAACCTTAGGAATTTGAGACAGCAAATTTAAACCTCAAATAAAACTGAAAATGTTGGAAGTATTAAACAAAAAAAACTGAAGGTAAATCTTATCTGTTATGTTCACTACGTAAAAAAATGTAAGTGATCAAGTGGTACGATCTAATCCACAGATTAGAAGAAGAATTAAAATAATTTTAGTTTTTGTTGTGAGTAGCCTTTTCGACAGTACCCAACCGTCTTTCGGAGAATTCAAAAAAAGTTTATTGTAGATCATAGTACCATAATTTATGGTACAGATGTTGTTCTGCGCCATAATTAATTTTTACAACACAAAATATTTGCATTACTTTTATGATTTGTTGAACACTGTTCATTAAATAGAACAAGAATAACTGACATTTATCTTATTTAATAAAAAGAAAACGAAAACTATTATTAGTGAGTTTGTGTGAAGTTTTAGATGTGTGAGTCCTTATAAATTAGAAATATAGTTAATACTTTAAAATGGAGATGAGAAGCACAAAATTGAAAGGTTTGAAAACATCTTCATCTGAACAAAAACCAGAAACATTAGTGGCGCTCTTGCCTTGGAAATAACAAACTTTTAAACCACTAGTACATCGCATTTCCTTCTGTACTATAACCTGTAATGTAACACGTAATTCATAATTATATTTCAAAAATATGTGGCCATTGTAAAATTGGCGTTTAGAGATAAAATTCAATGGAGTCTGTTTTTTATAAATCAGTTGTTGTTAATACCTAATTAACCGATTTTCGAATAGTCGTTTTTTGAATATATTCAAGACAGTTTTTCAAATAACCGAATAATCGGTTTTTGGATATTCGAATATCTGAATAATCGGGTTTGGATATTCGAATAGTCGGTTTTAACCATTATTTGGATAACTGGTTTCATCCAAAACCGGTTTTTGGATATTCGAATAGTCGGTTTTAACCATTATTTGGATAACCGGTTTCATCCAAAACCGGTTTTTAAAGAAACCGATTATTCGGTTTCAATTTTTTCCGGTTTTTGCCAGCACTAATTTAAACGTACAAAAATAGTACTAGTGGTCTCGAAGGAAAGAGAAAATTATCGCCAATTTTGTCATGCTAAAATTTATTGTTAAATGTCAATACATTCGCGATAAAAAATAAACTTTTAAATTTTGAATAAATTTAGTTTCCTTAGAAACTGAAAATATTTACAATTGAAAATAATTTATACGTCACTCAATAAGAATCATGAATAATTACACAGATCAAGAAAGGATTTTTATTTTAAAGACCTTTTATAGTGGCGTTGGAATTCAATGTGTCACACACTACTGTAAATAATATTAAAAAATATATATAAATATCGTTCCTACAAATTCGGCTGCCATCAAGAAATTTTTGAAGTTGACGAGGAAAGCAGAAGTGTATTTTGTGAAGAAATGCAAGAACGAATAAATTATGACAGGAATTTCTTACCCTCCATATGTTTTACGGATGAATGCACTTTTACTTTGAACAATGAACCTAATGTACAAAATTCTCGTTATTGGGCACAAGAAAATCCTCGGTTAAATTTAAAAACAAGAACCACAGAAGATTAAAGTTTGGGCAGGGATTTACAACAACAGAATTATTGGACCGTTGAAAATTTTAGGAAATTTAACATCCACATCGCATTTGGACCTTCTACTTAACAATATTGGTCCTGCTTTAGAAGAGGTTGCACGCGCTGATCAAAAGATTTGGTTGCAGAATGATGGGTGTCTTGAGCATTTTGGTGTGGAAATAAGAAACTATCTAGATGCTGCTTTTCCTGACCATTGGATTGGACGCGGTGGAAGCATAAATTGGCCAGCCAGATCTCCTGATTTGGCACCGTGTGATTTCTTCTTGTGGGGCCATATCAAAAGCAAAATTTATAAAAATAGACATGAAAATCTGGATTCACTATGGGAATCTATTAATGCAGAATGCCGTTCTATCACTGATAGACAATTATCAAATGTCCGAAATTGTTTTTATAATCGTTTAGGCTATTGTTTAGTACAAAATGGTGGTTTATTTGAGTACCTGCTATAAAATGTAATTTATTAAGAACAATTTTAAATTCCAACGTTAAGTTTTAAAATTTTTATAATATGAATAATGTATAATTTTTAAATTACATATCATATTTGTTTTTTTCATTTTCTATTTTTTTATGTTCAATAGAGTGTTCATTTCATTTAACTATTCGTTACTTTTCGACTGTCTAAAGGGTATACCTACAACTAGCCAAAGTACTGTTTCACAATTTCACTCTTCTCAAAGGACAACGGAAGCCAGTAAAATAATTTATTAACATCTTTGAGAATGCACTCATTTCAATCAATATCTTATTAAAAATAATAATAATAATGATAATAAAAACAAAATAATAAGCTATTTGTGGTTTCAGAAAGAAGATCAAAGATGAATTGCATTTTAAATTTTATTACGGAACTGGCTCTGAAGCATGTGAGAGAATATAATTTAGGCAACAAAGATTGAAAGAAGGCATTTTTTTATGATCAATTTATTATTTATTTGTAAAAATACCGCTATACTTTCTCACTTGCATATTATTATTTTCTCTATTCATTGCAAGTTTGCCGTACGTGTAAATTATTTTCGTTAATTGAAGATTGTTGGCGTTTCTAAGGAAACCAAATTTTCATTTGAAATTTAAAAATTTAATTTTATCACCAAAATATTAACAGATAAAATAGCGACATCTTACGATCGCTTTTTGACCTGACATTGCAAAACGATTTGCACAATTTTTTTTTAAAATATTAAATATTAGGAGCAAATCCCGCTTCAATTTGTCTATCCTACTGCAATGTTAGGTCAAAAAGCGATAGTAAGATGTCGCTATTTTATATGTTTAAAATATTAACATTCAGAAATCATTTTAACAATGATAATATTGGCCGTAATTTTGTCTTTCCTTTAAGGCCTTTACAATTTTTGTATCTTTACATAGCGAGCAGTAATCTACAGAAACGTAGTTCTCAATGAAATTTTGTTATGTTCGGGTTTGAAACTTTCCACCCGGTATACAGATGCGAAGCTGGCGTTCTCGCCAATTCCCATTCCGCCATTGTTTACTTTCAATCAAATGATTTGAAGGTATTTTCATTATTCTATACTCTATTCGTCGATCAGAATAGCAAGTTGATGAAAGGCGCATTAGTTAAAGTTAAGCACTTCATCAACCACCTAAACAATGGCTGAAGGCCCAGCAGCCTTCGCACCTGTCTGTTAATCTGCGATAACAATTGTAAATGACACTAACCGAACATATGTAAACTGCACTGATAATCAAGATTTAAAACAGGGTAAATAAAAAGGGCTGCTGATCCTCAATGTAAATTGCACTGAAGGAGGCATCCCATGTAGGCGTAAATTGCACTGGCAGTGCTCCAGTATAAGAAATTATACTATTTTATTTATTTTTCTCAATTGAAGTAATCAAATCAAAAGATTCGCTAGTACACAAGTGCAATTTTTTACGAAATTTGAACATTTCAAAGCAGTACAGTTTTTCAGGTATGTATTTAGGTAAAGCAGAACAACGAAATGAGAATATTTAAGGAACATTTGAATATTTGAAAGCAAACTTCACACAGTGGTCCAAAGTTTAATTCTAGCTGGACAAAATTCCAAAATCAGTATGTCTCAGAAAACGATCTTAATGATACAAAAGTACTTCTTAATGACCATTTCAATAGAAATTGTTATTAAATTTCCCCTTAAGTACTTATCTCTCTACCTGTAGTGGGCAGAAAAGGCCTTTGATGCGATCACTGATTTCAGTATTGTAACCGTGCGCGTTGCGAACGTTCATTATTTGAATAAACAATAACAGTGTTATTTAAATTCTGTGCCTTGAAAATATTACTTACAGGTAAGTGCTATATTGTCATATAAATTATAACCAATGCAGAACATAGAAAAGAATGCAATTCGAATTTAAATAGAATTACCAAAACTAACACATATTTACTCAAGCTTACAAAAAATTCTCCGCTATTCTCCGTAGTGCAAATTTAATCAGTGTGTGAAATACATCAATTGGCATATATCCTAGACAATGTAGCTGCATATCTTCGCAACTTTATGATTTATTTAAATTTCAGTAATGGAAGGTGAACTCACGCGTCGAGCATTATTCGAGATCTGGCACAATGAGGAGGATATTGCTAACAGAAATAATGTTCTGTATAATTATATTATAAACAATTTGCACTTGGAAGACTGCGATGAGCAAATCACAGTGTGTGTTAAAAAAGTTATAGACAGTCTATGCGCACATTTAAGGGATAGATGGCAAAAAAGTCATCGTATATTAAAAAATTTCCTATCTAAAAACTCTAACTGGCTTAATTGTGAATTAGAATTTCCGGATATAGTAATTAATGCCGCTGTTTTAAGAAGACCAGGAACATCATCTCAAGATACCACAACACCGAAAACTAGCAGCACTGTAGGTCGGCCGCGAAAAGCATTTGTTGATTCCAGTGATAAGACGAAAAAAAGAAGAGTGGAAACTTTGGTGTCGCAATCAACTTCAGATGAGTTAGTTTACGCGTCACAAATCAGTTTGCGTTCAAAAGGAAAAAGAGATGCAGCTGAAATTATTAAAGAAATTAGCGCTTCCCCTACGAGAGCCACTCGAATAAAAAGAGCATTCAAATCTCCAGAACTATCTGCACCAAACAAGCTCACTAAAGAAGACGCTTTAGCTTTGTATGTTGACGCGAAATTAATTAAATTGACGCATCAGTATGTGTTGATTCGTGATCAAACCAAAAAGCAAAATGCGAATATATATCCTTCTTATAACAAACTTCTTGCGGCAAAAAAAGAATGTTATCCGAATGATATTGTCATTACTGAAATATCAGCAGAAGTAAAGCTTCAAGCTTTACTTGATCATGCGATTCAACGTTTCTCTATGGCAAACAACGACATTTTAGACAATGCAGCATCCAGATCCGCAAATAATCTAATTATGATATTTAAATGGGGTTGTGATGGAGCTTCCGGGCAGAGTTCTTATAAGCAAGCATATACCGAAGAAACAGAAGAATTGCATGATGATTCATCCTTGTTTGTGATTTCGTTGGTACCTCTGCAGCTACAATGCGAAGTCGAAACTTTATGGCAAAACCCAAGACCGCCTTCAACTCGTTATTGTCGACCAATTAAATTGCTCTTTGCGAAAGAAACGGCAGAACTTACATGACAAGAAGTTCGTAAAATTTGTTAACTATGGTAGATGGAAAAATCTGCAGCACTCTTGCACAACAGTCATTTCAAAAATGCTACATATGTGGTGCAACACCAAAAGAAATGAATAATTTGGAGTATCATATTGCAAGACCGCGACCGACAGATGAAACAACTTTGTCTTTTGGTTTGTCAAGTCTCCATTCGTGGATTAGGTGTTTTGAGTGTTTGCTGCACATTGCTTATCGATTAGAAATAAAGAAATGGCAAGTTAAGCAAGCGGACAAGGAAAGTGTCGAAACACGAAAGAGGATTATTCAAACTATATTTCGGAAAGAACTTGGCTTACTAATAGACATTCCGAAACCGGGTTACGGAACGACAAATGATGGTAATACAGCACGTAAATTTTTTTCACATCCAGCAATATCAGCTTCAATTACTGGTATCAATGAAGAGCTTATTATACGGTTTGGCATAATTCTAAGAACAATTTCGAGTGGTTATGACATCAATATTGAAGCTTTTGCAAAATATACTACAGATACAGCGAAATTATATGTAGATAACTATAACTGATATTACATGCCAGCAAGTGTTCATAAATTATTAATCCATGGCAAACAAATTATTGAATCAGCATTATTGCCAATCGGATAGCTATCGGAAGAAGCTCAAGAAGCTCAAAATAAAGATTGCAAAAGATTCCGCGAACACCATACAAGAAAGATATCAAGAAAAACAACCAATGAAGATCTCCTGCATATGTTACTAATTACATCTGATCCACTAATAACAAGTAAGAGAACAATAAAGCAAAAGCGTCAAGAATCTCTCCCAAACGAAGTTATCTTATTGTTAAAAAATGCTCCCATTCCAGCAGAAGCAGAAACTAGCATGGACGAAGAAGAAGATACATCTGATGAAATTAGTTCATCATCCAGTGATGAATTATGAAAATTGTAAATATTAAACGCAATTTGATTACGTTCTAAATAACATCTCATTTAAAATGTTACAATTTTGTAAATTATTAATTTTGTCCAGCTAGATTCACAAGTTGGACCACTGTGCTTCAGTTGCTTTCAAATATGCCGCACAAAATATATTATGTAAGGTATTTTTGTTAAAGCGTTACAACTCGAAAACGAATGAAAATCGGATAACAACTTTTGCGTTTTTTTTCTCTTATATAGACGGGTAGAATATTCTCCTGCAGTTTGGTTCATTCCTCCCGATTCACCCAGTATATACAACACAAAAAAAAAAAAAAAACAAGAAACTGAAATTATATTATTTTATACATTTCTGTGTATATCAGCGCATACAGAAATAGATATTAGGTAACGGCATACATATACAACATATAAAAAAAGAGTTTTATTATTGTGAAGGTCTGTAGTAGTGTGAAACATTTTTTTTACAAATACAAGTCGATGAATTCGTCCACTAGAAAACAACTCTAAGAAACGTTTAATAGCGTTTTGACGTTTCGTTGTTTCTGAACTTTGATATTTATAAGGCTGATGGGTACTGTTAATTCTAACATAGTTTTCAGACTGAAATTTAGTTAAAGCATCTATAAAGATATAGAGGGAAGGGTGAGAAGAATAAAAAAATGCGTCAATTTGATTATGAAAAGATTCACAGGCGTTAGTTGTGCGAGCCATGCTGTTTGACGCAGCGGCCCATATATACTGTGGAAAACACGAAGTTTCATCTAAAATAATTGTCCACTAAATAATTACTGTACTTGATCAATCGTTCATCAGTTGGTTGAAATGGTACTAGACCCTCTGAAAAACAGTCACCCACTTCATTTGGTTCAAGGAACGGTAATCCAAATGTGTAGCCCAACCATCTCCCTATTTCACTGGTTTTGTCATTGTACGCGTTAGTTAAACCAAGTTCTTGGATTCTTGGAAGCTACGTAAATTAAAACCAGTGCAGTTTACACATCGAATTATTTGACCGCAAGCATCCCCCAGTGCAGTTTACGTAGAGGATTAGGACCTCAGCTTAATGCCAGTGCAATTTACAATCGCCCCACTAACCTCTGTAATTACTAATTTCCGACCCCATGTTATATAACAAAAAAAAGAGTCTTATTTCGGCCTGCTTTACTTATCCTAGAAATTTGGCAAACGTATTTTTCAACACCCTATATATCATGTACATCAACTGCAGAGCACGAAAAATTGACCCACGCCCGGAAAATAATTCATTTTTCTAATGAAAAGTATCAATTCTTTTACTTAGTTGAGTTAGGGGTGGATTCTGTAATTTCTTAACGCGCTGTTAAAATTTAGAGGTCTCTTTAGATTCAAAATACAGTTCTGTGATTAGTTCTTATTAACGTGCTGTTAAAATTTAAAAGTCCTTTAAAATTTAAAATACATTTTGATTACATGATTGGTTGTTACCGTAATAACAAAATTTAACGGCCCTTTAAATTTAACGCTTTCGATACAGAATAGGCCCCATAATATGGCTGTACTTTATTAATTAACGTCTGACAATCACAGGGGTTTTTTTTATTTAATTTGAGATTCAAGAAAACCAAAGTATCCTGAAAAATGAAAATAACACTGCAGCTTCCAGTTTTTGAATATATGAACGAATCAATTATAAAACTATTAAAAAAAAATTGTTGCAAATCGTTTTTGATTGCAGTGAAAACCTAGAGCTGTCTGTACAGCTGTTTCAGCCCTGCTTGGGGCTTCTTCAGCAGAGACGTAGCTCGACATTCCCACTGCAAACCCAAAAACGACTTGACCAATTTATTCGCAAATGCGATCGTAGGATGTCGCTGTTTTATTTATGTTTTATTGTAACAACAGTTTTATTGTTACAATATTTGAATCATTAATTAGTTAATTAAATTATGTATTGAAATTGTGTATTGTTTTCTTACGTGCTTCTGAAAACTTTATTTATTTTAAACATATTTACATAATCCACGATATTTTTACTACGGAAAATAACGTTGTTGTTTTTTTTTTTTTTAATTGCCCTTGTTATTTGACGTTATTTTTTTTCCTTGTGTGTGTGTATCCTTACAAAACCATTGCAGATATTTGAAGAAGAAAAACATCTGGAATGATTTAATTTGCAGAATTCGTTTTTTTTGCGAATCAGAAAGCGTCAACTGTAATTAATTCGAAAATTATTAAATAAATGGGTTTCATACTGTAATTAAATCGAGAATTATTAAATAAATGGGTTTCACACTGTAATTAAATCGACAATTATTAAATAAATGGGTTTCACAGACTATACTCTGTTTTTTTTTTTTTTAATTGATAGGCGCGAATCTTTAGAGATTGTTATAACGTGTTACGCAAGTCGCAGACTAAAAAAAAAAATTCAAAGAGTTGACCCCAATCGTTACTAACTACCTGCCGCCGTTTTAAATAAATAATTCTTCAACGAAGAAGAAAATAACACAAATAACTGAGTGAGAGGAGTGGCTCTCTGACGAAACGGCTGACGAGTTGGGAGTTCGCCCGACTACAGCAATAGAGCGCTGGGCGAATGTATGATGTACTATTGTGGCATTAAAATTACCGTTTTAAATAAATAATTCTTTAATGAAGAAAATAATTGAGTGAGAGGATGAGGGCCAAACTCATTTGCTACTTCGCGTTTTCCGCCTATCCAAAAAAGTATATATACCTTAGATATAGGCACGGCACGATAGGTAGACTTGCACGTCATTAGTTAATGATGACGTCAGACGTAATACTTAAAATGCAATTTATAGGAATTTTTACATTGTATGTTTAGTTTCATGAATAATCTCAAGGTATGTTTATTGCATTTTAAGTAAATAAGTCTATGACGTCATCATTATCTAATGACTCGCGAGTCTAACTATCGTGCCGCGCCTCTATACGCTGAATTATATTTGTTAAATTTTTAAATATTTGTTCGTGATGTGGTAGCGAGTAGATAATATTCCCGGAGTTAATTTTAAATAAAATTGATAAAGCGAGATGACCTTGAACCTACACTTGCATTCATGCGTGCGGTAATACGGGGACGGATTCTGTAACTTATTAATACGGGTCGGAATTATATATTTTGTTCGGTTTATTACGAACGAGGCGGCAACGAGCGTGTGCGCATTGGCACGTCGCTGCAGTGTTGTACGTTTGCCGCCTCGTTTGTATTTAATCTAACCAAATATATAATTCCGTTCCCTGCTTATTAACAATATAAGAAAATTCTAAAAGGGCTTCTTTGTTTCAGATGTCAACGTATCCCTAAAGCTAAGCCGGCGAATAAGAAAACAGTCGTTTGCCGGATATGTGATTCCGAGCTTAAGTGTCGTTCAAATTTGCGCAGACATATTTTAATACACACCGGCGAGAAGCCGTTCAGTTGTGATCTTTGCGATTACAAATGTCGAGACCTCGGGAGTTTGAAATCTCACAAGTTCATGCACACCGATGAGAAGTCGTTCGGTTGTGATCTTTGCGATTATAAATGCCGACGAATCGGAAGTCTAAAACGGCACAAGTTAAAACACACTAATAAGGCGCCGTTCGGTTGTGATCACTGCGATTACAAATGCCGAGACCTCAGAAGCTTGAAACTCCACAAGTTAAAGCACACCAATGAGAAACCGTTCAGTTGTGATCTCTGCGATTATAAATGCCGATACCTCGCAAGTTTGAATCTTCATAAGTCAAAGCACACCGACGAAAAGCCATTCGGCTGTGATCTTTGCGATTTTAAATGCCGACAAGTCGGCCATTTGAAGTCTCACAAGTTGAAGCACACTAGCGAGAAGCCGTTCAGTTGTGATCTTTGCGATTTCAAATGTCGACACCACCGAGGGTTGATACGGCACAAGCTGCAGCACACAGACGAGAAGCCGTACCGTTGTAATATCTGCAATTATAAATGCCGAGAGCTCGGAAATTTGAAGCAACACATGGTAAAGCACACGGATGAGAAGCCGTTCAGCTGTGATCTTTGCGATTATAAATGCCGATACGTCAAGAGTCTGAAACTTCACAAGCTAAAGCACACCGATGAGAAGCCGTTCAGTTGTGATCTCTGCGATTATAAATGCCAAATCCTGGGAAGCTTGAAGCGGCACAAGTTAAAGCACAGCAATGAGAAGCCGTTCAGTTGTGAGCTTTGCGATTATAAATGTCGTGACCTCGGAAGTTTGAAATCTCACAAGTTACTGCACACGGATGAGAAACCGTTCGGTTGTGATCTGTGCAGTTACAAATGCCGACAACTCAGAAGTTTGAAACAACATAAGTTAAAGCACACTGATGAGAAGCCGTTCGGTTGTGATCTTTGCGATTATAAATGTCGAGATCTCGGAAGCTTGAAATCTCACAAGTTGCAGCACGCAGATGAGAAGGCGCACAGCTGTGATCTTTGCGATTTTAAATCCCGTCACCGCAAGAGTTTGTTACGGCACAAGCTCAAGCACACCAACGAGAAGCCGCTCGGTTGTGATCTTTGCGATTATAAATGCAGACACCTCGCAAGTCTGAAACTTCACACGTCAAAGCACACTAATGAGATACTGAAAAAGCACGAGTGAAGCTACGCCGACAGAAATTATTAAATGTACTCTAAAAATGTCATGTAATTTGGCAAAATAGTATTTTCTGCAACCCTTTCTGAAAAGCCATTTTTCCTCACCGAATACTCCAGCGAAAGTTTGATTTCCGTTATTACTGATGAAGATCTCATAACGTTACTACTAATTCTCACCTCCGTCTAGTTGCCTGCTGTCGCTGTATCGCGTCATTTTATGTATCGTGTAATACGTTTGTAGATTTTGTGTTGTGTTTGTGTTATAAATAAAGTAAAGTTAAAATTTGAACATAGGCAATACAACAAACAGGTGGAAAACAGTGTGGGCAGGTAATAAAAAAAAAATCGGGCCAGCCTCTTGTCAAGCCCACTCGTGACATAATACCTTATCTCATTTAGGGCCAGGTTTTTCAATTTGGGGTTTAACTTTAAGCTCCGTTTTATTCCTTTGTCCTTAATTGTCCTTACAATTGTTACCATGGGAATAAAACGAAGCTTAAAGTTAAACTGTGGTGGAAAAACCGGGCCCCAACCCGATTCAACAAAAAATAAACTTACAATACTTACCTGCGATTACCTGACGATGACGTTTAAATCTCTCGTTCCTGTGCTGAAAAATACCTCGGGGCATTCGTAATCAGAATTGTCTTCTTTCGTGTACAAAAAAAATCAAGTAATTTCCTCTTCAACTTCTCGATTTTTTTTAATCGAACGGCCTGACTGACTGCAGATTCGGATTCGCGAGGCAATTCTAGCCTGAATTGATGTGTCGCATCGTGGGTCTACGGCGAGCGGTTCTCGAGTTGAGCGACGTCGCCGAAGCGTTTCAACCCGAGAACCGCTCGTCCTTGACGCATGATGCGACACATCATTACAGGCTACAATTGTCTCGCGAGTCCGAATTCGCAATAATATACAAGGTGTTTCGGCAAAAAAAATTTGCTTTTTTTTAATTAAGATAACGCGCAATTAAAATTTAACCCGATTTAATTTAAATCCGCAGGTGTTCCAAAAAAAAATCAGTAATTTAAATCCGCAGGAATTCATAGGGTGAAAAAAAAAAAAAAAAAAATTGAGAACTTGAACGTCGAGTAAGTTGCCCGTCCGTGAAAGAACAATTGAATGTCGCATCTTCCTAATTTACATCTAAGTTGTAGTTGTTTTTGTTTCAGTGGAACGCTCTGTGTATTATTATTGCAGATTTGAGTTGGCGAGACGATTTTAGCCTGAATTGATGTGTCGCAAGGTGGGTTTAGGGCGAGCGGTTTTCGAGTTGAGTAGACATCGCCGAGACTGTTCAACTCGAAAACCGCTCGTCTCAGACCCATGATGCGGCACATCATTTCACGCTAAAATCGTCCGGAGAATCCAAATCTGCGATAATATACAGGGTGTTCCATAAAAGATAATGTTAATTTGCATTAGACCTCGGAAACGCGTTGCTCATTTGTTTTTCTGCGATTAAAAATAATACACAAACTTATTTATTCTTAATGGATTTTATTACAAACGTGTAAATCAAAAAGTAAAGGAGAAGAATAAAAGACGAGATGACGAATAAATTACTTAAATGAAAAAAAAAACACACGAGCGGTTCTCGAGTTGAGTCGACATCGACGAGACGGTTCAACTCGAAAACCGCTCGTCCCAGACCCATGATGCGGCACATCATTTCAGGCTACAATCGTCCGGCGAATTCAAATCCGCGATAATATACAGGGCGTTCCATCAAAAAAAATGCACCAAATTATTTATTCTTAATGGGTTTTATTACAAACGTGCAAATCAAAACATAAAGAAGAAAAATGAGATGAGATGACAAATAAATTACTTAAATTTAAAAAAAAAAAAACACACGAGCGGTTCTCGAGTTGAGTCGACATCGACGAGATGGTTCAACTCGAAAACCGCTCGTCCCAGACCCATGATGCGGCACATCATTTCAGGCTACAATCGTCCGGCGAATTCAAATCCGCGATAATATACAGGGTGTTCCATCAAAAAAAAATACACAAAATTATTTATTCTTAATGGATTTTATTACAAACGTGTATATCAAAAAAAAAGAACAAGAATAAACGACGAGATGACAATAAATTACTTAAAATATAAAAAAGCGACGTCACAGTAACTGTAGATCTTTGGCTTCCTTGATGGAACTCTCCCGAAATTCCCTGCGAACAAGCGAAGCGATAATTATTATATTCTTTTTTGGTCAAAAGCCAGGTTCACATTAACTGGAAGAAGACTCACATGATCACGTCAAACAGTTCAGGGGCCCTGCATATGTATTTGTGGCCGTAATTGAACTTGCCCAGGAAACTGACGAACTTTCGACTGCCCTGCAGGGCCGTTCGTGCATTCGTCGCAGTCTGATACAACTAAATAGAAAAAAAGAACGCGACGTTAACGAAAAAAGAAAAAAAAAGTGTATATACATATATTTAGTTAGCCCATAGTGGTTTCAATGACGTGCCATCGACAAATGACGGTAGTGACCAAGGTCAGATCAGTCTTATGACTGATCTGACTCTAGGAAATAATTCAGATACCCCATGTTCTTTGTTGCTCTTCTTGAAACCGCAATGGGCCAACTCAAGCCACACTCACTTTATAGCCAAGCTTATGAGGAACGATCCGGTCGTCCTCCGCGTGCAGAATCAAAACCGGACAATCGATTTCAAGCAGGTGCTCGTCGTTGGCAAACCTCAAGCCGTTGTCCGTCATCGGTTGAACGATCGTATAGTGAAACCAAGGTAGAGGTCTGAAGATCTATTTAAAAAAAAAACAAATCTAAAACATGGGTTATGTTACTAACGTGGGGAATCGCGCTACCGCCGAAAGAGGATGTTCGCTGATCTCCTCCATCATGTTGTTGAAGGGGCTCTCCAGGATGAGACCCACCGGCTCCAGATTGTCTTTTGCCAGGACAGAGAGGGCGTGCGTGGAGATTCCGGTGCCCAGAGAATGGCCCCAAACGAAGACCTTGGACGAGGTTTTATTGGCTATCCATTTGTACACGAAAATGCTATCCTCGACCAGGCCAAGCTCGGAGGGTTCGACGTTCGATGAGTCACCGTAACCTAAAAATTCAAACTTACTGCGTTTCGCTTGCTTCTACTCGGCAGTTTTGACAATGCAAAAAAAAAATTACGTACTTCGGTAGTCAAACGCAATGACGTGGAATTTCTTGCGCAAGACTTTGTAAAGCTCGATCCTGTGCGGTGCGGCCCTGTTTCCGGAATTGCCGTGGTTGTAGAGGACGACGTCATGTCCGTCGTTTAAGACACTGTCGAATAATTCGTCGTCCTTCGACGAGGCGACGCTCTTGTTGGCCAAAGCTTCGGGCAGAATGTGCCACACCCCCAATTTCACGCCTTGATCGCTGGTCAGGTATAAATTCCTGGAACCTTCAAGGCCGTACTGTGAGGGATTCGAGTAATTCGGATTTTTCGGCCAGTTCACTGAAACAAAACACGAACTAAATACGGCCCAAGTTTTTGTGAAACATTCATAGTCAAAATCTTCTTTCATATACAAAAAAATTAAAGCAAAAAAGCCAAAAGAGAAGTGGAAATTTTCAAGTTTTATTTTCTTTTAATGCAACACCCTGTATATTATTGCAGATTTGTATTCGCGAGACAATTTTAGCCTGAATTGATGTGTCGCACCATGGGTCTAGGACGAACGGTTCTCGAGTTGAGTGACGTCACTGCAACGATTCAACTTGAAAACCGCTCGTCCTAGACCCACGATGCGACACATCAATTCAGGTTACAATTGTCCCGCGAATCCAAATCTGCAATAATATACAGGGTGTACCTTCAAAAAAATGTCAACTTGTTTTAGATCTCGAAAACGCGCGGGTTCTTCGGTGGTACTCTCTGTATATCATCGCAGATTTGAACTCGCGAGACTATTTTAGCCGGAATTGATGTGTCGCATCATGGGTCTAGGTTGAGCAGTTCTCGAGTTGAATGACGTAACTGAAACGGTTCAACTTGAAAACCGCTCGTGCTAGACCTACGGTGCGACCCATCATTTCGGGCTAAAATTTGACCACGATTTCAAATCATCAATATACAGGATGTTCCGTTAAAAAAAACTGCTGTTTTGCTACGAATTTCGGAAGCGCTTCGCTCAAATGCTTTTTTGCAAAACACACCAACGATTTTATGTGCCAAAATTAAGTAATCAATCAATGGCAAGTGTTCAATTTCTTTTATAATAATCTACATGTTGAATTAAGAAGACCGAGACTTTTAAAATAGCCGAAATTAAACAAGACCGATCCTGTTCTAATCTGTTTCCGTGAAACAATGCTAACTAAACGAATCCAAAGTAGTTTTTCAACGGAACACCCTGTATATTATTGCGGATTCGAATTCGCGAGACAATTTTAGCGTGAAATGATGGGTCGCAACGAGGGTCTGGGGCGAGCGGTTTTCGCGTTGAAACTTTCCAGTGACGTCACACTGACGTTTCAACTCGTAAACCCCTTATCCTAGATCCGTGATGCGACACATCAAATCAGGCTAAAATTGCCTCGCGAATTCAAATCTGCAATAATATACAGGATGTTACGCCTGAAACTTACCAAAATTTAGGAATATCACGCTACGCTGAAATCCGTAGGAATATTTAAATACTAGAGGACCAATCACGAACAATATGAAGAGTATCACAACCGAGAGTTTTAGAGTTGCCAAGGCTATTCTGAAACAAAATAAAATATTAAAAGAAAAACTACAAGAAAATTAACAGAAAAACAAAAATCGAAAGAGAGGCGCACAGTGTTTGCTGCTTGAGTGAGCTGTTAATAACAAAGCATTACAAAAAAATACTTCTATAAGTACTAGCAGCGATTACATGCGATTAAAAAAATTCTTTACAAACGAAGGAAAAATATTTACATATTTCAAGGATTTAGGAAACGCAATTTAATTACACATGCATCTTGTTAAGTGCATTTACTGATAGGGCAAGATTCATAAATAATTATTTTAGTATAATTAAAAAAAAAGTCATTCTTATAAGAACACACTTTGTTGGCTTTAAGTTTTAATTCGTTTATTGCAAAATGAAACCCTACAATCTTTTTTTTGGCTTTAAAATAATTGGTGCGTTTAAGTTTTTGTTTGTTTTACAAAATTTGCTACGTTTTCCCATAATCGCTTTGACGTGAACGGTCGAACACGTTTCGTCCTTGTTGTTTGCAACATGCTTTTACAAAGTTGTTATTTTCAAACACTATCTCCTCATTCAGGTTCTGTTTTATCTCAACGCTCGTAACGTAAATCAACAGATTCGGCAATTGACAAATACGCATGCTATTTGGATGATGCGAATCAGCAGGGTCAAACAAATGTGATCGAAAAGTCGTCCTTGCAAAAACTGGAGCAAAATAATGACAATAAGCACTTAACGAAAATATTAAAATATATTTTTAATTGTTTGTTTAATTTTTGCAAAATAATTAATTGGGTGCTGTCGGACTCCGTGACACCTACACCTGCACGTTCTATGACGTATAACATTTTTTTAAATATAAAATAATTATATTTTTGTTTCAGAATCTCGTTTAGTTCGATTATGAAACCTGTCATAATTCAATTAAAAAAATATTTTTTTATAATGCTAACAATTTTTATAACGCTAAACTGATTACTAACTCTTTGATAATGAAGTTTAAATCTTCCGTTTAGCACATTGGTTTAAATATTTTAAATGTCCTTGAAAATCCCTTGCACTTGAACTCACGACCAGTATTTTATTTCACGTATAAAAAAATTAGTCAGAAGAGAGGTGGAAGTTTTCATGTTTTGCTTTTTTTTGACTGGAACACCCCGTATATCATTGCGGAATTGAATTCGCGAGACAATTTTAGCCCGAAATGATGTGTCGCACCGTGGGTCTAGGACGAGCGGTTCTCGAGTTGAGCGACGTCACCGAAACGGTTCAACCCGAAAACCGCCCGTCTCAGACCCACGATGCGACACATCATTTCGGGCTAAAATTGTCTCGCGAGTCCAAATCTGCAATAATATACAGGGCGTTTCCTTCAAAAAATGCTAATTCGCTTTAGTTCTCGGAAACGCGCTGCTCAATTGTTTTTCGGCGAAGCATAGTTGAAGCTCCCCAGACTCAAGTACCGGTTTTATTTGCCCACATAAATTTTTAATTTTAATCAAATAACACGCGTTCATATTTTTTGATAAAAATAAGAAATCCGTTTTAATTGAAATCTATGGTTGAAAAGTGAATCGAAAATTGCTTTTACGCTTTAACCGGACACTAAAAATTTGCACAAAACTTCAACGTTTTACTATCGGTTGACAGCTTGGTGCGTTAAATGTATTAAAAAATTGAAAACTTCTTCCGCTTTATATTATTTATTCTTTGAGTGCAAAAAAATCTCGATTTAGTTGGGGTTCTTAAGTGGAATTATTCAAGTTTTTCGTTTTTTTTTTTAACGCAACATCCTGTATATTATCGCAGATTTGATTTCGCGAGACAATTTTAGCCTGAATTGATGTGTCGCATCGGTGTTCTAGGACGAGCGGTTCTCGAGTTGAGCGACGTCAGTGAAAAGTTTCAACTCGAAAACCGCTCAACCTAGACCCATGGTGCGACCCATCGTTTCAAGCTAAAATTAGCCCGCGATTTCAAATCATCAATAATAAAGAGGGTTTTCCATTAAAAATTTTGCTTCGAATCTCGGAAACGCCCAATTATTTTTCTGCGAAGCACATTTCTGAATCACAAACCGTTTCGTATACCAAAATTATTTATTTTTATTTTTTGGTCTGTGGTGGTTGCCCAACGGGGTCTCAAGTCATAGACTTTGGCTGACTAATTAATTGATATGAGAGGTTTATAATAATCTAGGTGTTGAATCAAGAAACGTTAGGCGTTTAAAATAGCCCGAGGTAAATCAGAACGATTGATTCAAGTTTGTTTTCGTTAAACGAAACGAACTCGAAGTTTTTCAACCGAACGCTCTGTATATTATCGCGGATTCGAGTTCGTCAGACGATTTTAGCGTGAAACGATGGGTCGCAAGGCGGGTCTGGGCCGAGGGGTTTTCGTGTTGAAACTTTCACGTAAGAGTTTCAACTCGAAAACCCCTCGTCCCAGACCCACGATGCGACACATCAATTCAGGCTAAAATTGCCTCGCGAATTCAAATCTGCGAGAATATACATTGCGTTCCAGTAAAAAAATGCCATTTTGCTACGCAATTCGGACCCAATTACTTTTCTGCAAAGCGCATTCGAAGCGAAAATTAATTTATTAATTAATCAATTAATTTTTTTCAAATAATTTTTCAAGGTACGTTCATTTACGGAAATGGATTATTAAAAACAGCTTAGCTCTCGGTTGGCAAAAACTCGTAAACTGTCACAGATTGGTGTTTTCTGAAAGGCAAACGTGTTTACCGCTTCTCGAGCTCGGTTTATTTTCGTTTTAAATTTGAATATGTGAAGCGTCATGGTGAAGTGTCGCGTCTGCACAGCTTTTTTTTTTAATTAAAACACGATAATAACGAGACCACATATTTTTGCACTTTATCTGCAAGTATGTTCATAAAAACACGATTACAGCAAAATATATAATGTACAGTTGTGGGCAAAAAATAAAAAGTGAATGCAGCAAAATTTACAAAAGACTATCACAAACGGAACTCTGTTTGTTGAAGTTTATTGCGCAGTGTCAATTTTGATTAATTAGAATTAGAAAGAAATTCTTGAAGTCTTACAAAATACCAACAGTAACAAGTAACAACTAAAAAAAAATAAATAAATCCACGTCACTTGGTTTAGATCTTCAACTGTTTACACCTTTTTTTTTTTTTTTAAAGCAAGTATATTGTATATGGCATTCAATGAGCCTACCTCTTAACGATTCTGCACCAAGTCCTTTTGTCTCTTCCAGCGGTACCAAACTCGTACTCTTTGTCGTCCCCTTCGGTACCTTTTTCGTAATCGCAACGCGTCGTTCCCAACATTTCTCCAATCAAAAAACCGGTCAATAAAACTGTTCCAACATGCCTTCAACAAACTGTGATTATGCGGCGATGGACGTTTTGCGTTATGCACCGAAGCACAGGCGCGCTCGCGCAATTATTATCCCGGGATATCTAATCAAAATGCGCGAAAAGAAACGCGTCCGTGGTTTTACATGGCTTACATTAATTGCAGATTGTGGGTTCACTCATGCAACCGATCACCTGAGAGCCAATCCAAATAAATACATACATAATCATATTGTACACTCATGCTGAAAAAATTACGGCCAATTGATGTTTTTGACAGGATCGAATACATACATAATCATCCTGTACACTCATGCTGAAAAAAATCCGGCCAGTTGATGTTTTTGACATGATCGAATACATACATAGTCATCTTGTACACTCATGCTGAAAAAATTCCGGCCACTTGATATTTTTTGACACGATCGAGTACAGCACTTCGAAATGTTTGGTTTAGTTGATGATCCGCTGATACGATTTGCATCTTCTTCAACAAAACATGACCAAAAAAAAATATATATCTTGTTTCTTCTTTTGTGGTCGAATGAAAACAAACATTATGAGTGTCCGGAATTTTTCGAACGTGAGTGTACCTACGCGGATAAGCGGATTTTAATTTGCATTAAAAATAAGGTAATTAGACGAAAAAAAAACTGTTCTAAAAACACACAAATCTAATTGCCTAGTTATTTTAATGATTACTTTAATGAACGGTTTCGCTGTCATTTCTGACATCGTCGTTTCACGAAATTCATTGCTTGCTTCTTTTAATTTTTTATTCCCACCTTGGCCGTTATTAAACGGACTGGACGTTTGCGTTAGAAAATTAGAGTAATTGGAATTAATTTTTGAACATTCTAAAAAAGACAGAGTAATCGAGAATTTAAAAATAAATTCATTTTCTGGTCGTCACTCTCGCCTTAATCGACCGAATCCTGAATACACGAATTTTACTAGCAGCGCCATCTATTAGATTCCGTGAACACTAAACGGTAACGTAACAGATTAGGTGAAAAATAAAACGAGGGGTGCGAGGGAATTTTACCAGCAGCGCCATCCATTAGACTCCGTGAACATTAAACGGTGACATAATAGGTTATGTCAAACTCAAATTAAGGGTTTCCAGGTTTTTTTTTCACATAACCTCAATCGATTATCGTTACAGTTTTGCAAAAATCTTTGTATTTATTGTTCATTGCGTTTCCTAAATTTTAAATTCATGTTAACGCCGTCTATGATGTGCATTTATTACGTAATACTAAAGCGTAAAGACGACTCATCATTACAGCGCCATCTTTTGAGTTACGTGGGGATCAACTTGAGGTTATTCCCCGTCGATTGTCAATAGTAAAGTAAACGAAAGAGAATCATTGAAGTTGACGGTTTGTTTCTACCTCAGTAATAAATTGCCTTGTTCTTAGTTTTTCGATTTTGAAATTTGATTGCAGTCAACGCCATCTGTCGTCGTGTGATTTTGTTACGTAATGTTATACTATTACGCGTTTCATTCGGCCTCGATGATTTTTAAGTTTCCGGCGCGAATTCGAAGCACGCGCAATTCAAAAATAATGTTTACGTGGAAGTTCGGCGGGTCTGGCGCCATCTGCTGTGCTTTGAACGAATCAAAATTCGATTAGGT
Organism: Prosopocoilus inquinatus; assembly: GCA_036172665.1. Taxonomy (NCBI): domain Eukaryota; kingdom Metazoa; phylum Arthropoda; class Insecta; order Coleoptera; family Lucanidae; genus Prosopocoilus; species Prosopocoilus inquinatus. Next base: position 49,862,164 of record CM069876.1, read on the forward strand.
TGTCTCCAATAATGTCGAAAATCGTCAAAAAAATTAATTAAAAAAAAAACAATTTCTTTTAATGAACATTTTTTTTTAATTTTGAAACATAATTTTAATTTTAATTACTGTCAGCGCTATCTGTGAGATGATTGCTAAACAGTTGGTGACTTTTAAACTCTTCTAATCTCATCAAAAAATAAATAAATAAATAAAAATAAAATACTCTGTAATTTTTCGAATCTTGATCGCCGGTGGCGCCATCTGCGAGAATCAACTTAAGGTTATTGTAAAAAAATTAATGTAATTTTTAATTGTCGCATAAATTTTGGGGAATTTTATTATTAAAAAAATAAATTAAAAATGAAAATGCAATTTTTAATTATCACATAAATTTTGGGAATTTTATTATTTAAAAAAAAATTAAAAACTTAAACTGCAATTTTTAATTGTTGCGTAAATTTTGGGAATTTTATTGTTAAAAGAAAATTAAAAATTAAAGTGCAATTTTTAATTGTCGTATAAACGTTGGTGAATTTTATTACTTAAAAAAATAAATTAAAAATAAAATTGCAATTTTTAATTCTCGCATAAATTTTGGGAAATTTTATTATTAAAAAAATTAATTAAAAATTAAAGTGTAATTTTTAATTGTCGCATAAATTTTGAGAATTTTCTTATTAAAAAAAATTAAATATTAAAGTGCAAGTTTTAATTGTTGAACAAATTTTGGGGAATTTTATTATTTAACAAAAAAAAATAAAAATTAAAGTGCAATTTTTAATTGTCGCATAAATTTTTGGAATTTTCTTATTAAAAAAAAATTAAAAATTAGAATGCAATTTTTAATTGTTGCACAAATTTTGGGAATTTTACTGTTCAAAAAAAATTAACAATTAAAATGCAATTTTTAATTGTCGCGTAAATTTTGGGAATTTTATTGTTTAAAAAATTAAAGATTAAAGTGCAATTTTTAATTAAAATTAAAAAAATTAAAGTGCAAGTTTTAATTGTTGCATAAATTTTGGGAATTTTATTATTAAAAAAAAATTAATTAAAAATGAAAGTGCAATTTTTAATTGTCGTATAAATTTTGGGAAATTTATTGTTAAAAAAAATTAATTAAAAATTAATTAATTGCAATTTTTAATTGCCGCATGAATTTTGTGTATAAATTTAAACGATTATCTAATAATTCCGACCATACTGGGTGATGAAAAAATAGCGAAACGGCAGCGCCTTTTTGCACTGTTCAGGGACCCCCCCCCTCTTCTTCGAGCATGAGAAAAATACCAAAAAAATCTCGTTATGTTTAAAATGATTTTTATTTATTTTTTTTAAATCAATAAACGACTCCTTTATGACGTTTTTTTTTTTAATTTGTTAGGTCAAAAAGCGATCGTAGGATGTCGCTGTTCAAGCTATTCGTTTTATTATATTTATTATCATAAAACTGATCTGCTTGCAACTAAGCTATAAAATAATAAAACACACACGGTTGCCACACCTTTATGGTAAATAATAACCTCCACAATATCATGATGGAATTATTTTGATATTTTTTCCGTGCTCGGAGAGCGTACCCGAGTCGAGCAAAACGGCGCGCTTCCGCCATTTTCTAAGCACCCTGTATAGTGCGACTATTTCGAAAATAGCGTTTCACATTGACGCGAGCAAAATAATTCAAAGTTGCTCGTTAAATAATGCCCTATTGGACGTGAATTTTAAACAACGTGCGAGAAATTAGGCTGGCATACCGTTTCTTCAAGTTCCCATGTCTTCTTGGCAAGGCGAAGACAATTCTTCGGGTGATCTTTTTCAAGGCGAAAAATTTCGCATTGGCCATTTCCTTGTGGACCAAATTCTACTTTCACCAAGAATGGTCAAGGTTTCCAAAATTATTTTTTGGAACTCCAACGCCTATTTAGAATTCCTACCTAAGCAGATCGAGGGCGTTCTTCATTATTAAAAAAATGAAATAAAAAAAAATTTGACATTTTGACATTGCCATCAATCACATGCCACTGTTTGCAGGGTGCGTAACTTCAAAAACAAAAAACTGTCACAAACCACAAAGTGTGCTCTTACATTTGTGATTTTTTCCCTTTTTCCCCCCTTGCAAAGTAAAGACAGTGTGAACCTACCACTTCCAAATTTTGGAAGACGGCGTGGATGTTATCCCGAAGCGAACCCAACGAAGTCTGCTGTGCAATGAAAAGGCTTGTTGTGAAGTGCTGCGCTTTGATAAAAAAAATGGAATGACAAATACTTACATGTCATTTAAATACAAAATAAGCGGCAAGCTCGACACTAATAAACCGGACAGGATTGTTAAGGCCACGTCGTTCAAGAAACAACCCCCGCTATCTCTCATGCTGCCCTTTGAAATTCGAGTTTCGTCTCGTCCGTCACTACAAAATAATTTCATTAAAACTCTGACTGTTGTTTTTTTTTTTGCATCACTTAAAACAGATAGATGGTAAAAAAAAAAAAAAACGAAAAAGTAGCAACCATTAGCTGCGCTCCTTCTGGTCAATCTCACCTCAGATCACATAAATGTCATTTCCGTTAGAAGGAATAAGTGAATTTGAACTGGACTGACTTCAACTTCCCACCAGGATTGTCAGTTTTTCTTTTCTGAGATGAACTAAAGAAACAAATGAATCTCCAGGCGAAAAAAAAAATACTAATAGGAAACAAAAGACAACTATAAAAAAGCTAATGTCACCAAGTCGTTAATGAAATTTAGCCAAAAAGCGCCCGATTTTTTTTTTTTTTTTTTCTAAAATCCATGTAACAGTAAGTAATAATTGTTGGAAAACTGTGTTAAATAAATCAAGTATTTGAATTTTAAATTTAAAAGTTACTCTGAAAAAAGAAAACACGAAAAAAGTTAATAAATCCTAACAAAGTAATCGACAATTACAATTTGGAATTTCAAAAATAATTTCGGGGCATTAAAAAAAATAGAAGAAATTAAAAAAAAACAAATGAAACTTGCGAAAACAAAAAAGAAATGAATAGCAATAAAACACGAGGCGTGAAGTAAACAAAAAAAAAGAAGATCGACAATACCAACCAAAACGAATCTAAAAAGAAACAAAAAAAAGAAGCAAAAAGAAAAAAAAAAGAACAAATGAACGACGAGATACAGTAAAACGCAAAACAAAGATCACGATTGAGATGGACACAAAACAAATGAAAAACGACGAACTGCAAACGTCAATAAAATGCGAAAAATTGATTTGATAAGAAAACCAACAGAGAAATACATACATAGTACACGAAAGCATAAAGAACAGAAAAACAAAACAAAAGATTGACAGCTGAGGTCTGCAGAGACGCAAGAAATCGATATTGTTACGAATTTGGGGTTCGTTAAGTTTATTTCAGAATAAATTCCCTATAGGTATAACTGAGAAACTAATTTATTTAAAACACCGCGCTTAATAATTTAAAAATAATTTAATACAAAAAAAAATAAAACTCAAACTAAAACCATAGGAATGAAACGATAACAAGAGAAAAAAATAATAATAAATTAAATAAAGAAATAAAATAATAAAAATTAGAAAAAATAAATAAATACAAAATTATTTGTTTATTTATTTTCTTTCGCTTAGAAGCCAAGCAGACGGAAGCTCTCGAAGAAGCGTCGAGACTTGACGCGTCAGGCACTGACGCACGTAAGTCCAATTCGTCACGCATTAGATCGTCACGATATAAAATCTTGCACAGAGTGACACAGAGGTACCGATTAATCAATCAACCAACGGGCATTCACTATGGCGGCCTCTGACAAAACTGAAGAAAAAAATGGATGGAGAGATAAGATGAACTAAGAAACAAATGAATCTCCACACGAAAAAAAAAACTAGGAGAAACAAAAGGCGACTATAAAAAAAGCGTCAGTCAACAAAAAAAAAAAACTTAAAATCGTCTCGAAGTTACCGCAAATACAAAAAAACAAACTCGCAAGAAACAAAAGCGAACTGTAAAGGGAGAATCGATAAAGTGCGAAAACCAGTTAGATTAAAAAAGAAGAAAAATGCAAAAAAAAAACTGAAGAAAAAAATGGATGGAGAGATAAGACGAACTAAGAAACAAATGAATCTCCAGACGAGAAAAAAAAACAAAAGACAACTACTAAAAAAGCGTCGGTCAACAAAATATGGAAATCGATTCGATAAAAAAAATAAACTAAAGATAAAATGAATTTAAAAAAAATTAAAAACGGAATTAGCACGATGGAAAAAAAATTAAAATCGAAATTATTGCAAATAAAAACAAACTCGCGGGAGACAAAAGCGAACTGTAAAAGAGAGAGTTTTAATAAAACGCGAAAACCAATTCGATTAAAAAGAAGAAAAATGTAAAAAATATAGAAGAAAAAAAAACGAAGAATGGACGGACAAAAAAAATAAATGAAAGAAAACGGCGATTTTCCAGCCGGATAAAAAAAACGTCGCCACAACAAAAGTAGCCCTAATTAGGGACGCCCGGTTATGAGAAATAAATTTAATAAAAACAAATAAAAAAGAGAAATGCGAGAGCATAAAATGAATTAAAAAGAAAAAAAAAATTAAAACAATAAAAGAAGTGCCACGATACTGAGACGGACAAAAAAAATGAAAATCGACGCGTTTTTGAAAAACAAACGAAAAACGATGAACTGCGAAAAGGCGCCGATAAAACGCGAAAAATCCATTTGATAAGAAAAGAAAAGAAAAAGAGAAATCCATAGTACGAAAGCGTAAAGAACAGAAAAAAAAATTAAAGAAAAAGAAAAATTAAAGAAAAAAAAACAAAAGAACGTCCAGACGAAAAAATAAAAAGAAACTTGTAGAAAACAAAAGAAAGACCACTTTAAGTACTGTATAAAAGCGTCAATTGACAAAATATTAAGAAAAATCAAACAAAATAGAAATACGAGAGCATAAAATTAATTAAAAAGAAAATATTAATAAATAGAAGTGCCGCGGGACGAAGAATGCCAAAAATAAATGAAAATCGACGAAAGTTTTTGCAAATAAAAACAAACTCATAGGAAACAAAAAAAGGAGTCAATAAAATATGAAAACCGATTCGATTCAAAAGAGAAGGATGCGAAACACAGAAGGAAAAAAAACAATAGAATAATCGATAGACAAAAAATAAATGAAAAACGGCGATTTTGGCAGGGAACAAAAGGACAAAACAAACGAGCAATGAACAAGATCCAAAACGTCAATTCCTTAACCTATAAAAAAAAACCTATAAATTAAAACAATATGAAACAAATAAAAGCACTTTAGAAAACGAGTTAAAAATGTTAATTTTCTGTCTTACTTGGGCGTTTCGCAAACGTGATTGTTTGCTTCGAAATCAAAAAAATTAAAATTAATGATAATCACATTTGCGAAACGTCAAGTAAGATAATAAATTTACAATTTTTTGCTCGTTTTCTAGAGGCATGGATAGTCACATATTTTTTTTCTTTGCATCGATTCTGCGGCTTCGAATTTTCGGTCGGTGCTGTACTTTTGTTCCACGATATTAATTTAGAACGAGCGTCGTTATGCGAAGGCAGCAACAAAAGTAGCCCAAATCGGGCGCCAAATAAAATTTTAAAAAAGTGCCTAATGCAACCCTGCGCCTCCCACCTTGCCAACAGGGCACTCCCATTGGTTGGAAGGTTGAAACGTCCGTTCAAACTCATTTTCGTTCTTGCTAACGGAAACATTTAACAAAGTGACAGATTTGGATATAATCCAAAAGATCCTGTAAGTTCGTGGAACGCTCTGTACATGTAAAAATGTTCAAAAAAAAAGAAAAAAACGTTACACCAAAACATTCATTCATTCTAATTTAAATTCCAATTGCACGTGACATTTACACGAGCTGATACTTTCATACTCATTCATTCTTAATCGAATCTGCTATTATAATTTCGACTATAATTGGCAACACTGCACGTGGGCTAGGAGCACGGAGCATGCAGGCGATTAATTGACAACATGCGATCGATCGGTGTTAATCTAGCTAACGACAAGACGATGTTAAAACTAAACGAAGCAAAAATAAAAATAAAAACGTGTTCGTTCACCTCTTTACGAAACGTCGCTTGGACACCCACAGCATCTCGAACTCGCAACAAAACAGACAAGCGGCAGCAACACGACGACGACAACAACAAGAAAACGACGACACCGAATTACAAATCCCCGAGGCAAGACGACATCAGGCATTCGATTTATTCTCGTTGTTAGTAATGGGTGGTGAAAGGAAGTTGCTAATAAAAGATTTGATTTGATTGACGAACTGAACACACTGAATTACATACATACAAAAGCCTGACGAGTACAATTTAGTAATAATACTCACGTATTGTGCGTTTGTGTTAATTGGGCCTGGCCTGATGTGGTATTATGGTGTGGTGGGACTTTGCGAACACCACCTCACGAATGCAAGTTATAAATAAATAATGCAAGACGGCGAAAAAAGTACACTGCTGACGAGCCAGGTTCAATTAACTTCGTAGGTGCGAGAGGGCAACGTCTCCTGACTGCTGATCTGTTGAAATTAGCATCACGTGAATTGCAATGATTAAAACTCAAGTGCAAAGTCTCATTGTGGTCTCATATCATCAAAAAAAGTCCAAGTTTATGAATTTGACCTTGCCCTTGCACTTCAACGAACGCACCGTGCGTATGCGGGGGGCATTGGCATACTTAAACGAACTTGATAAAAGAAAACTTGCGAGTACGTACCTGCACTATCACAGAATTAAAACTAATTCGCTTAATTGACGAGTAGAAAGCGTTTAATTAACAACGGTTTAATTTAATAATTCCATGTCCTCAATTCATCGCTACATCCAAGGTTACATAACCTCAATTCACTTGCGCAATCAGGTTCGCCAACGTAAGTTCCATTTCACAAAATAGGTACTTATAAAAGCGTTTATTATTTAATTAATGTTGAAAAGCCGTCGTACTTACATCTTACATACATCAATGCAGCATTGTTAAATTTAAATTGTCCGAAGGATTGACTTTCGTAATCTGCGGTTACGTCTCGGAGCGCCGCGTCGTTATTTTCAGCGATGAATCAATCGGCACTCATCAGTTTGGCTTGTAATTAATTAATAAGTTATAAATCGCTTGGAATTCGATTTGTTTAACGAGAAACCTTGCTCTGCGTTCATGCTTCGTTAATAAAACGTCGTTACGAATCAATAGAAAACGTAAGCTTAATGTCAACGACTTCGATCATTTCACCGCTGAGAATAAAAACGCAATGACGCCTATTAATTTCAGAAAGTAAACGAGATTTTGGTTTTTAGCCGAACATTTCGTTTAAAAATCATTGCGTATCGTTGAATTTAATCATATCATTGTTATTTATAAACTGCCGGAAGTATTAATTTGCATTTGCGTAAGCACAGCGTCTTTATTATAAGCGATGAATTAATCGAGGGCTCCGAAAATTCATATTAGCCTTTCCCCGCACTTATAAATATTGATTGGCTGGCTAATAAAACGTTATTATAAATCAATGAGGAACGCGTTTTAAATGGGGACGGTTTGAACAATGGGCGCGTTCAGCGGCTGAGTTTCTTACTCAGCAATCGATTGTGATTGGCTCACATGAAGGTAATAACCAATCACAAGCGACTGCTGAGTAAGCAACGCATCCGCTGAACACGCCCAATGATTACGTCAACTTTGAGAATACAAACGTACGGAATTCAATAATTCCTTAATTTAATTAAAAATGACTGGCGTTGTCGAGTGTTTAACAATCATTCCGGTTTAGAATCGTCGTTTGTTGTTAAGTTTCAACGGTGATTTGAACTTAATGACTTCGATTGTCTCACCGATGAGAATAAGAGCGCGCTGGAAATCCAACGACGTGTTGATTTCAAAAAATAAATAAGATTTTGAGTGTTCTCTGACCATTTACGGTTTAAAATCATTGTTTATCGTTAAATTTAATCGTGTTATTGTTAATCTAAATCGCCAGAAGTATTATTTTTGCTGTTTGTTTTGAAACGATTGAAAAACTAAAAATTTTTTTTTTAACATTATGTTTTGCATTATTTTTTTCACTATTTCCATTAACAATTATTTTATAAAATGTATTTTATTTATTTAAAATCATTTAAACAACTGCAAACGTTCATATTTGCGTCTCTTGACATAAAATTATTGTAACGCCTGTAGTGTAGGCAACCAAGCGAACCGCTGGGTTTATTAGTTTGCCTATACTTGGGCTGTTCGTCGAGAAAATCTCATTTATATTTATTTTTAGATAAACCGGCGCGTCTTATTAAAGTTAATTGTTTATGATATTCATTAAACTTAATTCAGTTCTCTATTAATGCACGTGAAAATTAAAATTGGTTGAATTTGCTAATTTTTGTATTTATTTAGCTTTGAAATCGAGAAGATGCAGAAAATTGTTTGAAAAAATAACATTTAGGAAAGTTGCCTGGTATCAATCGATCAATTGATTGAGTAGTTTTTTTTTCTCTTCATATTTTCATTAAAACATTTTCTGACAATCAATTTATTGATTGAATGAATTATGAAAGTTTCTTGACTTGACGAAAAGTCAGAAAATGTTTTTAAAAAAATATGAAATATGAAAAAAGAAAACAATTCAATCAAATGATTTTCTGACTTCTCGTCAAGAAACTGACAAACTTTCATAATTCAATCAATCAGTCAATTGATTGTCAGAAAATGTTTTAATGAAAATGTGAAGAAAAATCATTCAATCAATTGATTGATTGATACTGCGCTACGCTTCACTACTAATCACTACTAATTAATTGATTGATTGACTGAATTATGAAATTTTGTCAGTTTCTTGACGAAAAGGCAGAAAATGTTTTAATGAAAATGTGAAAAAAATCAATCAATCGATCAATTGATAGTAACTTTTCGTCAGGAAACTGACAAACTTTCATAATTCAATCAATCAACTGATCGTCAGAAAATATTTTAATGAAAATGTGAAAAAAGAGCAATTCAATCAATTGATTGATCGATACTACACTGCTTTTCACTACTAATTAATTGATTGATTGAATTATGAAAGTTTGTCAATTTCTTGACGAAAAATCAATCGAAATTAATTGTTTGATTGATTGAATTATGAAAGTTTGTCGGTTTCTTGACGGATAGTCAGAAGATTTTCAATAAAAATGTGAAAAAATAAATCAATCGATCAATTGATTGTAACTTTTCGTCAGGAAACTGACAAACTTTCATAATTCAATCAATCAATTGATTGCCAGGAATTGTTTTAATGAAAATGTAAAAAAACAATTCAATCAATTGATTGATTGATACTAGGCTACTCTTCACTACTAATCACTATTAATTAATTGATTGATTGACTGAATTATGAAAGTTTGTCAGTTTCTTCAAAAAAAGTCAATCAAAATCAATCAATTGACTGTCAAAAAATGTTTCAATGAAAATATAAAAAGAAAGCAATTCAAACAATTGATTGATTGATTGATACTGCGTTATTCTTCACTACTACTTCACTTCACCACTACTAATCAGTTGGTTGGTTGACTGAAGTATAAAAGTTTCTTGACGAAAAGTCAGAAAATGTTTTAATGAAATAAGAGAACAAAAAAAAATTATAATTTCTGTGTTGTAAACATCGCAATAATAAAATAATTTTTAATTTTTAATGTGAAACATCTTAATTAAAAGCTGTCTGTCATTTATGAACATAAAATTACAGTATTCTGTATTAATTTATTTAATTGATCGACTGACGCTATTTAAAAAAAAACAAGGCCCAGTTTTAATATTTAAGTTAAAAGATATAGGTTAGGTTGATGTTAATAGAAAATTTTGGCAAGGAATAACAAATCCCTTCGTAAGCTAAATTAATCAATTATTTTTTTTTTTGGCGCCATTTTGACCCTCCGGACTTTCCGAAACTTTTAGGAGGACTTTAGGGTTAGAGGTTAGGTTAGTGATTTTTTTATTGTCTGGTGCGGCTGCGCCCGACTTACACCGTGTCATTAAACAAAAACATAATGAACTTTTTTTTGTTTTTGTAAATAATTCTCTCCAACTTCTGCAACGTGTAGTTCAAAGACGCCTTTTGAAACTGTAAATATTTTCGACTGAAAAAACACTGAAATTCACGTTTTCGTAGACAGACTCGCCCACGCGCGCGTATTTTCAGCGCCCATTCTGAAATTTCATGAATGAAAGCGCGTAAACTCGCGTGCCAAAGCGTATTTATTTCATAATAATAATAATAATAATAACGAGTCAAGGCCGGCCGGATATTTCGGAACTTTCAGGCGAGTTATTTTTTTCTTTCTTTTTTTTTAATTTAATTTAATTTAATTACGTGAACTTGCGTTGACGGTTTATTTTCGCCGCACACGTGCGGCGCGCCCCAGTGGCGGCGTCACGTGCTATTTCGAGCAATCAACCGCGAAGATTTTATTTTTAAACGCGCCTGCATGGGGGGCATTATTACCATTTATGGTCGTACGGTGGATGCGCGTAGCTCGTTATATTTAGGCAGAGGCGAGCCTTTTTTGGTTTGAGTCGTCGTCGTTGTCGTCGGCGTCGTCGCGGTTATAACAGCGCCACAGGAGAGAGAAAAAAAAACAAGTTTTGAGCAGGCCACAAAAAATACCTCCCAAAAAGCAGCCTCTTCTCTTCGCTTTGTAAATTGTAAACAATTCATTAAAGAGGGTAAGCGACGCGCTATTGAAATTTGTAAATTCAGAAAAGATATAATTTGTATTAATTACGCCACTATGTACAGCGGCGAGCACAAAAAACGGACCACGTCTTAAAACTAAAACGCCCAAAAATTAGCTGCGTGGTCGTACTTTCCGATTACAGGAGATTGTAGCCCCACTGTTAATTATAAATTTATGGTCATTGCGTTCAGTGGCGGTTCGTCAGGGTGGGCAGTGCCCACCATGTCCTACTGAAATTGCACGTCGGGACGGCCCCGAAAAACAAATTTATTTGTTTTGATTATAACTCAAAAACGCGTTCGTCGATTGTTTTTTGGTAAAAGGCGTTGGAAAGCTGAGGAAAAGCTCTGCGAATCCCATGCTTAAATCAAATTAAAAAATTACTAGCGCGATTGCGAGGGGAGGAAGAGACGTTCACATTAACTGAGCAAGTGAAAAACGCGGCGCCTTTGGATTTTGATTGTAACTCAAAGACGCGTTCGTCGATTGTTTCGTAGTAAAAGGCGTTGGAAAGCTGAGAAAAAACTCTGTAAATCCCATGCTTAAATCGTATTCAAAAATTACAAGCGTGATCGCAAGGGGAGGGAGAGACGTTCAGTTAATTGAGCAAACAAAAAACGCGGCGGCTTTGGCTTTTGATTATAACTCGAGAACGCGTTCGTCGATTGTTTTGTGGTAAAAGGCGTTGGAAAGCTGAGAAAAACCTCTGTAAATCCCGTGCTTAAATCTAATTCAAAAATTACAAGCGCGATCGCGAGGGGAGGGAGAGACGTTCAGTTAATTCCGCAAATAAAAAACGCGGCGCTTTTGAATTTTGTTTGTAACTCAAGAACGCGTTCGTCGATTGTTTTGTGGTAAACGGCGTTGGAAAGCTGAAAAAAAGCTCTGTAAATGCCTTGCTTGAATTTGAACCAAAAATTAAAAGCGCCATCGGAGGGGGAGGAAGAGACGTTCAGTTAATTGAGTAAACAAAAAACGCGGCGGTTTGAATTTTGATTGTAACTCAAGGACGCGTTCGTCGATTGTTTTTTAGTAAAAGGCGTTGGAAAGCTGAGAAAAAGCTCTGTAAATCCCGTGCTTAAAATGAATTCAAAAATTACAAGCGCGATTGGGAGGGAAGGGAGAGACTTTCAGTTAATTAAACAAACGAAAAACGCGACGCTATTTAATTTTGTTTGTAACTCATGAACGCGTTCGTCGATTGTTTTGTGGTAAACGGCGTTGAAAAGCTGAGAGAAAGCTCTGTAAATTCCATGCTTAAATCGTATTCAAAAATTACAAGCGCGATCGCGAGGGGAGGGAGAGACGTTCAGTTAATTGAGCAAACGAAAAACGCGACGCTTTGGATTTTGATTATAACTCGAGAACGCGTTCGTCGATTGTTTTTTGGTAAACGGCGTTGGAAAGCTGAGAAAAAGCTCTGTGAATTCCATGCTTAAATCGAATTCAAAAATTACTAGCGCGATTGCGAGGGGAGGGAGAGACGTTCAGTTAATTGAGCAAACGAAAAACACGGCGCTTTTGAATTTTGATTGTAACTCAAGGACGCGTTCGTCGATTGTTTTTTAGTAAAAGGCGTTGGAAAGCTGAGAAAAAGCTCTGTGAATCTTCCTCTTAAATTTGAACCAAAAATTACTAGCGCGATCGGAGGGGGAGGGAGAGACTTTCAGTTAATTGAGCAAGTGAAAAACGCGGCGTGTTTGAATTTTGATTGTAACTCAATAATGCGTTCGTCGATTGTTTTTTGGTAAACGGCGTCGGAAAGCTGAGAGAATGCTCTGTAAATCCCCTGCTTAAATTTTGTTGAAAAATTACAAGCCCCGAAAACAAATTTATTTAGAAAATTCACTCACTTTTTCTCTTTTGCAGTTTGTTGCTCACCCGCAGTAAATCGTCACGAGCCGCCACTGGTTGCGTTATATCCACTTTTTAAACTTTTATTGGCGTTACTAAATCTACCAGATTTAGGGCCATTTGCACCACTTTCAGTTCAAATTTAAGCTCCACTTAATTCCATAGAAACGTTTGTTGCAACAATTGTTTCTATGGAGTTAAGTGGAGCTTAAATTTTAACTGAAAGTGGTGCAAATGGCCCTTAATAACGCCAATAAAATAATAATAATTAAATTTAAAAAAATAAATAAATAATAATTAAAGTACAGCTCTGTGTATTAGATTTAATTTAAAAATTGGCATTCTAAGCTAAGTTCGGAGCTTTGTTTAAAGCTGGATACAATGCAGGAAAAAAATAATGTCGCGGCTGTACCTTTATAACTCTGTTTCTTTTAAATTTGGAAGATACTTATATTTAGAAAATATTTTATTTCCCTTTTTTTTTTTTCTTCATTCTCTTGTTTGGACGCGCCCAATACTTACAGCCCACGATGTGAACGTAACCTTGAGCCACCATGTACAGTCTGGGGCGCAAAAAACACGGGACATTTCAAGCTAAAATCCGTCCGTTTTTTAAACTTCCGACTGTACCTGCCCGAACCCAATAATAAGTTACACTTCGAGGGAGATTATTTTAGAGGTGCAACTGCAGATGGTGGTCGCAAGGGCCTTAATTGCACCGAGGAATTAATTAAAATAGCGATCTCTGCGTACGCGCATATACTATTTCGTTCACGACCGGGAGTAAAAGAATCGGGAGGATCCGAGCTTTCAGAAATGAAACTTTCGACAATTCAATAATTAATTTGGAGAATTTGATTTTATTGTTTGAGAGAAAAATTAGTAAAACAAAAGAATAATTAAAATCAAGAAGAGAAGTTTACGCTTAAGCGCAAGTATCAAAAAATAATGAAAACTCTCCGGGGACTGAGTTTCTTCTACTCCCTTCCCTTCTGCTCCCTGGGGATGAGGACGTATGTTAATACTTTTACTCCCGAGGGAGTGAGTATGTCAATATTTTTACTCCCGAGGGAGAATATTAATAATATTTTTATTCCCGAGAGAGGATGTGTCAATTCGTTTACTTCTCGGGGAGTTCCAGTCCCTCGAAAGAAATATATTATTTCTCTCACGATTTTTATTTGCCATTTCTTTTTCTGATCCCACCCGTGCTTAAACAGTTTGTCATTTTTGACAGGGCCAAATAAAATAAACCAATAACAAAAAGTATATATTTTATTAATAACCGATGACTGCTTCACTAATACATTTACCCCTACACAATAATAATAATTACGGTACGAATTAATAATAATAATAATAATAATAAATTACAATAGTATGCATCATACGTATTCACATGGTTCTTCCTCTAGAAAGTAATAATAAGTATTATTAAATAAGAAAGAGAGTCTTTATGGCAGTGCAACCAACAACGATTGATTGTCGCAGCGAGGACGAGAGACAAGGGTGCGTGACAAGGGAGGTCGCCTAGAAACATTTGCGGTGGACGATCCCAGGGCCGGACTCGTCGTACTCTTGCTTCGAGATCCACATCTGCTGGAAGGTGGAGAGCGACGCCAGGATCGAACCGCCGATCCAGACGGAGTACTTCCTTTCCGGAGGGGCGATGATCTTGATCTTGATGGTCGAGGGGGCGAGGGCGGTGATCTCCTTTTGCATACGATCAGCAATACCTATTGTAAGAAACAAAAAATAAATCATCAGTTTATTAAAGTGCTTAGAAAAACCTCAAACTCTGGTGTTTTCCTCCACGTTCGCCGGTCGCCGGGGTGAACCCGGAGCAAAAACCGGACTTCTGAGTCTGAGATGAATCTAAAATCTTCTCGGCAAAATCACAATAATCATAAGAAAAAAAACAAGGTGAACGAAACGAAAAACTAAACAAAAAGAAGATTGACGAATCTCATTCAAAATAAAAATAAAACAGAAAAGAACACGAAGATGATTAGAGAAGAAAACGTAATAATTCGACGAAGGGGAAACGAACGCCTAAAAAAAAAAGAGAAAGAAAAACTATTCTTTTTTTGGCGAAACGTCGGAGAAAAAAAAACAAAAGACTACAAAAAACAAAAGTGAAGCGAAACAAGCAAAGAAAAAAATCGATCGTAAGAACCAAAGAGACGGACAACACGAATTCGTACAAAAAAAAAAACGAACGAAAAACAAAAAAGGCGACGAAAAAACAAAAGGAGCGAAACCGGGAAACAGACGGAGACAACAGAACAACGAAAAGAAAAGAATATGAAACGGAAAACAAAAGAAGATCGACGGATCTCGAAAAGAAAACAAAAAGAAAAGAACACGAAGTTTGATTCTTCGTGTGACGAACAGAAGAAGAACGCCAAACAAAAGAAAGAAAGAAAAACGTTTTTCTTTCGGCGCGAAACTTGGAAACACGGAGACAAGGATGGAATGAAAAACGAAAGAACGAAACGGAAAACAAGAGAAGATCGACGGATCTCAAAAAGAAAACAAAAAGAAAAGAACACGAAGTTTGATTCTTCGTGTGACGAACAGAAGAAGAGCGCCAAACAAAAAAAGAAAGAAAAACGTTTTTCTTTCGGCGCGAAACTTGGAAACACGGAGACAAAGATGGAATGAAAAACGAAAGAACGAAACGGAAAACAAGAGAAGATCGACGGATCTCGAAAAGAAAACAAAAAGAAAAGAACACAAAGTTTGATTCTTCGTGTGACGAACAGAAGAAGAACGCCAAGAAAAGAAAGAAAAAAAAAACGATTTTCTTTCGGCGCGAAACTGGCAATGACCGAGACAAAGATGGAATGAAAAACGAAACAACCAAACGGAAAACAAATGAAGATCGACGGATCTCAAAAAAAGAAGAGGAAAACAAAAAAAAAACACGCAGACGATTCTTCGCGTGACGAACAAAAAAAAGAACGCCAAACAAAAGAAAGAAAATGTTGCTTTTTTTTCTTTCGGTGGTGAATCGTCGGGAAAAAAACAAAAGACTAACGGAAATCGCAAATGAAAAGGCGAACAAAATTTATTTCGATCGTAACAACCGAAAAGAGACGGGAATATATAGGAAAAAAGAAATGATCAAAAAAAAAACAAAAGAAAATCGACGATTCTTCGCTGGATTGTGCAAAAACCGAAAAGGCGACCAGAAAAAACAAAAGAAAAGAGGCAAACGCGAAAGAAACCAACCTCGAAGACGAAGACGAATGCGAAAACAAAAGAACGAAACGGAAAACAAAAGAAGATCGGCAGATCTCAAAAAGAAAAAGAGAAAGGAAAACAAAAGAACGCATTCCGTCGTGTTATTCGAAGCGAGAGAAGAAAACAGTATTTCGACGATGTGAAAACAAAATAACGGAACGGGAAACAAAAGAAGATCGACAGATCTCAAAAATAAAAAGAAAAACAAAAGAACACGTTTCGTCGTGTTATTCGAAACGCGAGAAGGAAACGATGTTTCGACGAAACGCGCAAGCGAACGTGTAACGAACAAAAGAAGAACGCCGATAAAAAAGAAAGAACAATTAGTTCCTGTCGGCGAAAGGTCGGAGAAAAAAAAACAAAAGACTAACGGAAAGTGAAGAGGAAAACTGTCAGGGGATCGCAAGTGAAACGCGAAAAAAAAATTTCGATCAGAAGAACGAAAGAGAGACGATTGTTTCGAACAAAAGAAGAAAAAAACAAAAGACAATCGACAATCCTTCGCTGGGTTATTCAAAAACCGAACTGAAAAGGCCACGAGAAAACAAAAGAAGCAATCGCGAAACTGGACGAAGGAAACGAACGCTGAGGCAAAGATGAACGAAAACAAAGGAAAATCGAGACAAATTTTCATACAAGGCCAAACGAAAAACAAATGACAGACGATTCTTTACTGAATTATTAAAAAAAAAAATCAATCGTAAGAACTAAAGAGAGAGAGAGAGAGAAGATAAATGCAACGAAAGACAAAAGAAAAATAAAAGAAGAAATCGCGAAACTGGACGAAGAAAAAAAACACGAAGACAGAAATGAATAATAAAAACAAAAGGAAATCGAGAAAGACAAACAAAAAAACAAATGACAGACGATTTTTCACCGGTTTACCAAAAAAAAAAGAAAAAACAGTCATGAGAAACAAAGAGAGAGAAAGAGAGAAATGCGCAGGAAAAATAAAATAAACGAAAGACAAAAGAAAAACAAAAGAAGAAATCGCGAATCTGTACGAAGGAAACAAACACGAAGACAAAAAAAGAGAGAAGACAGGTAAACAAAGAAATAGAAAGAGAGAAATGTGCAGGAAAAAAATGAACGAAAGACAAAAGAAGAAATCGCGAATCTGTACGAAGGAAACAAACACGAAGACAGAAATGAATAATAAAAACAAAAGCAAATCGAGACGAATTTTCATACGAAGACAAACGAAAAACAAAAGACGGTCGATACTTCGCCGGATTGTCTGAAAAACAAAGAAGTGGCAAAAAGTTGACAGAAAAAAAAACAAACGAAATCGTGAAAGATGCGAGGCCGACGTGGAAATTATAAGAAACAAATGAACGAACGAGAAGTAAACAAAAGGCGATCGATGGTATTACGTGGAGTATAAGAAAATTAAATGAAAGAAAAAAAAAACAATTGCAAATATCGAAACGAAACGAAATTAACAAAACAAAGAGCAACGAAAAAAAAAACAAAAAAAAAAGAATTATTCAAGCGAAGAACAAAAGAGATCCATCCGGAGGAGGTCGATTAGTCTTTTGTTTTTGTGCGTAGACGCATAGACAGTACAAGGTCGTGAGTTCGAATCACACTCGAGTTACTCGTCGCCGGGCGGCGGTCGGTTTAACCTCAAACACCCTTCAATTTTGAGATCCATCCGGAGGTTGTCAGTTTGTCATTTGTTTTTGTGCATAAACGCATAGACAGTACATAACCTACTTCACGAAAGTATTAATTACATCCAGAAGACAGAGAAACAAGCGAAATAAATCTATTCATTTGTTTTACGTCATAATTCGTTTCAGTCTGCATGAGGATCGGCCCTGTGAACGCAAGGTCGTGAGTTCGAATTACACTCGAGTTAATTTTCGCATACGCGGCGGACCGCTTGACTCATAAAGTCCGGAAAAAAATACAATCCGTCTCTCAAGAATAAAAAAAAAAACAATCAAAATCAGGATAGACAAAGCGCATTCAGAAGAGGGACAAGGATTTAAACGCAAGTTTGCGTGGATTTATCGATGATGCCCTTCGAACCAGCGGTGGGTACTGCAAGGTCATGCTCTTGGGCCTCTCCTATTCACTGTATTTAGAAAAAAAAATTGAATCCGTCTTTCAAGAACAAGGAAGAAATCAAAATTGGGACAAGTTAACCGCCTCCAAAAGAGGGACGAGGATTTAAATGCAGGTTTGCATCGATTTTCGATGACGCTCTTCATACCAGTGGTGGGTACTGCAAGGGCGTGCTCTTGGGCCCCTTCCATTCGCTGTATTTAGATCAGAGAGAAAACAACAAAGGCATTGTAATTTTTTTTTTAGTGAAACTACGTGGGTGAGAGTGGAGCTGGAAAATAAATAATCCAAAAACGAGACCAAAGAGACATCAAAAGATTGTCTACCAATAGGAGTGGGCAAGACAAGAAGTAATCCGAAAATGAGACCAAAGGCGCGTTAGGACGAACCAACAAAAACGAGCAAGGCAAGAAATGGAGCTTTTGGAGAAAGATCAAAGACGCAAAAGCTCGTTGAGGAGGGGGAAAAAATAATCTGGTTTTGCGAAAATGATGAAAGAGGGTTTGGGAGACGTGGCTGTGGCAAGTCTGATCAGAAGGAGACGCAGGGAAAATTTTCCAAAAGGAACCAAACCCAATCCACCAAACAGGAGAAGGGCGAAAAGGATCCAAACCCACCCAAACCAGAGCATGACCAAAAGGAACCAATCCCAGCCCAAACCAGATGAAGACCAAAAGGAACTAACCCCGACCGGCCCCAAACCAGAGGAAGACCAAAAGTAAGAGCGACGGGAAAAAGGAAACACAAGGCTTTAAAGAAGAAAATCTTTAGTACTGACCTGGATACATGGTGGTACCACCAGAAAGAACGGTGTTGGCGTACAAGTCCTTGCGGATGTCGACGTCGCACTTCATGATCGAATTGTAGACGGTCTCGTGAATCCCACAGGATTCCATCCCCAAGAACGAGGGTTGGAACAGAGCCTCCGGGCAACGGAATCTCTCATTGCCGATGGTGATGACCTGGCCATCGGGTAGCTCGTAGCTCTTCTCGAGGGAAGTCGAGGCGGCAGCCGTGGCCATTTCCTGTTCAAAATCGAGGGCCACATAGCAGAGCTTCTCCTTGATGTCGCGCACGATCTCCCGCTCGGCCGTCGTCGTGAAGGAGTAACCGCGTTCGGTCAAGATCTTCATGAGGTAATCGGTGAGATCGCGTCCGGCCAAGTCAAGACGAAGGATGGCGTGGGGAAGGGCGTAGCCCTCGTAGATGGGGACGGTATGGGAGACCCCATCGCCGGAATCGAGGACGATACCGGTCGTACGACCGGAGGCGTAGAGTGAGAGGACGGCTTGGATCGCGACGTACATCGCGGGGGTGTTGAAGGTCTCGAACATGATCTGAGTCATCTTCTCTCGGTTGGCTTTGGGGTTGAGCGGGGCTTCAGTCAGGAGGATGGGGTGTTCCTCGGGGGCGACGCGCAGCTCGTTGTAGAAGGTGTGGTGCCAGATCTTCTCCATGTCGTCCCAGTTGGTGATGATGCCGTGCTCGATCGGGTACTTCAAAGTCAAAATGCCCCTTTTGCTTTGGGCCTCGTCCCCCACGTACGAATCTTTCTGCCCCATGCCGACCATCACACCCTGATGCCTCGGCCGTCCTACGATGGAGGGGAAGACGGCCCTGGGGGCGTCATCCCCAGCGAAACCGGCCTTGCACATGCCAGATCCGTTATCAACAACCAACGCGGCTACATCGTCGTCACACATCTTGCTTGGTTAGTTAGTCTCTTTCTAAAAAAAAAAAAAAAAAAACGGATATAATATTGATTCTGGGGAATTGTTTTTTGAATAAAACATCAGAAAGTAGGGCAACGTCATTAGATTATAATTTATAATCCACTTAAGGGGATCAATACAGGCCGGATACTAATATGCTTAGTGCTTTGGTGTGGTTAATTAAATTTGATTCGAATTTGCCTTTCCTTGAAATAACGCTGATTATGATTGGAGGGGGGGCGGGGGGGAGGAATAAGAAAAACAAAAGAAAAGCGATGGTGTGGGGCCGGATGGGATAAATTTTGTTTCGTCGAGGTCCTTTTTAAAACAAACGCGAAAACGATTTTTAATTTTTTGAGCACGCAATGCGTTCATCGATTATGCAGCTTAAAATTCAGAAAAAAAAGAATCTCGGGGGTTTTATTTTATTTTTTTTTAATTTTAGAAAATATTCCACAATCTAGGAAACTGTCTTTAGTACGTTTAGGCACGTCACCTTGCGGTTAATTTTGCAACAAATTTCTTGCATTATTTTCACGTATATTTTCGTATTATTTGTAAAAAACCAGCGGCCCCCAATATTTCTTTTTGAAAAAAAAAAAAAAAGAAAAATATACACATGACTAAAAATGTGTCTAAAATATTTAAAAAATAATAATAATAAAATTATATTTGCCTGCAAATTTTTTTTGTGAAAATAATTCGGTAAATGTAAGTTTACTTCGCTCTTTAATTTATTTAATTGTTTAAATAGTTAATAAAATATATAATTTCCAACACAGCGTTGATTTTATTATCTACTTCTTTTTTGAAAATAAATAAATAAATAAATTTAACGTAATTCATGCAGAATGCCAGAATGTTGGATGGGCCCCCTCTTTGCCCCTCTCGAGACGATGCCTTCACTTGAAATTTATTCGGTGAAATTATTTTCAGCGCAAGGCGAAAGCAATTATTATTTTTTTAATTTTTTTCCATTCGCCTTAGTTGTTTAAAAGAACATCGAATTAATTTTTAATAAATTAAAAAAATATATATAAACGAATTCAGGGCTTAAAATTGCAATTCAACCGAACCCTTTCATATAAATTTAGTTTGTAAAATTTATTTATTTTTAAATCATTACAATATAAATGAAAATTGTTTTGTTTCTTTTTTTAAACTGCACTGTTTTTTTTTTTAATTTTAATTTTCATTCGCGTTAGTCGGTTAAAAGAACGTCAAATTAATTCTTTAAACAATTAATATATATATATATATATATATATATATATATATATATATAAACGAACAGCCAACTGAACCCCTTCACATAAATTTAATTCGTAAAATTAATTTATTTTTAAAACATAGCTAAACCCCCTTCACGTAAAATTGAATTTGTTAAATTAACAAATAAATTGTTTTTAGCGTAAGACAAAAGCACTTATTATTTTTTTATTTTTTTTTAAATTTCATTCGCGCTAGTTACTTAAAATTGATTAAAAAAAAATTTTTTTTTAATATAATGATAAACGAATTCAGAGCTTAAAATTTATTTATTTTTAAATCATTAAAAAATATAAATAAATAGGGGGGATAAACCTCTTCACGCGCAAACAAATTATTAACATTATCGATCTAGAGTTCAAAATTGATGTGTAAGATGGTTTTGAACGTAACACCAGAGCAAATATTTTTTTTAATTTTGATTTTCATTCGCGTCGAGGCTTTGAAAGAACGTCAAATTGATTTGAAAAAAAAATAAATAAAAATATGAACGAATTAATAACGAATAAATGAATGAATTAGATTTAACTTTTAAAAATAACAAATAAATGATTTAGGGCAACTACTTTTTTTTTTAATTTTCGTTCGCGTTAGCTGTTTAAAAGAAAGCCAAATTATTTTTTTTTAATATAAACGGATAAAGTCCTGCACTTAAAATTTAATTTTTAAAATTAACAAATAAATAATCGTTACCGGCCAACTCAGAACGATGGTTAGAAGCTTAAGACAAGGGCAAATATATTTTTTTTAATTTTAATTTTCATTTAAATAAAATAAGAAAATCAAATTAATTCTTTTTAATTGAAAACATGTTAAACAAAAAAATAAATCCATGATTTAAAATTTAATTTGAGAAATTAACAAGCAAATCGTCACCGCCCAACCCAGAACTATAAAATTATTTAGAGCTTAAGACAAGAGCCGCTATTTTTTTCTTAATTTTAATTTTCATTCGGGTCTGCTGTTTAAAAGAAAGTCAAATTATTATTATTATTTTTTTTAATATAAACGAATAAATGAACTCCTTAACACTTAAAATTATTTAATTTTTTAAATTAACAAATAAATCGTTACCGTGCAACTCAGAATGATGATTTAGAGCTCGAGACAAGGGCAACAATTTTATTTGAATTTCAATTTCACTCGCGTTTGCTGTTTAAAAGGACGACAAATTAGCTTTTTAAAAATTAAAAAAAAAAATTAATTTAAATACTTAACAAGCAAATTGTTACCGCCCAACCCACAGCTTAAGACAAGGGCAACTACAATTTTTTTTTTCTAATTTTAATTTTCATTCGCAAAAAGAAAGTCAAATTAATTTTGAAAAAATATAAACGAATAAATAATTAAAATTTAATTTTTAAAATTAATATAAATATAAATAGTTACCGTCCAACCTTGCAAACTATAAAATAATTTCGAGCTTAAGACAGAGGAAATAATTTTTTTTTTTTAATTTTAATTTTCAATCACGCCAGTCATTCGGAAGAACATCAGATTAATTAAAAAAAAAATTAAAAAATTTATGGGGGCAGCACTTCCTATCATTCAAAAGAACATGAGATTAAAAAATTAAAAAAAAAAATAAATATTCAAAAAAGGGGGCAGAACTTCTTAATTGACTTGAATGTTTTTCCAAACGAAACGAAAGTTACATAAATAAAATGCAGCAAAAAATTGATTAAATTAGTAAATTAATAAATATAGTGAAAATTCAAAAAAATTAACCACGATTAAATTAAAAAAAAAAAAAAACAAATGAAGGAGACGTTAGTTCACTGTAAAACACTACAAATTCGAACGCACCAACAACAACAACAACAACAACGACACAGGAGAACTGCACTTTCTCAAATCCGAACCGACATGGGCGTAGGAGGCGTCCGAGCTCAGCGTCGCGACGTCCCACCCCCGTCCGCTCTTGATACTAACCTCTTCGTTCGGCGGTTAAGGACTCGGCTGCTCAGTGAGTTGGGCTGCGAGTGCCTTCGTGTGGGCCCCGCGTCGTTTTTATACTATTGGCAGGGCACGCTATGAATAGGACGGGTGGCCCATGTATGGAGTGCCGTCCTATAGAGACGCAGACGCGCGACGTCGTCCAAATAAGGCAGCCTGGCTCCGGACGCCTGTGGGAGGGCACGTCCTCCCGAAGGAATTCCCGAAAGGCCCTCCGCGATCGCACCTTCCAGCCCGATTTTGGGATATATTTGAAATTTCGGGGGGGTGGAAGAAAGGCGGGCGACGCACCGGCGACGCGGCGCGACCTCCTCACACTCACGGGTACATAAATATGTATTTCTATATTTAAAGCGATTTATTTTTAACATTAATTTAAGTATTTTTGTTTGGACCCAGTTACTTAGAGGTAGAGAACAACCTGTATATATTTTCCAAAAAAAAAAAAAAAATCAAAGTATTTTTGTATTCATGTACAGTCTTGCACACAAAAAAACATACGGTCGTATTTGATATTTCATTCTTTGTTAGCTGTCCGTGATTGTACATAAGTATGTAGTTTTTAAGAAAGTGAGGCAGAGAGAGAGAGAGAGAGAAACGATCGCCAAAAAACGAAGTCTACAAAATCAGATTAAAAAAAAAATTACAGAAATTGAGATGAGAATTTTTTTTTTGTGCAGAAATTTAAATTATTTAAACATAAATATGTATTTCTATATTTAAAGCAATTTACTTTTATCGTTAATTTAATTATTTTTGTTTGGTCCCAGTTACTTATAGATAGAGAACAACCTGTATATATTTTCCAAAAAAAAAAAAATTAAATCATATTCATGTACAGTCGTGCACAAAAAAAAACATACGGTTGTATTTGATATTTCATTCTTTGTTAGCTGTCCGTGATTGTACGTAATTAGTTTTTAAGAGAGTGAGAGAGACAGAGAAACGATCGTCAAAAAACGAAGTCAACAAAATCAGATTAAAAAAAATTACAGAAATTGAGATGAGAACTTTTTTGTGCAAAAATTTAAATTATTTAAACATAAATATGTATTTCTATATTTAAAGCAATTTACTTTTATCGTTAACTTAATTATTTTTGTTTGGTCCCAGTTACTTATAGATAGAGAACAACCTGTATATATTTTCCAAAAAAAAAAAATTAAATCATATTCATGTACAGTCGTGCACAAAAAAAAACATACGGTTGTATTTGATATTTCATTCTTTGTTAGCTGTCCGTGATTGTACATAAGTATGTAGTTTTTAAGAAAGTGAGAGAGAGAGAGAGAGAGAGAGAGAAACGATCGTCAAAAAACAAAGTCTACAAAATCAGATTAAAAAAAAAATTACAGAAATTGAGATGAGAATTTTTTTTATGCAAAAATTTAAATTATTTAAACATAAATATGTATTTCTATATTTAAGACAATTTATTTTTATCATTAATTTAATTATTTTTGTTTGGTCCCAGTTACTTATAGATGAAGAACAACCTGTATATATTTTCCAAAAAAAAAAAATTAAATCATATTCATGTACACTCGTGCACAGAAAAAAAACATACGGTTGAATTTGATATTTCGTTCTTCGTTAGCTGTCCATGATTGTACGTAAATAGTTTTTAAGAGAGTGAGAGAGACAGAGAAACGATCGTCAAAAAACGAAGTCAACAATATCAGATCAAAAAAAAATTACAGAAATTGAGATGAGAACTTTTTTGTGCAAAAATTTAAATTATTTAAACATAAATATGTATTTCTATATTTAAAGCAATTTACTTTTATCGTTAACTTAATTATTTTTGTTTGGTCCCAGTTACTTATAGATAGAGAACAACCTGTATATATTTTCCAAAAAAAAAAAAAAATTAAATCATATTCATGTACAGTCGTGCACAAAAAAAAACATACGGTTGTATTTGATATTTCGTTCTTTGTTAGCTGTCCATGATTGTACATAATAGGTTTTTAAGAGAGAGAGAGACAGAAACGATTCGAAAAAATCAGATAAAAAAAATTACAGAAATTGAGATCAGAATTTTTTTTATGCCAAAATTTAAATTATTTAAACATAAATATGTATTTCTAAATTTAAAGCGATTTACTTTTATCGTTAATTTAATTATTTTTGTTTGGTCCCAGTTACTTATAGATAGAGAACAACCTGTATATATTTTCCAAAAAAAAAAATCAAATCATATTCATGTACACTCGTGCACAGAAAAAAACATACGGTTGAATTTGATATTTCGTTCTTCGTTAGCTGTCCATGATTGTACGTAAATAGTTTTTAAGAGAGTGAGAGAGACAGAGAAACGATGGTCAAAAAACTAAGTCAACAAAATCAGATTAAAAAAAAATTACAGAAATTGAGATGAGAACTTTTTTTTGTGCAAAAATTTAAATTATTTAAACATAAATATGTATTTCTATATTTAAGACAATTTATTTTTATCATTAATTTAATTATTTTTGTTTGGTCCCAGTTACTTATAGATGAAGAACAACCTGTATATATTTTCCAAAAAAAAAATCAAATCATATTCATGTACACTCGTGCACAGAAAAAAACATACGGTTAAATTTGATATTTCGTTCTTTGTTAGCTGTCCATGATTGTACGTAATTAGTTTCTAATAGAGTGAGAGAGAGAGAGAGAGAAAGAAACGATCGTCAAAAAACGAAGTCTACAAAATCAGATTAAAAAAAAAATTACAGAAATTGAGATGAGAATTTTATTTTGTTGTGCAAGAATTTAAATTATTTAAATATCTTGATTATTAAACAAACACCCTGTATAGTTAAAGCGTTACCTAACGCACACTTCAGACCACAATCTCTGTAATACAAAACATGAATCAAACATTAGGCGAAAAATCAAGAAAAAAGTAACCAAAACCAGAACTCCAAGCAAAAAAAAAAAATTTTTTTTCTTCTAATTTTTTTAAAATTTTATTCACAAACTTGGAACAAAAAAAGAATTTGAAAGTAACTCAAATATTTAATTTAGGCATAAATCCAAGACGAAATTCTGAAACGACGCCTTCAATGTCAAGGTGAAGAGAGAGCGAGCGAGTTGGCAGTGAAAACGTTCACGCTTTTTTTTTACGTGCAAAGTCCTACGTTTCGTCCCATTAAACGGCGCCGAACGCGGCGATGTCATGGAAGTGCATTCGGCGCGGCGAAAAATAACTTTTCGGGACTCGCGCCAAGAATTCGATTTCGATTTATGACTAATCTAATCTAATGTGTAACGTTACGAGCTATTTTATTTTACGTCATTTTCATACTTATTCGGACGCTCGTCGACTATTTTTTTGTCATCACCGACGAAAAAATATAAATAAACAAATGAATAACGCCCTCGCGCGAT
The DNA here is from genome assembly GCA_036172665.1 of Prosopocoilus inquinatus. Classification (NCBI taxonomy): domain Eukaryota; kingdom Metazoa; phylum Arthropoda; class Insecta; order Coleoptera; family Lucanidae; genus Prosopocoilus; species Prosopocoilus inquinatus. The sequence goes on from CM069876.1 coordinate 49,888,357, forward strand.
CGATCTTGTGTCAGAGAATATTTTTATGCGAAAAAGAACGTGAAAATTTGCCGAGCTAAAATAATTTCATCGATCATATACAGGGTGTTACCGGACAAGAGTTATTCACTCATGAAATGAAAAACAAGTGAACAACGCCTGCGCGCACTTTGTATTTACTGTTTCGTAATTGCTTTTGCGTGCTGCAAAATGTTTTTTAAATGAAATGCAAACTCAAATAATTTTTCTGGACCCAATTTTTCTTTCTAGCGCAAAAATAATCACCTGCGGTTGCCCCCGTTCGATTCGCGAGTAAATTCTAGCCCGATTTCATGTGTCGCACCATGGGTCTGACGCGATTGGTTTTCGAGCTCTAAAATTTTAGACCAAGGAATACCCGAGAACCAATCACGTCAGACCTACGATGTGACACATGAATTCAGGCTGAAATTTACTTGCCAGTTCAAAAATTTAATCAAACAAGCTGCTAAATGATAGTAAGTTACATTTATTTAATGATTTTTGATTAAAAATTACTAAAGTACATTATTGTTTTCATGTTAATAACGCGTGGCTCGTATCTCCCCGACTCAATTGTTTTCTAACCAAAAGTGTTCGTGAGTTTTGGAAAATGACACCATCACATTTTCAAAGCACGAGCCACATTTGCACAAGATTCAATTGTTTTCTTTTTCACGAAAGGCGTCAGAGAAAAGTTATTGAAGGAACATCACGTTTTTTTTTTTTTAATACGTGGCAAAACGCGCTATTTTAGTCGTAACATCCTGTATATTATTGCAGTTTCGAATTCGCCAGTGAATTCTAGCCCGATTTCATGTGTCGCATCGTGGGTCTACGCCGACTGGTTTCCGAGCTCTAAAATTTTAGACCAAAAAATAACTCGCGAACCGATTATGTTAGACCTATGATGCGACACATGATTTCAGACTAGAATTTACTTGCGAATTCGAAAACGTAATAAAAATCAGACGTTCTGTTTGAAATAAGCGAAGCACGGCTCGTATTTCCACGATTCAATTGTTTTTTGACGAAAGGTGTTCAAAATGGAACACGCGTTTTTTTTTTTAAATACGAATAAAAATGCACTTTTTTTTCAGTCCGATTCAAGGATCATTTCTTTTCTCAAGAAAAGCGTTAGAAAAATTGTTGAAGGACATCATTTTTTTTTTAATGCACTATTTTAATTACGTATTTGACTGCAGCATTGAATTCGTCAGTAAATTCTAGCCCGATTTCATGTGTCGCATCGTGGGTCTACGCCGACTGGTTTCCGAGCTCTAAAATTTTAGACCAAAAAATAACTCGCGAACCGATTATGCTAGGCCTACGATGCGACACATGATTTCAGACTAGAATTTACTTGCGAATTCGAAAACGTAATAAAAATCGGACGTTCTGTTTGAAATAAGCGAAGCACAGCTCGTATTTCCACGATTCAATTGTTTTTTGACGAAAGGTGTTCAAAATGGAACACGCGATTTTTTTAAATACGAATAAAAATGCACTTTTTTCAGTCCGATTCAAGAATCATTTCTTTTCTCAAGAAAAGCGTTAGAAAAATTTTTGAAGGACATCAATTTTTTTTTAATGCACTATTTTAATTACGTATTTGACTGCAGCATTGAATTCGTCAGTAAATTCTAGCCCGATTTCATGTGTCGCATCGTGGGTCTACGCCGACTGGTTTCCGAGCTCTAAAATTTTAGACCAAAAAATAACTCGCGAACCGATTATGTTAGACCTATGATGCGACACATGATTTCAGACTAGAATTTACTTGCGAATTCGAAAACGTAATAAAAATCAGACGTTCTGTTTGAAATAAGCGAAGCACGGCTCGTATTTCCACGATTCAATTGTTTTTTGACGAAAGGTGTTCAAAATGGAACACGCGTTTTTTTTTTAAATACGAATAAAAATGCACTTTTTTTCAGTCCGATTCAAGAATCATTTCTTTTCTCGCGAAAAGCATTAGAAAAATGGTTGAAGGACATCAATTTTTTTTAATGCACTATTTTAATTATGTATTTGACTGCAGCATTGAATTCGTCAGTAAATTCTAGCCCGATTTCATGTGTCGCATCGTGGGTCTACGTCGGTTGGTTTCCGAGCTCTAAAATTTTAGACCGAAGATGACTCGCGAACCGATTACACTAGACCTACGATGCGACACATGATTTCAGACTAGAATTTACTTGCGAACTCGAAAACCTAATAAAAATAGGACATTGTGTTTGACGTAAGCGAAGCACGGCTCATATCTACAAGATTCAATTGTTTTTTTAAGAAAAGTGTTCAAAATGGAATACGTATTTTTTTAAATACGAATAAAAATGCACTTTTTCCAGGTCCGATTCAAGATTCAATTTTTTTTTTCTCATGAAAAATTGTTGACAGGACATCAATTTTTTTCAATGCACTATTTTAATTACGTATTTGACTGCAGCATTGAATTCGTCAGTAAATTCTAGCCCGATTTCATGTGTCGCATCGTGGGTCTACGTCGGTTGGTTCGCGAGCTCTAAAATTTTAGACCGAAGATAACTCGCGAACCGCTTATACTAGACCTAGGGTGCGACACATGAATTCGGGCTAGAATTCACTGGCGAATTCGAAAAAGCAATGAAAACAGGACGTTCCGCTTGAAATAAGCGACGTACAGGATACATTTTCGAGATGTGACCTTCAATTTCAAGCGGCGCACAACTTAAAACCCGCGCGACTTTTCCCAAGTTCTCTTTTTCGGTTAAATGCACACGAGAAACTGCTTTTATAATTCTTCAGAACTGTGGGACACCCTATACAATTTTAACAATTAAAAAATAATTGTTGCAAATCGTTTTTGCAAGATTTGGTCAAAAAAATCATTTGATCATTAAAAAAAAAAGTATGAACCGCTTGATTTGGCTGGCAGATCAATAGAAGTCATAATCTCAACGTGAAGCAAGAAAAGATTGAAACTTTCATAAATTTGAAGCAAGAAGAACACAAGAGCGCTTGCAACGGAGGATGACGAAGATTGACGACAAAAAAATGGGTGTTGTCATGGTTACGCTTTAGAGGGCCAATGAACAGCGAGTTTCGCAATACGATGACCGCCGACGAGAAGCGAATGCGTTCTTCGTCCGGCGGTAGCCATGGCAACGCCCCCGAAACGTCCGTAGTATAGTCATAATTAAATTCAGATGATTACAATTTGATTTCCGAAAAGGAAAAAATTAAGGAAATCTTAACAGAGATTTAAAAGGAAGTTGGTTTTCTCTTTTTGTCAAATGCGTTTCCCGATTTGCCAAATCATCTTCCAGTTTCTGAACTTTCAAGTCGTATGCCAAATAGGAGAGTCATTTTATGACGCACTAATTGGAAGACATAATTGGACACAAGGAGAAAACCAAAATGTAAAAGAAACATGCTTTACGAACTTGATAATCGGGAGGGGAAGTCGAACCCAAAAAAAAAAAAAAACACGATCCAATAAAATCGATTTATTGTACTTAGATCACATTTTTATTTTTACAAACGTATATTCATCTCTCTCTAAATTACCTCAACTGGTCATCAAATATAACACATATTTATTTACTTACTTAATTCTTATTTAATCGGTGTCATCGAACCTGATGTGTTTGCCGAGTTCCCTCTCCGCCTTCTTCAAGAGTTTATCCCGTCCCCTCTGCTTCTGTCGATCCTTGTTATTCTTCGTGTTGTTAGATTCGTGGATCTTCTGCCAATAAGCTTGCTCTTCGTCGCCTTCGAGCACCACCCGAGATTCACCGCATTTAAGATTGGAAGCGCAGTATTTTCTGGCGCTGTCGTCATCCGCGAACCTCAAGTGAACCTCGTCGCTTCCCACTTGAAGGTCGACGAATTTGATTTGGTCAGATTGTGATTTTAGATCAGTCTGAAAATGAATGAATCGAATAAAATTGTTTCTGCGTAAATGGAATGGAGGGCTAACCTTTAATTTCTTCGTCTCCGCGCAAGCTTCCGGCAAACGCAGTTTGACAATGACCCCCGGCACGAACTGTAATCTCGGGGCAGTTTCCTTCTGTTCACAGTTGTCTGGATGACCCCCTTTTTGTCTGTACTCATCGAAGCGGGCGCTGCTGAATTTCCTTTTGTTGAGGAACTGCTTCAGTTGCTTCATCTTTTTCTTCTGCATGTCCAGGTAACGGTTCCGCATTTTCCTCCACTCGTGCCTGCAAGCCCTTTCGATTACTCAAAAAAAAAATAATAATAAAAAACACGCTTTGGTTATTAAAAGCGTATCAAAGTGATTTTCGCAGACGTTTCTGAATGCCTTACTTGGATAGAATCTGCAGGCCGAGCTCCTTAAAGCACGGCTTCTTCTTCGCCTTCTTGGTTTTCTTTTTCTTCTTGTCGTCGCCGTCTTCGTTTTCGGCGTTGCTCTCATTGTTTAAAACGCCTTCGTTTGTTTCGGCCTCGTCGCTCTTCAACTTTTTAACATCGTGTGCCTCGTCGCAATTCTCAAGGAAATCATCGCTGCTGTGCTTGCGTTTGCTTGTTGCAGCCTCGTGAGGTGTTTCCTCCGCATCATCCTCGTCTCCACCTCCATTCGCTTGATTCTCATCGTCCATTTTCTCGGCCTCATACGCAGCGACGCTGCACAGTTCCTCGGGGGACATCTGCGACGACATCTTGCAGCCGATGCTCTCGAAATATTCCAACGCCTGCTTGGCTTCGCCCTCGGATTTGAACTCGACAAAGGCGAAGCCCTTGTTCAGCTTGTTGTGCTTGTACTTGGGGATGGACACGTAGACGACGGTGCCGAACTTGGAGAAAATCGACGAGAGCCAATCGTGCGTGGCCTCCGGCTTGATCTTCTCGACGTAGATCGTGCAGTCGTCGACGTTCTCGTTCAGCTTGACAGGCGTCTTGCGTTTCACTTTCGTCTTGTCTTTGGAGAGTTCCAGCAGTTCGGACTTGCGAAGGGCTTTCGCGATGTGCTCCACGTCGACGGTGAGCTTACGGATTTTGTTGAACTTGAGGAAAACCGACAACTCCACGACTGCAAGGTAGAATTGAAGAAGTTGACTCTTGTCCGATGATGAAAATTGTAAGTAAGTTTAGGTCGGACAGAATCATAAATGAAAAAGCTTTCCCAGTTATAATTCTGGCTGGAAAAGCTTTCACATTTCTGATTCTGTCCGGAAAAGCTTTCGCATTTCTAATTCCGTCCGGTTAAAGATTAAAAACTTTTCGCTTGCAAAGCAGAAGTAAAACGTTTCAAGAAGAAATAATAATAATTGGCAGAACGCGTTGCGAAACACTTGTAAATATTTACGTTCATTGTAACCTTGCTTGCAAATCGTTAGGTCTTGGTAATTGGGTGCCCCCTCCGCCCCTCGATTGTTACGCCGCTGGATTTCTTATAATTTCGAACTCGTATTGCATCGAAAGTGTTTAAAGTTTCGCAAAGGAAAGAGCGTTCTTTCGAATGTGAGGGCTAATCAAACGGTTTTACTTACAGGGATCGGTTCGGGTGAGCTGACCGAGTAATCTGTCCTTGTTGAGGTTAGAATCGCTGAAGTAAAACTCCATTTGTTGCAAAATCGAGTTGTACAGGAGTTTCTTGCGGTGGCGGTACTTCTTCGGGGCCTGCTCGTCCGCCTGCTGGTCCAATTCCATCGCGTTTTTGAGGAAAATAATCGTTTAATTCGCAACACTTTCTTTTGGACGCTTGGAAGCGCAATCAAACAATCAATAACAACGTGAAGTTAGCCGTGGATGTAACGCAGATGTAACGACTAACCGGCATTGCCAACCCACTCGATATAACATTCCTTTTTGGCATTCAACTAAGAGGAGTGACAGTTGTCGCCCTGCTATTGGTAGAATGATACTGTAAAACTAAATCAAAAATTAATTAGGCTTGCTTAGAAAGTTTTTGCAAATTCTTAAAGCAGAAAAAAGTTAATTCTTACATTTAAATTGAATATGAGACGGGATGTCACACGGCCAATAGCATGTAGGAGTTCTTGGCGGGTAAGTTTAAATTACTCCTCCCGGTAATAAAATAAACTATAGAATTCTCTGCAGATAGTTAAAAGTTAAAAACACGATTACAAACAAAAAAAAAACAACATGTAAATTTGTTTATTAGCACAGCTGCACAGGTAAATTATAAAATTTTTCTGCAAACAACTGTTAAAACAAACGAAATAAAAATATTAGATAAAACAAATCTTGCACTTTGCAGCAATTCGAAACAGTACTGCCAACTCATCGACTTACGAAATTCGTACCTTTTTTTTATGAAAAAAAAAATCGATTTTGAAGTTACGAATCGTATTCTCCCGAGAGAAACATAAGAAAAAGAAACTGAAATAAAAAATTATTATTGGATACAAAAATATGCGCTTCGGTTAGATTTTTTTTTTTAATTTGCAGTTTTGTTTTTGTTTTTTTTTTTTTTTTTGAATGTGACGCGATCGTCGTTTGTTTATTAATAATTGTTTTGTTTTTTTTTTTAATGTGACGCGATAGTCGTTTGTTTATTAATAATTGTTTTTTCTTTTAAGTTTAAAATTCGTTGTGACGCCGATCGTCGCTTGTTTATTAATTATTGTTTTTTCTTTTAAGTTTAAAATTCGTTCTCGTCATACATTTCCGTCGCATTTCTGAATTTTCTTCTTGCGATCGTCATTTGTTTTTCTTTTTTTAATTTTTCCGTTCTGAAATTAATTATTCAAAATGTCTTTCGCACTTCTTTTTTCTTCGCGAATAATTAGTCGTCATTTGTTTCGTTTTTTTTTTTCTTCTTCTTCAGAAGTGATCAGTGGAATTCATAATTAGAGGAAGTCGTGTTCGGTGCTATTTTATGCCGTGCGGTTGGTTACAATGAGAAATAAACGAGTTGACAGTTGTCATATTTGAGGTTATGCTTGTGCCTTATTCATACAATCTTTATTTTGTTATTTATTTCGGTTTAAACCCGTGTTTAGAATATTATGGGAGGTTTCGTAAGACAAATCCGTTTATTATCAATCGTTTTAAAAAAAAAAAAGAATAAATGTCACAATTCTGACATTTCAAATTTCTAATTTCAAACTGCGAGCGAGACCGCGTTGCCAACTTTTCGGAAAATATCACAGCCTGCTCTAATAATTATAAATTCCGTTGATCGCATGGTGTTATGGTAGTAGAGATTTATTTTTATTCGTCGGTTATTGTTTTTTAGTCTCAAATATTTCTTCACATCTCTTTTTTTTAATTTTAAATCTACAATTCGTTTTGAGTTCTTTTCTTCTGTGTGTACGATCGTCATTTGTTTTTTCTTTTAGCGTCGTCAGATTTTTTTTCGTTTGTGGCGTCTTCCTCGATTGTCAAGAACGTTTTTCATTTCTCTCTTTTAAATTGCTTCCAATTTCTCAGAAACCAAATGAGAAAATTGACATTGACTGAACTTTTTTTTTTGCTGAAAGATTACCAACCTGCGATAATCAAATGTAAGTGTTGCATGTTTTGTTTTATATTGGGCGCGTTCAGCGGCTGAGTTGCTTACTCAGCAATCGATTGTGATTGGCTCACATGAAGGTAATAGCCAATCACAAACGACTGCCGAGTAAGTAACGGATCCGCTGAACGCGCCCATTTTAAGTAGCACAGTAACTTCACCACTTTAATACTGCGTTCAGAAATTGTGCGCCGAGTGCATGTGACGCGCGCGATTCTTATTTTATTTTGCATCTCGCTTGCGCCTCAAGGAGTTTTGCATTTGCATCGATTCCATCATGACAACGGCCGCTCTTTCCATCCGATTTAAAGAGGGATACACGAGAAGATCGCCCGTTGTCATGGAAACAACGTAAATGCAGGACTTCAAGAAACAAACGAGCGAGATGGAAAATACGTTGGTGATCACGAGAGAGAAAGATGCGATTGGATGCACTCAATTTAAAACTTTCAAGTGCACCTTTATTAATAAATTTATTGAAGACACTTATAAAATTATTTTCTCATAAAAAAAATATTTAAATTAACAAAAAAAACAAATCGCAGCGTCAAGGGTTGGTCCTGTTAGGTTATGTTACGTTGTATCTGCACAGTTGCTCGTTCTCCTCGTAAATCCCCGGATTTAAATAGCACACCCTGAAGCCGGTGTTATGGAAATTAGCCGTCTGCATGGTCCGCCCCCAGTTATCCGCTTGGAGCTCGCGCAGGCACTCGTCGACCATGCGCAGCAGATCCTCGACGTGGTACTCGTGAGCGAACTTCATGAAATTCTCGCAGATGAACTGAATGTACCAGGAGCCGAACGCGGTGTCTCGATGGGCACGGTAGCCTTGCGGCGTCGAGTGACAGATCAGCATGTCGGCATGCGTCCTCACCGGAGCTCCGCTGTGCCCATCCGTCTCGACGGGGCTCACCCCGTGATCCTGAGACGATCCCCGACATATCTGGTAGATGATCACCTTCGGCTTGTTCTGCATGTTGGGGCAACGATCGCCGTAGAACTGGCTCTCGATCCACTCGGTCGAGACCACCCGTCCGTCTATGCATTCCACCACCGACTTCGTCCCCAGTTCCTTTCCGTGGCTCATAATCACGACGAACATGATGTCGACGGACTTCAGCTTGGGGCTCCTGGCGAAATTCTGAACCACCTTCTGCAACGATGGGACGTCGAGGTCCACGCATAGGGTAACGTCGTACCCCCCCATTTGATGGAACAGCGCTATTAAATTGGCCTCGTCCACGTGCGCCCCGTTCCTGGGCTTCTCGTCGAAATTCTTGTTGTTAATGATGAGCACCGCGCCTCGAGTTTTCGAGCGCATGGAGTACGGGGTTAACTGCGATGTGAAGTCGTCTTTGAAGCCGGTCGAGTGGACGACTTGTATCCGAAGGGGTTCTGTGCGTAGGTTTGAGACCGCGATGTGATTCTCGTAGTTGAGGGTGGGTAAGAGAAAGGGGGTGGTGTGAACCCTCACGGGGGTGTTTTCCTCCAGGCCCAGGAGTTTGTTGGCCAGGCTGTGCTGACCGATTTCCTTGAGGGACGTGACGAGGCTGTCGAAGGCCTTGGGGCCTCGGCCGAGGATGTCGAAGAGGAGGGTGCGCTTGCTCTTCTCGTCGTATTTCTCGTAGAGGCGCGCCATTTCCCAGGAGAAGACGCTTTTCTCGACGAGTTTCGGCAGCAGCTTGCGAAAGTTGCAGTTGTTTATTAATTCCGAGTGATTTCTTTGTATTACTTCCTTATGGCGTTTCTCCATGGCGATACAATGGAAACTGACATAACACACACATGAATGACACCACCAAAAAGAACAAAAACAAAACAATGCAATACAAAACTTAATTAATTACATATAACAACAGTGTTGCCAATAGTCTTTCATTAAAAATCTGACGTTAACATTTACAATAAAACTGTTTTTAAACTTAAAACGGACAGTTTTAAAATTGGAAAGAACGCTCAACGTCCCACTATCGTTTGATGGCTTTGTCAGGAGTGAAAAAAATAAAAAATATAAAACGTCGTTGAATGCAAATGATCATCACGTAAGAGAATTCAAAAAAAGTGTCAAAGAATCAAGGTTGGTAAAACTACCAACCTTGCAAGGAATATAATGTAGCGACATCTATTACACAGATTGGAAACAATTTACGCGTGCTTTTTAAATAAACGATTCCGTTTCTTGATTGAGGAAATACACTTGCTTTCCGTTTAATTAATTACATCATGAGTGTTCAGATGTTTTTCCTTTCGGTCTCGTAGCATAAAACTGTGGCAGGGTTGTCAGATTTTCTTGCGGGCAACGTCGCCGACTTGTTGTTGACAAAACGTAGCCAAAAGGCGTCCTCTAATTTTCAGAAATCAGAACAAATAAAAAAAAAACAAATGATACCTGAAATGAAAATATACGTATACGTGTCTAAATTAAAGCAACGGAAGCAAAATGCAAGACGTGAATTGAACAAAAGAAGAAAAAGCAAAACAAAAGGTCTTCGAATAAAAAAGAGACGATCAATTTTCCTCTTTCGTTAAAGACTTAAACAAAAGACGATCGACTGTTGACAAATGCAAGACATCAGAGGCGATGATCAGGAAATAAAAGCGATGACGAGAGACGTTCGAATTTTAATCGAATTTCGACTTCGTAAAGGAAGCCATTTTTCTTTTCTTTTTCTTTTTTTGAAAATTTAAACAAAAGACAATCGACATCGAATGTTATTGAAAAAGTAGGAGATAAAAAAGAATGACGAAAGACGTTCGAATTTCAATCGAATTCTGACGTTGACCTTCGTTTAAAAAAAAAGATCCAACATTGACCTTCGTATAAAAAAAAAGACGACCAATTTTTCCCTTGAAAGGCATAAAAAAATTGTTAAAAACTTTAACAAAAGACGATCGACTGTTGACAAACGCAAAAGACAAAAGCGATGATCTGGAAACAAATGGGATGACAAAAGACGTTCGAATTTCAACCGAATTTCGACTTTATGCTTCGTAAAGAAAACGCGGTCATTTTTCTTTTTCTTTTTTTTTGAAAACTTTAAACAAAAGACAATCGGTCGAGGGTTGTTGAACAAGTAAGAGATAAAAAAAGGATGCCGAAAGTCGTTCGAATTTCAATCGAATTCTGACATTGACCTTCGTAAAAAAAAAGACGATCAATTTTCCCCTTGAAAGACACAAAAAAAGTTGTTAAAAACTTTTAACAAAAGACGATGATCGACAGTTGACAAACGCAAGAGACAAAAGCGATTAAACAAAAGACGATCGATCGAGTGTTGTTGAAAAAAGTAAGATGACAAAAGACGTTCGAATTTCAATCGAATTCTGATGTTGACCTTCGCATAAAAAAAAGAAAGATCTGACGTTGACCTTCGCATGAAAAAAAGACGACCGATTATCCCCTGAAAAAGCACAAGAAATTTTGTTTAAAAACTTAAACAAAAGACGATCGGCTGTTGACAAACGCGAAAGACAGTAGCAATGACCAGGAAACAAAAACGATGACAAAAGAAGTTCAAATATTTCGACTTCATTCTTAGACGCCATTTTTTCTTTTGTCGAAACCTTAAACGAAAAACGATCGATATCGACTGTTCCCAAAACGAATCGAGAAATAAAAGCGATGACAAAAGACGTTCGAAATTCGATTGAAATTCGATTCGATTCGTCCTTCGCAAATAAACGCGACCGTTTTTCTTTTTTTCTCTTTTGTTTTGGGAAAACTTAAACAAAAGACGTCCGTCCGTTCGATTGTTATTGAAAAACTAACCCCATTCTTTCGAATTTTGACTTTGACATTCGTACATAAAAAAACACGATCAATTTTCTCTTTAAAGACAAAAAAAAAACAAAACAAAGAAAAAAAGAGGGTGGGTACGACCGATGCAATGACAGAAAAGAAAGCGTTCGAATTTTGTTTTTCTTTGAACAAAAGAATGCGCGCACTGTCGGTAAATCAGGGATCGGCGACTCGTCCCCTTACAATCGTTAAAATCGTTTTAAATTTAAGAAAGTCGCTCGTATTAAATTATTTACAAAATATAAAAGACAACAAGCCTTAGAAAATTCGTTTATTTATTTATTTTTTTTTGTTTTCGTGAGAATTATATCAACAAAAATAAAGTGAAAACGTATCGCGCTTGGACATGTGTGAGTGATTATTTTTTCTAGAAAGCGAAATTGGCTACGCTATTCACAATAGTTTTATAATAAGGGCGCTCATCCCTTTCCTAAATTATACGCCTCGCATATTCCAATGAAATTCCTAAAAAAAAAGTAACAATTAATCATGGAAACGTTTCGTTTTAAAATACACGTTAGGCAACTTAAGTCACTCACTTCAGTGACTTTAAATGCAGGTCATTTGATGATTAAAAGCAACAATCACTTACTCTAGGTACGCCCCCAATTCGGGCGCCTCGCGGATATAAAGATGGCCGTATCCGAACCTGGCGGGAAATTGGTGGTACGTCACGTTCCCTTGCACCCCCGCATTCCTCTTTTCCCCGGCGATCTTCGCCAACCGCCTCCCCAGAGTGTAAGGAATGAGCGAGTCGTCTTCGGCGTGCAAGATCATGATGGGGCAATTCACCCTCAAGATGTCCTCGGCCACCCTGAACGCCATGTCGTTATCTTCCAGGGGGCGCAGGAACATCGCCTCGAACCAGGGCAACCAAGTGAACATCTGGAAACAAAAAGAAAAAAAAACATTCCAGATGGAAAAACGCCTGAAGCCGAAAAGGAGTTTTCTGGTTGGTTACCCGAACGGCGGGGTAGTGGTATATGACGTCCTCGACGGAAGTGAAGGGCGCCTCGAGGACCAACCCCATGGGGACGATGTATTCCTCGCGTAGTAAGGCCACGGTGCGCGTGCTCAGCCCCACCCCCAGGGAGTGGCCCCAAACGTAGATTTTCGCAAGTGTTCTCGCCCTCACCCACTTGTAGAGTTGTCGCAGGTCGTTGGTGAGGGCGCCCTCTGACATTTTTCCGTCGCTGGAATCTCCATAACCTACAATTTAAATTTAATTCGCCCTGAGCATTAAATGAAACGCTATCGGCGGCAGCCCTGTTTGCCCCGATTCAGTGTTCGCCTGTCGGACGACGGACGTAATTTTCGTTTAACCAAAACGAGCGTTGCGCCCCAACTTTCTGTGGGGTGGGGCGGGCGGGGATGGTTTTGTTCGTTTCCGCGCCCGCCTCTCCCGTTAATTTTTATTGGGCGAATGTCGTGCCAAGTTGTTTTCGCGTATTTTCAAAGTCGGCGCTGTGATAACACGTGAAAACAACTTAGGAAAGCCTGAAACAAAATACGACGTGCACTAAGAGTCTTCATAGAAAGGAAAGCCTGAAACAAAATACGACGTACACTGAGAATCGTCATGGAAACGAAAGCCTGAAACAAAGTACGACGTACACTGAGAGTCGTCATGGAAAGGAAAGCCTGAAACAAAATACGACGCACACTAAGAATCGTCATAGAAAGGAAAGCCTGAAACAAAATACGACGTGCACTAAAAGTCGTCATAGAAAGAAAAGCCTGAAACAAAAGACGATCGACATAGACTGTTACCAAAATGCAAGAGACAAAAACGATGGTCAAGAAATAAAAGCGATGACAAGAGACGTTCGAAATTTGATTCGATTCAATCGAATTCTAACATTGACCTCCGTATAAAAAAAAGACGATCAACTTTTCCTTAAAAGGCACAAAAAAATTACGAAAAAAAAAACAGATACGATTGATGGTGACAGGAAAAGAAGCTGTCAAATCGTTTTTTTTTTTTTGTTCAAAAGGCGAGCAGCTATCGTACATTGAGTGTCATTATAGAAAGAAAAGCCTGAAACCAAATACGACGTACACTAAAAGTTGTCATAAAAAGGAAAGCCTGAGACAAAATACGACGTACACTGAGAGTCGTCATAGAAAGGAAAGCCTGAAACAAAATACGACGTACACTAAAAGTCGTCATAGAAAGAAAAGTCTGAAACAAAAGACGATGGACATAGACTGTTACCAAAACGCAAGAGACAAAAACGATGGTCAAGAAATAAAAGCGATGACAAGAGACGTTCGAAATTTGATTCGATTCAATCGAATTCTGACATTGACTTCCGTATAAAAAAAGACGATCAACTTTTCCTTAAAAGGCACAAAAAAATTACGAAAAAAAAAAACAGATACGATTGATGGTGACAGGAAAGGAAGCTGTCAAATAGTTTTTTTTTTGTTCAAAAGACGAGCAGCTATCGTACATTGAGTGTCATTATAGAAAGAAAAGCCTGAAACCAAATACGACGTACACTAAAAGTCGTCATAAAAAGGAAAGCCTGAAACAAAATACGACGTACACTAAGAGTCGTCATAGAAAGGAAAGCCTGAAACAAAAGACGGTCGACATAGACTGTTACCAAAATGCAAGAGACAAAAACGATGGTCAAGAAATAAAAGCGATGACAAACGACGTTCGAAATTTGATTCGATTCAATCGAATTCTGACATTGACTTCCGTATAAACAAAGACGATCAACTTTTCCTTAAAAGGCACAAAAAAATTACGAAAAAAAAAACAGATACGATTGATGGTGACAGGAAAGGAAGCCGTCAAATCGTTCTTTCTTTGTTCAAAAGGCGAGCAGGTATCGTACATTGAGTGTCATCATAGAAAGAAAAGCCTGAAACCAAATACGACGTACACTAAAAGTCGTCATAAAAAGGAAAGCCTGAAACAAAATACGACGTACACTAAGAGTCGTCATAGAAAGGAAAGCCTGAAACAAAAGACGATCGACATAGACTGTTACCAAAACGCAAGAGACAAAAACGATGGTCAAGAAATAAAAGCGATGACAAAAGACGTTCGAAATTTGATTCGATTCAATCGAATTCTGACATTGACTTCCGTATAAAAAAAGACGATCAACTTTCCCTTAAAAGGCACAAAAAAATTACGAAAAAGAAACAGATACGATTGATTGTGACAGGAAAGGAAGCTGTCAAATCGTTTTTTTTTTTTTTTGTTCGAAAGGCGAGCAGGTATCGTACATTGAGTGTCATCATAGAAAGAAAAGCCTGAAACCAAATACGACGTACACTAAAAGTCGTCATAAAAAGGAAAGCTGAAACAAAATACGACGTACACTGAGAGTCGTCATGGAAAGGAAAGCCTGAAACAAAATACGACGTGCACTAAGAGCGAGTACCGTGGAAAAGCCGTTTATTTGCTAAGAGGGTCACCGACGAAACACGATAAGCGTCTGTAACCGTTCGCAATTTGCAAATATAGGTAACATAATTCATTAAACTCTCAAAATGAGAGCATTATTAGCGTAACCGAGGGAACACGTAAACACCGATGAGGTTTTTGATTTGCAAAGTGTCGTTACCGGTTTGTAAATTGCACATTGCATTGAAACAGGCCAATATTCTATTTAATTTTATTTAAAAAAATATTTTTATACAATTCTCGTGCAAATTAACACTCACTCTTAGTGCCTGTCGTATCTTGTTTCAGGCTTCACCTTTTATTGAACAAGACTTCTAAAACCTATTAACGTCGACGCTCCATTAAATTTAGCTGTTCCTCTTCAGTCTGACTTGCAAAAATCATCACGCAAGAACTGTTTTGAGCGTCTAAAGGATTTGCAATTTGCACCGTTGCGTTGGTAACCACTTCCAACAACTCCTCTTTCGTCAACGACACCCTAAGTTGTTAATAAACTTCTTTTCCAGGACACGCGCTCTTAGTGCACGTCGTATCTTGTTTCAGGCTTCACCTTTTATTAAACAAGACTTCTGAAACCTATTAAAATTGATGCTCCATTAAATTCAGCCGTTCCTCTTCAGTCTGATTTGCAAAAATCACCACGCAAGAACTGTTTTGAGCGTGTAAAGGATTTGCAATTTGCACCGTCGCGTCGTTAACGACTTGCAACAACTACTTTTTCGTCAACGACCCCCTAAGTTGTTGATAAACGGCTTCTCCAGGACGCGCGCTCTTAGTGCATGTCGTATTTTGTTTCAGGCTTCACCTTTTATTGAACAAGACTTTTGAAACCTATTAACGTCGACGTTCCATTAAATATAGCTGATCCTCTTCAGTCTGATTTGCAAAAATCACCAAGCAAGAACTGTTTTGAGCGTGTAAAGGATTTGCAATTTGCACCGTCGCGTCGGTAACGACTTCCAACAAGTACTTTTTCGTCAACGACCCCCTAAGTTGTTAATAAACTGCTTTTCCAGCACACGCGCTCTTGGTGCATGTCGTATTTTGTTTCCGGCTTTTCTTTTTACGGCGACTCTAAGGCCCTGTCTTACAATGAAGGTTGTTTAACTTTGAGCCGAAGCCTAAATAAATCCTTCACAACAACAATTGTTGAAATAATCGTTGCTAAGGGTTTAAACCTCAGCTCAAAGTTGAGCTGCAATTGTAAAACTGGACCTCCTTAGTGCACGTCGTATTTTGTTTCAGGCTTTTCTTTGCGCGGCGACTCTTAGTGCACGTCGTACTTTGTTTCGGGATCGTGTTTGGGGGGGGGGAGGGGGGGAAGGAGTAGTCATGGTTACGCAACGCGAGGACGAATATAAATCAGAGTGATCAGAGTACTTTTATTTGCCACATGCGTATGGCGTACCAATGGCAACGCCCAAAACGTCATACGTGGGGGAGGAGAGAAGGAGTCGTCATGGTTACGCAACGCGAGGATCAATGGACGAGAGTGATCAGCGTACTTTCATTTGCCACATGCGTATGGCGTAGCCATGGCAACGCCCAAAACGTCATACTTGGGGGGGGGGGAAGGGAAGGAGTCGTCATGGTTACGCAACGCGATGATCAATGGACGAGAGTGATCAGCGAACCTTCATATGCCGCACGCGTATGGCGTAGCTATGGCAACGCCCAAAACGTCATACGGAACGTGGTCATAAATAACCGAAGCTGCTACTTGATTTTTGACTCGCGCAAGCCAGAATGTCTTGAAAGGAGCATTTCTTATTTCGCCCCCCTGGTCATACGGAATTCCCAATTTCATGTTTTGAAGGGAGATTTAAAATAAAGAGGAAATCAAGAAATCCGGCGGCGGATTCTTTTTCGTCTTACCTCGATAATCCATGGCGATGACGTGAAAATACTTCCTCAATAGCTTGTATATTTCCGTATGGTTCTGCCTGAGGAGTCTGCTGCCATGGAAGTAGATGATGACGTCGAACTTGCTGAAGCCGAGGGCGTCGTCGAAGGTGAGGTCGCCGTGGTTGTAATATTCGGGAAGCACGTGCCATACGCCCAGGCGTATGACCGTGATCCCGTCCTCGTCCATGACGTTGACGTAGAGGTTGCGGACGCCGTCGATTCCGTACCGTTCGAAATCGTTGAAGTCCGGGCGGGTTTTCGTGTCGGCTGCGAACAGGAGGGGGGCGGGGGATTTGTTAAAATCGAATTTTGAATTCTGCGAGGTATTTATTTACCCGGAAACATGTAGGAGGTTTGTAGGTCTACCGAGTTCATGAAGATTAGGGGGACCATGACGAACGTTATGACAAAGAACGTTAGGAGCAAGGCACATCTACAACATAGGAGAACGAGAACAAAAAAAAATTGAACGGATGTGTACCGGCCCTAATAAACCAAGGACATTTTTTTTTTTAATTAATTTTAATTAATTTTCACGATCGATTAAAGGCAGTAACAACTAGGCGAATTAACTTACAACGCAACAGCCGTCCAGATGCAGTATTTTCGCAACATTTTTCTTTTTGGCGGTTTTCTGGTCGACACCTGTGCTCCGTCATATGCAACGATGCCAAAAATTCTAATCAGAAACGACTCTCCGGTTCGGTCATACAAAATAAATTTGGCTTACCGAGTTCATTTTGGTCCGGCCCCTTCCCCCAAAAAACACGCACCACAATTAATTTTTTTTTTTTTGTTTTCTCTTTTTAATAATAATTATTCCTCGCGATCGATCTTCTCGGTCCACCGTCGAATTATTCACTGCGCTGATTTTCACCACTTGGCCCCCCCCAACACGAGCGATTAATTTTATGGATGGAATTTTGGCGAGTTCGATTTTCGTAAAACGCTTAATGAATATGTAATTTCTAACAATTAAAAAATAAATAAATAAAAGATGCGACAAGGACTTGCACTCACCGAGTACACGGTTTTTCGAGTGGGTTACCGAGCCTTTAATTGGCTCATTAAGATCAATTAGCCGTTACGTTTCAAACGCACGCGAAAAAAAAAAATTCAATCGTTCGTAGAGCAGACACGCAGACTTAAAACCATTTATTTTTTATTAATTTTTAACTCGGCATGCATCTTCAAAGAAGACGCGCCGTAAAAAAAATGTAACATACAGGGTCCGCCACTCTTTTATAATATACAGGGTCCGCCACTCAAATCACTCACGCACAACCTATTATGGCAGAACAATTTTAATTGTGTAGTTATTTAATTATTAAATTATCTGTAATATACAGGGTCCGCCACTCAAACTACGCATAGAGAGCCTACACTGGCAGAATAATTTGGATTGTGTAGGTATTTCATTATTAAATTATGTGTAATATACAGGGTCCGCCACTCTTTTGTAAAATATTTTGGATGGCGCTTCAGTTTTCATTCACCGAAACGGATTCGTTTTTATTTAGTTAGCCTCGTGCTTAATGTTATTGGATCGAAGCGCCCCCTCCCCCCCTCCTCACCCCCATTACAAACGCAGATGGGCACTTTTTTGGTGTCAGATGGACAATTTTCCTCAAAATGGGGAAAGTTTGTTTATTGCGGAGATCTAAATCATTAAATTTAACGGGTACTGGGCCCAGCTCAAACCAGAACAATTTTCGCACAAAATTATAAAATTAAAAAATCATTTATTTTTTGCTACCGCTTCAATTTTAATCTAAACCGCTTCGCTTTTCTTCGATTGTCTTTGTATTTGTGCTGTCGGAAGTGTGGCGCCCCCTTTACTTGATTCTATGTACAAACTCAACGCGGACGTGCGTTTTTTTGGTGTCCGCGTATTGTCGGATGGCCACTTTTCTTCAAAATTTTGTTGCGGACATTAAAGTAATTACATTTAACGAGTACTGGGCCCAGGCATGTGCTCAAACGAGAACAATTTCCACACACGATTATAAAATAGAAATATTTCTGGTAGCGCTTCAGTTTTAAGCGAAGCGGATTCGTTTTTATTCGATTAGCTTTATGTTTGTGTCGTTGGAGTGTGGCGCCCCCTTTATTAGATTCAATGTACAAATCTAAAGTGGTAGAATTAGGCCCAGCAGATAATGTCAGTGTTGCCAGATGGGAACTTTTCACCAAAGTGAGGGCATTTCAAGCGGTTAGAGAAAATATTGGGCAAACGAGATTTTTTTTTGCAAGCGGGGCGGAGGGGGGATTGTTTTAATTATAAATCAAATCACTCTTTAAACATTTGAATTGCACGAATGGCGGTGATTTCACTTTTAGTTCTTTTGCGAAGAGTCGTTCTTCTGTGAGACGTCGTTTCGTGAGTCATTTCTTGTGAGTCATTGTGTCAAATTCAAGTATTAGGATTGGGGAAATTCGAAAATAATTTCGGGGTTTAAGTTTATGCGGTAGGGTGGTGGGAGAATGTCACCGAGGGCATCTGTCAAAGCTTGCTCGATGCGTTCCGACTCTCGTATACCGGGTACGCCACTGTAAGTGAGCACAAGTGATCATCCCGACGAACAACAATCAGGGACCGGATTTTCTGACCGTGCTGACATTGACAATGCAATTTTCGAATGATTTGTACAGTTTTGTGCGATAGTGTATATATATACGTTATTTTGACGACGTCATTTTCGAGGATCGGTTCCCAGATATTTTAATATCTGTTAGAGAGAATTCATTGTTTTAATAATGAAATACCCACACAATTCAAACTGTTCTGCCAGTATAGGTTGTGTATACGTAGTTAGAGTGGCGGACCCTATATATTACATATAATTTAATAATGAAATACTTACACAATCCAGATTGTTCTGCCAATACAGGTTGTGTGTGCCTAGTTTGAGTAGCGGACCCTGTATATTTTGAAATTTCTTTTAATCGTATGCGGAAATGGTTGCGAGTTTGAGCATGTGCCTGGGCCCAATACTCGTCAAAAATTTAATTTTAATCTTCACAATGAACAAAATGAAAGGGGCGTGCTAAATTATTTTAAATTTATTTTGCAGTTTTGATTCATCATGTGCGAACACGCGCCCGGGCCCAGTACTCGTGAAAAATTTTTAATTTTACTCTTCGCAATGAAGGAAATGAAAGGAAAGCGCTAAATTACTTTAATTTTATTTTTGCAATATCTTTTAATTATATGCGGGATTGACTCGCGTTTGCGCAAGTGCCTGGGCCATGTACTCGTCAAAAATTTAAATTTTAATCTCCCCAGATCCCAATAAACAAAACGAAAGCGGCGCGTCTAATTATTTTGCAATTTCTGGGAATCAAGTGCGAGAACGGTCCGCGTTTGAGCACGCGCCTGGCCGCTGTACTCGTCAAAAAAATTAATATTAAGCTCGTCGATGAACAAAATAAAAACGGCGCCTCAACTTTGCTTAAATTTTATTTTGAAGTTGCTTTTCATCGTGTGAGGAAAAGGTTCGGGTTCGAGCACGCGCCTGGACCCAGCATTCGTCAAAATTTAAAAAAATTATTTTTTTTTTAATCTCGCCACGAAACGATCGGTCACATGCTAATTGACGTTAAAAACGATGTTTAAGTGTGGGTTAGAATGCGATCGCTTTATTCTTTCCCTTCGCTTCTTAGAAGAAAATACATAATACAGGGTTGAACGTAATTAGGGATGTAGATTTAACAAAAAAAAAAAATGAAATTGTACACCTTCCATTAAAGTCTCTTTTTTTAGTGAAATTAAAATTCGTCACATACGAAGCACAAAGTCTGTTTCCGTGTCGTTTGGAAAACATAAGTAAGTTTTAAAAGAAATATTCAAATGTATGAGTCATCTTATTCAGTTTTTTTTGGTAGCCCAATTGTATGCAAAACTTTCGAGAATAAAGAATAAAGAGAATAAAGAACAAAATTTGTTTTAACTGCTTTTAATTTTTGATTCTGCGTAATTCTGGCAACAAAAATTGTTATAAACTATTAAATAATATTTTTTAAACCACGAACGGGCAGTGGCGGGGAAGCGGAAGTGTATTCTCCCCCCCCTCTACGATGTTAAACGTTGAATTAGGAAAGCAGCTGCGACTGTTAATTGCATTTGAATACCGCAGCGTCTGTCTGTCTGAATAAACTCTGGATTCTCCCAAACAATTAAGAGAGGGTTTTTACATCTCTGTTTTAAACAGACAATTAACGCTGGCTGGTTTTGTTTATTAAAAAAAAAGAAAAAAAAAGACATTTATTGAATTCCACATACACATATACTATCTTGAAACGTTCAGCTAAATTGGTCCACCCCGTATATTACGTTTTCGTTTTATTTCCAATTTTGAAACTGTCATGAAACAACCAACACGAAATATTTTCAATTGTTTATTACAAAAGTATGTACAAAATGTGGCTCGAAAACTACTTAACCTAACTATGTACAAATTGAGATAAATTCGACGACTACCCCCCCGCGGGAAAGTCCACGCCCTCAGCCCTTTCCCGAGCTGTACGTCCTGCAAATCTCTTTGAATTCCCTGAAAATAAAACAAACAAAAAAATTACACTCTTAATTCGCGCAACCTGTATAAACAATATGCAGGTATACCGATTGAAGTCTTTGACTTTAGCCATCCACGGCTCTGTGAAGAGCAACAAGGAGCAAAGCCGGATATACACATGTCATGTATATTGCATACTCTGCGTACATGTACTTACGCATACAATACAATACATTGTTATTAAAAAAAGGGGGGAGGGGGGGGGGCGGACGTAGACCGCATTAAAATCGTGACACGTGTTACGCGTAAATGAACAGGAAGGTCGTTACCGCATGTCAAGGTCGAGGCAACACATATCACGTAAGCAAAAATCCAAAATCAGATATAATTAATAATGCAGGGTAATAAGAATAAGAAAAAAAAAAACAAAAGAATTTTCGATTATATTAAACGCAAACACGCCTTCAAAAATTTTTAAAATAAAAAAAAACGACGCGTTCTTAAAATCGTTCTGAACGCTACACGTGATTGGTTGGTTGCTTGATAGACTGTATTTTGTTTTTTCTTTTTTTTTTCTTATTAAAAAAAAAAACAGTTGAAATTCGAACGTCTTTTGTTATGGCTTTTAATTTTGTTTTTTTTTTTTTGCTCTCGGCGCAAAAGAGTAAACTAAAAAATATTTTCCTGTACCGAAAAAAGAAAGTTGACATTCGAGCGTCTTTCGTTATCGCTTTTAATTTTTGTTTTTTTTTCTCTCGAAGCAAAAATGAAAACCAAAAAATATTTTCTTGCACTGAAAAAAAAATTAAACTTTTTCTTTTGATTCTTCGCATTTGTCGAACAAACGATCGTCTTTTGTTTCGTTCAGTCATGCTGCGTCCAGTGTTGCCAATCCTAAGGACAAGCCCAAGCGAAATATTGAAACGCCGCCGACGTTTTCTGTTTTGCTTCTCGCATTTGTTAAACCAACGATCGCCTTTTGTTTGGTCTATGTTCTTGACGAGAAGCGCTTTTCTTTTTTTAACAGTTGTATAACACCGGGACCAGTGTTGCCAATCCTAGCTGACTTGGGAAGTAGAATATTAAAAGACCGGCGTCGACCTTTTTTTTTTTTTGCTTTGCTTCCAGGCATTTGTTAAACGAACGATCGCCTTTTGTTTCGTCTAGGTCCTTGACAAGAATCGGGGTTTTCTTTTGTCCTTTAATAATACTGCGACCAGTGTTGCCAATCCTGGCAGTCTTAAGAAGTAGAATGTTGAAACATCTTTTTTTTTTTTGTTTTGCTTCTCGCATTTGTCAAACGATCGATCGCCTTTTGTTTTGCCTAATGTTTTCGACGAGAACCGGTTTTCTTTTGTAAACAATTTAATAACGGGGACAGTGTTGCCAATCCTAGCGGACTTCGGCAGAATATTAAAAAATGCAACGAAAAGTTTTTTTTGCGAAAGCAACGCGCTGAACAGTCGAGTCGGTTTGCAGAATTTGTACGGCGCGGCGCAGCGTTGCCAACTTAAGGATTTCTTCCTTGGACTTGAGGATTTTTTACAAGCAATTAATAGGAGAGTTTGGGGGAATACTTTTATGAGAATCCTCCCGAAATTTAAGGGTTTCTGGCGCACTTGGAATTGCAGAAAACGGCGAACAAATTTTAAAACAATTCGTTCGCTTTCATCCAAAATGTGACATTACGCTTATCTGTCAGTTAAGTTGGTAACGTCGGGGACTGAAACGGGACTGAATTTCTGTCAAATGTCAAAGTCAGACGCCAACATTTAACATTTATTTTCAACATTTACTCTCGGTAACATTTAAGTGTCGGAAATCTTCGCAGTGTTACCAACTTAGGAAATTTGGGGACGAAGTTTCATGAAAGTGTTTTTTGTTTCAAAATTTATTTAGAGTTAATAAAAATCATTATAATCCTTCAGTTGTTATGTAATGAAAATAAAACGCATTTCTCCCTCCTTCGTCATCGGTTTGAAAAGAGCAATCGGTTGCCTGTTTTACCGACCTTATCCGACATTTGACAGCAGTCCAAAGGGTGGGCTGTCAAAAATTGTTTTTCTATTCCCATCTCGTTCGTTTTTTTTACTGAACTTTCTATTGTCAGAGAGAGGAAAACAATCCGGCAACTCTGTTTAAAGGGCTCGTTTTCATTACGGAATACTTTTAGAAAAAAACATACAAACACACAAGTTTTACCCCCTCCCCTCCCTCACCACTCCCCGTTCAATCAACCAAAACTGACGTAATTACAAAAGTGATTTGCGATCTTGCAACAACAAAAAAAAAAAGAAAATTGCATTTATTACTTCCCTTTTTTTTAAATCTTTTTAGAGGAATTCAGTGTCAATTTAGGGGAGTTTATGGGAAGAGTTGGCAACACTGAATCAAAGGGGATCACCTCTTTTGCGTCCGGAAGGAATTTTA
This sequence comes from Prosopocoilus inquinatus, assembly GCA_036172665.1. Lineage (NCBI taxonomy): Eukaryota > Metazoa > Arthropoda > Insecta > Coleoptera > Lucanidae > Prosopocoilus > Prosopocoilus inquinatus. The sequence continues at coordinate 49,911,906 of CM069876.1, forward strand.
AGGATTAATTGAGGTCGGGTTAGGGTTTCTCTCAACGCCGATGTTAGCTAGAGGAATCCGGTGTTAATTTAGCGGGGTTTAGGGGAAGAGTTGGCTACACTGAATCATCGGGGATCAACTCTTTTGCTTGCGGAAGGAATTTTAAGGACTAATTGAGGTCGAATTAGAAATTTTCTCGACGCCGCTGTTGTCCGGAAGCATTCGGTGTCAATTTAGCGAGGTTTAGGGGAAGAGTTGGCAACACTGAATCATCGGGGGTTACCTCTTCTGCGTCCGGAACGATTTTTAAGGAATAACCGAGGTCGGGTTAGGGATTTCCTAGACGCCGTTGTTGGCTGGAGGAATCCGGTGTCAATTTAGGAAAGTCTAGCGGAAGAGTTGGTAACACTGAATCATCGGGGATCAACTCTTTTGCTTGCGGAAGGAATTTTAAGGACTAATTGAGGTCGAATTAGAGATTTTCTCGACGCCGCTGTTGTCCGGAAGCATTCGGTGTCAATTTAGCGAGGTTTAGGGGAAGAGTTGGCAACACTGAATCATCGGGGGTTACCTCTTCTGCGCCCGGAACGATTTTTAAGGATTAACCGAGGTCGGGTTAGGGATTTCCTAGACGCCGTTGTTGGCTGGACGAACCTGGTGTGAATTTAGGAAAGTCTAGTGGAAGAGTTGGCAACACTGAATCATCGGGGATCAACTCTTTTGCTTGCGGAAGGAATTTTAAGGATTAATTGAGGTTGAATTAGAGATTTTCTCGACGCCGCTGTTGTCCGGAAGCATTCGGTGTCAATTTAGCGAGGTTTAGGGGAATAGTTGGCAACACTGAATCATCGGGGGTTACCTCTTCTGCGCCCGGAACGATTTTTAAGGATTAACCGAGGTCGGGTTAGGGACTTCCTAGACGCCGTTGTTGGTTGGAGGAATCCGGTGTCAATTTAGGAAAGTCTAGCGGAAGAGTTGGCAACACTGAATCATCGGGGATCAACTCTTTTGCTTGCGGAAGGAATTTCAAAGATTAATTGAATTGAGGTTAGGGAATTGTCTCGACGCCCGGATGTTGGCAACACTTTTTTCCGATGGATTTCGCATCGGTGGTCTTAAATTAATTTTTTTTTTCTTCTTGGAAAATGTTACTTACTCGATGTACGAAGGCACTTCAGGGGCGGCGGTGATTTCCAGGTGGTTGTAGCGAAATTTCGCGTCGAATTGGTGGTACGTCACGTTGCCTTGGTACGTCAGATTTCGTTCAGTGGTTGCAACATCCGCCAGCTGAAAACACCAAACGCATTTCAACTCAAACCCACTTGTCGTGTTAAAAAAATTTAAATTTTCCACTCGTCTTTTCTCTGATCCCGCCCCCTCCACCCGCGGTTTCTAATTTTATTTTTAAACTCATTTCCCAGCCGCCTATTAGGTAATAAAGTGTTTAAAACACAATTTAGACGGGACACCCTATATAATACTTTCTTTTTATTTTTGAAAATTTTCCAAAAAAGAAAAACCTCTTGCCTTTCTTCCGAGCGTATAAGGGATGATGCTGTCGTCCTCGGCGTGCAAAATCATGATGGGGCAGTCCACTTTCAGGATATTGGTGCTGGTCCTGAAGTAGAAACCGTTGTGCTCGAGCGGATCCAAAATCGTCGCCTCGAACCACGCCAGCCAGGCGAAAATCTGAAAGCCACCGTTTAAAACCGGGGGGGCAAGGCAAAATAATCGAAGGGGGCGACTTTACCTTTCCGAGCGGGTGCACGGGGATCTCTTCCCTCATGGTGGTGAAGGGCGCTTCTAAAATTAGGCCGGTCGGGGTGATTCCGTCGTCGTGCAGGAGGGCCATCGCGTGCGTGCTGAGCGCGGTCCCCAGGGAGTGGCCCCAGACGTAGATTTTCGCGCTGGTTCTGGAACGCACCCATTTGTAGAACTGGCGAAGGTCACTGACGACGCCCTTCTCCGTCAGGGTCGCTTCCGTCGAATCACCGTAACCTATAAATACAAATCACCCTGTAAGTGTCTTCCCCAAAACTCATTTTTCTTAAATTAATTTTTCTTTATATACAGGGTGTTTCCTGAGGCAACCGGCAAACTCACACCACGTGTTCTAGAGGCGATTCTGAACAAAAAACTTCATATACACTTTATGTCAATTCCTTTCCGTTCTTGAGATATTGACAAAAAAAAAGAAAAAATATGCAGCGGCAATGTATTTAACGCACATACGCAAATTACCTTGTTGAACTGAAGTGTACATGAAGTTTTTAGTTCAAAATCGCCTCTTGGCAAATAATTGATTGACTTCTTTAGAAATCTTTTTGAAATTCTTTTTGTTTTTGCTGCTATTTATTTTTAGAAAAGATTTTTTTCCCGCGTTTTGCGACATCGTTAAGTGCGCCAACGCCACCACGTCTTTGTAAATAATCAAATAATTTGTTTCGGCGAAACTGTGGCGGGGGGCGGGGGGGGGGGGGTTGCGCCCCCGTCTCTTGTTTGCACTTTATTTAAATTTTACATCGTCATAAACAATCAAATATTTTCCGTCAGATTTCTCTCTCGTAAAAAATAAAACTCACGTCGTTGCCACCACATTGCTTTTGTTTTAATTGCGACGTTGCTTTGTGTCCTATTCTAGTGTCGCCATCTAGTGATGAACAATCTAACATATCCGCGTGCTTTTTCTTTTCTATTTTGCGAATTCAAATTAATTATTCGTTTTTTGAAGTTGAAATTAAGAGCGCCATCTCTTGTAGAAAGTAAAACTTTCTGTGTCGCGTCTTTTTTTCCCTTCTTTTTATCGCGACAGTATTTTGTGTGTTATTTTAGTGGTGTCGCCATCTAGTAGTAAACAATTCAACGATTTCGTTTTCGCCTCAGAATTATGCGATTTGACATCATTCCGTTTCAAGAGTTAAGGACGCCATTTTGAAAGTAAAACTTTCCGTGCAACGTTTTCTTTTTTTTTAAGTGCGACGTTACTTTTAGCGTCGCCATCTAGCGGTAAACAATCCCAACATTTTCGTTTTGTCTTTTTCTTTCTTTTAGAATTTCGCGAATTGAAATTAACTCGATTCGTGAATTTACGAGTTAAGAAAAGAGCGCCATCTCTCGTAGAAACAAAAAGTTTCTGTGTGCAAGGTTTTTTTTTTTTTTGAAATTACGACGACGTCTTATTTCAGCATCGCCATCTCGTGGCAAACAATCAAATATTTTTCGCTGGTATTTTTTTAAGAACTTTGCGAATTGAAATTGATTCGTTTCGTGAATTAAGTTAAGAGCGCCATCTCTTGGCAGAAAGTAAAACTTTCTGCGCAACGTTTTTTTTTTTTTAATTGCGACATTGCTCTGTATGTTATTTTAGTAACGCCATCTCGCGATAAATAATTAAATATTTTTGCACGTAAATAATTTTAATAATTTCGCCTCGAAATAACTGATTTCTGGAAACGCAAGGTTAATTCATTACGTCATTTAAGAGCGCCATCTATAGTGTAGAAAATAAAATTTACTTCTTCGAAATAAAAAAAAAAAACTAAACTAAACGAACACTAATTTTTTTTGTTTTATTTATAAAATTTGTCTTGATAATAAACAATGAAATTTAAGAGCGCCATCTCTTACGGAATATGAAAGTCATTTTGGCGCAGTTGTCTTAGTAAACTGCGGCCCTAACCTTGATCCATTCCATAGTTAAGAGCGCCATCTCCAGTAAAAAAAAAAACTCACTTTGGCGCAGTTAATATATAATAAATTAAATAAATAAATAATATATAATAAATAAAATAAATAAATTGCGACCCTAACTTAAAATCTTGATCAATTTCGTAGTTACGAGCGCCATCTCTTATGAAAAATAAAACTCACACTTTGGCGCAATTGTTTTGGTAAATTACGACTCTAACTTAATCTCGATCGCGCCATCTCTTGCAGAAAACAAAATTTACTTCTTACTAAATTGCCGCCTTAATTAACAACCTGTTTTAACCACGCCATCTAGCGGTAAACAATCAAATATTTTTAGCTGTGCGATTTTTTTTCTTAATAGAATTTCGCGAAACGAAACTCTAATTTGTTTCAAGCATTAAGAGGTTTTCCCTGCGGCGCCATCTCTTAGCGAACAATCAAATATTTTTAACAGCAGATTTTAGAAGTAATTTTTGGCAAATTAATTGTTGGTTTCGTCACGTTTCTTTCTGCAGCGCCACCTGTTGTTGGTGCAAAACGATGTAAGAGTATTTTTTTTTTTTGAATTCTCAGCTTTAAAAAGAAGTGTCTGATGAATCAGCTGTTTCAGATGGCGTCTTTAATTAGAGCATGTAACAATCTTCGTTGCAGTATTTCACCGTAGCGCCATCTATTAGGCACAGTGCCAAATTATTTTGCTACAATTTAAAAAAAACGGCTATAATTATTTATTGTTTTTTTATAATTGTTTTTTTAATTGTTTTTTTTTTACTTGAATAACGTTTTTTTTTTACTTTTTTTAAAAGTAAAATTTCCGCGAAATATGAAGGTTTTGATGAATCAGCTGTTTCAGATGACGTCTTTAGTTAGAGCATGTAACAATCTTCGTTGCGGTACTTCACCGTAGCGCCATCTATTAGACAGAGAGCCAAATTATTTTGCTACAATTAAAAAAAAAACGGCTATAATTATTTATTATTATTTTTTAATTGTTTTCTTTACTTGTATAACGTTTTTTACTTTTTTTTTTAAATAAAATTTCCGCGAAATATGACGCAACATGTCGTCAGACCTTTTCCGCTTCGACAAATCTAAGTCTAAACCTCAAACTTTTTTTTTTTTTAATTCTATTTGTTTAAATGAATTCACCAAGCAATTTCAGCGAAAATAATAATTGACTTTATCGTGAAACTATGTAGCAGACTTGTTCTGTTTTTAATTAAATCAATTAACCAACCCATTAAGTAATAAAATGAGTCGGCTTTCAGCAAAAACCATAAAACGGGGAAGTACATTAAAACAATTGTCCTAAGTAGAAAAAAAAAAAAATAAACGTTATTAAACGTTTCACACTTTCAGAATGGCGCTTCTTTATTTTTTTTTCTTTAGGCAAAAAACCGTCGAATATTTAAAATTAAATAAATTAAAAAAAAAATAATAATGCTTGTAACTTTTAACTTAGACCGCCACCCCCAGGACTATAGTCTGCTAGGACTTTAGTCAGGAAGCTGCTCTAAAAACAAAAAAAAAAAAAAATATGCGCGAACGAACGTCGCAGTCTACTCGCGCGCAGTGACGTCACGTCACGTCACATCAAACGGTGGCAGCGGTGGGATTTAACACATGAAATAAATTCCACTTACTTCTGTAATCCATTGCGATGACGTGGAAGTATTTCCGGATGACCTCGTACGTGGAAAACGGTTGGATCCTCGTCCCGCTGTTTCCGTGATGGTAGATGATGACGTCGTGCTCGTCCGATCTCAAGGCCGCGTCGAAATCCACGCTTCCGTTATTCGCCGCCTCCCGGTACGATTCGGGCAGGACGTGCCATACCCCCAGGGCCAAGAGGGTGGAGTTGTCCAAGTCGCGGACGTTCACGTAGATATTGCGCACCCCTTGGGCGCCGTATTTTTGGAAATTGTCGTACTCCGGGTCCTTCGGCTGGAGGACTGCAAAACAAGAGACCAACGCAATTTATACAAGAACCATGGAATCGGAATCACTTTAGTTCAATCACTAGCTTATTATTGTTTAGTCTTATTATTGTTTAGTCTTATTATTGTTTAGTCTGATTATTGTTTAGTCTTATTATCGTTTTGTCTTGTTATAGATCAAAGTGTAAGGTTTCTAAGTACTTTAAAACACTTGATGTGCAAAAAACATTGTTGTAAGTTAGTTATGCCAATAAACTGAACTTGAACTTGAATGTCTGCTACAGCGCGTTCCACTCTTAGAACGCAGTGCAAGCCTTATGGAGAATTTGGAAAGACAAGGATGGCGTAATTTTGAGACACCATGAAAGGTAGAAAGGGAGGTTTGAACCCTCACTGCGTACTAAGGTTGGAATTCGCTATAGAATGGACTGGGGCGCAGCTCAATCTTAGGGACTCCCGCCGTCCCCCACCCCAAAACGCAGTGCAAACCTTATGGAGAATTTGGAAAGACAAGGATGGCGTAATTTTGAGACACCATGAAAGGTAGAAAGGGAGGTTTGAACCCTCACTGCGTACTAAGGTTGGAATTTGCTATAGAATGGACTGGGGCGCAGCTCAATCTTAGGGACTCCCGCCGTCCCCCACCCCAAAACGCAGTGCAAACCTTATGGAGAATTTGGAAAGACAAGGATGGCGTAATTTTGAGACACCATGAAAGGTAGAAAGGGAGGTTTGAACCCTCACTGCGTACTAAGGTTGGAATTCGCTATAGAATGGACTGGGGCGCAGCTCAATCTTAGGGACTCCCGCCGTCCCCCACCCCAAAACGCAGTGCAAACCTTATGGAGAATTTGGAAAGACAAGGATGGCGTAATTTTGAGACACCATGAAAGGTAGAAAGGGAGGTTTGAACCCTCACTGCGTACTAAGGTTGGAATTTGCTATAGAATGGACTGGGGCGCAGCTCAATCTTAGGGACTCCCGCCGTCCCCCACCCCAAAACGCAGTGCAAACCTTATGGAGAATTTGGAAAGACAAGGATGGCGTAATTTTGAGACACCATGAAAGGTAGAAAGGGAGGTTTGAACCCTCACTGCGTACTAAGGTTGGAATTCGCTATAGAATGGACTGGGGCGCAGCTCAATCTTAGGGACTCCCGCCGTCCCCCACCCCAAAACGCAGTGCAAACCTTATGGAGAATTTGGAAAGACAAGGATGGCGTAATTTTGAGACACCATGAAAGGTAGAAAGGGAGGTTTGAACCCTCACTGCGTACTAAGGTTGGAATTCGCTATAGAATGGACTGGGGCGCAGCTCAATCTTAGGGACTCCCGCCGTCCCCCACTCCAAAACGCAGTGCAAACCTTATGGAGAATTTGGAAAGACAAGGATGGCGTAATTTTGAGACACCATGAAAGGTAGAAAGGGAGGTTTGAACCCTCACTGCGTACTAAGGTTGGAATTCGCTATAGAATGGACTGGGGCGCAGCTCAATCTTAGGGACTCCCGCCGTCCCCCACCCCAAAACGCAGTGCAAACCTTATGGAGAATTTGGAAAGACAAGGATGGCGTAATTTTGAGACACCATGAAAGGTAGAAAGGGAGGTTTGAACCCTCACTGCGTACTAAGGTTGGAATTCGCTATAGAATGGACTGGGGCGCAGCTCAATCTTAGGGACTCCCGCCGTCCCCCACCCCAAAACGCAGTGCAAACCTTATGGAGAATTTGGAAAGACAAGGATGGCGTAATTTTGAGACACCATGAAAGGTAGAAAGGGAGGTTTGAACCCTCACTGCGTACTAAGGTTGGAATTCGCTATAGAATGGACTGGGGCGCAGCTCAATCTTAGGGACTCCCGCCGTCCCCCACCCCAAAACGCAGTGCAAACCTTATGGAGAATTTGGAAAGACAAGGATGGCGTAATTTTGAGACACCATGAAAGGTAGAAAGGGAGGTTTGAACCCTCACTGCGTACTAAGGTTGGAATTCGCTATAGAATGGACTGGGGCGCAGCTCAATCTTAGGGACTCCCGCCGTCCCCCACTCCAAAACGCAGTGCAAACCTTATGGAGAATTTGGAAAGACAAGGATGGCGTAATTTTGAGACACCATGAAAGGTAGAAAGGGAGGTTTGAACCCTCACTGCGTACTAAGGTTGGAATTCGCTATAGAATGGACTGGGGCGCAGCTCAATCTTAGGGACTCCCGCCGTCCCCCACCCCAAAACGCAGTGCAAACCTTATGGAGAATTTGGAAAGACAAGGATGGCGTAATTTTGAGACACCATGAAAGGTAGAAAGGGAGGTTTGAACCCTCACTGCGTACTAAGGTTGGAATTCGCTATAGAATGGACTGGGGCGCAGCTCAATCTTAGGGACTCCCGCCGTCCCCCACCCCAAAACGCAGTGCAAACCTTATGGAGAATTTGGAAAGACAAGGATGGCGTAATTTTGAGACACCATGAAAGGTAGAAAGGGAGGTTTGAACCCTCACTGTATACTAAGATTGGAACTCGTTGTAGAATGGACTGGGGCGCAGCTCAATCTCAGGGACTCCCGCCGTCCCCCACTCCAAAACGCAGTGCAAACCTTATGGAGAATTTGGAAAGACAAGGATGGCGTAATTTTGAGGAATCATGAAAGGTAGAAAGGGAGGTTTGAACCCTCATTGCATACTAAGGTAGGAACTCGCTGTAGAATGGACTGGGGCGGAGCTCAATCTCAAGGACTCCCGCGCCATCCCCCACTCCAAAACGCGGCCTGACTTTAGCAGGCTCTGCCAAGGCAGAAAATTAAATATGACATTTACTTTTCGCACAATGATATTTTAATTGATTGATTGATGGACGATGATAGGTGATGGAGTGGTGGAAAAATTTCGGACGTGCTCTGCCAAGCCGAGTAAGCGATTTGATTGGTAAACAAAGATAACGAAATACCTGTACGTGGTAATTAATTATTATTATTTTTTTTTTAGATATGGAACCATTCGTTTGAGTGCAATCTCGATAACGTGATGATGACTCTGTCCTGGGGGATTATCAGAAAGAGAGAGAGAGAGAGAGAGAGAGAATTAATAATGCTAGGCTCGCAAATTTTATCACTCAAGTATCTTTTCCTTCAAATACACTTTTAAGGCAAACTGGATTAAAAAAGTAAGCCGAATTTTCTTTTTCCCTTCGAGTTGACTGAAATATCGTTTTGATAAATAAAATTAAAAAAGAAAAAAAAAAAGTTCAAGGCCAATGAGATTCGGGGCAAATTTTTCTTTTTCCTTTTTTTTTCGTAATATTGAAGGCCTCGTTTATTTTCGAGACGATTTGAAATTCATGGATTTTTTGCGACGTTAATTATGTAAATGCAAATCGAGCACCGTCGTAATAAGACATTTAAATGGAAGTTTAATTAATGTCTGTGCTGCAAGGTGAAATCCGTAATTAATCTTCGGATGTTACCAAAAAAAATTAATAAAGCAAAACCTTTTCAAAATGCGCACGCAGTCTTCTTAAAAAAAAAGACATAACTGTTAGGCGGAAACAGAAACCTTTCCTTTTTTAATTTTACCTAAAATCGCGAAGCTTCGAAAATAAATTTCCAAAAAACAAAAAAAAGGATGCATAATTTTTTTTTAATATTTCCAAAATACAGGACGTTGTATCAAAATCCGCGGCGGTAAAAACAAGTGTTTAAAAGAAATGCGCGGATCGCTCTTGCCTTAAAGAAAATAATAATAATAATAAGTAATTCGTCAAACAATCGAAATTAATAATAATAATAAGAAGTATACTTACCATTAGGAAACATGACGAACGTTTGAATGGACAGAGATGACATAAAAATCAATGGAAATATCACGAATGTTCCTATGAATCCCAGTATTGCTAGGGTTAATCTGAAAAGAGAGAGAAAAAAAAACTTCTTGATATTGAAACAAAAAAAAAAAAAAAGTTTGCGCAGAGATAAATAAATTAACTAATCGCATTCAAATCTTTTATGCAGGGTGTCTCAATGTCAATGTAGGGCAAGGGTTCCTTCCCGACGGGTTCGATGAACCTACATGGGTCGATGAACCTCTAGAGGTCTCTTAGGGGGCCGGAGTCATGAGTTATTGTTTGTCTGGTGGAGGCCTATCTGAATTGTTTGTATGAAATCAATTCGAAAAAAAAGAAGAGAGAAAAAAATGAACCTACGGGGGTCGATGAACCTCCAAGAAGGGTCTTTCGGAGAGTCGGAGTCACGAATTCGTGTCTGATGGACGCCCATCTGAATAGTTTACTCAACTCAAAAAAAAAAAGACCGATTAATTATCAAAATAAAATTAAAATGCAGTCCAATCGAAGAGCGAAACAAAAACAAAAGACGATCGTCGGCGTAGAAGACATGGGACGGAAATAAAAATTGGTAAATAAACTCAAATCGAGTAAAATCAAAAAGCAGAGGGCGATCAGTTGAAATTAAAAAAAAAAAAAAAAAAAAACAGTGAAATCGAAGAATGAAACAAATCGTCGACGAAGACGGGGCAAAAATAAATAAACTCAAATCGAGTAAAAACAAAAACAAAAACAAAAGATGGTCGGTTGATTAAAAAATCACGTCAAATAAAATTAAAAAAAAAAAAAAAACAGTGAAATCGAAGAATGAAACGAAAATAAAAGATGGTCGTCGACGAAGGCGGGGCAAAAATAAATAAACTCAAATCGAGTAAAAAAAAAACAAAAACAAAAGGTGGGGTCAGTTGATTTGATTAAAAAATCACGTCAAATAAAATTTAAATAAAAAACAGTGAAATCGAAGAATGGAACAAAACAAAAGACGATCGTCGGAGCTTTATTTTTATTTTTTATTGGAGTTATTGGAGGCTCGAAAGGTTTTTTTTTTTTGGGTTTATCACGGGGGTCGCAAGACTTAAAATCGAGACACGATGCTCCAATATAATTCGTTATTCTTTTACAATTTTTATTCTGTAATTAGTTTTTTTTTATTGGGCTTATTGGGGTGATCGCGTTGCTTAAAATTTCGATTGAGCTTGTCGAGGGGGCCGTGAGGCTTAAAAAGGCGAGAAACACCCAACACAAGGACCCAACAATATAATTCGTTCTTTTTTTTTCTCTTTGGTAACAGAAAGAAAACCTTTACTATTTTTATTTGTTTAATTATTTTTTATTGGGCTTATTGGGTGGCGAGGCTTAAAAAAAATTATTGGGTGGTCGCGAGGCTTAAAAGGTTGATTTCTGAGCGTATTGGCGTGGGAGGGGGGGTGGGTGATACAAGGCCTAAAATGGACAAAAAAAATCCATGCCCCAATATAATTCATTCTTATTTTTTTGGTAACAGAAACACATTTATTTACTTTTCATTGGAGATATTGGGGGGGGGGGCGACGCGAGGCCAAAAAGCTCCAGGGAAACAATGCCCCAATATAATTAACTATTTTCCTTTGACAACAGAAGACGTTTACTATTTTTACTTTTAATTATTTTTTATTGGGCTTATTGGGTGGCGAAGCTTAAAAGATTTATTGGGTGGTCGCGAGGCTTAAAAGGTTGATTTCTGAGCGTATTGGCGTGGGAGGGGGGGGGGGGTACACAAGGCCTAAAAGGACAAAACAAATCCATGTCCCAATATAATTCATTCTTATTTTTTTTTTTTTTTGGTAGCAGAAACAGATTTATTTACTTTTCATTAGAGATATTGGGGGGGGGGAGCGGGGCAACGCGAGGCCAAAAAGCTCCAGGGAAACAATGCCCCAATATAATTAACTATTTTCCTTTGACAACAGAAGACGTTTACTATTTTTATTTTTAATTATTTTTTATTGGGCTTATTGGGTGGCGAAGCTTAAAAGATTTATTGGGTGGTCGCGAGGCTTAAAAGGTTGATTTCTGAGCGTATTGGCGTGGGAGGGGGGGGTACACAAGGCCTAAAAGGACAAAACAAATCCATGTCCCAATATAATTCATTCTTATTATTTTTTTTTTTTTTTGGTAGCAGAAACAGATTTATTTACTTTTCATTAGAGATATTGTGGGGGGGGGGGGAGCGGGGCAATGCGAGGCCAAAAAGCTCCAGGGAAACAATGCCCCAATATAATTAATTTTCTTTTCCTTTGACAACAGAAGACGTTTACTATTTTTATTTTTAATTATTTTTTATTGGGCTTATTGGGTGGCGAGGCTTAAAAGATTTATTGAGTGGTCGCGAGGCTTCAAAGGTTGATTTCTGAGCGTATTGGCGTGGAAGGGGGGGGGGGTACACAAGGCCTATAAAAGGACAAAAAAAATCCATGTCCCAATATAATTCATTCTTATTTTTTTTTTGGTAGCAGAAACAGATTTATTTACTTTTCATTAGAGATATTGGGGGGGGGGGGGGCGACGCGAGGCCAAAAAGCTCCACCAGGGAAACAATGCCCCAATATAATTAATTCTTTTCCTTTGACAACAGAAGACGTTTACTATTTTTATTTTTAATTATTTTTTATTGGGCTTATTGCGGTGGCGAGGCTTAAAAGATTTATTGGGTGGTCGCGAGGCTTAAAAGGTTGATTTCTGAGCGTATTGGCGAGGAGGGCGGGGGGAGGTAATAAATAATTTTTTTTTCTTGTAAAAACGACTTCGGAAGTTTTGTATTTTTTTTTTTTTTTTAATAAATAGTACTATTTAGTTTTGAGAAGTTATTTAAATATAAACAAACAAACATCTGTACTCATAAGATCTTATACTTTAAAGGACGACAATATTTTTAAAAATCATAATAAAATAAACACAAAAATGGAATTAAAAAAAAAAAAAAACTGACGTACGAGGATTTGCACTTTAACAACCATCGATTTATTTGTATTTTCATAATAACGGTTTAAATGGTTAATTTTTTTAAATCTGTGCCTTCGAGAATTCAAGATTTTAATCTTCTTTGTTGTTTTCATCTTTATTTTGTTTTATTTTAATTTAGTTGCTTGAAACATCTTGCAATTCTTTTTTTTTTCATCACGCAAGTTTTCTCTTCTATTTTTGTGCGTTTTACCATTTCTTTTTCTTTTCATTCGTCAATTCTTTTTATTTCTTCCTCGATCTATTTAGTTGCTATTGCTACAAATTATTATTAAATATTAAAATGTTTAATTTCAAACTGCGACGGCACTTTACAATTTTTTTTATTTTTTTTTACAAATGCAGATTATTATATTAATTATTATTACTTTTTTATTCACTCGCTCTCATTTGTTTATTTTATTTCATTTTCTAATAAGTTCTAAGCAGTTCAAATCAAAAAGTAGGGACGCGAGATTTAAACGAACTTTCGTTCGTTCACCATTATTTTTTTTTTTTTTGTCAATCGTCAATTCTATTTATTGATGGATTTTATTTTTATTTGCCCGCTGTCATTTGTTTATTTCCGTTTAACGGAAGAAACCCTTCTTCGACCCTTTCGGTTTTTTGCACTGCGATCCTCAAGGTTATTCACTACCATCGAGGAATCAATCTCAAATTTCCAAATCCAACGTTCAATTACTTTTTTTTTTTTTTTAAACGAGAATCATTTCTTGAGTCATTTATTTTATTTTATTTTTTTAATAAGTTCAATTTAATTAGCAATGTTTATTTTATTGTCCAATAAGTTCAATCGAATTAAAAAGTAGACACTGCACGACATTATTTGAACGAACTTGAATTTTTTTTTTTTTGCAAGAAGCCGACAGACACGTGGTGGCAAATTTTTTTTTTTAGTTGCGAATCGCAAGAGTGGAATAATCTTTAGTTAGGAGGGGGGGGGGGGGCTTATCTGAGCGCAGGTATTTATTTGCACTAACGTTCAAAGATATTATTACAATCTCACGAATGCGTTGCCCCCCCGCCGAGAGGGAAACACAAGGCAGTTTTACACCACACATTTTTTTTTTAATAATCTTAAATAATGCCAAAACTTAAACAGAACCAAAAACCCCATACACATCCACATCTAAGCCCCAAAAAATTCTTTTTTGTTTCAAGTTTGAACCAAAAATTCAGGTTAGTTAAGGATTTTTGATTTACTCACAGCACAATTGCGGTCCACTTCAAACACTTCAGCAAGATCGACCGCCTCCTGGTGCCCGCGGTTTGGACGGACAGTTTCAGGGATTGCTCCGAATCCACGGACTTCTTCGATAACTGCACTTCCCCCAAAAAAAAGCAAAGAAAAAAAATAGAAAAAATGAGAAGACCCAACCACCACGACGGAAAAGGTGCAGTCTGGGACTTACCCATCTCATGTTGACGGTGTTAATCGCAGTGAGGTACTGCCAGCCAATCCCACGCCGTTTTATATAACACCTGTCCGACGACTACATGCCATCCTATCAGGAGAGTTCGATGATGATAAGGACGTCGTCGATGTTGCCTGATGCCTCCGCAGATTATCTGCGAGAACGCAAGTGCAATGATTCACGCACACTCGTCGGAAACCATCGTCATCAAATCAAGGTTTCAAAATTTCAGGTTGCGTGGGGAAACTCCCTGGGAGGAAGTGCGTGAGGAATTGCGGCGAGAAAGAGGAAAAAGGAAAAGCCTTTGTTGATTGTTGTTTGCGCAATTTGTTCTTTGTGATGAATTGACAATGATTGACTCTGAGAAATAAGACGTTTGTCAAAAAAGAAGTGACACACTTCTATTTCAAATTTTCAAAAAAAAAATATATACACATATATTTTTACATTTACTTGGATTGATACTCGATTGCGCTATCTGGTAAAGTAGCAGGCGTTTTGTTGATTAAAAAAAGAAAAAAACAGCAGGAGATATTTCGGTATAACATGTGATTGGCCCCCCACGCTGGACGCCAATTGGGAATGACAAAAACAATTAAGAATCTACTCCAATTCGCCCCCACGTTGGGCGCCAATCTGCATCACTTTTGCCCTACGCGTTTGCCGCCAATTGATGATAATTCAGATTTTTAATTTCTTATTATTAGTTAGGGCTGTCTACAGAAGATGCGACCCCCAAGGCCAAGAGAAGCGCGTCACACTCTACAATTATTATTATTATTATTGGCGTTAACATGAACAACAGCGTCGTCGTTTGCAGGCATTCATTGCAAATTACGAGCCAAGCGATTTTTAAAAAAAGGAAACCGCATTATGCATCAAATGACATTTGAACTGTCTGAGTTATGCCTTAACACCTGTACAAAGTTGCAATTAGTGACAGTGCCTTTCTTTCTTTCTTTCTTTCTTTCTTTCTTTCTTTCTTTCTTTCTTTCTTTCTTTCTTTCTTTAAAAAAAAACAGCGTCGGTCATTTTTTCTTAAATCAATCATCATACTTTCTGTTACATTTTCTCATACAAACAAGAGCTAAGAACGACAAGAATCCCAAAAATTTGAGATGGTGATGGACGTTGGGGGCACGGCAAACGTACGTTAGTAATTAAAGTGGAAGGGCATTTAAATTTTTTTTGGAAAATGTGAAGGCCAACGCGTGAAAACATAAATTCGAAAGCAAATATTGCTTATTTTCGGAGATATGAGGAATCGTCAAGTAAGAAAGTCGTTGGCGTTTTCACGAACTTTTCGATGGCGTCTGCCTAATAAAGATCGAACGTCTAATTCTTGAGATACAAACCAAAATGGCGCATTTTTAACGCAACACCCTGTATACGATTGCATTTTCGAATTCGCGAGCAAATTCTAGCCTGAAATCATGTGTCGCATCGGGGGTTTAGCGCAAGCGGTTCTCGAGCTATTAACGCACGAATTTAAAAACAATTGCCATCTATCTCGCTTGTTTGCGGAGCTACGAGAAAAAGTCAGATACGAAAGTCGCGCGCATTTTTTAGAACATTTCGATGGCGTTTGCCTAATAAGGATCGAACGTCTAATTCTTGAGATATAAACTAAAGTGACACATTTTTAACGCAACACCCTGTATATGATTACATTTTCGAATTCCTGAGCAAATTCTAGCCTGAAATCATGTGTCGCATCGGGGGTCTAGCACAAGCGGTTCTCGACTTATTAACGCGCGAATTTAAAAACAATTGCCATCTATCTCGCTTGGTTGCGGAGCTACGAGAAAAAGTCAAATAAGAAAGTCGCGAGCATTTTTTAGAAGATCTCGCTGGCGTTTGCCGAAAAATGACCGAACATCTAATTTTCGAGATGCAAATCAAAGTGGCGCATTTTTAACGCAACGCCCTGTATACGGTTGAGTTTTCGAATTCGCGAGCGAATTCTAGCCTGAAATCATGTATCGCATCGTGGGTCTAGCGCAATCGGTTCTCGACTTATTATCGCACGTATATAAAAACAATTGCCATCTATCTCGCTTGTTTGCGGAGCTACGAGAAAAAGTCAGATACGAAAGTCGCGCGCATTTTTTAGAACATTTCGATGGCGTTTGCCTAATAAGGATCGAACGTCTAATTCTTGAGATATAAACTAAAGTGACACATTTTTAACGCAACACCCTGTATATGATTACATTTTCGAATTCCTGAGCAAATTCTAGCCTGAAATCATGTGTCGCATCGTGGGTCTGGCGCAAGCGGTTCTCGACTTATTAACGCGCGAATTTAAAAACAATTGCCATCTATCTCGCTTGTTTGCGGAGCTACGAGAAAAAGTCAGATACGAAAGTCGCGCGCATTTTTTAGAACATTTCGATGGCGTTTGCCTAATAAGGATCGAACGTCTAATTCTTGAGATACAAACCAAAGCAGCGCATTTTTAACGCAACACCCTGTATACGATTGCGTTTTCGAATTCGCGAGCAAATTCTAGCCTGAAATCATGTGTCGCATAGGGGGTCTAGCGCAATCGGTTCTCGAGTTATTAACGCAGGAATTTAAAAACAATTGCCATCTATCTCGCTTGTTTACGGAGCTACGCTAAAAAGTCAAATAAGAAAGTTGCGCGCATTTTATAAGAGATTTCGATGGCGTTTGCTAAAAAGTGACCGAACGCCTAATTTTCAAGATACAAGCCAAAGTAGCGCATTTTTAACACAACACCCTGTATACGATTGCGTTTTCGAATTCGCGAGCGAATTCTAGCCTGAAATCATGTATCGCATCGTGGGTCTGGCGCAAGTGGTTCTCGACTTATGAACGCGCAAATTTAAAAACAATTGCCATCTATCTCGGTTGTTTGCGGAGCTACGAGAAAAAGTCAAATACGAAAGTTGCGCGCATTTTTCAGAATATTTCGACGGCGTTTGCCAGGAAACGATTGGACGCGTGATTTCCGAGAAATAAGTCGAAGTCGCGCGTTTTTAAGCGTAACACCCTGTATATTCTACATACAAAGATTAATTTGAATTTTGAAAAGGAATGATTTTTTGAAATCTCACCCCTTACACTCGAATCCGCTCACTCAGTACAATTTATTTATTGTTTTGTAAGCCAGGCGTATTGAGCATCGACGTCGACACTTTTATTAAGGGGGAAGGGATGCAAGCGGCCCTGCGTTTAATTATTAAGTTTGAAACTTGCAAAATCCCTCCACTTCACGGTTTTGGTTTGACCTACATAAATCAAAATCTGACAGACAATGGGAGAGAAAAAAAAATGATTTGAATTAAAAAATAAATGAATAACTAAAGACGTCAATGCAATTTAAGCGGCTTTTTTTTTATTTCGATGACGTTAATAACAAATCATATTGCCCTCGATGTTTTGAAAGGTAGAGATAAAAATCTGATCATTAACGGCCTCAACGTGATTCACCTTTGTAAACATAAACGAACGATAAATAAAAATGGGATGCAATTTCCAATTTTTCGTGATTATTTTGTATAATTTAATGTTATTTAAAACGGCATCCCTCGGTTATAAACAAACGAGAAAAAAATGCGTTAGACTGTCGAGATTTCGATCATGCAGTGAATCACTCTCATCATGTGCGATTAAATCAGTTTTCTTTTTTTTTTGCAAAATGATTCACGAATTGTTTCGAGTTCGAGAGAACTTGACTATTGATCACATTTTTTTAAAATGAATTTCTCTAAGATCGATTACATAGCTAATAAGTTTTCGAATTATTTTATTTACATTTTTTTTAATCGATCGTTTTGTTATTACTTTTCATAATTATTATGGGTGCAGTTCGGCCTTCATTTAAATCACAAATTCGTAAAGTATTGATTGTCGGTGTCAACACTGTTATTATTACGGGGGAAGGGATGTAAGCAGCCCTGTCATTTCATTCTTTTTAAATTTAAAAGGTTCGATGTTACTTATTGATGAAGAAGCTCGTCGGAATTTTAAGTGTTTGTTTGTTTTTCTTGTGATATAAAGCAATATAAAACGTAAACGTGACTGTACAAACTAGTTTCTTCTACAACGTTAGCGGCTAAAACATAAAAAAAGGAAAAAACTACAGACGTTTTATAGTAAAGTTTTTTTTTTCTTGTAATTGATGCCGTTTAAAACTTAACAAGACAATTTACTTTGACGTCATGTAATTTGCGACCACGTCGAAGGCAATTTTTTTGAATTTATTTGCGAAATTGGATTGGATTGGGGCTTAAGAAGTTCTAGATTAAATCAGTTCCTTTTTGTCTTATAGGTATGTTTGTCTTTTTTTTTTTCTCTCTCGACTTAGACCCAGGAGGCGCTGCGAATCCTCCGACTTTACATCCGACATATTATGCGGCATTTTATTGGAAAACCTACGAAAATCGAAGTGTACTGTACACTCAACGGCATCACGTCTGACGAGAAATGTTCTCGGCTTAAATACCTTCCCTTTCATACACGTATACATACAGAGAGGGTCTTCAACAACGTCCCAAAGTCCCACGTGATCATCCGGATTAGGCAACCAAACTAACACCTCAGCGTAGGTATCGGTTTGGTTGCCTAATTCGGGCTTAATAAATCAGTGGCGTGACGGAATTAATTTTGTCAGGACATTTAGAAAGTACAGTCAAGAGTTTAGGTAAGCCAGCCTGCAGCCAATCACTTGACCTTGCAACTAATTAAAAAAAAAATAATAATACAATATTATTAATTTTTACATTTAACGTTTGTTAAAAAAAAGAGTATTTTGCTGGCCGAATTATGATCTGAAAACCTTCGTGAAATTAACGATTAACGTCGTCGGGATATCCAGTGGCGGCTAATTAAATTCAAAACTCAAAAATTTTTAACTCAAAGAACTCAAAACTTAAGTTAATTCGAGTTAGAGAGAAATGAATTAAACTCAAAGTAAACGATTACGAAACTCACAGAAATATTCCGCTGGGATTCCAATCCAACGCGACTCAATCCGACCTTAGACACGCTTAAAAGCTCAAAGAAAAAAAAAGATTAAAAACCAGGATAATTAAAGCCGAAAATTAACTCAAAAAAAAATTGAAGCCATTCCAATTCAATTCCAGTTAACTCGCCCCAATCCAATCGGGTAAATGAAATCCAAAAAGGAAAGAAAGAGTTAAATGAAAACAAATTACGAAACTCAAAAAAATAATCTATTGGAGGGAAGTCCAATCCAACCCAACCCAATTAAGACACATTAAAGTTAAAAGAAAATTAAAAAACATTAAGCTCAAAATTAACTCAAAAAATTAAAGCTCAAATGGAATTGACTCTATCCCAACTCAATTTTAGTTAACTCGACCCAAAACAAGCAAGAAAATACCCCCCCCCCCCGCGCCCCCGTCCAAAATTAAAACAAAACAAATTACGAAATTTAAAAAAAAATGCTCTGCTGGAATTAAATCCAATCCAACACCCAGAATCATTAAAACTCAAGAAAAAATTAAACTCCAGAATAATTAAGCTCAAAATTAAAACTCGGAATTGCATTCATTCCAATTCAGTTCCAATTAACTCAATTGACTCAACCCAATCGAGTAAATAGAATCCAAAAAAGAAAGAATTAAATCAAAATTAAGTTACGAAACTCAAAAAAATATTCTATTGGAGTTAAGACCGATCCAACCCAACTCCGGACACAATAAAGTTAAAAAAAATTAAAAGACAGAATAATTAAAGCTTTCCAATTCATACCCAATTAACTCGACTCAACCCAATCGAGTAAATAAAATCCAAAAAAGAAAGAATTAAATAAAATTAAGTTACGAAACTCAAAAAATATTCTATTGGAGTTAAGATCAATCCAACCCAACTCCAGACACATTAAAGTTAAAAAAAAATTAAAAGCCACAATAATAATTAAAGCTCAAAATTAACTGCTTAAATTAAAACCCAATTTGAATTGATTCTACCTCAACTCAATTTTAGTTAAATCGACTCAATCCAAGCAAGAAAATATCCCCCCCCCCCGTCGCAAAACTCTAGAGTCAGTAAAACTCAAGAAAAAATTAAACTTCAGAATAATTAAGCTCAAGTTTAACTCAAAAAATTAAAACTCAGTTGGAATTGACTTTACCCCAACTCAATTTTACCAACCTAACTATAAGAACCTCCCCCCCCCTTCTCTCTCTCCAAATTAGAACAAAAGAAATTACGAAACTTAAAAAAATATTTTATTGGAATTAAATCCGATTTAACCCATTAATGCTCAACAGAAAATTAAACGCCAGGATAATTAAAGCTCAAAATTAACTGGAAAAAATTAAAACCCAACTAGATTTAAATCCCAACCCCAATTCAGTTTTAGTTAACTCGAACGAAGCCAAGTAAGAAAATAAAATTCCCTAAAAAAAAATTAAAACTAAGCGATTAACTTAAAACTTTATAGGAATTAAGTTCGACCAGTGTCAAGGTCAACTCAACTCAACGCAACGTAACTCCGTCCAAACAAAAGCAAAAAAATTAAAACCAAGTTATTAAAAATCATCCAACCTTAGACACACTTAAAGCTTAAAAAAAATAATTAAAAATCAGGATAATTAAAGCTCAAAATTAACTTAAAAAAATTAAAACCCAACTGGAATTAAATCCCAACCCCCAATTCAGTTTTAGTTAGCTCGACCCAACCCGATGAAGTAAATAAAATCCAAAAAAGAAAGAACTAAATGAAAAGGAATTACGAAACTAAAAAAAAAATATTTTTTTGGAATTAAATCCAATCCAATCTAACTCCAAACACATTAAAGTTAAAAAAAAAAATTAAAAGAAATAAATGAATACACAAAGTAGACGAGCAACTGCAGAAAAGGAAAATTACACAATATTCCTGCAGTTCTCAAACGGTGGTGAACGTCTCCGATTATCTCGGTTAATAAGCGGTTTAGAGAAAAATGGCAAATAAATTTTCGATTTCTTTTACTTTCACGAATGCGCCCCTCAAGTTTCAAACGCATCCCTCGAGACACCCTGTATAATTTCCTAACTTTCTTTTTTTTTAATCACGCGGTTATCTAACTGTCGTTATTATTTGCACGCCGATTTTCCTAGAAACCGCAAACGTTAATGCCCGAGCATAAGAAAACCAAGAAACGTTGACTAACAACGAAACCGCATTTGCGTTTTTACGTCGACGATCAGGCGATCGTGATTTCGAAAAGCAAAAAAAAAAAAAAAACTGATTGATTCGTCTTTGAACTCTCTTTTTTCTCGATTTCGTTGCGACAGGCATACACACACGTACTTTTTTCTTGGCGTCAGTAAATCGCTTCATCGGGCGATTGTTTTTCTTCGCGAGTGTTTTTCGATTCGTTTTTAACTTATTTGCAGCCACTTAGATTTCTTATTATTTGTTTTATGTTATTTAAGGCGAAACATCCTCGCGTCCCTTCAAACGAACGAGAGCTTCTTACATCCCTTCCCCCTTAATGCAAGTATCGATCTCGACGCGCTCAACGCATTTTTTTTTCATATTACCGTGGCCTTTGCCGCTTGTTTTCTTACAAAGTTTAGAAAAATAAGATGTAAAATAAATAGTTAAGAAATAAAATAATAAAATAGATAAAAATTCCACGGGACTTCAACTTTTAGGGCAATCTTGAAACTTGAAACTTTGAAAGGAATTAACTGTAAGGCTTCTTACAACCCTTCCCCCTTAATAAAAGTGTTGACCTCGACGCTCGATGCCTTTTTAACTTTTAATTACCGTTGCCTCTGCTGCTTGCTTTCTTACAAAGTATAGAAAAATGCAAGTTGCAATTAAAATTTGCAGGGGGCGTATTTAGTGCGCGTCATCGAATACAAGGACCTTATCACCTAGGAATGTTTACGTTGAACTAAAATATAGTTAAAAATTCGAGCGAACTTCAATATTTAAGCAATTTTGAAACTTTTTAATAAAAAAAAAGAATTAGGTGCTGCGCTGTTTGGTTTACAACCATTTCCCCTTTGGCTTACGTCCCTTCCCCCTTAGGCTTACATCTCTTCCCCTTAGGCTTACATCCCTTCCCCTTTAGCTTAAATCCCTTCCCCCCAGGGCTGTAGCCAGACTAAACATTCACGAAATGTTGAATGTAGTGCGGGGCAGGCTCTATAAGTTTTTTACTCTTTAACACTTATTCGAATTTTTAAAACATTCTCTAAATCAAAAAAGAAAAAAAAACACAACAAAGATAGATTTTTATCGCATGAAACAATACCATTCAAAATAATTGCAATTTCCGTGTCGTTTGAAACAAATTTTGTTGTTTAGTTTTTTTTGTTTTTTTGTGCATTTTGTGCAATAGATGTTATCTCTTCGCAAATTAAATTGAATTGCCTTGTGTTGCGTTGCCAGCGTGATATGAAGAAAAACAAAAACAAAAAAGGAACGCTTTGCGCGCAAATAAAATCAAAACTTGCTAATTTCATTTTTAACTTCAACCAATAAAAAAAAAACAGCGTTTATTTTCTTCGACGCACGGAATTCACGTGAAATAAAAGCAACTACGCAACCGGGTTGTCAAATACATGTTTGCGACAGTCTCAGATAACGGGCGTGGGCGCGTTAGCGGGAGTACTCACGCGTGGCTTACACCAGGGACGGGCACTAGCGGGGAAGCGCGTACTCCTACCACCCAGACTGTTGTATTTATTAACAAGGCGCCTCTTTGTTAATGAAATTACGATTCGAAAAATCGAGAGCGGGGAGAGCGCGATAGTGTTTTGTTTTATTTTAATAATTTGCCGGGTGTTATTTCTGAACCCCGAAGTCGTAGCAATATGCATTATTTCATGTCAGGTTGGACCGTTGCGTCGTAGGGCAGGTTAAAACTTTCCAGGGCAGGCTCAGCCTCCCTTGGCGCTCCTCTAGCTACGGCCCTGCCTCCCCCCCTTAACAAAACTGTTGACCTCGATGCTTAACACCGATTTTTAGTTAGCTAAACAGATCGACTTTCCGTTATTTTCTTTCCTGTCAGTCTACACGGGCGTGGGCGCGTTAGCGGGAGTACTCACGCGTGGCTTACACCAGGGACGCGCACTAGCGGGGAAGCGGGTACTCCTACCACTCAGCGACGAGCTGCGACAGTTGTATTTATTTACAGGGCGCCTCTCTGTGAAGGAAATTACGATTCCTGAAAGAAATCGAGAGTGGGGAGAGCGCGATAGTGTTTTATTTTAATAATTTGACGATTTGAACCCCGAACTCGTAACAGTATGTATTATTATTGACGTCAGGTTGGACCGTTGCGTCGAAGGGCAGGTTAAACAGATCGCCTTTTCGTTATTTTCTTTTCTGCTTAATTTAGGACGAGATTTTATACCTACGTATTAAAAGGAAACGAGAGCATTTTTTTATAAAACAATTTCGGTTATCAAATAAATGTTTGCGACAGTCTACTCAGGCGTCGGCGTGTTAGCGGGAGTACTCACGCGTGGCTTACACCAGGGACGCGCACTAGCGGGTAGCGCGTACTCCTACCACCCAGCGACGAGCTGCGACAGTTGCATTTATTTACAGGGCGCCTCTCTGTGAATGAAATTACGATTCCTCCAAGAAATCGAGAGTGGGGAGAGCGCGATAGTGTTTTATTTTAATAATTTGACGATTTGAACCCCGAACTCGTAACAGTACGTATTATTACTGACGTTAGGTTGGACCGTTGCGTCGTAGGGCAGGTTAAACAGATCGCCTTTTCGTTATTTTCTTTTCTGCTTAATTTAGGACGAGATTTTATACCTACGTATTAAAAGGAAACGAAAGCATTTTTTTATAAAACAATTTCGGTTGTCAAATAAATGTTTGCGACAGTCTACTCGGGCGTCGGCGTGTTAGCGGGAGTACTCACGCGTGGCTTACACCGGGGACGGGCACTAGCAGGGAAGCGCGTACTCCTACCACCCAGCGACGAGCTGCGACAGTTGTATTTATTTACAGGGCGCCTCTCTGTGAATGAAATTACGATTCCTCCAAGAAATCGAGAGCGGGGAGACCGCGATAGTGCTTTCTTTTTAATAATTTGCCGATTTGAATCCCGAAGTCGTAAGAATATGTATTATTATTGATGTCAGGTTGGACCGTTGCGTCGTAGGGCTGGTTAAAACTTTCCAGGGCAGGCTCCGCCTCCGTTGGCGCTCCTCTAGCTACGGCCCTGCCTCCGCCCCCTTAGCACAACTGTAGACATCGATGCTTAACACCGATTTTTAGTTAGGCAAACAGATCGCCTTTTCGTTATTTTCTTTCCTGCTTAATTTAGGACTTGCGAGATTTTGTATCTACGTATTAAAAGGAAACGAGAGAATTTTTTTTATAAAACATTTTCGGTTGTCAAGTAAATGTTTGCGACAGTCTAAACGGGCGTCGGCGCGTTAGCGGGAGTACTCACGCGTGGCTTACACCGGGGACGGACATTAGCGGGGAAGCGCGTACCCCTACCACCCAGACTGTTGTATTTATTTACAAGGCGCCTCTTTATGAATGAAATCGCGATTCCTCGAAGAAATCGAGAGCGGGGAGAGCGCGATTGTGATTTATTTTAATAATCTGACGATTTGAACCCCGAAATCGATGCTTAATATCGTTTTTTAGTTAGGTAAACAGATCGCCTTTTCGTTATTTTCTTTTCTGCTTAATTGAGGACGAGATTTTGAATCTAAAAGGAAACAAGAGAATTTTTTTTTTTATAAAACATTTTTGGGACAACAAAGCTTTTGGGTGACCCAAAGAAAGAAGTTTTTTTTCCCCGAGATTTAAAAAAACAAATTATTTATTCACTTATGATTAACGGTTGTTTCACCTCGACAATGCAACTCATGAATATGTATATACAGTGCGATTATAAAATAACAAATCGATCGACGGGTTTGGTTTGCAAATTTCACTAATTTCAACACTCACTCACACACACACACACACAAACAAACACAGGCATAATTTCGAGGACATGCAAACTACTGTGATTAGCAAAATCTGATAACGATGACTTACCTTTTTTTTTTATTTTTTTTCTGTAAATCTTATCTTCGCGCACGCCTGAACAATACAGTTAGTTATTTTTAAATCGATCCAATTCTCGACGTGCCACACTCACCAGGAGGAGAGATGGTGGCGAATTCGACTGAGCGAAACGTGTTCGCAACTTCCCATCTAAAATAACATTTCGCACGCTTACGTAACGCTTACTTTCACGTCTTACCATTAAGTTTAACGCCGATTGTTGCAAGGGGTCTACCACCTTTCCACCACGATGCTTGGATGTTTGACTTTTATTCGTCCGAGATTCCGGATTCTTACGTCGTCTGTCTCTGTCGAAGATTCGATTCGCGCGAAACTTGTTGTTTCCTGAAAAAAAAAGAGAAAGAAAACAATTACTAGTCGGGGGGGAATCCCATCCAATTTATGTCCTAATTTGTAGATACTCTAACTAATTGCAAAGGTAACTTTCGAAATTCTGCACAATTATAACTAAAGATCGGATTTTAGGCAATTATGTACCTTTTTTTTTTTCTTTTGGAAACGCCTAGCTGTACCATCGACAATAGAATGAATTAAGCATCTCTTGTTTGTTTACGCCCCCCCCCCCCTAAAAAAAGAACTTTTTTTTTTTTTTAAATTGCCTATTTTTAAAAAACGAACTCCCTGCGACCCAACAGCATTCACCCCTTCGACCCCACGAAGGTTTTTAAGATACAAATACCTCGAAAACTGAGTATTTGTAGAATTTATTAATAATTTATTTATTTATTGTTTGTTTTAAATTAATTGATTGGTTTTGTTTTATGATGTAAAAGTATGTTCGCCTATTTTTTTTTTTTTTTTTTAATCTTAATCGATCGTCGTTTTATTTTTAACATATTTGTTTCGATTTTTGATAATTTCTTACTTTCTATCTTTTGTAAAATTCCTTTCTTGGTTTGGATTCTCTTTTTCTGACAGAGGATGGACTCACAAATCTAAAGACTACGAGAAATTATCAACTCGACGACAGAAATAAACAATAGACGACAATAAACAAAAATTGAATTATTCCATGAAATGAAACTCTGAAATAAACAGACAAGAAAAAATAAACAAAATTATTGAAAAGAAAACTCAAATATCGACAAAACAAAAACAAAAGAAAGAACTGGTCGAAAAGAACAAATCGGTAGAGAAAAAAAAAAAATTGAAATAAACAAAAACAGGAAAAACAAAATTGAAACGAACAATGTCGAACCGCGAAAAACAAATGAACGTCGCCTTCTGTCCTTCGAATTGAAAACTATTTCGTTTTGTTCGGCCCATTCTGTTTATTTTTAATCGATGAAGAATGAAAATAAAAATGGGAAGGAATAAAAATAGGAGAAAACAAAACTATGAAATAGTATCGAAAAATATAAAAAAAAAACAAAAAAAGGGATTGCTTAGCACTAATAGGACAGAATGAACGAAAAACAAATGAATGGACAAAAAAAAATATCGAACCGCGAGAAACAAATGAATACCGCCTGCTGTCCTGTGAATTTTGAAAACTTTAATCGATGAATAAAAATGAAAATAAAAAATGAGAAGAAATAAAAATAGGAGAAAACAAAACTACGAAGAAGTATCGAAAATTATAACAAAAAAAAAAACAAAGAAAAAGAAATTGCTCAGCGCTAAGGACAGAACGAACGAAAAACAAATGAATGGATAGAGAAAATAAACAATTTCGAATCGCGAGAAACAAATGAATGCCGCTATTCTTCGGAAGTGAGCAATTATTTCGTTTCGTTCGGTCTTCAAAAGTTCTGCGTTCTGCAGGTTTTTCATTTTCAAATCTTAAAAAAGAAAAATTAAGAAAAAAAAGAAAAATTAAGAAAAAAAGAAAAAAGAATTACAACGAATAAAAACAGGAAGGTAAACTAACAAAAAAAAAAACAGATGCAAATACACAATGTTTTTATTGTGCAGTCTCCTCTGATCATTGTTGTTTTCGATTTATTTATATATTTTTTTCGTGTAGTTTTCCTTTCATTTTATCTTGTTTTTTTTTTTTTTGTTAAATTGCTTGTTCTTTGGAGAATCGTCCATCTTTTGTTTTTTTTATCTTAAAAACTGTTTCATTCTTTGCCTTTCATTGCACTTAAATTGTCATTTGTTTTCACTTTTCGTGTCGCGGTTATTGCTTACGTTTTCGTCGTTTTTTTTTTTTGTTTTTCATTTTTTGTGCTTTATTGGAAAATCGTCGATCTTCTTTTGTTTTTGAATTACCTTGTTTTAAAGACTATTTTTCATTCTGCGCCTTCTTCATTTTTCTTTTTGTATTTTTATTTGCACAAAATAAGTCAAATACTTCTCGACTTCCGCTGAAGAGGTGCGAAATAGGGCCAAACAACTATCCAGAATTTCTGCCGCAAACGTAACTGATGTTAGTTTTCAATTTTTTTTTTTTAACTATGATTACACGTAGGTGTGTCCAGAGACGGAAAACCTTTTACTTCAGCTTGCCCACTTCTTGCCACGCCACTGACAAAGCGGGCACACGTTACCACAATTAGAATAAAAAAAAAATCGCAACAAAACGACATTTTATAAGACGCGACATTTTGCAAAAGAAATTTATTTGGAAAACAAAAAAGAAAACGAAAGGAAAGGCGGCGAAAATTACTCGCATACGTGCCAAGAGATGGCGCTGCAATCTATCTATTATTTTCCCATGCAGATATTTTAGAGCGATCGCTCGCACGTGAACGTTTACGACCGCCACCGTCAATCGACTTCGTCTGTGGCCGCCTTAATTTATTTATGAGTAAATCGAATTTTACAAAATTTTTAAAGAAAATTCATGCACTGCAGTGAGAATCACTCACGTACGTGCCAGGAGATGGCGCTGCAACCTGCTTGTCATTTTCCCGTGCATATACTTTACGTTGATCGCTCGCATGTGAACGTTTGCGACCGTCACCGCCAATCGCCTCGGTCTGTGCCCGCCTTAATTCTTGAGTAAATCGAATTTTGCAAATTTTTAAAGAAATTTCATGCATTTGCAGTGCGAATCACTCACATGCGTGCCAAGAGACGGCGCTATTCAACCTATCCATCATTTTTCCATGTACACTGGTGGCCAAGATGATCGTTACGATTTGACAGACAGCGCGAGAGTTTGAGTCAGAGCGAGATTAGCGTAACAGTTTTGACGACCACGACTGTACATATTTTAGGGTGACCGCTCGTATGTGAACTTTACCACCGCCACCGCCAATCGCGTCCGTCTGTGGCCGCCCTAATTTATTTGTGAGTAAATCGTATTTTACAAAATTTTTAAAGAAAATTCATGCAATCCAGTGAGAATCACTCACATACGTGCCAAGAGATGGCGCTGCAACCTGTTTGTCATTATCCCATGCACATACTTTTCGGTGATCGCTCGTATGTGAACGTTTGCGACCGCAACCGCCAATCGCCTCGGTCTGTGGCCGCCTTAATTCTTGAGTAAATTGAATTTTGCAAATTTTTAAAGAAATTTCATGCATTTGCAGTGCGAATCACTCACATGCGTGCCAAGAGACGGCGCTATTCAACCTATCCATCATTTTTCCATGTACACTGGTGGCCAAGATGATCGTTACGATTTGACAGGCAGCGCGAGGTCAGCGTAACAATTTTGACGACCACGACTGTACATATTTTAGGGTGGTCGCTCCTAGGTGAACGTTTGCGACCGCCACCGCCAGTCGCTTCGGTCTGTGGCCGGCTTAATTTCTGATTAAATCGAATTTTGCAAATTTTTAAAGAGAATTCATGCATTTGCAGTGCGAATCACTCACATGCGTGCCAAGAGACGGCGCTATTCAACCTATCCATCATTTTTCCATGTACACTGGTGGCCAAGATGATCGTTACGATTTGACAGGCAGCGCGAGGTCAGCGTAACAATTTTGACGACGACGACTGTACATATTTTAGGGTGGTCGCTCCTAGGTGAACGTTTGCGACCGCCACCGCCAATCGCTTCGGTCTGTGGCCGCCTTAATTCTTGAGTAAATTGAATTTTGCAAATTTTTAAAGAAATTTCATGCATTTGCAGTGCGAATCACTCACATGCGTGCCAAGAGATGGCGCTATCCAACCTATCCATCATTTTTCCATGTACACTGGTGGCCAAGATGATGGTTACGATTTGACAGACAGCGCGAGAGTTTGAGTCAGAGTGAGATTAGCGTAACAGTTTTGACGACCACGACTGTACATATTTTAGGGTGACCGCTCGTATGTGAACTTTACCACCGCCACCGCCAATCGCGTCCGTCTGTGGCCGCCCTAATTTATTTGTGAGTAAATCGAATTTTACAAAATTTTTAAAGAAAATTCATGCAATGCAGTGAGAATCACTCACATACGTGCCAAGAGATGGCGCTGCAACCTGTTTGTCATTATCCCGTGCACATACTTTACGGTGATCGCTCGTATGTGAACGTTTGCGACCGCCACCAATCGTTTCGGTCTGTGGCCGCCTTAATTTCTGATTAAATCGAATTTTGCAAATTTTTAAAGAGAATTCATGCATTTGCAGTGAGAATCACTCACATACGTGACAAGAGACGGCGCTATTCAACCTATCCATCATTTTTCCATGTACACTGGTGGCCAAGATGATCGTTACGATTTGACAGGCAGCGCGAGGTCAGCGTAACAATTTTGACGACCACGACTGTACATATTTTAGGGTGGTCGCTCCTAGGTGAACGTTTGCGACCGCCACCGCCAATCGCTTCGGTCTGTGGCCGGCTTAATTTCTGAGTTAAACGAATTTCACAGTTTTTTTTTTTTTTTAATTTCATGCATTTCATCTGTGTACAGCGTGAACAAAAATAAATGTACACATACCTGAGTACTTGCCGTACATTTAGTAGCACTTATTCGTAATTCATTTTTTATTTTATTTCTCAGTTAAAATAGCGTGCCCGATATTTCCGTGAACCGCACACGAGAATAAATAAATAAATAAATAAATAAATATAGGAAGCGAGTATGTAATTTTTTTTTTTTTTTTTTTAATGACCGACGACTACGATCGGCTACATACAATCCACGAAGCGATGCAATGTTAATCGTGTTATTTTCCGCGGAAAATGGGTCAAAGTTCATTTTCCGCAGTGACGTCACCGCCGTATCCGCTTCCAACCCACTTTTTCTTTGGGGGGAAAACGAATTAAACCCGGAATTAAAAAGGATGCGACTTCGACGACGGCGGCGTCGGTGACGGCGACGTCCAGATGAGGAACAACTGTTTAGTGTCTTTTGCGGCCGCAGGAAAAAAAAATCAGGGCCGAAATCCAGTCAGCAAAGGGTAGTTTGATCGATCACCGCGCGAGGATGACGTAACTGAAGGAGGAGAGATGGAGGGGGAGGGGGAGGAGGTCGGTCCATCGGCGACGTCACGACGTTGGTAGAGCGCTGCTAAATGTCGACAAGACAGGGAGGCGTCGTCGTCGTCGTCGTCGTCGTCAGTGGCAGGTTCTCTTCGTTTTAGCGGCCGACGAATGCTCCTCCTGACGGCCACTGTGTATGAATTGGGATAACTTCATTCGCGAACTATGGATGGAAGTGCCCTGGTGCTGTGGTGGAAGATTTGTGTAGTGGTGGGAATCACCGTGGTCGGATGTAAGTGTAACCTCTTGGAACGATTTTCTTTCAGGTTTCATAATTCGATCGCCGCCCGCCGCTCCCCCGCCGAAGAAAATCGCGCAGCGCTCGTCGTGAAAAACGATTTCCCTTTTTCAATCAATACACCATTAGTCAATTGATTCAATCACTCAAGTCCACATTTCAGAAAGAAAAAAAAAAACGCATCAATTCGGTAAGTTACGGTCCTGACCTATAAAACCTACTAATTGTCTTTTTTTTAATTTTTAAATTTTTATTTATTAGAAGTATTATTTTTGTGATAAATCCATTTCTGGTGAGTGTCTTCAATATTTAAATTGTATAAGGGGGGGGGGGGGGCTACGTAGGCCCATGGTGTAAAAAAAAAATCGTAAATTCGGTAAGCTACGGTCCTGACCTATAAAACTTACAATTTTTTTTTTTTTTTTATTTATTAGGAGTATTATTTTTATGATAAATCCATTTTTTGTGAGTGTCTCCAATATTTAGATTTTATGGGGTGGTGGGGGGGCGGTCTACGTAGGCCCATAGTGTAGAAAAAAATCGCATAAATTCGATAAGTTACGGTCCTGACCTACAAAATCTATTCATTGTTTTTTTTTTCTAAATTTTTGTTTTTTATTATTTTTGTGATGGGTGGGTAGAGGGGCCTGCATGCAGAAAAAAATCGCATAAATTCGATAAGTTACGGTCCTGACCTACAAAACCTACTAATTAATTTTTTCTAATTTTTATTTATTATTATTTTTATGATAAATCCATTTTTTGTGAGTGTCTCCAATATTTAGATATTATGGGTTGGGGGGGGGGGCGATCTGCGTAGGCCCATAGTGTAGAAAAAAATCGCATGAATTCGATAAGTTACGGTCCTGACCTACAAAATCTATTCATTGTTTTTTTTTCTAAATTTTTGTTTTTTATTATTTTTGTGATGGGTGGGGAGAGGGGCCTGCATGCAGAAAAAAATCGCATAAATTCGATAAGTTACGGTCCTGACCTACAAAACCTACTAATTAATTTTTTCTAATTTTTATTTATTATTATTTTTATGATAAATCCATTTTTTGTGAGTGTCTCCAATATTTAAATTGTATGGGGGGAGAGGGCTACGTAGGCCCATGGTATAGAAAAAAAATCGTAAATTCGGTAAGCTACGGTCCAGACCTATAAAACCTACCAATTGTTTTTTTTTTTTATTTTTAAATTTTAGTTTATTTATTAGGAGTATTATTTTTGCGATAAATCCATTCTTTGTGAGTGTCTCCAATATTTAGATTTTATGGGGAAGTGGAAGGGGGGGGGGTCTACATAGGCCCATAGTGTAGATAAATAAAAAGTTACGGTCCTGACCTATAAAACCTATTAATTGTCTTTTTTTTTTTAATTCTTGTTTATTATTATTTTTGTGATGAATTCATTTTTGTGGAGTGTCTCCTATATTTAGATTTCATGGGGGGGGGGGGGGTCTGCATAGGCCCACAGTGCAGAAAAAAATCGCATAAATTCGATAAGTTACGGTCCTGACCTACAAAACCCACTAATTGTTTTTTTTTTTAATAATTTTTATTTATTAAGAGTATTATTTTTGTGATAAATCAATTTTTTGTGAGTGTCTGCAGATTTAGATTTTATAGGGGGAGGGGGGCCTACGTAGTCTCACGGTGTAAAAAAAAATTGTAAATTCAATAAGTTGCGGCCCTGACCCACAAAACCCATTCATTAATTTTTTTTTTTAATTTTTATTTATTATTATTTTTGTGATAAATCCATTTTCGTGAATGCCTCCAATATTGACACTTTACGGGGAGGGGGGGGGTCTGCGTAGGCCCATGGTGCAGAAAAAAAATCGCACAAGTTCGATTAGACTGGCCTACAAAACTATCAATTGTTTTTTTAAAATTTTTATTTATTGTTATTTTTATGATAAATCCATTTTTTGCGAGTGATTTGTTTCATTTGAGATGCAGGGAGCTAAATTCCTTTTTAACTACTTTTTTAATATTTTTTTCTTGCAATCTACCACTTTAAAAAAAATTTGTATCCGATTTAAACTGTCAGATAATTTAAAAATTAAGGCAAAATGATTGCTATTGAACTTCGTCGGCCATTTTTTTTTTTTGAAATATTGTTTCAAACGTTCGCTTCCGAATCTTTCTCTTGATTTTTTATTTTTGTTTATTTATTTTTATTATTCTTCTTGTGATTAATCCATATTTTGTGAGTATCTACAAAATTTAGATTTTTTTAGGGGGGGTCTGCTACTAGAAAAAAATTGCATAAATTCGGTAAGGTTGTCAGTCAGCCCCCTGACGCTCCAATATTTAGATTTTATTGGGGGAGGAGGCTACGTAGGCCCACGGTGTAGAAAAAAATCATAATTTCGATAAGTTACGGTCCTGATTATTATTATTATTTTTTATTTTATGGAAGAGGGGATTTAAGTTATTTATTTAAGTTACGGTCCTGACTTACAAAACCTATTATTATTATTTTTTTAATTTTTATTTATTATTATTTTTGTGATAAATCCATTTTTTACGAGTGATTTGTTTGAGTTGAGACGCAGGGAGTGAAATTCCTTTTTAACTTCTTTTTTAATATTTTTTTCTTGCCATTCACCACCTTTTTCAAAAAAATATTTGTATCCGATTTAAACTGTCAGATAATTTAAAAATTAAGGCAAGGTATTGAACTTCGTCGGTCCTTTTTTTTCAAATGTTGTTTAAAACGTTCGCTTCTGAATCTTTCTCTTTTTATTTTATATTTTTTTTATTTTATGTTTTATTTTTTATTTTCGTTTAATTTTTTTTATTATTATTCTTGTGATTAATCCATTTTTTTGTGAGTGTCTACAAAATTTAGATTTTCTGAGGGGGGTTTACTACTAGAAAAAAAATCGCATAAATTCGGTAAGGTACGGTCCTGACCTAGAAATCCTATTATTTGTTTTTTTCTCAGCCATATACTGGGTCATACCTCTTCATAATTGGATCCAGAGAACGAGGTTCCTTTGACATTTTTTAATTTTTTTTTTTGCAATTTAATATTTAAAATATATTTATATTTGATTTAACGGATAACTTAAATTAAGGCAAAGGATTAACCTTCGTCGGTCATTATTACAAAAGTTCTCTTGATTTTTTTTTATTTTTGTTTTATTTCTTGTTTTTATTATTTTTGTGATAAATCCATTTTTTGTGATTTTTCCCAATATTTAGATTATAGTGTACGTGCAAAAACAAATAACAATTGATCAAATTAAATACATAAATTGAAGTCCTGACCTGGAAAGATTTTTAAAATTTTTCAAATCAAATTACACACGATTAGATTCGATTTATTTGCATTTATTTATTTATTTATTTTATTAAACTGCGAGAAATTTACACATTTGTTTGAATTTTTTTTTATTAAACGTTTTCACTCTCTCGTTTTTTTTTTTAATAATTTTTTTAATTTTCCTTTGCTTTTATTTTCAGCATGCCCTATCATGACTTGTCATTCATTCCTTCATGGCAGACTGAGATTGATAATGCACGCAAAATTTAAAAAAATACACGAATTTATTTAAATTTTGTAATACATTTGTTTCTTAACTATTTTTGTAAGTTTATTTTACTATTTTTTAAGTTTTTTTTTTTGTTTTTTAACTTCTTTCGATTTATTTTATTTTATTTTTTCATTTCTTTTTTTTGTTGTAATTGTAATTTGTGTACATTTACTCAAACTCACAAACTTACATACATACGAATACTAAACGTACCAGAACAGAAAAACTGCATAATCTGCATAATGACCTTGAACATCGTGCGCAAGCGCGTGTTTTCGGTCATATTTATGCATACATTTGTACAAATTGTTAAATTGTATGCAATTAGGTTCGGCGCTTGCCTAACGAAAGGGTGGCACCCTTTGATATCAACGGACGATTAAAAAAAAGTGTTTCAACTTTAGTTGACAAAGAAAATAAGTTGTTTTCGGTCTTATACGTGCATATACTTGTTCAGATTATTAAACTGAATGCAATTACGTTCGATGTTTGCCTAACGAAAGAGTGGCGCCCCTTGATATCAATCGACGTTTAAAAAATGTGACCTCTTCCATGTATCGACATCAACTGACAAAGAAAAACAGTTGCTTTCCGTCCTATACTTGTATACGTTTGTTCGTTTGGTTCAACTGAATGCAATAGCGACTGCTGTTTGCCTAACAAAAGGGTGGCAACCCTTGATACCCGTGGATTATTAAAAAACGTGACCTCTTGCCGGTACCAAATGAATCGTTTTTTCTTTTGATTCAGTGATATTTTTAATATATTTTTTTAAGAGAGATATACTTATACATTTCAATAATCTTCTTCCAAGTAAAAGTTCAAGGCCGTGACAAAAATACACGATAGCCAACTGTTCTGTTGATTTGTACTTGCACTGAGAATAAGCGTGATCATATTTTGATGTCGTTTATCTGTGAATTGGTGAATTGGTTTTTAAGTTATTTATTTAATTTTGGCTCGACTCATTTTATTACAGTTACGTATACCGGTGGTTAACTGAAACTGAGATCATAGCAACGAGTACATTAATTTTTTCTTTAACGATTTTACGCGTTTATTAAATTCCTCGTGTTTCTGGGAGCTGCGAGCAACTAATTAATACATTAGCCGAGCCAATTTAAGATAAGCACGGTTTGTAAAAGTCGACCTTAATTGATAAGGGGCCCCTGCAATCGCGTGCTTTGACTGGAACTGTTATTATTTTCGTCTGGCGACGGAACAAACGGCGAATTTCCAATTTACTATTTATTGTCAAGGTCGACCGACCGACCATGACGTGTCCGTAATGCACCGGCAGATGAACAATTCATTTTTTTTTTTTTTTCTATTCACGTGATCGAAATATCTATCGGAAGTCTATTATCGTGGTGCGCCGGCCGGAAGTCGATGAAACACGAGGTTGGTTCGTCAATAAATAATATATCTATCTTCAGGGAGGGAGGGGGTACTCGCTAAAAAAAGTTAAATACAATTTTCCACTCGATGTATATACAGGGTGTTCCAAAACTTCTTTAGTTGCTACGAGTTAGGTGCTTCGCAGCACCCTGTATATTGTTTTATGCCGAGAATCGCGTTTCATTCTCTAATCGTGCCGAGGGTGACTTTTTCGCATTCAGTCAAAATCCCATCGCGCCCTGGCTTTGAACTTCACCCTTAAATGCCACCGCAAATGTCAAGTTCATGTTTCCGCCGCATCAATTACGCGTAGGTGCGGTGGCCCGCGCAAAAAAAAAAAACAACGAATAAACGTTTCAAATAACGACGCACATCCATGCACAAAACGTTTCGTCACCGCCGCCGCCGCCGCCGAAAAAGTTCACTGACACCGCCGAGGGGGCCGCGCCATCTGATCGAAGTGTTCCGGGTAGGGAGTGGCGCCGGGCTTAAATGGCGCTTTATGTGCCCATAACAAACACACCACAGCTTTATGCCGAGCCAATTTATAATTTCATTACCCATTACGACCGGGTCGATATATTGATGGATTCCTTGCGTCGCAATGAAACTTTAATGCGCCACGCAAGGTACTGCTTGCCGGGATACTGAGAACTTACGTTTTGCATTTTTAATCAGTTCATTCGTTAGAAATCGTACCATTCAATGAGAAGCCGGTAAAAGGATCGGCGAAAACAAAGCAACATCAAAAAGTAACATCCTCCCATACATCCACTCCAATAAACACATGAGACGCGCCGTTTTCTTTCTTATATAAGTATACGTTTGTTCATTTTGTTAAACCGAATGCAATTACGTTCGGTGTTTGCCTAACGAAAGGGTGGAACACCTTGATACCCTCAGTCGATAAAAAAAAAGTGACCACTTCCATGTACCAACGTCAATTAATACAGAAAATGCGTTGTTTTCGATCTTATATACGTGTACACTTGTTCATATTGTTAAATTGAATGCAAATACTTCGGTCTTTGTCAAACAAAGGGGTTACACCCCTTGATATCCGCAAACGATTGAAAAAAAATGACCTTTTTCATGTATCAACTTGAATTGACACAGAAAATCAGTTATTTTCCGCATTTTACAAGCGTGCTTTCTTCAAATTGATAAATCAAATGCATTACGTTCGGTTTCCGCCTTACGAAAAGCTTGTGCCCCTTGATATCCACAAATAACAAAAAAATTACGCAGGAAATGCGTTGTTTTCGGTCTTATATACGTATACGTTTGTTCGTATTGTTAAATTGAATGCAATTACGTTCGGACTTTGCCTAGAAAAAGGGTTGCACCCCTTGATACCCGGAAGCGATTGAAAAAAATTACCTTTTCCATGTATCAACCTGAATTGACACAGAAAATGAGTCGCATTCGGTCTTATACGCGTATACATTTGATCGTTTCGTGAAATTCGATGCAATTACGTTCGGTCTTTGCCTAACCAAAGGCTCACACCCCTTGATATCCGAAGGCGATTAAAAAAATGTGACCTCTTCCATGCGCCAACTTGAATTGACAGAGAAAATGAGTCATATTCGGCCTTATACACGTATACATTTGTTCGTTTCGTGAAATTCGATGCAATCACGTTCGGTCTTTGCCTAACCAAAGGCTCACACCCCTTGATATCCGAAGGCGATTAAAAAAATGTGACCTCTTCCATGCGCCAACTTGAATTGACAGAGAAAATGAGTCATATTCGGCCTTATACACGTATACATTTGTTCGTTTCGTGAAAATCAATGCAATTACGTTCGGGCTTTGCCTAAATAAAGGCTCGCACCCCTTGATATCCGAAGGCGACTAAAAAAATGTGACCTCTTCCATGTGCCGACTTGAATTGACACGGAAAATGAATGGTTTTCGGCTTCATAGAAGCATACGTTCGTTCGAATTGTTAAAGTAAATGCAATTACGTTTGAAATTTGCGTAACGAAAAGGGGGCGCCCCTTGATACCCACAGACGAATCGAAAATGTGACCACTCAGACGTAAAATAGAGTCCATCGACAAAACTTTCGTTGTTTTCTCTTCCGAATGAGTCAACCCCCTGACGCTTCCTGTTTCCCTACTTGCAGCGAGCCTCGAAATCTTTAATAATAACGACACTCGACGTTGTCGTCGCGTCCCTGAAACCGCGACTGTCTTCAGCCCCCCGCGCCTATAAATAACTTACTACTACAATATGAGTATATTGATCGGAGGAGGAAGGCGATCGAGGTGAAGGTGATTTATTCTCCGCTCTGTTGGCAGGTCATGCGGGAAGCAAATCGCCGAAGAGCCATCAGACGACCCAGCAGAACCTGGACACGTCGATTACCTGCTACCAGTGCAACTCCGAGTACGACCCCAGGTGCGGAGATCCCTTCGACCCCTACACGCTGGGCACCGTTAACTGCTCGCTGAAGCGGCGGCTGGAACACCTGCAGAACATGAATCCCGTCCTCTGTCGAAAGACGGTACAGAAAGGTATGACCTTCAAAGAAACGACAGTGGTCTTCTTCTTCTTAAATAGAGGAGTCAATGCGTTATCGATTAGGGTTGGGTGGGGGAAAGGAAAGATTTATTTCGGTAAGATCATAGCAAGCCAATGTTGTATGTAGCAAACTGTCAACTGGTTTACATCGTGACCCAGTGCGCAAAAGCTTCGAACCATTTGAAACCCATTGATTATATCTGGGTTTCTCTTGCTTGGTTTGCTTTTCCTGTTCATCGATTTCTTTAGTTTCCATCCTTCTCCTTGTAATTACTTGGCTTCCTTCTTTTTTTCTAGTTTTTACTTTTTTCCTATCCTCCTCGTCGTTTTTTTAAATCTTCCTTTTTTGCCGATATTTCTCGTTTCCTTTTGCCATTCCTATTTGCAGAACTTCCGAATCTCTCCTCCTCCAGTCAATTGACGTTCTTCTTCTGTTTTAGATTTTTCTTCTTTCCCGTCATTTTTTTTTTCTCTTGGTCTTCCTCTGCCTTTTTTTGTTTGTTGACCTTAGGTCAAATCCTTTTTTTTTTTGCTCTTCATCCAACTTTTGTTGCCTCTGCTTGTAGTTTTTCCTTCTCCTTTCCTCATGTTTTCTGTTTTCCTTTTTCTGCGTGTATTTGTTGGATATCCGAATTTCTTCTCCTGCAGTCAGTTGGCGTTCTTCTTTTGTTTCAGATTATTCCTTCTCTTTCCCGTCATTTTTTTCTCTTGGTCTTGTTCTTCTTCCCCTGCCGTTTTCCTTTGTTGACCTTGGGCCATATCCCTTTGGCCTTCCTCTTTTTGTTTCTCCTTTTGATTGCGTATTAGTTAGGTTAATTTAATTTTCTTTTTTGCTTTTCATCTTTTTTTTTTGCTTCTGGTTTAGATTCTTTTTGCTTTCATCCGACTTTTGTTGCCTCTGTTTTAGTTTTTTCTTTCTGTTTTCATCATATTTCTTGTTTTCCTTTTTCTTCATCTCTTGGACATTCAAATCTCTTCTCCTGCAGTCAGTTGGCGTTCTTCGGTTTTCGATTTTTCCTTGGTCGTCCTCTTCCTCTGTCTTTCTCGTTTGTTGACCTCGGGCCATATCCCTTTGGTCTTCTTTTTTTTGTCTCTTTCTTCTCTTATGTATTTTTTTTTTGCTTTTCATTCTTTTTTTGTTGCTTCTGTTCCAAATTGCTTCCTTTTGCTTTTGCTCATCTTATTTCTTATTTCTTTGCTTTTGCTCATCTTATTTCTCACACTAGTTCTTCTTAGACGGATGGACGGGATAGATAGATCGATAGAAGAGACAGCTGGATAGTTGAAGTAGATGATAGACGAGTTAGATGACCTTGGTCTTCCTCTGCTCTTCTTTTATGCTCTTTTATTATTGATTGAAAAACTGTTTTTCTTTACTTTCCCATTTCTTAATTCCTAAAGTTCGTTTCTTACATTTTGGAGGCGGTTTCCTTCTTCTGATTTTGTTTTCTCTTATCCTTCCTATAGGTCCTCTTGCTCTTCCCTTTTGTTTTTCCTTTTGAGCTTTCCTCGGTTTCCCTTTATTGTGCCCATTCGACGATGTTTCCAGTTACGTTTTTTTCCCCATTTAGTCAACATTCTTCTATTTCGCTTTTTAGACGCTTCCTTCTTTTTCCTGTCGTCTTTTTTTGTCTTAGTCTTCTCCTGCCTATTGTTCCTTTCGATCCTTCTCTACGTCTGCTGTTTTTTCCCTTCTCCCTTTTTGCCTATTGCGATTTCCTTGGTTTGTCTTTGCTTTTGTCTTCGTCTTCTCTTGCCTATTGGTCCTCCTGGTCTTCCTCTTTTATTTTTTCCCTTCTCCCTTTTTTCTATTGCGCTTTCCTTGGTTTTTCTTTGCCTGGTGATGTTTCCAATTTCGTTTCTTTTTTCCACTCAATCAGCATCCTTCTTCCATCTCGCTTTTTGGATGCTTCCTTCTTTTGCCTGTCGTCTTTTTTTGACTCAGTCTTCCTTTGTCTATTTTGTTTGCTGATCTCGGGTCATGTACCCTCGATGATTTCTTTCTTAATTTGTTCGTTTGCTTTTATTTTTAGTTTTCGTTTTGGCATTTGGCTTTTCCGATTTACGCGTCAACTTCCCTCTCCTCTCATCCAGCCATCTTAAAAGAGTTTCTTGGATGTTTCCCTTTCTTGCTCTTTTTTTCCTTTGGTCCTCCGCGGCATATCTCTCTTTCTTTATTGGTTTACTTAAGGATTGCCTCATCTCCATCCTTTCCAATTTGGGGGATTTCCTTCTACCATTTTCAATTTCGTTCTTTTGTTTCTGTCATTTTCTTCCGTGTGTTTTTCTTTAATCTGCTTTTGGGTGATCCTTTCCTCTTTGATCTTCCATCAAACCGTTTAATTGATCACCTTCTACTGTTGAAATTTTCGGTTTTATCTGCTTCTTTGCTATCACTTTCTTATTCTTAACCACGCTTTTGGTCTTCCCATACTTTAGCTCGTCTGTACCATAAGTGGTACATCTTTTGGGGTTCATCCATTCAATTCTTCCAGGTGTTTTCTTTTTCTTCTATTGATTCTTTCTCTTCTTTCATTTTTTTGCGCCACTGTTTCGTTTGGTCTTTCTGTTTGTCTTGGACCTTTCGAATTTCCCTTTTTTTGCATCCAACTATTTTTGGTCCGTTTTCTTTGCTTTGCTGTGGTTTTTCTTCTATTGGTTCCTTCTCTTCTTTCACTTTTTTACAACGTGGTTTCGTTTGGTCTTCCTCTGGTTCTCTCTGCTTGCCTTAGACCTTTCGAATTTCCCTTTTCTTGCATCCAATCGTTTTTGGTCGATGTGTCTTTGCTTTGCTTCGGTTTTTCTTCTATTGATTTCTTCTCTGCTTTAATCTTTTTAAACCGAGGTTTCCTCTGGTCTTCCTCTGGTTCGTTCCGTTTGTCTTGGATCTTCCGATTTTCCCTTTTTTGCAACTCCCAACTGTTTTGGCCAATTTTCCTTGCTCTGCTTTTGGTTTGGTTTTTCCCCATTTTTTCCCTGAGCTCCCCTTTTTTTATTGCTTTAGGCGTTCGGGTTATCTTCTTTCGAACCTTAGCTGGCCTTGAACGTCGTCCGTTTTTTAAAACTTTGGCCTCCAAAAGAAAGCAAAATTTCTCTGCCATTTACTTCCAAGGCCGAAAGCAAATTGGCCTTCTCGATTTAATCACCCCGTGCATCCACCTCCCCCACAATCACCAGCGAAATCTGCGGATCGCGACGATTTCACGGCTCATAAACCGCCCGTCGCAAATTAAATGGGACGAACGGATGTCACCCCTCGCCGCCCCTCGGAGACTTGTTAGTTGTTTCGCGAACTATTCCTGGGTGACGTCACCGCTCGATACCGACCGTCCTTGCTGCAGGACGAGCACGTGCTCCTGGTCACTGCCTGCCTGCAGTGCACGTGCTTACTGAATTGGAAACACGATCGTCACAGGATTTTGTTTTTGTTTTCTTTTTCTTTTTTTTTGGTTGCTCCGCTTCCAAAGGAATTTTGCCTGCTTGGGTATTGATTTGGAGGTCGCTGGGGAAGCTCCACACTTACCTGATTCCACTAAACACTTCGACCGTAACTACATATAATCCCCATGTTGGGCGCCACCATTCGCAATCACTTTTTCTCGCATGAAAGTAATCGGGCGCCAACATAATTGGCGTTCACTTACTCTTGTCACGAAAAGGGCAGGAAGTAATGAGGCCCTTATTAATTGATGAAGTTCAATAAACTCAACGAACTTACTATAGACAGATAAAACAGCGACATCTTACTATCGCTTTTTGACCTGACATTGCAGTAAAAAAAAACGATTTGCACAAAAATTTTTCTAAGAACTTACTATAGTTTTATTTTAGTACAAACCATGATACAGTTGAGTAAAGTTAACTAAAATAAAAATGCTTTGTATAATCGAAGCAACTTCCCATTACGTTGTTGAAGTTGAGGGAAAAAACTGCGGAAGTTTGACCTTGATCTGATGGGAACGAAGCCATCCCATGTCGGGCGCCAACTGTTTTGTAGATTTTAACTTCACACGACTTCAAAGTTGTAACACAATGCGTTTTAACACAGAAATCGAATTGTATGATACTAATCAATCAATTCCGGATCCAAATTCTTGTTACTGCAGATGATCAATCAATCAATCAATCAATCAATCAATCAATCAATCAATCAATCAATCAACTGTAGCCATGCGTTCTGGTCGCAAAAAAAGAAAATCTTCGCGATTCCCCTCCAAAAAAAGTCCCCACCTCGGGCGCCAATTTAACTGCAATATAGTTTTCTCTTTTTTTTTTTTTAGTTCAAGGCAAAACCCGAGTAATCCGTGGGTGTGGTTACATCAGAGACGTGCGTGACGACAAGGACTGCTACCTGAGAACCGGTACCCACGACGTGCACGTCACCTACTGCGCCTGTACCCATAACCTGTGCAACACCGGCCACGTCGTCGCGGAACCGTCGATAATTTCGGCCCTCGCAGCCATATTGGCGGCGTGGGTCGCGAAGCTAATGGCTTAACAACTAGATCTCACCACGATAACATAAACAAATCAAGTCGATAGTAATAAAAAAATAAAATAATTATAATAATA
The DNA here is from genome assembly GCA_036172665.1 of Prosopocoilus inquinatus. NCBI lineage: Eukaryota > Metazoa > Arthropoda > Insecta > Coleoptera > Lucanidae > Prosopocoilus > Prosopocoilus inquinatus. The sequence continues at coordinate 49,954,457 of CM069876.1, forward strand.
ACTATAATAGGAGTCAAACGAGTTTGTTTCGTTTCGCAAAAGGGGATGGGAGCGAGGACTTGTTTATTTTTGTAAATAAATAAAACGTCGACGATGAAGAAGAACACGTTCCTTGACGGGTCGAAACGCCGAACAAGAGAAAAAAAAATACATAAGAATTACTCGACGAAGAAGAAGAAGAAGAAGAAGGATCGTTCGTCAGGCCGAGCTTCTCCTAGGTAAAACTTTTTTATGTGTTGTTTTAAGCTAAGCTGATAGTTTAAGGTTAAAAAAAAAAACAAACAAACAAACGCTTTAGAACGCGAGGAATGAACAAGCGCGCTTCGAAGTGATCGGACTTTCGAAAGGCCTATTGTATCCAAAATCGTTAGTTACTTATTTTATTTGTGCGTTTCGGGTTAACTCGAAGGTGTTTTATTAAAAAAAAAAAAAAAGGAAAACCTGAGATGAAAAAGGAGCGAGCAGCAACGCTTGATGTAAAGGGCGCCCCACGTCGGGCGCCACCAAAACATTTATTATTAAGACGGTATTAACTTATTTCTAAGGGAGAGTACCATTTAAATCTCGACTTCAAAAAAAAAAATAAAAAATAAAAAAAAATTGTTTTGCTAATAAATTCAAATTAAATTTAAATGAATTGAAATTGTTGGATGTAATTCTTGTTTTATCCATTTGTATTTAAATTAATTAGTTAGCGCCCCAATTTATATCGGGCAATTAAAAAAATGCACACCTACATTTTTCGGAATACGGACCTGTGCCCGTCCTCGCGAGCATCGGAGCGCGAAACGGACGGCGCGGTCGTGTTCCTTGTACTTTTCCGCATCGCCCTTGGAAAAATTATTTGGGCGCTAGGACGACGTTTAAGGGTCGAAAAAAATTCCCGAAAAGTGGCCTGCAAAATTCAACCCCCTCTGACAAACCCGGTATTAACAAATTTACAAACGAAACTATCTTTTAAATCTCGAGTTAAGATTCATGAAAAGGAGCAACAAGTTTAGTGGTGGGCGCCATATTAGGCCACCGAATTTCCAGAGTCCAAGTCCCACGTGAGTTTTTGTTTTGCTAATAAAATACAAATTCAATTTAAATGAACTGAAATTGTTGGGCGCCGATCTGGAGAAAGGAGGTCGAAAAAGGGCAATTTTCCGGAATACGGGCCTGCGCCTGCTCTGGCGGGCATCGGAACGCAAAACGGACGGCGGCGTCGCGTTCCTCGCACTTTTTCGCATCGCCTTTGGAAAAATTATTTCGACGCTAGGACGACGTTTAAGGGTCGAAAAAAATTCCCGAAAAGTGGTTTACAACTTGCGGTATTAATTAATTTACAAGGGAAAGCACCTTTTAAATCACGATTTCAAAAAATAAAAGAAAAATGCCAACCCTGTTACGTAAAAAAGGGCAGCGATTAGTTCCCCGTACTTTAAAAAAATTCTAGCACCCCGTTTTCGCGAAATTTTCGAAAAAACTCGCGTCCTTCGAGCCATGGGTCCTTTCCAGGTCCGAACTCGGGGCGGAGCTCCGGCAGACAAATAGGCCCCATGCCGTTCGCCTTCGATTCCGAGTTAAAATCCAAATCGGTGAATAATGAAGGGCCCCGGAATTTTTTAAAAGTCGAAAAGTGGTCATTTTTCGGAATACGGACCTGAGTCAGCTCTCGCGGGACCTGGAGCCCGAAACAGACGGCGCCGTCGCGTTCCCCGTGCTTTTCCGCGTCGCCCTTGGAAAAATTATTTCGGCGCTAGGACGACGTTTAAGGGTCGAGAAAAATTCCCGAAAAGTGATCTGCAAGGTGCGGTATTAAATAATTTACAAGGGAAAGCACTTTTTAAATCACGATTTCAAAAAAAAAAAAGAAAAATGCTAACCCTGTTACGTAAAAAAGGGGCAGCGATTAGTTTCCCGTACTTTAAAAAAATTCTAGCACCCCGTTTTCGCGAAATTTTCGAAAAAACTCGCGTCCTCCAAGCCGTGGGTCCTTTCCAGGGCCGAACTCCGGGCGAAGCTCCGGCAGACGAATAGACCCCGTGCCGTACGCCTTCGATTCCGAGTTAAGTCCAAATCGGTGAATAATGAAGGGCCATGGAATTTTTTAAAGGTCACAAAGAGGTCATTTTTCGAAATACGGACCTGCGTCAGCTCTCGCGGGCCCTGGAGCCCGAAACAGACGGCGCCGTCGCGTTCCCCGTGCCTTTCCGCGTCGCCCTTGGAAAAATTATTTCGGCGCTAGGACGACGTTTAAGGGTCGAAAAAAATTCCCGAAAAGTGATCTGCAAGGTGCGGTATTAAATAATTTACAAGGGAAAGCACTTTTTAAGTGCCTTTCCGCGTCGCCCTTGGAAAAATTATTTCGGCGCTAGGACGACGTTTAAGGGTCGAAAAAAATTCGCGAAAAGTGGTTTCCGAGGTACGGTATTAACAAATTTACAAGGGAATGCACCTTTTAAATCACGATTTCAAAAAGAAAAGAAAAATGCTAACCCTGTTACGTAAAAAGGGCAGCGATTAGTTCCCCGTACTTTAAAAAAATTCTAGCACCCCGTTTTCGCGAAATTTTCGAAAAAACTCGCGTCCTCCGAGCCGTAGGCCCTTTCCAGGCCCGAACTCGGGGCGGAGCTCCGGCAGATGAATAGGCCCCGTGCCGTTCGCCTTCGATTCCAAATCGGTGAATAACGAAGGGCCACAGAATTTTTTAAAGGTCATTTTTCGGAATACGGACCTGTGTCAGCTCTCGCGGGCCCTGAAGCCCGAAACAGACGGCGCCGTCGCGTTCCCCGCACTTTTCCGCGTCGCCCTTGGAAAAATTATTTCGGCGCTAGGACGACGTTTAAGGGTCGAAAAAAATTCCCGAAAAGTGATCTGCAGTATTAATCAACTATTTACAAGGGAAAATACTTTTTAACTCTCGACTTCAGAAAAAAGAAAAAGAAAAAATACCAACCCCGCCCCGTGAAGTTTTCATTTTGAACTATTTTAAACGAATTAGTTGGCGCCCGATTCATGTTAAGCAATTAAAAATACACGTGTAAAGAACAAGGACAGAAAAGTAAAATTGATTTTGCCTAAAAAGGCCTTCTATGTCAAATATTTAAACCAAACTGGATGTTTTAACGTCGGGCGCCAACTTCCGCTCAGATTTTTAAAAATCATTCAAAGGAAAAAACAAAAGAGCAGCGCCGGAATGCGAGGAAAGCATTTATAAACTCGGGGGTTGTACCTTTACAACAATTATTTAAAAGTCGTACGGCAAGTTTTGGAATTGGGGGCGCCAGATTTCACCCGGATTTCAAACATAAATAAAACCAACGCGATCATGCGATCAAAACGATTAAGATCCACTTGATAAAATATTAAGTAAGTTAGCGTGGCCTTCCGGATGAGATATTTATACGAATTAGAAACGGTGTTGGGCGCCAAAAATTGAATCGTGAGCATCACACCGGATGATAAACAGATTAGCAACGAAAAGCGAAAGCTCTGTTCGTCGTCAAAGACGTTTCGGATAAAACATTTAAATGAATTCGAACGGTGTTGGGCGCCAGAATTGAAAAATGAATTAGAAGAACGGTGTTGGGCGCCGGAAATTGAAAAATGAATTAGAAGAACGGTGTTGGGCGCCGGAAATTGAGAAATGAATTAGAAAAACGGTGTTGGGCGCCGGAAATTGAAAAATGAATTAGAAGAACGGTGTTGGGCGCCGGAAATTGAGAAATGAATTAGAAAAACGGTGTTGGGCGCCAGAGATCGAACCGCAAGCAAAACACTCGAGTTAATAACTCTGTCGGGCGCCAAATTTTATAAAAACTTTCGACTATTTTTTTTTTTTTTATTGATGTGTCCAATTTCGTTGCTCGAGACGTATTCGCGTAAGCAATAAAGCACCTTCGAGTATAACCGCCTCGTTAACGATTTCTCCGACTTAAAAAACAATCTCGAGTCTTGCGTTCTACGTGAAGTTATAATTTTATGAACACTGCCACAACGGCCATAACGCCATCTAGTCAGCTTCTCCGCAATAAGCATAAAGAAAAACAAACGGTTATTAAAGAGTTGAGATAACTTTTAGACGTGTAAAGATGTTAAATATGCACCTATGTATATTATAGATGTACATTCGCTGAGGTGTGTTGGAATTTTCATTTCGAGTGAGCTTATCTCCCCCGCCCGCCCGCCCGCCCGCCCGCCCTTCGCACACATCATCATGAACGACGACATTCCATTGTTCATTTCCGTCGAAAATAAAAAAAAAAAAATTCCAATTCACCCCTATACGCCACCTTCATAAGCAGAGCTGTATATTTCTATGTAATAAATTTTGTAATTTAACGCGCGAGAAGCAATCGTCAAAAGTATTATTAACAAAAACAAACGAACAAAAAAGAAAAGAAAGCTTCTCGGGTTTTCTGATTGGTTTAAGTTTGATGATGATAATGAAGTCAGTACAAAGTGTTATTAAATAAATAAATGAAAGCAAAATTTCTATTGTAACGCTCGTTTCAGAATTTATTGTATTGTACATAATAGAAAATGTTAATCCGGACTTGTTCACACCACACGGTGATATTTTTTTAAGTGTCGTTTGCTACGCACGCTGCATATATGAATTATTTCCTATAAAGTAATAATAATAATAATAATTGTTCACGTCCTGTGTATGTAAGGTTAGAAATGAAAATTATAATTACAATAATTGTTTCAGAACCGGGTTTTATTTCTTCTTACTTAAAGCGATGGTTGTGACAATAAATAAATTGCTTAGGGACGGGGGGCCTGGACGTTACTTTCCAGGGTCTTCCTTCAAAGAGACGGTTTGATTTAGAACAATCTGAAACAAACTTGTTGATCGCGCTCTTTGGATGGATTTTAATAATATAGCGAACCTTCTGGGACGTAGTGTCCGGATCGACTGAGAAAAATCCAACTCGCTCAAACTGGAACTTATCAAAGACCTTCGCCGTCGAACACAACGACTCATCAGCGTAGGCATTCAAAATCTTCAGCGAGTCCTCACTGCAATCGCTTAGGAATCCCCCGGGGACTTCGCTTGGATCCTCCGGGTTTTTATGCTTGAATCTGATTGGTTCGTTACAGTTCGCAAGGCAAAAAAAAAAAACTCACTACTCACAAATTCTGGTAGATCCTAACCTCAACGGTCCTTGGATCGCTCACCCAGTGTATGAAGGCCTTCGGTTTGGCTTGCGCCCTCTCAACCTCCACACACCTACAAACGAGCTCGGTGATCTCCTGCGCGTCGTTCTTGTAGACTTCCGCAACTTCTAAAATGAGACCGGCGTGGCGCAGCCCGACATTCTGATCTCTTGTTAACCTGCGGTAGCCTTTGTCTCCGATCTAGTTTGTAAATTAAAAAAAAAAAAGCGAAAAGGAAAAAAAACGAAAAGGAAATCAAGTGGCGCCCATTATTAACAAATAAATACAACAGGACGCCCCACATTGGGCGCCAAAAATTTCTTCCGATGATTTATCTTAACAATAAACCACGTTTGGCGCCCAGCGTGGGGCGTCCTGTCGTATTAATTTATTAAGAACTAGCGACAGTTGATTTCTTCTTTTCCTTTTTTTTTTTTTAAAAAAAAAGAGGTTATTAAGTATTATAGTACCTCCATAAAATCGCTTCGCTCTATGTAGACGACCCTGTCGATCACTACCTCGTGCTTGCTTTGGTCGACTTTATTAGGAAAATCAGGCACGGATAGTTTCACGGCCCCTGCATGGGGGTAGTTCTGAATTACGACCTTCAACGGCTCCAAAACCACCATAACCCTGCCAAACGCAAACAAAATGAGGAGGTGTGGCTATTTACAACGCAAGAAAATCATGCCTCGGAGCCGTGACGTTCAGGCAATCTCTGACGTAAGCCTCCAACATCGAAGGATCGACCGTGCTCTGCGCCCCCGTCACCCCCAACTGAGCGCAGAAGTTGTTGATGGCCTCGGGGGGAAAGCCCCGCCTTCTCAGGGCCGTCAGGGTGAACAATCTCGGATCGTCCCAGTCTGTAAAGTCGTTAAAGTAGGGGCTTCCTTAGGCTTGCCAACCTCAAAGTTTCGCAAATCGAGACTTTACTGCTCGAAAAAAACGAGACACGCTCAAAGAAAAAATCAGCAAGAAATTTTCAAAATTGGATTTGCAATTTAAAAAAATCAGCAAGGCAAAATTGCAAATCCAATTTTGAAAAATTCGGCGCGATCTTACACTGAGTTCGGCCCTGCGGTGCCCTCGTCGCGCATTGCGTTCTCCGTCCTTTTCGCGACTCTGCGGCCCGGCTAAAGCCCTCAAAAAAAAAAAATTGAAAGGAAGGGCCTTGCAAAACGGGTCCTATTCAAAAAAATACATTTCGGTCTTCATGCGACAGGGCCGGACGTGGGCCCCAGGCTACGCAGGCTGCTAATTAGCGAGTTTTAAAAAAAATCTGGCATTCCGTTTTCGCGAAATTTTCGAAAAAGCTCGCGTTCTCCGAGCCGAGGGCCCTTTCCAGGCCCGGACTTGAGGCGGGCGCGCTCCGGCAGACAAATAGGCCCCGTGCTGTTCGTCTTCGGTTCCGAGTTAGGTCCGAATCGGTGAATAATGAAGGGCAGTCGAATTTTTTGAATGCCATTTTTCGGAATACGGGCCTGATCCGGCTCTCGGGGATACCGGAGCGCGAAACCGAAGTCGCCGTCGCGTTCCTCGTACTTTTCCGCGTCGCCCTTGGAAAAATTATTTCGGCGCTAGGACGACGTTTAAGGGTCGAAAAAAATTCCGGAAAAGTGGTCTGCAAAGTGCAACCCCCTGACAAACCTGTCCCTGGCTTCGTCTGGCGGTGGGCGATCGCTTCGTGACCGCCACCAAAAATCGTCCCGTGGATCATTCTAGAATGCAGATTTACGAAAGGCCACAGAAATCGCTCTGGTTTCGGCAATATCGCAAAAAAAACAGACCAAAAAATGGGCGGTGGAATTTTTAAAGGTTGAAAAGTAGCCATTTTTTGGAATATGGGCCTGAGCCCGCTCCCGCGGACAACGAAGCCTGAAACGGACGGCACCGTCACGTTCCCTGTACTTTTCCGCATCGCCCTTGGAAAAATTATTTTGACATTAGGACGACGTTTAAGGGTCGAAAAAAATTCCGGAAAAATGGTCTGCAAAGTGGAGTCCCCTGGCTTCGCCTGGCGGTGGGCGATCGCTTCGTGACCGCCACCAAAAATCGTCCCGTGGATCATTCTAGAATGCAGATTTACGAAAGGCCACAGAAACCCCTCAGGTTTGAGGGGTTTCGGCAATATCGAAAAAAAAAACAAGCAAAAACGGACAAAAAAATGGGGTTTCTCGGGTTTTATTCACAATCGAAAAATCGGCGACGTAAAAAAAGTTGTGCCTCACATTTTAACGCCACGTTTGCTCTACTGGAATTGGCTACACTGGTCCCAATATTAAAAAACCGGACAAGCAAAATGAACATCCTGCGGAACGCGGAACAAAAACCGTGAATCCGGAACATCCCCCCAAAATATGGGACAGTTGGCAACCCTAGTCTTCCTAGTAATATTTTAGGTAGGTTTAACCTCACCATTCACAATGCCTTCCTCGATCAACTTGGCGATCTTTCGCTTGGAAACGACGGTGTAATTCACGTTAAGCCGCCCGTATTCCCATTGGACGGGGCAGTAGATCTTGAGGGCGTTGCACAGCCAATAGTAACTCGACCGCCTGAAGCAAAAATCGCAAATAACCTTAAAATGGGGGGGGGGAGCACGCGCATGCGATTTTACTTGTTTTATTGATATTATTGTTTGGCGCCCACACCCAATTTGAAAAAATTTGTTAAAGGGGAGGGGGAGCGCACGCGCGTGTGATTTTACTTGTTTGATTCATGTTATTGTTTGGCGCCCAAACCCAATTTGAAAAAATTTGTTAAACTTCACCTGGATTGGAATTCTTTCGTGCACAACGAATGAGTGATGTTTTCTATGCTGTCGCAAAGGCAATGCGTGTAGTCGTAAGTGGGATAAATGCACCAGGTGGCGCCCGTTCGATGGTGCGGGGTGAAACGAACTCGATACGCGACCGGATCCAGCTTCCCCTCCTCGAGGGTTATTTTCATGCGCAAAGTGGCGGCGCCTTCGTCTATTTTTCCATTTTTCATGTCCTAAATTCAAAATTAGGTTAGTCGTGGTTGAGTTATTGTCGTGCCCCAACCTCAAACAGCTGCAGGCTCTCGTGTATGGGGCGATCCCTCCACGGGGACGGCTGGGGGTTGAACCCTTTCATTTCTTCGGCGGTCTGGTGACACACGTAGGCATGCCCCATTTTGATTAGTTCGACGGCCCACCGGTACAGCTGGTCGAAATAATCAGAGGAGTGAGTTACTTGGTAGGGGGTGTAACCTGAAAAGCCCCCCAGCATGTACTCCTTTCCCCCGAAAGAAAAAAAAAAGAACTGTGATGTATACCTAGCCAGGCAACCATGTCTTTAATCCCAACGAAAAATTTCTCCTCCTCCTTTTCCGGATTCGTGTCATCGTAACGCAGGTAGCACAGTCCGCCGTGGGCTGCCGCGTAACCAAAATTGATGTTTATGGCCTTGGCGTGGCCTATGTGTAAAATCCCGTTGGGTTCTGGGGGGAAGCGCGTGCGCACTTTGCCGCCGGTTAATGCAAGGTGGTCCTTTAGTAATTGATGTGTGTTTTCTGTTATCACGTAGCCATCTGTCTTGTAGTTGTCACCGGGCGAGTGGAAGTTGACCTTTTTCATTACGTCCAAAATCGTTAGGCCGTTCGTTTCGACAGCTGCACAAACAAAAATATTTTTGGCCCCTTAGGTTGGGTCTATCGGTCACTAATAAGCGGCGCCCAATGTGGGGCCTTGCCATCAGCAGAAAGCGTTACACAGACGCAGAGTCTCTCAATTAAACAATTATGACATAAGTTGGCGCCCAACATGGGGCTACCCATCATTAAAATAAAAAAAAAACATTACTATTTATTTCTTAATCTTGAAAGTAACGTCCATAAGATAAATTTTATTTGCCCTAACGTGACGTTTCGTTTTTATCAAAAAAAAAAAGACAATTACGACCATTTTAATCCGAACTGTTTTGTCCTTTATAATCAGATCTGTTTTTTTTTTTAATTTCAAATTACCGCTTCCGATGAAAATTAAATTAGCAACGCCATCTATTAAAAGAGGGACGAAAAAAATAACACAATAATAAATAATGTAAATAATATCTGTATGAAATCTATTTTACTTTGTTTCTTGTTCGTTAAAAAGTTTCTTCTTCGTTAAAAAAAAGTTTCCTTGAAAGTTTCCAATTTTGTGAGTTTTCTTCGAGCAGCACCACCTATCGTGCATTTCGGAAACATTTCACTCACATAACCAAATACGTATGTCGTTTTAAATCTGATTTTCTTTTTTTTTTTGAAATTCATATCGCCGCTTTCGACGAAAAGCGAATTAGCAACGCCATCTGTTATATAGGCCGGGCGAAAAAAATAACACAAAAAGAAATAACGTAAAAAAATTGCAATCTTTGTTTCAACAAAAAAAAATCCTTGAAAGTTTCGAATTTTGCAGATCTTGAAAAGCGAATTAGCAGCGCCATCTGTTAGATGTCGGCGAAAATTAAAAAAAAAATCACGCCAAAATGAATGTAAATTAGCATTCGTAAGATATCTACATTATTTTGTTTCTTCATTAAAAAATATCCTTGAATGTTTCGAATTTTACGATTGTTCTGCGAACAACGCCATCTATTGTGCACTTTGAAAACGAAACAATTCGCAGACAAACGCAATTACGTGCTTTTCAATCCGAAATGTTTTTTTTTTTTTTTTCTCTTTTTTTAATTTCAAATTACCGCTTTCGATGAGAAGCACGAATTCGCAGCGCCATCTGTCGGAGATTGGAGGACAGACGAAAATAAACAAAAAAAACATAACGCAAAAAGAAATGTAAACAGCCTTTAAAAATCTAGGTTCATTTTTTAGTTTCTTCTTCCTTTAAAAAAAAATTTAATTTCGAATTTTGCGAGTGTTCTTCGCGTAGCGCCACCTACTGTACACTTTGAAAGCGAGTCACACGCGTACCTAATTACGTCCTTTTTAATCCGAACTGTTTTTTTTTAATTTCAAATTACCGCTTCCGATTAAAAGCAAATTAGCAGCGCCATCTGTTAGGAGCCTGACGAAGATAAACAAAATAACACAAAAGGCAATAATGTAAATAGCTTTTATAAGAATTCAACATTTGTAGTCTTCTTCGTTTAAAAAAAAGAAATCCTTGAAAGTTTCGAATTTTGCGAATGTTTTTCGAGCAGCGCCACCTATTGGAAGATTTTGAAAACAATTCACACGCATATACCTAATTATATCCCTTTCAATTCGAACTGTCTTTTTTTTTTAATTTCAAATTACCATTTCCGCAAATTATCAGCGCCATCTGTTAGAGACCGAATTAAATTAAAAAAATAACAAAAAGAAATAACGTGAATGGCCTCTGTAAGAAATCTGTTTTTTGTTTCTTCATTAAAAAATTATGTTCTTCAAGCAGCGCCACTACGGCTTCCGATCAAAAGTGAATTAACAACGCCATCTGTTAAAGACCGGTCGAAAATAATCGATTTTCTTTTCTTTTTTTTAATTCCTGGTCGGTTTTAACGTCGTCGCATCGGATCGACTTCCGACTTACTTTACCGAATATTATCGATTTTATTTTTTATGAGTTCGCACGACGTACAGTCAGAAACAAAATAAATTTCGTTACTTTTCTTTTCCTTGAAGAAAAAAAAAATTATCTGACTTTTTTTAAACTTTCGTTTCTCTTCGACGTTAACGTGTGAATCCTCGAATTGAAAAAAAAAAAAAACAATCGACTACCAATTCACTCGCACAATCAATTGTTTTTCTTCCAAATTCGTTTCATTGGTTTTATGTATTGATTTTTTTTTTTTTGCACGTGACTGTTAACTTCACTCGGCGATCTTTTTCTTTTTTTCTTTCTTAATTTAAACCAATTCTTCTCGGTTCATTTTTCTTTTTTTTCATAGGCGATTGTCAATTGTTTAATTTTCAATTAAATTAATAGGTAACATTGGGTGAGTTACTTAAGAGCAAAAAATTAAAGCGCGTTCTTCTGAAACGCATGTAAAGTTCACTTACGCACAGCACTCTCTGGTTTCGTTTTTTCCACGACGACTTTGGCTTTGCCCCCGTCCTTCGGGGGCTTCTTATCAGACTTTGGCGGAGGCGCCAGATCCAGCTCCGTCTTTGGTCCCAATAAATCAAAGATCTACAGAAGAAACAAGAAGCATTTACAAATCGATTTGTGATGCAGGAAAGTTTCAGAATTACTTGCACGTCGATTTCGTTCTTAACGTCCTTCCCGTCGGCCCACGGTAGTTCACCGCGTACCTTCTGCATCAGCAAGCCGATGTTATACCTGTAGCGCTTCTCCACCAACTCATCCCTGACCGCCCCGATTTGCTTCTCCACGGCCTTCTCGATTTCCTCGGGGGTAACAACGATCCCCACACCGCAAAACCTCTCCAGCTCGTTCGTGTCCACCTTGTTGATATGCGCCAGCGCATACTCGATGGCCTTATCCACCCGTAGGGTCGAGTTGAGCTTACTCGAGGCTATGTATTTGACGATGAGGGGGACGTGCTCGGTGATTTGCGGCTTGGCTTTTGTCGCCAGGTGATATAGCAGGACGCCCGCGCCTTCAGGTAGGACGACGCCCCGAATCTATTGTTTGTGTGTTATTATGTTGCAAAAATGAGTGACAGTTGTGCAATGCAATGGGGGAGATGATTGCGTGGTCTCCTACCTCGTTCAGGATGAAATTCAAAGTCTTGGTCACGTTTGCGTTTTTCAGCGTCTCCTTCGCCTTCTGCTCGCTTAAGCCGAGGCCGACGAACGCTTTTATCGTCGATTCGACTTCCTGGGTCATGTTTTCAGACGTGCCGTTCGAGCTTTCGCCTTATCGGCAAGTTCGAAATAGGTTGGAGCGCCGCCACGTTAATGAGCAACAAATGTGAGGTTAGGTGGGGGGGGAACTGGCGTGAAGTTAGCAAGCAAGATCCGTCAAGCGATTTTATTTATTCTAAAAAGTCGAAATGTCCAATTATTTTGCAACGGTTTTAATTAAATACGAGATAGAACGGTGTTGGGCATTAATTCTTATATTGTGCGTAAAAGGTAAGAGACTTTATCTGCAATTTAAAAGAGGGAGTAAATTTGACAACGCTGTTGTCTTTGTTAATTCAATACAGTTCGGTGTTGCCAAGTTAATGATTTTATCGTTAGATTTTGAGAAGTGATTTCAGACACGTCGAAATCTGCCGATTTTGCCACGGATTTAGTGCCAAATCCAACGATTTTTAATCGAATTTGATTAATTGAGTTAATTCAGTCAACTATAAAAAGTAATTCTGCTTCACAGATTTTTTTTTACGTACAATAAATTCGTACGTCTTACATTATTTATTTATTCTTTTAACAAAAACAATGTTTTAACCTGAGTCACACTTGTAACGTATTGAGAAAATATATTATTCATAAAACTAATCAACTGACTGCTTGTGAATTTCCTTAGAGATCTCCGAGCCATCATTTTACTACTACATACTGATACAAATACACAATTTACTTATTTCTTGCCGCACAATTTATTTAAGTCCACCAGAAATTGATGGAGAAACTCTTTTCGAGCGCCGTTATGTGATGCCACCACTTCGGCGGTATATACAACATCTCCCCCGCATTTAAGACACACTTGTACAGCGTCGCCTCTTTAAACTTGGGATAACTAACCAAGTCGGGGCTGACCGGATCAACCTGAGCCGTATTAGACAACAATAAAGTCTCATGCGGATACAAACAATCACTGTCCGACGGCGCGAATAGTATCACGAATTTCGAGCCGAAAACCTGCGCGAGCAGATTGTCTTTGGGGTCGTAATGCAATGACGATACGGTCCCCTTCGGCCCGAACCACGCGTTAATTTCCGGCTCCAGAGCGCTATCCGACTCGGAAAAATCCCGGCTGACGCAGCAGTACTCGGGGATGCCGACGTCGCCCCTCAGTTCCGGAATTTGATCCAGCAAGTTATGCTGAGCCAAATACCCCACGTCGGTGCTCTTCTCCAGATAATACTTTTCGATGAATTCGCTGAGCTTCATTAATTTCTGCGACCAATTCTCGTCGGAGTATTGCGATCCGATCTCGATGGGCACGGTGCGTTCGCCGGCTACCTTCAGCAAGTAGTCGACGTCCAGCCACTTCTCGCAAGCCGGCCAGTGATTGATGCCGTCTTGAATGACGACCGGGATTTGGGGCGTTAAATAATTCCTCTGGAAGTGTTCCAGGGACGGCACGGATTTGCGGTCTACTTCGATGCCTTCGACGCGTTCGTATTCCTTGTAGGAGTCATCACTTCTTTCGCTTCGTTTTCTTTTTAATCGCCTCGGACTTTCCAAGTTCGCCTTCAGCTTGTCGTTGCTCGTTAAAATACCTAACTGTTTCGACACGTACTTGGCGGAGCTCGTTAGTAAGTCCTCGTTGTCTCGCAAGGGGGCGCCCAGGAGAATCCCCAAGTCCAAGCATTTTAAAGCGTCGGTCAAGCTTGGAATTCTCACATCCCCGCTCAGTATTATAACTGCCTGTAACGACAACGAGACAATGAGAAGCTTTTAGTGTTTTGTGTAAGGGAATACCTTGATGAAACTGGCAGCTGTGAAGCCAGTTTTGACTGACCGGGAGACGTTGCTCCAGTGCCCTGTGTGTAGTTCCTCGTGTAGGAAGTCTACCACAGAGTCGATTTTTAACCTGGAATCTGCGCACGGTGGGGCGTTCTCGGTGAAACACACGTCGCAGCATTCTTTGAACGTATTAATTACGTTGTAGTTAATGTCGGCGATCGAATTTACGATTTGCTGCTTGTCCTTAACGTAATTTAGAAGCGTTTTTGTTAAGTTCATTTTGATTTGTGAGGTTATGTTCCAAAAGATGTGCAAAACAAACGTCAAAAATGAAGCTTTCAGGATAGCCAAGAACTCCATTAAGCGAGCTGCGGTGTTGCCAACCCTGTAAAGAAGGTGGTACAAATTCCCTATTTTGAATCAAAAGGTGTTTTCCAGAGAAAACTAAAAAGAAGACCACAGAAAGTATTTATTAGGATCTCTTTTTAGTTTTGTTAAAATTAATTTATTGAAATCAACTTTTGTTCGATGAGAATTCTAAGAAAATAGTTTTTGAACTTTAAACCGACAATGTTCAAACTGGAAGGAGCGCTGAACCTTTCACTATCGCTTGATCGCTTCGTCAGGAGTATTTATTAATGAATTAAATAATTAATTAAAAAAATGATTAATTTTAATTAGGGATTCATTAAAATTAATCCGCAGAGTCAATAATTTTTAATTTACTGAAACTTTTAAATAATAATTTCCCCCCCCCCCCCCTCCCCCTCAATTTATTGCGTAAATTCCCTTTCTCATTTTCATTCAAAAATTCCCCGAAAAAAGGAAACTTCCCCGATAGTTGGACCCATTAAAAATACTTAAAAAAAAATAAAATTGTTAAAATGAAATTTAAACAGTATCTACAACTGATATCAAGGTCAACCCAACCCGAGTTCATTCCTCCATACTCTCCATACCCAGCCAAACAAAGCAAAAGCAGCCCGTGTAGAAAATTTAAAAAAAAATCAAAATTAGAATTATTAAAATTAGTAAAATTATTAAAATAAACTTAATTCATCCCAAGGTCAACCCAACCCAATTCAGCAAATTATTAAATAAATACGAATTATAAATTAAAACTCAATTAAAATGAAATCTAACATATCTCAAGGTCAATCCAACCAAATCCAACTTTTGGTAAATACCCAACACAAGTAGAAAAATTTAAAAATTAGAAATTATTAAAAATTAAACGATGCAACTCAATAAAAATTAAGTTCCACTCATCTCAAGGTCAACTCAACGCAATGTATAATAGACCCAGCCAAACAACAAACCAAAAGCAGAAGCCCGTGCAAAAAATTAAAAAAAAAAGTCAAAATTAAAATTATTAAAATTAGAGCATCAAATACAAGGTCAGCCTAGCCTAACTCAGCAAAAAAAAAGTATAAATTTAATACATCTCAAGGTCAAACTAACACAAGCAAAAAATTTAAAAAAGATAATTAAAATTCAATCAAAATTAAGTTCCACTCATCTCAAGGTCAACTCAACGCAATCTATAATAAAGCCAGCCAAACAACAAACCAAAAGCAGCAGCAAGAAATTAAAAAAAAGTCAAAATTAAAATCATTAAAATTAGAACTCAAATCAAAGTCAACCCAGCCTAACTCAGCAAAAAAAAGTATAAATTAAGACTCAATTAAAATGAAATCTACTACATCTCAAGGTCAACCCAACACAAGCAAAAAATTTACAAAAGAGAATTACAATTCAACATCAATGTGGTACCAACAACAACTTTGACGTACTCGTGCTTTTGACGGTCTTGAACTAGAATTAGTCAGAAACCTTTGCATTATTAACGTTTTAAATGGAGCTTAAATTTAAATCGTGTTTAGAAAGTGAAATTTTATCAATTTAATTGCGATTGTGTAGAATCTAGGGATTTCAATCTCGCTGTGGATTAAGAGGGACGCGGCAGCGCCATCTAACGGCCAAAGTTCGAACCTTCTCCGAGTAACTGTCAAAAGAAAAATTTGGGATGGAAATCGTTGCACCACGATAAATATATCGTTGCTGCATGAGTCAGAAGTCCGCACTTTAAGCTCTGAGCGCCGTTATAAAAATAACTGCTTAAGACCACATCAGTGTTCGGTGAACATAAATTCCGGAAAGGTCAGTCTACGCAGCGTCAATTGTTGACGAAGCGTCGTGCCGTACGTCAGTACGTAACATTCAGCGTTTTTAATTCAAGGTTTTTGATACGCCCGGACGCTTAGAAGGAAGAAAATTTATTGTTTCTTAAGAAAAGATGAGTCTCCAGTGGACGTTAATCGCCGGCTTTCTCTACCTGGAAATCTTCGTGGTGTTATTGCTGGTCCTCCCGATCGCGAGCCCCAAGCGATGGAACAGCTTCTTCAAGTCGAAGTTCCTGCAGGGCCTCCAACAGCAAGCCGGCATCTACTTCATGATCCTGCTGGGCGTGCTCGTCCTGTTCTTGGTCGATGCCATCAGGGAGATGAGGAAATACTCGAGCACCGGTGAGTTTAGTTTGATTCATTGCTTGCACGAGCAGCAGTAGTTTTTTTGCTTTGTTTCGTTTCGATTATTTTGTTGAATGCAGTGTTCTCACACGCACACAGTCAGGCTATAATTGAGAGAAGGTTCAAAATGTCAGGGGAAAAGTCGGGGAAAATTTGTCTGTCTTAATGCAGACGTCGGGGAAATTAATTGAAGAAGTAGAAATTTATTGTGTAAAACAAGAAGAAAAAGAAAATTGTTTAATATTGCATAATCTAAGTGGATTGTGAAAAGGTCAAATCATAATTTTTGACAAAGAAAACTATTAGGGATGTTCAATGTAGGCAACCATAGAAGCGGCTGTGTTAGTTTGGTTGCCTACAGACTAAGACTTCTTGTTTTTTTTTTTTTGTAACATCTAATAAACTACTAATTTTTGCTCTATTTCCGTTCTGAAATTAGGAAGAAATGTTTAAGAATAATGTAAAAATTAGGTCACATTCAATATTGTAAGTCTTTTTCTGAATGTCCTGATGAAAATAAAGTGGGCTAGTTTCCGCAATGCTTTGCGTGTGCGTTTCGTTGATCGCATTCTTACACTTCGTGCTTCAGAAGCAGACGATCACAAGCACTTGGACGCCGAGATGCAGGGAAGCATGCGTCTGTTCCGTGCCCAGCGCAACTTCTACATCTCCGGTTTCGCCCTCTTCCTGTCGCTCGTCATCCGAAGGCTCGTCATTCTGATTTCATCGCAGGCCGCTCTGCTTGCCCAATCCGAGGCTTCCATGAGGCAGGCTCAAAGTGCCACCACGGCCGCCAGGTCTTTGCTGGCGCAGAAGGGCGAGCAAGCACAGAATGACACCAACGAGGCTCATTCCAAGGAGAAAGAGGTATTGCATCATTAGTTTAATAATTTAATTAGCTTTGAATTCTAATCATTATGAATCATATTACCTCTCGTTGGCAAATGAATGCATGTGAAAGGAATGGTATGGATGTAGTCCGAAATTGTTGCTTTTCTTAAAATATTTAAACAGAGGGGGCTAATTTATTTCTGAAGTTCGGATCATGAAAAATTGAAATAATCTAAATTTATGGATAATAAAAATCTTGGCTAATCGGTTTCTCATGATTCATAAATCAGTTATGTTGCTGCTAAAAACACTCCCATACAAAACTGATTGGCCGTGATCTTTTATTTTACTTTAGATTTTGGAATTGAAGGAACACAT
Source organism: Prosopocoilus inquinatus (assembly GCA_036172665.1). Taxonomy (NCBI): domain Eukaryota; kingdom Metazoa; phylum Arthropoda; class Insecta; order Coleoptera; family Lucanidae; genus Prosopocoilus; species Prosopocoilus inquinatus. The sequence goes on from CM069876.1 coordinate 49,971,886, forward strand.
CAAGGAATTGCAAGATAAGCTAAACCACGAGATTAAAGATAAGACCGCAGTCAAGGAGCAGGCGGAGAATTTAAATAAAGAATACGACCGGCTGGCCGAGGAGCACAGCAAGTTGCAGAAGCAGGTTCTCGCATCCGGCGATGGCGCAAAGAAGGACGACTAACTCGTTTGCATCAGGCTTATCAACCCGGTAATTATTATCACTAATTAATAATTTAAAGAACTTGTATGTACTAAACGCGATGCAAATGTTATTTAAAAACAGCATAAACCCTGCCTTCGAACACTTAGTTTTTTAATTTTGTTTTCTTTTTTTTAATTGTTGTTGTTGAGGGGGAATAAAAATCGTTGTTTTCTTTTTTGTAATAACTGTAATTATTATTATATTAGTGGCATTGACTGATAAGGTTTCTTTATTATTAGGTTGTTGTAATGTGAGTTCACCTTCTTTTTTTTTTAAATAAATTTATTATTCATAAGACTGTCGCTTTAATTAATGAAAATAAAAATTCTGCATTTGATTATTAATTTTGCCACCTACCTGAGCAGAAACAGGATTGTGGCGAGGAAATTAATTTACTGCACTGCCGGCGGTTCGGTCGTGACCGGCGGGAGGGTTTATTTAATCGCGAAAAACAAATGAGCGCCACCTAACCTCAACCGGAGACGATTGATTAAAGGAAAAATGACTCAAGTCAGGCGACGATTTAATTTCTGAAATGTTAATGCTTCGCGTAACATCACAAAATGTACGCGGAATGGAAATTTAGACACCACGGAATACAGGCAGCAAGGGGGGGGGGGGGCGCAGCCCCCACACAAAACACATCGCTGTGCTTATCGGGAATATTACAAAGACGACTGCATGCTGCAAGCTCGTCACAAATTAATAAAGCCAAACTTGGCTTCGCCCCGAAATAAGAAAGGAAGGGTTCGGACGAATCAGAAATCGACGTTACACAAACCAAAGCCAACCGTGTATAAGACGATGTCAAGTGAAAGCATTTCAAGGTCAACCCAGTCCAACCGCAAAGAACCGCAAGTGAACCCAACCCGTGAATTAAAAAAACGATCAAATAGAGTAAAATCAAAGCAAAAAAAAAATTTTTAATTGTCAGAAAAAATCATACTTGTAATTTAAAAGCATTTCAAGGTCAATTCAATCCAACTGAAGTGAATTCACCCAAACCAAGAGAATTAAAAATTAAAAAAAAGTAAAATTAATGGAAAAAAAAATTAAAAAAAGTAAAATTAATACAAAAAATTAAAGTGCTTTTAAATAATTATCATTAATTTTTCTGTTTACAATTCGCCGAAATAACAAAGGGACAAAAAATTGCGATTTTTGCCGGATTCTTAAATTTTATAGATCCTTCTTCTCTAAAATTTAATATATTTAAAAAATCGCATTGCAATACCAAGCGTATATTTTTTGTTTCATGTTTTTTTTTTGCAAAATCCTGAAGCCGGTAAATTTTTAATTTTAAAGCCACATTTTAGAATAAAAATCTTTTCTTGATCGGCATTTTGTCTGGCTGTAGGGAAAATCCGAACCATTTATGAAACCCCACATAAAACCGGGGAAATCCGGACGTACGGCAACTCTACAAAAAAAAACGTACTTTGCCGGAACAAGAACGCAAAAACTGAAGCAATTCTGGGTTTAAGACCGTCTCTCGACGTTTAGAATAAACATTCAATTTAATTCCCACGAAATATGATAAAATGCAACTGCAGACGACTGCAAACAATAATTGAAAAGTGCATGTACTTTGAAATGGTCTAAGAACTAATTTTATTTTAAGTAAATCGCACTCGAAACCTGCATAATAGGGAAAGTAACAAAAGCAAATCACCCGTAAATTTTATTTAAACACGAAAACAAACAAATCACACTTTAATATTGTGACTTCGGGTCGATGAAAGGCAATTATAATGCCGAAACAGCAAAAACGTAAAAGGGGAGTGTTCCGAGACGTAAAAAATACCTGCGAATTGCACCACAAAATTAGTTCGAAGACGTCGGACGCAGATTGCGTTATAAAAATACAATTACGCTGCGACGAAGATGGCAATTTCAACGCGATAAATGTAAGCGAGAAACCGCACCGCTAAACATTCATACCACGTCTAATTATATCGCTGGCCGAATATTGCGCGGCGGAAAACAAATGCGACATAAAACTCGGGTGATTTTTTTTTTTATTTCCAAATTAACACCGTTTTGTCTGACAATATTCCACGAATATTCTTTAGGTACAATTTTATTATAAATATATACACATACAGCAATAATGATCAACCAAAAAAAAAAAATTAAAATAAAACCAAAAAAAGGTAGTTATATCTTGACTATCTTGTTATACACGTTTTCAATAAATATCTGAATTGAATTATTGGCTTACTCGTACATTATTCTTAAGAATTAGCTAGTTTTAACCTACTACAAGGGTGTCGTCGTCGGGAAACACGTACTCCGGGACTTCCAAGTTGAGGGGCGCAGGTCCCTTGCGGATGCGTCCGGAGGCGTCGTAATGCGAACCGTGACAGGGGCAGTAATACCCGCCGAAGTCTCCGGCGTTCGCAATGGGGACGCAGCCCAGGTGGGTGCACACCCCCAGCACGACCAACCATTCGGGGCGTTGTGTGCGCTCGTGATCGTGTTGGGGGTCCCGCAAGCTGCCGACGGCCACCGTTTTCTCCGTATCGATTTCCTCAGCTGTTCTGTGTCTTATGAACAAGGGCTTGCCTGAAATGAAACGACACCAAAGATTGTTCAATTTGAGAAAAAACTAAAAAAAATTAGTTGCGAATCGTTTTTGATTGCAGGTCAAAAAGCGATCGTAGGATGTCGCTGTTTTATCTGTTTAAGAAAAATCATTTTACTAATAGCACGAAAGTGTAAGTTTTGGGAATAAAAATGTTGTAAATTATAATATTTAAGAAAAAATGTTCAACATTTTATAATTTACAAGAGAAATCAACCCAAGCGGAGAATCTAAAAAAATATTAAAAAAAAAAAATAAAGTCGAAATTTAAAACTTGTAAGACAAGATCATATCTAAATTAAAAAAGCATTTCAAGGTCAAACCAATCCAACTGCACAGAACGCAAGTGAACCCAAAAATATTTAAATAAAATAAAACGGAGATATTTTTAAATTTAAAAGAATTTCAAGGTCAACCCATCTGCGGAGAATCTAAGTGAATCCAACCTAAGAGAATTTGAAAAAAAAATTCATAAAAAAACTGTTCAAAATTTTATCGTTTACAAATCACCCCAAGCAGAATTAAAAAAATAAAATAAAAAACTATAAAAAATGAAGTAAAAAAAATTCCAAAGTTTTAAAAAAAATATTTAAATAAAATAAAATAAAGTCGAAATTTTAAAATTGTAAGATAAAATCATAATTTTAAATTTAAGAGCATTTCAAGGTCAACCAAATCCAGAGAGAGAAAACCTAAGTGAACCCCAACTCAAAAGAATTAAAAAAAAAATAAAAAATATTTATGTAAAATAAAGTTGAAAAAATTGTCAGAAAAAAAAGAATATTTTTAAATTTAAAGGCGTTTCAAGGTCAACCCAATACAACCGCAGAGAACGAAAGTCAACTTAACCCAAGAGAATTAAAAAAAATCAAAAAAAGTAAAATTAAAGCAAAAAAAAAAAAACATTTAAATAAAGTCGAAATTTTAAAATTGTCAGAAAAAAACATGTTTTTAAATGTACAAGCATTTCAAGGTCAAGCCAATCCAACCGCAAAGAACATAAGTGAACTCAACCCGAGAATTAAAAAAAAAATCAAAAAAAGTAAAATAAAAGCAAAAAAAAAAATATTTAAATAAAATAAAGTTGAAATTTTAAAATTCTCAGAAAAAACCATTTTTAAATTTAAAAGCATTTCAAGGTCAACCCATCCAACCGCGAAGAACCTAAATAAACCCGATGCGAGAATTAAAAAAAATCAGAAAAAGTAAAATCAAAGAAAAAAAAACATTTAAATAAAATAATAAAGTCGAAACTTTAAAATTCTCAGAAGAAATCATATTTGCAAATTTAAAAGCAATTCAAGGTCAACTCAATCCAACTGCAGTGAACCTAAATGAACCACCCAATCCAGGAGAATTAAAAATTAAGAAAAAAAAGTAAAATTAATGCAAAAAATTTTAAAAAAAGTAAAATGCAAAAAATTTAAAAAAAAGTAAAAGCATTTAAATAATTATCATTAATTTTTCTGTTTTTTAATCAAGGTAAATTGGGCGCCCGGGCCCCTCTAACCAGGCGCACAACAGGCAGTGGCGGGCGTATCTGCAACTGTTGACAGTTATCAAACAAACTGACAGTTTTCAAACCAAGTTTCTGAACGCACCCCAATTTTTTTCACCTTTCCAAATAAGTAATGCTTCCATTTCTGTATCAAACAAACCAATTTAAAGCAACAAAATCGTTAAATTGAATCTGAACGTGTCAAGAAATATCTGAATCTCAAATAATTTTCTGAACCTAAATGCAGTGAAAGCAAAAAAAAAAATAATATACATGCATAGTTACAGTTTCCTGTAATTAAAAAAAAAAAATGAATGCAACTTCAGATGTGACACTCAAAATTTAAATTTTCAAAGTTTTCAGATTTGAAAAGCTCAAAACTTTTGTAAAAAACTTTAAGGTCAGATTTAAACAGTGCCATTTTGGAGAGAGCAAAATTACAGAAAACTGTAATTGTCTGCAATTCTTGATTCCAATTTTTAATTCCATGGCCTTCTTGGAACAACTTTCAATTCCAGAAAAAGAGAATAGGTGAAACAAAAGAGAACCTGCAGATTTGAAAACAAAACGGTTCTTTTTACCTCTCCATTTAAAGGTGACAGATTTTCCTTCTGGAATATCGCTCAGCTTGATCTCAATCTTGGCCAAAGCGAGCACATCAGCCGAGGCGCTCATACTTGTAATGAACTGCGTGACAAGGGCCTTGGACGAGTACGCCGCGGCGACGGCGGACGCCCCAACCACCAGGTAAGTCACATTCTTGCGGGCTTCTTCGCTCTCTGAGCTTTTAACGTCCGGTGACTGGACTTGGCTCTTTCTGTACGCGGTCCAATCGGGGACGCTGATGTCGGTGTGGGCGAATCTCACCTGGACGGTCGTCGGAGTCGTCAGGCCGGATTTGATGCTGACGTTGCCCAGGGGCAGAGTTTGGCTCAGCGAGTAGCTGGTGAGCAGTTGCACAGGTGTTTTGGTAACGTCCCTCTTGGGGATGATGGCCGCCGGGGAGGTTGGTTTCAGGCTCGTACTTACGACCTGGCTGGTCGCTTTGATAAACGACGAGATGTTACCCGGCTTGATCATTTTACGGAGAATTTTGTTGGGTCGATCTAAAATATTATGCAACCAGGTAGTTGCGCACCATTGATGTTAGTCGTGAAGTTAGCATCGCAGTGCAACGGCGCGGCAGAGCGAATGAGCTGCGTTCAGCCGATCGCAGCGCCTCAAGAAAGCGCAGTGCAGCGATCAGTATAGGGATTAAGACGCATAGAATTCTATTTTTGTGACGTCACGTAGTCCCTAGGTGAGTGCCGATTGTATACCGAGCGTCTGCCGTTCCTAGGCAAAGTAACGTCACAGAAATAAAATCCTTTTCGTTATGATCCCTACGCAAAATGAATAGAGTTGCTTTCTTTCGCTCACAAAAACGTGATCCAAACGTGTTTTGATTCAAAAACAGACAATGGGCGCGTTCAGCGGATGCGTTGCTTACTCAGCAGTTGTTTGTGATTGGCTGTTACCTTCATGTGAGCCAATCACAATCGATTGCTGGATAAGCAACTCAGCCGCTGAACGCGCCTATTCTTTTCTTTGAATCTCTCTATTTTTAAAGGTTATTTGGATTGAATTATGGTTATTTACAAATGAACTGTCAACCAAAAATTCAAGTCAGTTGTTTTGTTGCAACATTCAGGTCCAAACTATTCGAAACACGATTCAAACTTTTAAGCGAAAGGAATCACCATAGATTTTTATCTTTGTGACGATTTTTTACTGTATAGCGAGCGTTCGCCGTTGCCATGACGACGTGACATTCAAAAACAATAGAATTCTAATCATCGTGACACCTACACAGGCTACAATGGTGTTCAGCAAACCCAATAGTTGCACAACTGTTCACCAAATTTAAATTTTTACTGAATGCGACCACTCACTCCGCCCACCGCAGGTGACTTGATGGCATCGATTAGCTCACCGATGAAAAAAAAAAGAACAGACGCTAACTTTTAATTGACAGACAGGATTACTAGATTTTCCCACGGCCAACTGAATCGATATGTCAATTAAATTCAATTCGTCTAAAAATGTGTTCCAGTAAAGCAAGCCACGGAGCGTGTCAACTAGCGCCCTCTCGTACGCATTAATTAGTTGTTACCATGGTTACGACACAGACGCTTATTTTGACAACTTAAATATCAAGACGAATTCACACTTGGATTGGAAAAATTTTATTTTCTGTTTTTTTTTTTTATAATCAGCTGTGCGTCGAAATCATTCCCATATTCCACCATAGATGGCGCTACTCCTACCCCAACCACCCTGCCCAACCGCCGGAAAAACTTTCAAAGTAAAAGTAAAGTGAGCAAAGAAGAAGAAAAAGATTAAAAGAAGGATACGATTGGAAAAATTTTATTTTCTGTTTTTTTTTTTTAATTTAGCCGTGCGTGTAAATCGTTCCCATATTCCACCATAGATGGCGCTACTCCTATCCCAACCACCCTGTCCAACCGCCGGAAAAATTTTCAAAGTAAAAGTAAAGTGAGCAAAGAAAAAGTAAAATTAAAAGAAGGATACGATTGGAAAAAAATTATTTTCTGTTTGTTTGTTTTTTAATTCAGCTGTGTATCGAAATCGTTCCCATGTTCCATATCACAGATGGCGCTATTCCTGTCACAACCGCCGAAGAGCTTTCAAATTAAACCGATGAGCGAAGAAGAAGAAACATAAAAAGGAGGATACAGAAGGAAAAATTTAATTTTCCGTTTTTTTCTTTTCTTTTAATAATTCAGCTCTGCCTTGAAATCGTCCCCATATTTTACCACAGATGGCGCTGTTCCTGCCACAACCACGAAAAACTTTCAAAATAAATCATTGAGCAAAGAAGAAGGAGAAGGAAGAGGAAAGGGAAATAACTGTCATTGTATTGTTTAACAAAAGGCGACTCAATTTTAACTTATTCGACTTGGAAAACAAAAAAAACAAAGAAATTTGAACTTGGCGACAACTAAAAAACGAAAATTATTTACTTCGATGACGTAGTTCTTCTGCGATTTAAGAGATGGCGCTGTTATGTAATTAAAAAAGCAATATTTCTCGGATTGTTTTTTTTTTAATTCCATTCAATTCTTTCTTGCTAAATTTTCTGCTAGAAGTATCGTTTTTATTGAATATGATAGTACCTCTTTGCCATCTTTGATCCGAAGTCGTTATTAAAACAAGAAAAAATAAATAATTCAATCAAGATCGAGTTTAGGACAAAGTCAGAAACGAAAAATGGAAATGAGAAAGTGATTAGATCGTTCCTCCGCTTCACAATAGATGGCGCTACTTTACACAGCAATTTACAGCAATCACTTCCAACGACAACCGAGTAGCACTTGCAAAATTCGAAATCGTTAAAGTAAATTTTAAAAAGAAGAAAAAGAAGAAGACCTCCGATGGTTATAGACAGGGCGAGTTTTCTGTCCTTTTCTAATCTTTTTATTTCTATCCATTTTTGAAATAATTTATTTATTGGCAATGGCAGAAAGATAAGAGGCGTCAGCCGACGCGCCTATGTTCACCCGCACTTGAGAAAACTGAAATCTACATGACTTCCAGCATGAAGTAACTAAACGTGACTGCGTATTTCATCTGATGACACGAAACTTTACTGTTAAATATAGATAAGTGAAGTTTAAATATTTAATCCCAATTCTAGAAACATTTTAGTTACGTGCCAGTGCAGTTTTTAAAATTGCGTGAATAAATAGAAAGAGGATGAATTGGCTGCTTGAATCCTTGAACCTCCGTGCTGGAAATCATGTATATTTCAATTTTGGCAATTATGCGAATTCATGCGCGTTGTCTTGCACCCTTAATCTTTACCATCACGTATTCATTTATATTACCTATTTCTTGATATAGTCAATAGAATTTATTTATTCCGCATTTATTTTCAGCCAAATTAGTGAATTTCTTTTATGCTGAACGTTTCGCGAAAAACTATTGGCAGCACTGAACGGTTGACAAGCGGTTAAAATTGCAAGTTTCATCGTTTCTCTCGAATAATTCCCAGTAACTTTCTCTACTCATACGAAATGTCCAGCGAGAAGCCGAAATTGGACTTGGGCGTCCTGGAGGAGGACGACGAATTCGAAGAGTTCCCCGTGGAAGGTGAGAGCGGCAGCCGGCGATTGAGGTTATGTACTTATGACTTGACTGTTTTTTTTTTTTTAGACTGGACGGCCAAAGAGAAAGACGACCAAGATATCAGCGTCTGGGAGGATAACTGGGAGGACGACAACATCGAAGACGACTTCAACAAACAACTGCGGTAAATAAGGCAATAATGCGCCCCCTCAACCTTCGACATAACCTCAAAGATCACATCACCGGGGAATTTTTTCTTTGTTTTAGGGCACAGCTGGAGAAGCAGAAGACGAAACCGGCTGCCAAATAAGTTGTACTGCTTAATATTAATCAATTAGTTTTTAATAAATGCTGTAAATATAAATGAGAAATAATCGCATTGTATTCCTCCCGAATTATTTATTTGAAGCGAAGCGCCTATTATTGTAGAAGCAAGCCGGCCGGAAATTTGGGGTGAGTACACAGTTTGTTTAATTCATGATGCACGACTCGTACGTCGGCAGCAAGTATTTAATGTTGATGAAGGCGTCTTCTCCCCCATACTGCTCCAACGTCTCCAGGGTCTCGTTGATTATGTCCGCGAGGTTCTCGCCTTTCATCTGGCTGTAGTCGATTCCGTCCCCGCAGTTGACGTTCCTCTCCTTGAAGAGGTTGAGGACGGGCAGGAGCTGGCGGTAGTAGGGGACGAGGGCCTCGCCTATCATGTCCCCGGACTTCACCAGGTGTTGCAGGACTCGCAGCGTCGCGCACATAACTTTGCGATTTTTCGTAGTCAGTGCATCTGGAAATGAGCGAAATCTCAAATAATTATTGCCTGATAGAGGGTGAAAATAATAAAAGGGATTTGTTAGGACAGTTTTTATTTCGTTCATCACCCTGTATGTATGACATAATCGATAATACCTAAAGTAAGAAGTTCGGTGGTTGTTGAAGGATGGATTAATGAAAGCAATGAGACAATTAAAAATGAAAAAATTTTATTGCATGCAAATTGATGCAATGCAGGGTTGCGTTCAGAAATTGTGTAGCGAGGGCACTTTGGGCGTTTAAAACGGAAAGCAAAATGCACAAAGGCATTTACATGAGAGAGAAACAATATTGCCCAGAGCGCGCTCTCTTTTATTTCTGAACGGGCCCCAGACATAATGGCAAGAAAGAAGTTGTCTGTTTGCGGTTCATGAATCAAGATTTGAGAGGGCGCTGCACTACGTGACTATTAATAATTTTAATAATTGATTGATTTTTTCCTGGAGAGTTTTGCGACAGTTCCTCAGAGGGCGCTTGCAGGCCTGCTCGATTTTTTTTTGAACCAATTTTCATTTTTCCAAGTTCTTTCAATTTACATCAACGTTTCCGTTTTTTTGGTTGGGTTAATAAATGATTGAATTCTTCCTGGACAGTTTTGCGACAGCTTCGCAGAGGGCGCTTGTAGGTCTCCTCGATTTTTTTTGAACCAATTTTCATTTTTTTCAAATTCTTTTAATTTACACCGACGTTTCTATTTTTTTGGTTGGGTTAATTTAGCGCCCTCTTTTATTTATTTATTTATTTAAACGAACACGTATTAATTAGGGGGTTAAATATTAAAACCGTGATCGACGGAAGTCGTCACATAAAAATAAACTGTGCTGGGAAATTATTTGGAAAATAATGGCGATAAGGGCACACACTGCAACGAAATCATGAAGGCGACATCTTTTGTTGTAAAGCGTAAACCTGCTGGGGAGATGAAGCGCCCTCTGTTACATGATTCTTGCGCTTATTGATGAAGTAAATTTAGCTCAGCTGGTATACAGGTGTCCCGAAAGGGCGTTCTCGGGTAACATCTCGATATCTATTGAAGATAAGAAAAAAATTCAAATATTTATTTTAAAAATGACTCAAAAAAAGAAGACACATTAACCACAAAAAAAAAATGCTTCAATCGCCTTAGTTTGAATTTAAAGATGAGGGGGGGCGGAGGGGTGGGAAACACAATTTTTTTAAAATTTATTCCTGATAAATGCCTTTTATTTGACGACATTCTGAAAATGCGACTCGCGAATAAATTCGATTCTAGAGAGAAAGAGTGCGAGTTCAGCGCCATCTCTTGGCCTGTGCGAAACTTTGAAGACGAGCAAAATTTTTATTAAACCCGCGGTTGCCGGACGGGAGAGAGAAAATCCCTTTTCCGAGGGATTTTTAGCAACTGCCCGGGGAAAAAGTTTTCTTTTTCATTTTTTTAATAAATGGAACTGTCATAATGGTTTTAAACGTTTTGTAAAACTAGCGCGCAAAATATTTCGGATTTAAACGCCGGCTGTATTAAAAAGAAAACAATTTTTTTTAAATTTATTTTTGATGATGCCTTTTATACTGACATTCTGAAAATATGACGCGAATAAATTCGAAAGCGAGAGAGAGGGGGGTGGGGAGGGTTCAAAGCGCCATCTCTTGGCCGACGCGAGAAAATGATGAGGATGAGCAAAATTTTTATCAGCCCCACTGTTGCCGGTTGGGAGAGATAATCTCCTTTTCGAGGGATTTTTTTAGCACCTGCGCGGGATAAACTTTTTTTTTAATAAAAAGACCGTCATAATGATTTTAAACGTTTTAGGCGTAAACGCCGAGTTAAAACAAAAAATTGGCGACGCCTTGCGCTTACTATTTTCGAGGATACTCTTAACTGATGAATCTTTAAGTCCATCGCAATTACTCGATTCTCTGTGAAAACTGTGGAAACGGTGGAATTTTCTCGGCGACACTTACTTTTCAGCGGTATTATCAGCTGAGGAATGCAGGGGAAGATCTTCTTGCCGCCATGGGTGAGCATGTCGTGTATTCCCTGCTGAGCGATGAACTTGAACGGCTCTTCCGTTTCGCACAGTCCCTCGAAGAACAGGGGTAGGTAATGGTGATAATCCAGTTTGTTTATGTCAACCTACAGTAAAATACAAAAAAAAAAATAAGGAATTTAAGACCTTAGCGAAAAAAAATAGCGGCCTAGTGAAAATAAATTATTTTAATTTTTTTGTAAAATTAGTTGGGGGGATTTATCACTTTAATTTTCATTAATCGCTAGTCATTTAATACTTTTTGAATTTGTTTTCCTTATTACGCCCCCCTTCGCCCCCCCCTCCATCTCTTTTTATATGCCTTAATATATTCTTCTGATAATTAAAATCCGTAACAAAAAACAATTTGTCAAATTGGTCGATAGTTGCCTGAAGAGGTAGGCAACTCAAATCACTCCCGTGTTTTCATTAAGCAGGCCTACCAGGGGAACTCTGTTCGGTGGTGGGATCGAGCCGGGGGTTTTCTCACCCCCAACTCTTCTTATATGGCTTAACACATTTTTTTTTTAATAATTAAAACTTCTTAATTTATTTTTATTTTTGTAAATGCGACAGCAAAATGAAAGTTTTTTTTTTTTGTAAAAAGTTCTTTTGGATTTACTTCCCCATTTACACCCCCTCCCCTCTCATCTCTTTTTACATACATGTATTAACATATTTTCTTGATAATTAAAAAAAAAACCCTTAACAAACAACTTGACAAATCGTTCGATACTTGCCTGAAGAGGTAGGCAACCCAAATCGCTCCCGTGTTTTAATTAAGCAGGCCTACCAGGGGAACTCTGTTCGGTGGTGGGATCGAGCCGGGGGTTTTCACACCCCCAACTCTTCTTATACAGCTTAAAATTTTTTTTTTTTTTTGATAATTAAAACCTGTTAATTTATTTTTATTTTTGTAAATTCGACAACAAAATGAAAGTTTTTTTTTTGTAGAAAGTTTTTTTGGATTTGCTTCCCTATTTACACCTCCCCCCCATCTCTTTTTACATGTGTTAACATATTTTCTTGATAATTAAAAAAAAAAACCTGTAAGAAGCAACTTATTGAATTGTTCGATAATTGCCTGAAAAGGTAGGCAACCCAAATCACTCCCGTGTTTTAATTAAGCAGGCCTACCAGGGGAACTCTGTTCAGTGTCGGGATCAAGCCGGGGGTTTTCTCACCCCCCACAACTCTTCTTATACAGCTCAAAATATTTTTTTTTGATAATTAAAACTTCTTAAGTTATTTTTATTTTTGTAAATTCAACAGCAAAATTAAAAGTTTTTTTCCGTGCAACAAGTTTAGGCTTACCTTCCAGGTTATGCTGGTTTTGTTCGCGTCCATCAAAATGGGAAATTCCCCGCGGTTGTAGTTCGACTTGAAATTTGTGTACTTGCAGGGTTGCTGCTTGTAGGGGTAGCACTTGGGCGGCGGCAGGACGCAGGTGCCCTTCTGCATGGCCTGTATGGTGAACGCGGGGACCACCCGGCAGCCCTGGGACTTGGGCGCGTTCGGCAGGGGCCTGTGCAGCGTGTTGCGGAACTCCTTACCGCTCACCATGTTAGCTCCTTCCGGAAACGCAAAACGTCAAATGAAGCGCGCGGCTGGCACCTTGAAACTTCTCTGTTGCGGCGGCGGCAACGTTGCCTGGAGACCGGCGAACGTGTTTGGTCGATTTAATCGAAAATCGGAAATCGTTTCGTTCGCATGAAAATTAATTCATTAGATTTCTATAAGGATCGACCCTCAACTTTATATTTCTTTATAATTTATTTACTGTGTACAATCGCGAGCGTTAAATTTTGATTGTCACTGTCAATCAAAACGTCAGTATAAATTCATTGTGTTTTACCAAGAAAGAGTTGGAAATAAATTATTAAATATTTAAGAGAGTGTTTCCAGCATTCAAAATTAAGAAACCTTATTCTTAATAAAATATAAGTTCGGTGCCAACCTTTGACGTTAAAAGACGACCAAAATTTATTGCTGGCGACGGTACCTTTCTCTATAATAGGTTTTCTTTTTTTTTAATTGTTCTAATTGCTTCAGTTTTTCGTTTTTTTTAATCGATACTGCAAGCAGGTGATAAACAGTATCTTGTCGTCCAACAAAAGAATTCAAGAAAGAAATGTCAAGTGCGGAGAATCTGTTTTTTTTTCTGGTGCATTCTTTGCATCATGTTGGTACTCTGCGCACTCTGTCTTTATACCAACTAACACTGTCCGTTCGTGATTTTGTTAATTCGATTGTCGGAAAAAAGGAGAATGTCAAAAAATTCTCCGTTTATTTAGAAAAATTAATCCCTGTTAAACGAAAAATCCTTCGAAAGAGGGATTTTCTGCCCCATTTGGCAACTCTGTTAGCAACAAATGGATATAATTTCGGTTGGCGATATCGTAGACTCAATTATTCAAAACAAAAGAATGTCAAAAAAATTTCCATTTATTTAAAAAAATCTCCGTTAAGCTAAATATCGCCCAGAAGAGGGATTTTCTGTCCCACCTGGCAACACTGCTAGCAACAAGTGGGTATAATCGACAAGACGTTCGGTTCCTGATATCGTAAACTCTATTATTCGAAAAAATAAGAATGTCAAAAAATTCTCCATTTATTTAAAGAAAAAAAAAAATCCCGATTAAGCTGAAAATTCCCCAAAAGAAGGATTTTCCGTTCCATGTGGCAACTCTGCCTGCAACGAATGGGTGTGATTTATAAGCCGTTCAGTTCGTGATGATATCGTAAACTCAATTATTCAAAACAAAAGAATGTGAAAAAATTTTCAATGCATTTAAAAAAAAATCCCCCTTAAGCTAAAAATCCCCCAAAGGAAGGATTTTCCGTTCCATGTGGCAACTCTGCCTGTAACGAATGGGTACGATTTATAAGCCGTTCAATTCGTGATGATATCGTAAACCCAATTATTCAAAACAAATGAATATCAAAAAATTTTCCATTTATTAAAAAAAAAAAAAACCGTCAAGCTAAAAATCCTCCAAAAGAGGGATTTTCTCTCCCATCTGGCAACACTGCTAGCAACAAGTGGGTATAATCTATAATCCGTTCGCAAAAGTCCTGACGTGTCAAAAAATGACGTTCAGCTCTATAAATAGTTATAACGTGGATTTTAGAAAGGAAATTCGCCGCATAGATGGCGCTGGCAATTATTCTGTATTCCATAATTTAAAAAAAAAAAGTAATGAAAAAATTATCTCAGGAAATGTGCAAATTGTGGAGAACTGGCAACGTTGCGGAAACAGTCCGCCCATTTAGAGCCAGAAAATAAACAAAAGAAAAATACGCTGCGAGTCTCTCAGAAAACTCGCATAGATGGCGCTGTCCATTTCTTTATTCAATTCAGCTTGGATCACGTGACTTTCTTTCGCGCCTTGCAATCCGGACTCCGCGCAGGGCCGGATTACAATCGAGTCAGTCGTTTTGCTAATCGCTTTGAGTGCAATTCGTTGTATTGTCAGCTGCGGCCATTTTGTTTATTCAGCTGGAATGCTTTGGTGACGCCCAAATGAGAGACATTTACTCCGCGTTCTAGAAAGGGCACTCTCCGCAAATCAAAACGTCATACTTTTCAATGCCTGACGACCTTCATTAATCAGCCAGATATTTATGACCAGCGATTTCTGTCCGCAAATTAGACCGTAAGGTTTTCTATTGTTGGCTTCTCCTACTGATTTACTCCGCGTTCCGGAAAGGGCACTCTACGCAAATCAAAACGCACATTCATGCTTTTCAAAGCCTGACGACCTTCACTAATCAGTCAGAAATTTATGACCAGCGATTTCTGTGCGCAAGTTAGTCCGTAAGGCTTTTTATTGTGGGCTTCTCCTATTTGGGAAAATGCTCCCAAGATGGTTGCCATTGTAGCGAGCAGAATTCACGTCCTTGATGGTTCTTATCGATTTTTCTTTTGTACTGTGATTGGTCAGTTTGGATCACGTGATTTTCTTTCGCTCCTTGCAATCCGGACTCCGCGCAGGGCCGAATTGCAATCGAGTCAGTCGTTTCGCTAATCGCTTTGATACAATTCGTTGTTTTGACAGCTGCGGCCATTTTGTTTATTCAGCTGGGATGCTCTAGTGACGCTTAAACCGGAGAGATTTGCTCCGCGTTCTGGAAAGGTCATTCTACGCAAATCAAGCATACAATCATGCTTTTCAAAGCCTGACGACCTTCATTAATCAGTCAGAAATTTAATACCAGCGATTTCTGTGCGCAAGTTAGTCCGTAAGACTTTTCATTGTGGGTTTCTCCTATTTGGGAAAATGTTCCCAAAATGGCTGCCGTTGTAGCGAGCAGAATTCACGTCCTTGATGGTTCTTATCGATTTTTCTTTTGTATTGTGATTGGTCAGTTTGGATCACGTGACTATCTTCCGCGCCTTGCAATCCGGACTCCGCGCAGGGCCGATTTGCAATCGAGTAAATCGTTTTGTTGATCGATTTGAGTGCAATTCGTTGTTCTGTCAGTTGCGGCCGTTTTGTTTTATTCGTTAAATCCAGGATGCTTTAATGACTGCTTTAGGTTCTGGAAAAGTCACTCTACAAGGTATTCATTTATGCTTTTCAAAGCCTGACGACCTTCACTAAGCAGGTATTTATGACCAGCGATTTCCATGCGCAAATACTTTTTTTCTCTTATTAGACTTTTTATTGTGGATTCTTTATATTTAGCATACTCGGAAACCCAAACTGACGAATTAAGTGGTGCCATCGGTTATTTTGATGGTCTAGATTATTGTTAATATTTTGTTATTAGTTTCACTTTTCATTTTTGAGGACACGCGGTCGCATTCAAGTTAGACCTTTTCTCAGGTCTTTACTGTTCATATTTTTTTTTAAACGAATACGGGTCCCGTTATTCGGTTTTCGTTTTCATTTAAGCTGTACGGTTTCGACTTTGAGTCCTCGACGCCTTCTGTCGGGTGTTTACTATTACCTGACGTTTCGTAATTATACGAAATACGGACCCCGTTATTCGGTTTTCGTTTTCGTTTAAGCTGTTTAAGTTTTGATTTCGAGTCACGTCTGAATATTTGAAGTATTAACGTAACAAAATTTTGTTGCAAATCGTTTTTAATTGCAGTGAAAACCTCGAGCAGCCTCTGTACAGCTGTTTCAGCCCTATTTGGGGCTTCATCAGCAGGACGTAGCTCGACAATCTCACTGCAAATCAAAAACGACTTCTCCAATTTATTCGCAATTGCGATGTAATAGTGATGAACAGATATTATTATTATATTATATATTATATTAACGTAACCTTGACCTGACCTCTAAATTTATGAGCAGGGATAAGAAATCGGGCCACTTGCTTCGCGAGCGGCACGAAAATTTAGAATTCGGACTGTATTAGTAACTGTAACCCTTCCCCTCCCACTCAATAGCAATTTGAATGCATCGGAGTCGCGGAAGGAGCAAATCGGTGTAAGAAGTATCCAACGCTAGGTGGGCCGAATTCTTTTCCCTGGTTATGAGTTTGATGAATAAAAAAGAAAATACAAAGGACATTTAACATCTTTATTACGCTCAATGATCAGTTACATTTATCTTACATTTATACAGCATATCTTTATACAAAAAATTTGTTACAGCATTTCATCATATACAAAACACAGAGTGTCGGCCGCGCCGGACGTCCTGGCGCGGTCCAAAACGCGCCAGGACGCCCCCTGGACGCGTCAAACGGCCGAATATTTTCAAGATAGGGCTCACTTCGTTGAAAATATTCGCCGGACTTGGCCCGAGTTAGTCTTAAACAAACAGTCATCACACACGAAGGAATTTTTTAATAATTTTTTACTTTTTTTTGTTTTTAATATATTACCTCTTATGTACACCACAGCTAGTAGCACAAATAATATTAACAGTAATAATAATTAAAGATTTTCCGTTTCAATCAATGAAGATGAAGACGAGAAGACATCTTATAAAACAGTTTCGTTCGTGCAAGTTCTCGGCCCGTTGACCAGAGAGTACCTGGAAGAACCGCCGTTCCTATTGGTGATGGCGCCGCGTATAAAAAGTTCTTTGAAAGTCTCGCGGAACTGCCGCGACATGCCGCAGTAGATGGCGAAGTTGATGGGGTAGCTGAGGATGATGAAGAAGTTCGTGAAGAGGATGAGGACGTTCGCCACGTGGTAGTCGAGGAATTCGGAGATAATTGACGAGGAGAGCACGTGCAGGAGCGTGACGACGGCGAGGGGGATTTCCACGATGAGGAACACGGTCACCACCACGATGAGCATGAGGGTCGTGCAGTTCGAATCCCTCAGCTTCTTGCATTCGGACTTCTGGTTCTTCTTCGAGAGAAGAAGGTCGCGTCGCTGCTGGGCTTGTTTCAGGGCGCGAAACAAAAGCACGTTGAGCACCACCAGGGCTATGCAGGGGATCAGGTGGATGAACAGTATTCGGAACACGTAGTAAGAAAGGAAGTACACGTCTTCTGTGATGTAGTTCTTTATCCAATCGGCCGTCGACCTGTTGCAGACGTTCACCGTTTGGTTGTTCCATATTATCTGAACCTATAAAAGACATCCATTATTACCATTATTGCATTTACTCTATTCATTTTTAATAGTTTTTTATGTTAAGTTAGAGTATTGTAAGCTACGCGTGAGTACTCCCGCAGACACGCCGCCGCCCTTTCTTTTGGGCTTTGTAAACAACTTCACACGTTTATTTATTGTCTTATTTGTCACCTTTGTTTCTTTTTTTTTGTAACGTTGATTTAGATATTGTACAATTTTTAATTTGCCATACTGTTGGAGTTCCAATTCCTCCGTTTCCTTCTCTTTTACGCGACCGCGTCTAATTTTTGCGAGCGGTGTGCACCAACGCACGTCGTAATTTCCTTTTCATGTTAGAGAATTGTAAGCAACGCGCGAGTACTCCCGCAGACACGCCGCCGGCCTTTCTTTTGGGCTTTGTCAAAAACTTCACACATTTATTTATTCTCTCATTTGTCACCTTTGTTTCTTTTTCTGTGACGTTAATGCAGATATTGCTCAATTTGTTTTTTCCTTTTCTTTTGTTTATTTGTGCGCACCGCGTCTAGTTTTCTGCGAGCGGTGTGCGCCAACGCACGTCGTAGTTTCTTTTTAATGTTAGAAAAATGTAAGCTGCGCGTGAGTACCACCGCAATTTTTTAATCTGCCACACTGTTGGAATTTTCTCCTTTTCCTTCTCTTTTACGCGACCGCGTCTAATTTTTGCGAGCGATGTGCACCAACGCACGTCGTAATTTCCTTTTTATGTTAGAGATTTGTAAGCAACGCGCGAGTACTCCCGCAGACACGCCGCAGGACTTTCTTTTGGGCTTTGTAAACAACTTCACACGTTTATTTATTCTCTTATTTGTCACCTTTGTTTCTATTTCTTGTAACGTTGATCAGATGTTGCTCAATTTTTTTTTTTAATTTGCTATACTGTTGGAGTTTTCTCTTTTTCCTTCTCCTTTACGCGACCGCGTCTAATTTTTGCGAGGAGTGTGCACCAACGCACGCCGTAGTTACTTTTTAATGTTAGAGAATTGTAAGCTACGCGTGAGTACTCCCGCATATGCGGCGCCGACGCTTTCTCTTTCGGATTTTGTAAACGATTTCATGCCAACCCAGTTGCGGGATTGTATTATTGTATTATTGTAAGACAGGATTTGTGTCAAAAGTTAAAGAAAATAAGCGCTATTTTTTTTGTAACTTCCGTCATTTTTATTTTTACAATCGCGTCTCTTGCGTTTATTTTCTTATTTATGATATGTTTTTCATTTCTTCTAACCTTGTCATACTGTTGGAGTTTTCTTTCTTTATTTCCTGTTTATTTGTGCGCACAGCGTCTGGTTTTCTCGAGCGGGGTATGCACTAAAGCATGTCATAATTTCTTTCCTATTGTTAGAGAAGCGTAAGCTGCGCTTGAGTACTCCCACAGACACAGCGCCGACGTCTTTTTAGGCTTTGTAAACAGCTGTACGCATTTAAATGCTAACCTGGCCGCGGGGCTGCTTTTGTTATAAGACGGAATTCGTGCCTGATAATATTACGGTCCAACATTAAAAGCAGGGGTGGATTTGCATCATTTTTTTTTAATTTCAAAACTTTTAAGTCAAATTCGAATAAATTTACAGTCTAATTGCGGGGTTGTTTTCGGTATAAGACAGAATTTGTGTCTGATAAGAATATTATGGTCCAACATTAAAAGCAGGGGTGGATTTATACCTATTTCTTTTTTCAATTTGAAAACTTTTAAGTCAACTTTACATCAAAAGAATATTTTTTCCTCATCTTTGAACGGTAAACAGAGTGCGCCAACGCATGTCACAGTTTCTTTTTAAAGTCAGAGAAATTTAAGCTGCTTGTGAGTACTCCCGCAGACGCGCCGACGCCCTTTTCTCGGGCTTTGTAAACAACTTCACACATTTACATGCATGCCAACCTGTCTGTGAGGTTGCTTTTGTTATAAGACAGAATTTGCATCCGATAATATTAGGGTCCAACATTAAAAAAAAGCAGGGGTGGATTTATAACTTTTTTTTTTTAATTTCGAAACTTTTAAGTTCTTGTAACCCATTCTACCGTAACGTTTTTCTTTAAAATTATTTTCTGTCTAGTTTTTACGAGCGGCATGCATCAACGCGCGTCATAGTTTCTTTTTAATATTAGAGAAATGTAAGCCACGCGTGAGTACTCCCGCAGACGCGTCGCCGACGCCTTCTTTTGTTCTTTGTATACAACTTCAAAGCATTTATAAGCCAACTTAGCTGCGGGATTGCTTTTGTTATAACACAGATCATCTGTTTTTTTTTAATTTAAAAAATTTTACGTCAATTTAAATAAAAAAAAACATTTTGTTCCGTCTCTTTGTGAAGTCTTTGTAAATTAATATTTTTATGGTTCCTGTAACCCATTCTACTGCAGTTTTTTTTTTTAAAATTTGTTCATTTGTTGTAAGTTGATGGAATTTGAGCACATTTGTTGTGACGGCACGGGGACATTAGTCAGGGGCGTGGGAGTGGCAGGGGGGGCGGGGGTCACCTCGAAAATTAATGAAGTCCGATTTATAAATCGGCTTCCGACCCCCTTCCTCCCCCCGGCCCCTTCCGCGCGTCGGTCATGCAGCGTTCGAATTACACGAGGACGTAATGATAAATCCGTCGACGAAATAAATAGCTTGCGGGGGGGGGGGGGGGTTGTTGGTCGTGTTACGGGAAATGTAGACGAGCCGACGAGAGATTAACTGGGGAAAACTGATTCAGGGGTTGTTTTGATGAAGATGATGAAGTGCTTATAGGCTCGACGATGCACGCGGAGAGGGTGAGAGAGTTTTCAAATATATAGCCGTTTATCTTTTGGTGGAATTGTAGGTTTCGCGGTTGTTTTGGCAGCTTCATCAATAAAATAGTTCGAGTTCGGCCTAATGTGAAATTCTATTTTTATTCCATTTTATTTTAGTGCGAGGGGAATCACAGTCACGCTAAACGTTCTATTTTTGCCGTTGGATTGACCCTGAAGCCATTTTTAAAAAAATTCCGTGCGATTTTCGTTATTTTTAAGTTTCTCGTTTCAATCTTTCGATTTTTCTTTTTTCGCAGTTTTCGCGATCGTTTTTTATTGTTTTTTTTTGCATATTTTGATTCTCACCCAATTAATTAATAATTAAGTTTGGATTAGAGTGCCATTATAGTATTTACCTCGTGACGTATCAAATAAGGCGTCGGATATCAAATAAGACGCATCGTCAGTGTGTTTTATAAAATCTACCTCAGGCCTCGCCTTTGATTAAATCGTTGATATAAAATAGGAAAAGTATGGGGCCTAAAATCGCTCCTTGAGGGACTCCCACAGTAGACTCGATAAATTCAGAATTAACGGAACTTTCGCAAAAAGGCAAAAGGCGCGTCCCAGGATCGATGTTACAAAAGGGTGCGTTGGGCCTGATGATGATGATTTCCTGGGATATTAAATGACAGATAGATTTATCAGATGGTGAAGAAATCGGACCTTAGTCGTAAACATAATCTCCACAGTAAATTCGAGCGACAGGATTGATGTTACTAAAAGTGCGTCGGACTAAATTTTTTTTAATTCGGGCTTTCCTGACGACGTCATCCGAAAAATGCGGTTGGTTCCTCCTGATGTTGTTACCACCAAAAGATTTAAAAGCTAATACTCCTGGATTCCAACATCGTAATACTGGTAACAGATAGCGTTGTCTTTGGACAACTGGTTGCCACGGCTGAACTTGGTGGAGAATGGGCGGGGTAACTAAATATAAACAAATAGGGCGCCAGGGAATTACCTTCCCAATTGTCAAACACACTTTGATGCTTTCCCAAGGCCTCAATGTGCGCGCTTGAAGTATTCTCAATTTTCTCCAGGAGATTTTTCCTCTCTTGATGCGTTCAAAGTAGGAGATTAACATAAGCAAAACACGTTCAGTGATACGGTGTTTATTAACACACACATACACTAGTTGAACAAAATTTAACAATGTTTAAATTGTAACCTATCAAAACTTTAAATGATAACCATAATACGCGGGATGGACAGATCTGACCTCACAATCGGTGCTCCAAAGACACCACGAAATTTACGTAGACGTTACTTAAATATTAAACTAAGTTACGAACTATTAAATACGTAAGTTGCTTTCGTGTCCGGTAAAATAGTCGGCATGCAATTCGAATCAAAATAATAATGGTATACGTCACTCTTTGTCGCTCAGCTGAGCTCCAGTTCCTGCGAGAAGCGTAAGATGTCACTAGTTGGTAGGCGCCGCTTCGTTCCAAGACGATTTTCAATCAGCAATGCTGCCAACGGCGGTCCAACTCCAGATGTCTGTCTCGCTCTAATGTCGCAACGGAGTCCAGCGATTCAAACACAGGTGCGTTTCGTATTCGAAATGTTCACATACCCATTCGGGAACTGATACCAACGCTCAGTACTAATACTAATGCAATCAGTAACAATAACCATCAACAAACAAACGACTCTGCTACTTAGCAAACTCGTTGGACGTGAACGTATAAACGTTCCACAAGACTCGGGAGAGATATTTGCTTCCGGAAAATCCGTAGAAAAGTGGTTTTGTTTAAACAAACACAAACCGTCGATAGCACTGAATATGCGTCTGCCCTCCTGAAGAAGGAATGCCCGTAATACACAATGGCCGCTGAAGAAGATGATTTCCGTTTTATAGACTACACAAAATGGCCAAACCAATGGGAAAATTATGACGTCAGAAGACGGAGATTAAACACCAATAAGAAATTATTAATTTGAAAGAATCGCTTCCTGCCGCGAATGTTACAGCGTTGCCAGATGACACAACGCCGAGCGTTGCCGGTAGGCGTCCAGTAGCAACGTTGCCAGTTCTTAGCCGAATCGGAAATAAATGCGTAATAGCAAAATCGACTGTAACAATGTCATTAGATTCTACTAAATTTCAAATAAAATAGTTCGGCCGAATGTGAAATTTTATTTTATTGTAGTGCGAGGGGAATCACAGTCACGTTAAAAGTTCTTTTTTGCTTTTGTTGGATTGACCTTGAAGCTATTTTTAAAATTTCCGTGCGATTTTCGTAATTTTTACGTTTTTCGTTTCAATCTTTCGATTTTTCCTTTCTTGCAGTTTTCCCGATCGTTTGACTTGACTTTGATTAAATCGTTAATACAAAATAGGTAAAGTGTGGGGCCTAAAATCGATCCTTGAGGGACTCCCACAGTAGACTCGATAAATTCAGAATTAACGGAACTTTCGTAAAAAGGCAAAAGGCGCGTCCCAGGATCGATGTTACAAAAGGGTGCGTTGGTCCTGATGATGATGATTTCCTAGGATATTAAGTGGCAGATAAATTTATCAGATGGTGAAGAAATCGGACCTTAGTCGTAAACATAATCTCCGCAGTAAATTCGAGCGACAGGATTGATGTTACTAAAAGTGCGTCGGACTAAATTTTTTTTAATTCGGGCTTTCCTGACGACGTCATCCGAAAAATGCGATTGGTTCCTCCTGATGTCATTAGATTCTACTAAATTTCAAATAAAATAGTTCGGCCGAATGTGAAATTTTATTTTATTGTAGTGCGAGGGGAATCACAGTCACGCTAAAAGTTCTTTCTTGCTTTTGTTGGATTGACCTTGAAGCTATTTTTAAAATTTCCGTGCGATTTTCGTTATTTTTACGTTTTTCGTTTCAATCTTTCGATTTTTCTTTTTTTGCAGTTCTCCCGATCGTTTGACTTGACTTTGATTAAATCGTTAATACAAAATAGGTAAAGTATGGGGCCTAAAATCGCTCCTTGAGGGACTCCCACAGTAGACTCGATAAATTCAGAATTAACGGAACTTTCGTAAAAAGGCAAAAGGCGCGTCCCAGGATCGATGTTACAAAAGGGTGCGTTGGACCTGATGATGATGATTTCCTGGGATATTAAGTGGCAGATAGATTTATCAGATGGTGAAGAAATCGGACCTTAATCGTAAACAGAATCTCCACAGTAAATTCGAGCGACAGGATTGATGTTACAAAAGGTGCGTCGGACTAAATTTTTTTTAAATTTGGGCTTTCCTGACGACGTCATCTGAAAAATGCGGTTGGTTCCTCCTGATGTCATTAGATTCTACTAAATTTCAAATAAAATAGTTCGGCCGAATGTGAAATTTTATTTTATTGTAGTGCGAGGGGAATCACAGTCACGCTAAAAGTTCTTTCTTGCTTTTGTTGGATTGACCTTGAAGCTATTTTTAAAAAGTTCCGTGCGATTTCCGTGACTTTTACGTTTTTCGTTTCAATCCTTCGATTTTTCTTTTTTTGCAGTTTTCCCGATCGTTTGACTTGACTTTGATTAAATCGTTAATACAAAATAGGAAAAATGTGGGGCCTAAAATCGATCCCTGAGGGACTCCCACAGTAGACTCGATAAATTCAGAATTAACGGAACTTTCGTAAAAAGGCAAAAGGCGCGTCCCAGGATCGATGTTACAAAAGGGTGCGTTGGACCTGATGATGATGATTTCCTGGGATATTAAATGGCAGATAGATTTATCAGATGGTGAAGAAATCGGACCTTAGTCGTAAACATAATCTCCACAGTAAATTCGAGCGACAGGATTGATGTTACTAAAAGTGCGTCGGACTAAATTTTTTTTAATTCGGGCTTTCCTGACGACGTCATCCGAAAAATGCGGTTGGTTCCTCCTGATGTCATAAGATTCTACTAAATTTTCTATCATGCCACTAAACCCGACATTTGCTAACCAAACGGGGAGCGTGGGGGCGGTGGTATTAGCGATTATTATCACCAGAGAGAATCAAAATTCAAAATTTTGTGGCCCAAGGTAACAGGAGGAAAAGAGATTGCCGTCAGCCACGAGGAACAATATTATTTTAACAAAAAAAAAAAAAAAATAGGCGTTTAGTTTAATATGATGAACGACGCGAATTTAAGTGGACCTTTACCCTTTAATTAAATTCTGTCACAGGGGCGGCTGCACAAATTTATTTCCTGCATCGTAATAATAAGTCCCATTCCCGTTAAAGTTAGCGTAAGCAATCGAATGCGACGTCCCAACTTGCCCCCAACTAACGAGTTGCGAGTTGAAATCCCTCTGACAAACTGTCGCCGACACAACCTACGCGGATGAAATTTCAGCGTCGCGTTCCCTCCTCCACCTCCTCCTCCGATGGACGTCCGCCCCTGATCTCACGCGGCAGCCAATTTAAATTCGCAATTATCTCGCGTGTCACGAACGCCACTCGTGTTCCGGTTACGGTGACGACGTCTTGTCATATGTGATTTGCCCTAATTGGCGAATTGGCAGGCAGTAGCAGCGGCGGGGGGGCGTAAGGGCGGAAGCTTTCTGGAAAATTACCTCCTCGTAGTGCGACTCTGACAGGCGCGTGCTTTGATGCAGCGTCGCCATGCACATGATGTAGAAGAGACACTTGTAGACGTTCGGCATCGTGCAGAACTTCCTGGCGAGGGGGGCGTGGCACACGTAGATATACCTTTGGATGGCCAAGGCTAACGTCAGCCAGATGCTCGCCGTGTGGAATAAATTCGGGATGACCTGGAAGAAAGGAAAAAAAAATCATCACACATCACATCAGCATCCGGTAATTTTGATTGGGGGTTGTAAAATAACACAAATTGTGCGAATTTCGCTTAAGCTTCAAGACTGTTACGGTACGAAAAATCACTTTTCAAAACGCACCCTGTATATTCCAAGTTTTAAATCGCGTTTGTTTTCGATGGTGCAATGTTCTGTTAAGTTTTTATTAACATCTTCGTTTCAGAATATAATGATAGACTTTTATAACACAACACAAATTGCGTCCCACGGTTCGATTTAATTTTGTGGAGCAATTCGCACGCCTTCTTTTTTGCTCGGTACACTCCAGAACGCTCCGGCGATCTGTAGTTTTTATTCTTAGCGTCGGTCGCGCAATCTCTCGCAAGCGTCTGCAGCCGCGTTCGCCGAGCTTTCGTGAGAATTAAATCGAATGTTTATTCTAAAGGTCGCGCGTCGAGCGGCGTCGAGACCGGTCATGAAATTCGGCGAGCGACGGCGACGTCTCGGTTTTTGTGTTTCACGATTTCTGCGGTTTACGTATTTTTGTCCGCTTGACATTTCGACGGAAAGATAAATTACGTTCACACTTGACCTTTGATGCCGTTGGTTGTTACTTGCGTCATGTTGCGCGCGGTTGGCTCTTTTTGATGTTGACTCATCCAAACCATTCCTTTCTTAGTTCGGGCTGAAACCATGTTTGGCTTTATTAATTTGCCATTTGATTATTTCTGCGGTTTACGTCTTCTGTCCACTTGTTATTTCGACGGAGATATAAATTACATTAACATTTGACGTTTGAGGCCGTTGGTTCTTATTCGCGTCATGTTACGCGCGGTTGGACGGAGATATAAATTACATTCACTTTTGACCTTTGATGCGCCATTGGTTGTTACTTACGTCATGCTATGCGCAGTTGTCTTTTTAATAATAATATTTGCCCAACACTTTTGTTTGTGTCACGTTGGTTTCGATACGTCCGAACCCTTCCTTTTCTCAGTTCGAGGTAAGGCCAGATTTGGCTTTATTAATTCGCCATTTGTCTTTTTTTTTTGCTTTAAATTTCCATCGTCGTCAATAACTTGGTTTGTCTTTATCTGTTTCTATTCCTGGCATTGACCCCGCACGATCTTTCGCAAGCGTCTGGAGTTGCGATCCCCGAGTTTCCGTGGGAATTAAATTGAATGTTTATTATTATTTATTATTATTGATTGTACTCTTCTTTTCTTTATTTTATGTAAGGGAACACAATAAAGACTATTATTATTATTATTATTATTATTATTATTATTATTATTATTATTATTATTATTATTATTATTATTATTCTGAACGTCGAGACCGAAGTCTCAGTTTTTGTGGTTTGTAATTTCTAGGACTTACGTTAAAAGTTCGTTGATGTCACGTTGTTTTCTATATATCCAAACCATTCGTTTCTTAGTTAGTGGCAAATTCAGCTTTGAAGCTTCCGTGGGAATTACATCGAATGTTTATTCTGAGCGTCTCAGTTTTTGTGTCTTACGATTTCTGCGATTTAAGTTTTTCTGTCCACTTATTATTTAGACGTAAAGATAAATTACGTTCACACTTGAACTTTGATGCCATTGGTTATAACTGACGTCATGTTGCGCGCGGTTTTTCTGTAATTTTTTTTACATAAAATGCTGCCGAGTGAGAATTGCTGCATTTGAAACCCCGACAACTTTTCGAAGCAGCAAAATGACGCGATGTGACGCGACGCGCTGCCGTGTGAAAATTGAGCCTAATCTGCCGTTTGGTTATTTTGCTTTAAACTTCCATTATCGTCAATGGTTTGGTTTGTTTTTATCGGTTTTTATTCCCAGCGTTGGCCCCGCACGATCTTTCGCAAGCGTTTGGAGCCGCGATACCCGAGCTTCCGTGGGAATTAAATTGAATGTTTATTCTGAACGTTCTTGACCGACGGCGACGTTTCGGTTTTTGTGTTTTTTGTGATTTCTGCGATGTTCGTTTTTTGTCCGCTTATTATATCGACGGAAAGATAAATTACGTTCACACTTGACCTTTGTTGCCATTGGTTGTTGCTCGCGTCAGGTTGCGCGCGGTTGGTTCTTGTTGATGTCACGCTTGTCTCGATTCATCAAAACCCTTCCTTTCTTAGTTCGGAGCGAGGCCAGGTTTGGCTTTATTAATTCGCCATTTGATTATTTTGCTTTAAACTTTTATGGTTTGTTAATTTTGATATCATCTGTTATCCACATTAAATTGATTGTTGCGCATATTGAGTCATTGCCTTTGATCTTCTCCTCGTCTCCGGTTAAGACTAGGTGGCGCTCGTTTATTTTCACGATTAAATAAACACCCACGCCCGTCACGACCGACATTGCTGGCTGTGTTGTAAGTCAATTATTTCCTGCCTACTCGACTATGCCGTTCGGTCTCACACGTCTCCCCAAAGAATAAATGTAAATTGAAGGGGATGAACCGCGCGTCGTTTTGTCAAGACGTCCGCGGCCGTCGCGCCGCTGAAAGGAAACTAATTTCATTTACGACCGCGCGAAACGCGTTAACTTGAAGGGAGGGCAAGAAAAAAGAATAAATAAAACAGAAAAGAACAAATTGCCAAATACATTCCCCCCATCCCTTCCGGTATTTATTGCGACGAAGAAAAATTAGAGGCGGCATGAGAACGCCCGTCGCGCAATTACCTAACGACATTACCCGACCGACGTGCCGGAACTGGAAGAAGAAGAAGAAGAAGAAAATTTCGGGCGTTTGCGAGACGTGCAAACGGAAAAATCGCTTTCGGAATACCAAGCGGCTCGTAAAATCGAATAAGTGGCGTATAACAGCTGACTTTTTCCGACGACGGAGAATACGAAAAAGCGGCGACACTTTTATCGTCGGAGTTTATTTTTTATATTGCGGAGACACTTCACGATAGAACGGTGTCAGGAGGGGGATAAGGGGAGAGATTACGCGAGGCGTAAAACTTGTTTTCCTGAATTATTACGAACGAGGGCGAATCAGACAATCGGTTACTTAAATGATTCCTGATTTTATTGCATAATTCGAATTAATTTCCTAGTTTTAGGTTCGTTCTACTGTCGTTAAATGTAGGGTATAATTTGTTAGGTTAAGGGATCACTAAACGCAGAGGCCCTATACGAAGACATGTATGCAAACGTTTAGAGGCCAAAACCTTTCAGACATGTACAGAACACTTTTAAAACACCCTGTATGTTAAATTTTCATCTATTCGCGGTATGTACAGGGTGATTCAGGCTAGGGCCAAACTTCGGTATGTACAGGGTGATTCAGGCTAGGGCCAAACTTGAAACTATAATTCACAACCTGGAACTGAAGGAAATAAAATTCCTCTAGAGGTATGTCTTCTTTAGAGAAAAAAATATATATAAAAAGTAGTGGCCCCACGACGGAACCATGAAGGACCTAAAAAACCGACCAACTGAACACCGCTTGCTGTTGCAGTTGCGTAGAAACAACTTCAATGTTTTTCTCCATATTCTCCGAAGCACAATAATTTTGCAATAAAAAAAGAAAACGTAAAAAGTAGTGGCCCCACGATGGACCCATGAGGGACTTCAAAACCGACCAACCGAAAACCGCTTTTGAACAGCGATGATCAATTTCAATTTCAATTAATGACGAAACTAAGACGAAACTCTGTTTGTTTTTTTCTGCTGGTGAATTTAAATTATTACTTTTTTGTATTAATTTGGAGAGCCATCTCTTGGTCGGTGGCGAAAGCTTCCGATTCAAAACGATGCGTTAGATTAGCCGCATAAAATAGCGACGTGTTCGTTTCGTTCTCTAGTTTTTCTTTTTTTTTTTTGTAATGACGTGCACCCGTAGATGCGTAAGCAAGACGCGCGTAATTTAGCGCGCGCCATCTCTTGACGAATAGCGGAAGCTCCTCGTTTAAATTTAATTACGACGATCTCCTCCTTTAGATTTTGATTTGTTTACTTTTTATGTGATTTGAAGAAATTGATTTCGCTTTTACTGACCGTACCTTCGACAGAGTGCGATGATAGGCGAACGATTGGAGCGCCATCTCTTGGTCGGCGGCGAAAAGTTTTATTTTTTATTTTTATTTTTTAGTAGAGCGAAACAAACGGTTTTCCGAGGCGCGATTTTCGACAATTTTGACTCGTTCCACTAATTGCTGCTGTTTTAACTTTTTTTTTTTTTTAATTCGGTTCGATTGGACGCGCCATCTCTTAGACAAAATTAAATTAAAATGAGTAAGTATTTTTTCACGTAAGGTTTATTCTACTCTACTTATATTTCTTCTTCAATTAACGTTCTTTTACTCTATTTATATTTCTTTTCCAATTAACGTCCTTTTACTCTATTTATACTTCTTTAATGCGAAGAAAAAGATAATTTGTCAATAAATTATATATACATTTGCGTTCTACCGCCATCTGTTGGTCAGTAGCGAAAGTATTTCTTTTTTTTTTTAATTAAAAGCCAATTAGCCTGCATTGTGTATTTAATTAAAACGGAATAGTTACGTTCATTCCTATCGAATTCGAAGAAATTAATTACAGGCGCGTATAAGCGAGTAACTTGGGACGCCATCTCTTAATGAATAGCGAAAGTTCTTTGATTTTTCAGATTTTCCTTTCGATCTGAAGCAATTCCTCACAGTTTCTCTGTCTACAATTTTTTGTTTTGTTAACAAATACTGTGCGGCGCGGCGTTGCGAGCAAGGTCGCGCACACGTCTCCGCGTTTGGCGGGCCCCCTTATTGATTAACGAGCGGAAAATTACACGCGAGATCTTGGGGGGGTTAGTGCTTAATTTTTACGGCATTTTCACGTAAATCATAGTTTATTAAACTTATTCTTAAATTATTATTCGTCGTCAGTCCGGATCGAAAACTTTATGTTTTCTTTATTATACAGAGTGTCAATTATTGACTGTTCTAGGAATCATGAAAGGTAGATTCTTATATGATTCGAGTGACCGCCTTTCGCAAGTGGATTTAATTATGGAACTGCCAGATGTTGGAATCATTCCATTCGTAAAACACCTAATGATCTCATGCTTTATGTTTTCTTTTTTCATGCATTTTTTATTTCGTCCGTTTTAAAATACTCCGGCCGTGAATTAGCGTAAAATTTTCGACGACGCATCGACGCTCCTTTATGATTTTAAATAAATAATATCGTTCGGAGGTTCTAATTTTAGGATGGGATTGCGTCTTCTTTTATAAACGAATGCGAAAGCGTATTTCAACTGTTTCGTGAGAATCCTTCAAACTTATTATTTCTTCTCAATCGAATTAGCTTATGCGAACTATAGGTTTTTGCGAGCTAATATTTCGACGTTTCGTCTCACCCTTGACCTTAGATGTCATTGGGGTTTCCTTACGTCAGATTGATACCTGTTGGTTCCTGCTGATGTCACCTTGGTTTTGATTCGTGCAAACCCTCCTTCTTTTCGAACATTTTGGGAGGATTTCGCGTTGTGGCCGTCCTGCCTTACGGTCAGTCCACATTTTGGGGATTGCTGTTGAGGACCTTCATGGGAAGGTTCCCTCGCGTTACTTTTTTTCGTCGGTTGTAATCAGGTGCCTGGACGCGACCAAACTCTTCGGAGTTGTGGCAGCATTGTCCGTGGCATTTCAGACAAGCTTTTCGGTTTGGCCACAAGTATTTTAATTTAAATAAAAATACGTTGTTCTCGTTCAAAAAAGAAAAAAAAATAGTGTCCATGGCATCCTAACTTGCCTGTATCTCGCCGTATATTTCAGTTCAAGGTCAAAAAGTATATAATTGGTTTTTTGTCGAAATTCCTTAGTTTTTATTTTTTTAATCGATTTTCCCCTTACTTTTCTCCAAACTGTAAACGCTATGCAAGATTTTAAGGAAAATCCTCGGTGTCGCGTGCGTTTGTGAGTCACTCTGCATCTGGCGAACGGTTTCGCGGACCATACGGAGAATTGTACTTTATTTTTTTTTATTTTCCTACAGTTTCCTCTTCTCGATAATGAACTCAGAAGACTGAAAATTAATTTCGTGCGTTCGTTACGCCAGACAATATCGAACCGAATTGGAGCCGGACGGACTTTGTAACTCTGGGGGAAAAAAAGCGGGAAGCAGAAGGGCGGCGTCAAACGATTTTTTTTTTTTGTTGGGGCGACTCGAATTAAAGCGGGTTTTAATTAGCAGCTAATTAAATCTGTCGCGCGTACTCTCTTTTCTCGCTCGGGTTTTAATTAATTAAAAAAAAAAAACGGTTTTCCGAAAAATAAATTCCGGGAGGAGAGGAAGTGACGTGACGCGCCAGAGCAGAAAAAACGACGTTTTTTTTTTTTAATTTCAGGCCCGGCCGGCAGGGCAGCTGAAAACACGCAATATTCAGAAAACAATTTCGTTTATTTAATACGCATTTACGTTTGCGACTCATTTAAATAAAATATGCCGGGGGTTTCACAAATAATAATCGAACTGAACGAAACTTTAACATAAGCTCGACCAATCTCAAGGTCACTTCGATTGAACTATATTCGACCACACCAAAAAAAAAATAGTAATAAAAACAATACACAAAGTTTTAACAAAAAAATTAAAACCGGACATTAAATTAAAAAAAAAAAATGTTTGATGTCAACCCAATCCAGCTATAACTCAACTTAATTCCTTTCAACCCAAGTATAAAAAATATTGTGAAGGGTTTAAAGTTTAAAGAAATCATCAAGAAATTAAAAATTATCAGAAATATTAAATGTAAATTTAAAAATCGATTAAAATTAAAGATAGTAATTACGTAAAAAAATATTAAAAATTAAAATTAATTGAAATGTAGCTTAACCAATCTCAATTTTTACATCAAATTCAACTCTGAACTCAACCCGGCCCTATTCAATCGAAGACAAAAATTAAAAAGAAAAGAAAACTGAAAGTAAAAAAGAAACGTTAGAAATTAGAAAAGAAAAACGATTAAAGTGACGCTTGACCAATCTCAAGGTCACTTCGATTGAACTGTATTCAACCACAGCAAAAAAAAAAATTAAAAACAGTACACAAAATTTTAATAAAAAAAAATTAAAACCGAATATTTTTTGATGTCAACCCGATCCAGCTGAACTCAACCTAATTCCTTTCAACCCAAGTATAAAAAATATTGTGAAGGGTTTAAAGTAAAGAAATCATCAAAAAATTAAAAATGATCAGAAATATTAAATGTAAATTTAAAAAATCGATCAAAATAAAGGTAGTAATTATGTAAAATTTTTATAAATATTTAAAATTAATTAAAATGTAGCTTAACCATTTTCGAGATTTACATGAAACTCAACCCTGAACTCAACCCGACGCTATTCAATCGAAGACGAAAATTAAAAAGAAAAAAAAACTGAAAGTAAAAAAGAAACGTTCGAAATTAGAAAAAAAATGATTAAAGCGAAGGACACTTCGATTAAACTGTATTCAACCACAGCAAAAAAATAAAACCAATACACAAAATTTTAATAAGAAAAATTAAAACCAGATTTTAAAATTTAAAAAAAAATGTTTGATGTTAACCCAATCCAGCTGAATTCAACCTAATTCCTTTCAACCCAAGCACAAAAAATATTGCGAAGGGTTTAAGGTAGAGGAATCAAAAATTAAAAATTATCAGAAATATTAAATGTAAATTTTAAAATCGACTAAAATTAAAGATTACGTAAAAAAATATTAAAAATTAAAAAATTCTCTATTCAATCGAAACTGAAAATTAAAAAGCCAAAAAAAAAAATGAATGCAAGAAAGGAAAAAATGTAAAAAAGGAAAAATTGATCAATCTCAAGTTCATACCAGATGAACTCAATATTCAACGCCAGAAAAAAAAAATTAAAAAATAATAAAAAAGATTAGAACATTAAATCGAAAAAAAAAATGTTCGATATTAATCGATCCAGCTGAACTCAACGTAATTCCATTCAACCCAAGCAAAAAATATTGGAAGGGATTTTAAGTAAAGAAAGAACGTTTCATCTAGGATGATACAGAGTTAATAAAAAATTAAAAAAAAAAAACAAGCAAAGAATCTAACCTCATTTAACGCAAGAAAACTAAAAATAAGTAAAAAAAAAAGATTTCAAGTGCCAATCAATGTAAATCAATTAAAATGAAGTCAAGCCGACGTCGAGGTCAATCCAAATAACACAAGCAAAAAATTAAAAATTACAATAAAAATTTAAAAAATGTCGAAAATTAAAACGAATCGATTAAAATGAATAAAATTTGCAAGAAAAAATTAAAAGTAAAATGAAGCTCGACCAAGCTCAAGGTCAATCCAACCCAATCTGGTTCTCTTCAGCCCAAGCAAAAAATTCCAAAAAAATAAATAAAAATAAGGAACTTAAATTCGCGGAACGGATTAACGCGGATTCGAAGTGGATTGCTTATCTGTCGCTAAAATCAATTGCATATACGTAACCTTGCTGAGAATTTGAGATTTCCCGGTAGGATTTGCTCTTAAAACGATAGCGATAATATCTGCGTGTATAATTCCGGTGGACTGATGTACATTATGCAGTGGATTTATTTAATAACATCGCGTTCAAAATAAAAATCAAGTTAATCTTAACATTCTAATTATAAAAATATTTGTATAGGAGGTTAAGTACCTAAGTAATTGATCGTATTATAAAAAAATAATTTGTTTTTCTTTCTTTTCAATAAAAAAAGTCCTCCTGTTTGTTACTTAGGTGAGTAGAAAACCTTAGCAACGGGGGGACGAGGCTGAAACAACTCGAATGAGTTTTAGTCCTCCAGGGCACCACGCAAGTCAATCATTGCAATACCGGAAATAAATGCGATGCAAGCGCAACGTACAGGGTGACCTTTTTTTTGAAAAGCGTAACATCTCTCTTTCTCTCTCTCTCTCTCTCTCTCTCTGTCGATGTAAGAGAAATGTACGAAAGTTTCATTCGTTTCGCCCTCTGAACGTTAGTTAACAATCGGTGTAATAACTCGAAACTGGCAGGGAGTTTCCTCGTCGAAACGCGGAAATTGCTGTGCCCCCCCCCCGGTCATACTTTGTAGGTGAGGAACAAAAAAAAACGAAAAAGATGTAAAGGGCAGCTGAAAACACGCAATATTCAGAAAACAATTTCGTTTATTTAATACGCATTTACGTTTGCGACTCATTTAAATAAATCAGGCCGGGGGTTTCGTAAATAATAATCGAACTAAACGAAACTTTAACATAAAAGTCACATTCCGATGTATAAGTGACCTACGTTTTCGCATTCGCATTGACATCAGACTGTGATTTTATTTCTAAAGTCACGTTTAGTTCGATTACGAAACCCTGGCTTCAGTTCTGCCTGACGCGACAGGGCTTCAACATGTTTTCAACACGAAAAAAAAAAAGCGTTTCGCATTTATTAACACCTTACATCTTCAATGAAATGTACAGGGTGATTTTGATAGTAGAAGAATGTTATCTGTTACAATTCTGTGTAGGCGTGTCGCCAAAAATACATACTTCCATATTTCCTCCTAGTTGTCTTTGATCTTTGATGTTTGATACAAAAAACTGCGCCCTTAACCCCCGCCCCCCCTACCCTCCCACCGTTCCAAACCCACAATCGATTCGGGATATATTCTTTCTGCGGTCACGTCAGATGCGGCGACCACAGGCCCAAAATAAACGACGCTTTTTCTCTCTGGGGTAAAACGAGTTTCGTTCGGACGAGGGATGGGATTTCGATTTTGATGGAAACAGAAATCGGGGGAGGGGTGAAGGGGAGCACGTGGAAAGAAGGAACGTCGAGGGGCTCAGCATGTCCGAACGCTCGCTCGCTCCAAACAAAACCGCGAAGCTGACGCCAAATTATTATTTTTTTTGGGGGGGAGGGGGGGGGCAGAGGAGAGAGGGGAAACACCATGTTCCGGATTGTCATCAATTTTATACCGTCGTAAGCCCATGGTCGTCGATAATTAAACGGAGCGCAATTTTACGGCATGCTCTTCTTGTTAATCTTTTTTTTTTTTTGGGGGCGGCGGCGCGGCGTAGCGCGATCTCGCATTTAAGTGACCTCAAAACTGGGGCTAAAATCCGCACTACTGAAAACCACGCACGCCTATTTTTGATTTTTTTAATTTTATCCTGTGAAGTGACTTCCGGTTGAGTTGAATTTTGTGGCCCCAAAACGCTTAGGCGGAAGCCATCTTGTAGTATACATTCATAAGAAAAACAAAAGATTTCTAGGAGAATCCCTAGTGTCGCGTGCATTCGTGAGTCACTCTGCGTCTGGCGAACGGTTTTGCAATGCATTCGGAGAATCGTATCGTCATTTACGAGGGGAAAAAAGGAGATGACTTCACGTGAAGTTAACATAACCCCCTTTTGTGTTCACACATGTTGGTTGGTTTGACCTTCCCCCGGGGATTTTTGGCCACATTCTAAGTGTATTAGTAGATATAATTTGCATCGCAGCTGAATTATTTCGAGAAAACTCAACCGGAAGTCGGCGGTGCATTGCTCGGGGAATTGAAGTTTCTTTTTTTCTTGTTTTTTGTTGAAGCAATCATGTTTCCTGCGGCTTTTCTTCTTCTTTTATCTCTTCTTCTTCTTCTTTTTCTTTTTCTTCTTCTTCTTCTTTTTCTTCTTCTTCTTCTTCTTCTTCTTCTTCTTCTTCTTCTTCTTCTTCTTCTTCTGTTAATCCTTTAATACAATTCCTGTTGGCTGTTTTGATGCTCGAAATTCTTCATCATTTCTTATTTTACATTTTTTTTCTCCCGTTGTTATTGTGCGTGTACGCAAAACACAACGGTTTCATTTGTTTTCAGTTATTCGTTCAGACGATTTTCAATTGTCTCGCTTTTTTTTGCAATTAGCGAACAACGGCGACGAGCTTAGTTTGAGCATTCGCTTGATTGTTTCAGCAAGATTTATTAAAACGCCTTGCAATTGTTTTGTTTCGTTTCCCTTTCTTTTTCAAAACGGCGATTGGTTTCGAACATTTGACTCCTTTCTAACCTGGCCGTCGTCGATTTCATTTGTTTCGTTTGGTTTTCCGTTCAGACGACTTGCAACAATCGATTTTCTTTTTGTTTTTTTTACGGACAGAGAACGGCGAACTTTGCTTGAACGTTCGTTTGTTTTTTGTTCTTCTCTATTTCGGCAACACGATTTTCAATTGTTTCTTATTTTACCGCGATCAGTTTCGGGTACTTCCGTCACGTCACGTTTTTTTTTCTTTTTCATCCTAACTTTTGATTTTATTTTTTCAGCAAATGACAGGCTTTCTTTGAACATTCGTTTTTCAATTGTTCAGTTGCGGTTCATTAACGCGAGTTTCAATTGTTTTCTTAGTGCGATTAGTTATGAGTTTCCCTTTCTAACGAGATTGTTTTTTTTTTTGCTTTTACGATTAACTTTGAACATTCATTTGATATTTCAATTGTTCGTCGTTGCAATTGTTTTCGCGATCAACGGCACGATTTGAACGCTCTTCACTAGTTTTCGCAGATGATTTTCAATTGTTTTTTTTTCGAATTGCGATCGTCAGTTTCATTTGTCTCTTTACGATCGGGAAACACGAAAACGCTCGGTTTCAAAAGTTCACGCGATTGTTGCTCACTTGTTTTGTGGCTCATCATCACAACATTCTCGAAAGGGAAAGGGAAAGGGAAAAGGAAAAGGAAAGGGAAAGGGAAAGGGAAAAGGAAAGAGAAAGGGAAAGGGAAAGGGAAAAGGAAAGAGAAAGGGAAAGGGAAAGGGAAAAGGAAAGAGAAAGGGAAAAGGAAAAAGGAAAGGAAAAGGAAAAAGGAAAGGAAAAGCAAAACCTGAAATTTGTGAGGAGAGGGAACAGAGGGTGCATAGTTTATAGAAGGAACTAGAATGGATGATCTTTCCCCAAAAATATTATTTGTAGGAGCTCAAACAAGAGAGAGGAAAGAAAAAAATTGTTAAAGGATGACAAGAACTAAGAGGGGGTGTAATTTAGATAATAAGGGAAAATTCATTACTCACCTCATGCATGACGAACCAGATGTAACATACACTGATGGGGTACAAGGGCTTGTAGTGGTTGCCAAAGGTGTACATGTAGATAAGCCAGGGGGCGGGGAATAGAAGCGTAAACATATCACAGAGCGCCATGGCCATGAGCACGACGTTGGTGGGTGTCCTCATGTGCCTCTTGCTTAGCACCACCACGATGAGGGTGTTCGCGATGATGGTGATTATGAGCAGGAAGGGCATCACGTAGCCGTACATGGGCACGGCGTAGTTTATGGGAAGCTCGTTGGTCACGTTGATGTAGTTGAGGCCGATTTCGGCGGCCTGCGCCGGACCTGCGCCGCTCACGTTATCCAGGGGCCCCGTCACGTTGCTGCCGTAGATCGCCGCCGCCGCCGTCGTCGTTTTCGGCGGCGGGGTTAAAATCATCGGGGGGTCCGTAGGGATCTCGTTGGATTTGTACGTGTAGTTGTTCATTTTCATTTTATTTAATAAAACACATAATATTATCCTCTAGACATTAAACAACAACGGATTTCGGTTGCTCGGCTTGACGAAGAAGGAAATTAATTAAGCGAGAGAGGGGGAGAAAGTCATTTCTTTTTTTATTTAACTTCGACACGTTCGTCATGTTTTTATAATCGTTTAATTTAATTTGAGGTTTCACTTCGAGTTAACTTTTTAAATTATTTTTTCTTCCGATGCGATGCAGGCGGCTGCTTGAGGGTGGAAGTCAACCTGAAATACAGAAACAAGAAATCAAATTAAAACTACGTCAACGTAAATTAATTATAACAATTAAATTACGAAAAATAAAACGTCGTACGTAAATAAGTTTATTGACTGCTGGTTTATTGGTCATCACATTCCAGGGGGTTGAGGTGCGACTGCGACAAGTATTGTTTACGCAAGCGCGCTTTAAACAATAAAGAAATCACGATCGAGATCATCACAAGTTGATTGATCATTGTTGATTGATGTTGTTGATTGTAATATCAAACTGAATCCAGAAAATAATCGATTCGTTAAATTATAGAGTGAGTTATCACCAAATCATAATCAAAAATCATAATTCGTATCATCACCAGGTAATTGATAAATGTTAAATCACCAAATCAATACCATATCATCACCAAATAACCGATAAATTATAAATCACCAAATCATAAATTGTATCGTCACCAAAAAAATTGATACGTGATAATCTAGTCATTGCAAAATCATCTACGAATCATAAATCAAATCATTCCAAAATCATCTACGAATCATAACTAAATCATTCCAAAATCATCTACGAATTATAATTAAATCGTCCTGAAATCAACACCAAGTTATCATGAAGTCATAAAGCAAATCACAAGATGATCGTTACCAGACATCCTCAAATAATATAAACGAAGTATTCACAAAATCATCATTGAATCATCAAGAAATCATCAAATAATACAAAAAGATGTCATCACAAAATCATCACTGTATCGTCAAAATATTTTCAGTAAAGTGTAAATCAAAAATTATTTTTAAATTGTCAGTTATAGTAAACGAAATCATCACCAAGTCACAAACCAAATTATCTCCAAATCATCACCAAATTCGGCAAATCATTAAAAAAATAATCAGCATTTGTTTAAAAGTCATCACCACATCATAAAACGTATAGCAAGCTGATCGTCGCCAATCATCGATAATTATCATAAATATTGTCACGACAAAATCATCACTGAATCATCAAGAAATCTTCACCAAAGTGTAAATCAAATTGTTTTCAAATCGTCGAAATGGTGAACGAAATCATCACCAAATTACAAACCAAATTATCTCCGAATCGTCACCAAATTGGGCAAATCATTAAATAAATAATCAGCATTTGTTTAAAAGTCGCCACCAAATCATAAAACATGGCAAACTGATCGTCGCCAATCGCCGACAATTATTATAAATATTGTCACCACAAAATCATCACTGAATCATCAAGAAATCTTCACCAAAGTGTAAATCAAATTGTTTTCAAATCGTCGAAATGGTGAACGAAATCATCACCAAATCACAAACCAAATTATCTCCAAATCGTCACCAAATTCGACGATTCATTAAAGAAATAATCACAATTTCTGTAAAAGCCCTCACCAAATCATAAAATAAATCACAAACTGATTATCATCAAATTCGACAAATCATTAAAGAAATAATCACCACTCCAAAAGTCTTCACCAAATCTTAAAATAGATCGCAAACTGATTATCACCAATCACCGACGAAAATCGTAAATAATGTCGAAACAAAATCATTACTGATTCATCAAGAAATCTTCACCAA
This sequence comes from Prosopocoilus inquinatus, assembly GCA_036172665.1. Classification (NCBI taxonomy): domain Eukaryota; kingdom Metazoa; phylum Arthropoda; class Insecta; order Coleoptera; family Lucanidae; genus Prosopocoilus; species Prosopocoilus inquinatus. The sequence continues at coordinate 50,011,459 of CM069876.1, forward strand.
AGTATTGGTCAAATTATTTTCAAATTCAAGTCAAATCAAATAAACTAAATCATCACCAAATCATAGACCAAATTATCTTCAAATCATCACCAAATCGTTTAAGAAATAATTACCAAATCATCACCATCTGCTCCGAAAATCATCACCAAATCATGTGCAAAAGCGTAAGGAAATCTTCATCAAACTGTCACCAAATTGTCGCCTGAATATCTCTAAATTATCACAAAAACTTCATTAAATAAACATCAAATTGTTGGCGACTCATCACCAATTCTTCGATAAACCTTCACTAAAGCTTAAATCACATAACGCGATCGACAAAATTATAAACCATATCACCAAATCTTCATTAAGTCATCACTAAATCGTCGTCAAACTACCATTACTATAAATTTCTGTCACCATCATCAACAAAGAATCAAATTAATAAATCTTCATCGAAACATTAACCGAATCACAAAATCGTCAAAATAATAAACAAAACAAAATCATCACCAAATCTCAAATCAAATTATCTCCAAATCATCCGGTAAGTTTTTGAAGGAATAATTAACCAAATCATCACCATTTTCTCTAAAAATCGTCACCAAATCTTAAAATCGTGAACGAAATCTTCACCAAAGTGTCACAAAATTATCACGAAAACCTCACCAAATCTTCTTTAAAAAGTCACTCTTGAATCACCATCAAGTCTTCACTAAAGCAAACACAACAAATCACAAACTAGATCGTGACAAATCGTTACCGTCTCACCAAATCATGAAAAAAAAAAACGTAGTCGGATCACCAAATATCATAAAAATGTCACCATAAAATCGTAACTGAATCACCAAGAAATTTTTAGCGAAGCATAAATCAAATTATGTTATCTTCAAATCACCGAAATAATAAAGAAAATTACTATCAAGTCCTAAACCGAAAGTATCTTCATGTCATCACCAAATCCAGCAGATCATCAAATATTAATCGCCAAATTATTATAGTTTTTCTCTCTTATCAGAATGTCAGCCGTCCAATCGTAAACCAAATCATAAGCGTTGTCACTAAAATTTCATCAGTTTTCACCAAATGTCAAAAACAGAAACATCACAAAATCATCACCAAGTTAAAATAATCAAGAAACCAAATCACCAAATCATCATCATCATCAAATATCACGATTAGACACGGATCGCTTTATCCATTACGAAAGTGCATATGCCTCGTTAATTTGTTTCATGTAGTTTTTTTTTTAGTTTTCTTGTTAGGGGTTGGCAACAATCTTCTACCAGACTTTTTCTTTGTTTAATAAAGAATTAACATTCTCATTTCGTGCCGTGCTGCGACGCGTTCGTGGTAACTTTTTTTTTGTTTGCAAAGTTGAAAGATGTCATCGACACCTGTACGTCTGCTCATCCCTTACGGAGCGCTCGACAGGTGACCGATACGAACAGCTGGCACGGGGTAGAAATTTATTATTTAAATGATTCCCACGCGATGTGTTAACAATTTAACGCCAATTATATCGAATTCTGACTGGGCCGACCCTTAATTTGAATCGGTTTATAATTAATTAGTGCCTCCGATCTGAAGCGAAACAATTATTTAAACTATGATGGCTGTGGTAAAGGCTTCAGGATATAATGGAAAACTGATCTCTGCATCAAGCAAACAAATTTTCAGTCCTGTCTCTTTTGAAACATCTCTCTTCCCTTGTCGCGAGCAGGTATTAGATCTCGTCCTTGTCGTCGTGGTGTTATCTCCTCGTCCCAGCGACGAACCGGAACCGCCGGAGTTAGTTATTTAAATCCGTCGCCTAAAAATGCATGTACAGGCGTTCGTTTTCCAACTCCTCTTCATAATAAAAGCATTTATCTTGCCGTGCGCGGGGGGAAGCACCGCCGCCCGCCCAACTTGAAGTCGATAACGCGACGACGGCTCCGTGAAATTTTAACGTCCCGGATGAAAAATGCGACGGCCGTAAATCTAATTCTGAATAAGTACGTACCTGCGCGCTTAATGAAGATGAGAGACATCGTTATTCGACAACGAATGAAGTAATTAAAGAAGGATGAAATTGTCGGGGGGGGGGGGGAGGGGGGGGTCAGGACCAGGGCCAGAGGAAGGGCAGTCGGCGCCCTTAAGCAAAGCAGTAACTGGCGCCCCTTTAAAAAAAAAAAAAAAAATCACGTGAATCTATACAGTTGTCTCAAAAAAGTAGCGCGCATCCTTTATAAGCTGACATTTTTAGTTCTTCTAGAACGCGGGTTCCCAATCTTTTTTTTTTAAGCATTGACCCCTTACGAGAAAATTAAATTTCCGTCGACCCCCTTTCCCAACGCTATCAAATACTAAATCTAAATTTTGTTAAATTGCAATTGAATCTACGATTCCGTTCGCCCTTATTTTGTGTTAATTTTTTTTCTTTTTTTTTTTGTTAAATTATGTCTTGGCTCAATTTTTAAATTCGCATTATAAGATTCTCTTCTGTTTTCTGTCTCTTGTTCGAAAAAATAATTTCTTTCTCTTGATTCGATCTGGCTTTGTGGAATTTTCATTTTCGTGTTGTGTTTTCGTCGCCGATCGTCTTTTGTTTTTTTTTCTTTCTTTTTTTTCTTTCTTTCTTTTTAAAATATTCATCATTCGACTTTATTTAATTCAATTTTTAATTTAATCGATTGAGCGACGTTCGTTTCTTTTTTTCTTCGATTCGATTTCATTTCATTTCTTGATTTTTCATCTTTTGTTCTCGTTTCTTTTTCTTTTGTTTAATAATTTTATTCGACGCGATTTTATTTATTTACTTTTTAAACCGTCAGTCGATCGTCTTTTGTTTTGTTTTATTTTCTTTCTTCTCTTTTGTTCAAAAAAGAAAACATTCTTTCTCTTGAATCGATCTGGCTTTGTAGAATTTTCATTTTCGTCTTGTTTTCATCGCCGATCGTCTCTTTGTTTTCTTTTTTCTTTTTTTAATACGCCTCATTCGACTTTATTTTATTCAATTTTTAAATTAATCGATTGATCGACCTCCGAAAAAACGAGAACAAAAGATGAAAAATCAAAAAATGAAATGAAATCGAATCGATGAAAAAAAAATTTTCTTCGATTCGATTTAATTTGATTTTTTGATTTTTCATTTTTATCTCGTTTATTTTTTTTTTTGTTAAATAGTTTTATTGAACGCGATTATATTTATTTATTTTTTAACCGTCAGTCGATCGTCTTTTGTTTTGTTTTATTTTCTTTCTTCTCTTTTGTTCAAAAGAAAAAAAACTTTCTCTTTCGGTTTTCATCGCCAATTTGTTTGTTTTTCTTTTTTTTTAAATATTTTGCAGATTAAATTCTTTCATCCTTTTTTTTTACATCGATTTAACTTATTGTTGGCTTTGCACAACTTTCTTGTTTATTAACTCCACATTTTTATTTTTTGTTCATTTATATTTATTTTTATTTTTATAAATCAGTCGATCTTCTTTCTCTTCTTCTTCTTTTTCTTCTTCGTTTATTCGAGTTAACATCGTACAATGTTTAATTTCAAACTCAAATTTAAAATCCCTCTAAAGTTCATCGACCCCCAGCCGACCCCTGCGGGTTTATCGACCCCTTTCAAGTCTTCGTCTTTTATTCTATTTTGCAATTTTTAATTTTTATTTGCGTTACATGGAGTTCGCTTGAGTTGAAGTGACCTTGACGTTAGTTGAACTCGAAGATCGTAATTGATTCTTATTTTTTTTTCTTCTTTGCAATTTTTAATCTTTTACTTGTGCTAAGTAGGTACAGTTAGGTCGAGGTAAGATAATTTGAGAGAAAAAGCGCACGAAAGATAGTTCGCAGCAAGGCGGCCAGCCGCGCGACCAGGAATGTCCGTTAAAGTATTTCTTGCCTAAGCTTACGTTGAACTTTAAACCTTCGCGTTTCAATTAAATTTGCACTAGTGCGACTCGTCTGCAATATCGAGCGAACGTGTTTCCTGCCTGTGGTGTGCAAGATAGGCTATAAGAACCGAAAGAAACGAAAAAAAAATGTCGCTGTTCCGGGTATCCCAGGATAAGATAGCCGAATGGCATGTTTTTATTCCTGGTTAGGATCGCCGTTGAATGCGCTGTCGTATCACCTCCATTTATCATTCACCGTGTATGAAACTAAGCAAGCCTAGCTTTGCGTTTCGAACGTGAGCCGCTGAAGCGCGGTGCTCATCGTCAAGGAAGCAGCAAAGCCTTCTTTAGACCAAAAATAAAAAATAAATAAATAAAAAAAAGGAAAACGTTAACGGCCGCTTGTTTCCTTTTATTTAGCATGACACAAAGACGAGAGAGTAAGATCTGGGCGGGTTATTTCGTCGAGGTCGTGAAAGAAAATAATGCACCTGACATAGTAAATTCGCAGGATTACTTTGTGTGTGGTGGAGGCGTCTTTGTAGAAGACGGCAGTGATTTAAACGCTAATTGCTTGCCCTGCCCGTACGAATTGTGGAGTATTATAAAAGCAGAGCTTCTCTACGTCTCGAGGCTCTTTCTGAATTTATTTTTACTTCAAAGCACCCATAATCCACCTATTCGATGACTTTGGAGACATTCTCATTTACTGAATTTCTTCTGAAAGGTCCTAAACTACAAAGTTGTTGTTGTTGTTGTTGTAATTATTATATTTTATATTATTGAACTTTTAAATTGTTTTACAAAATTGTTTAGTTAGCATTGCAAGTAGGTTCAACAACTTGAATTTCCATTGTAAGCATGGAATCCCGCCCCCCTCATTTTTAAAACGTCACTTTTGCCCCTGCTACGTTCCAAAGGAGTCCGAACAGGACTTCTTTGATCTGGAAGCTGAGGAAACGTCGCCGTCGGTAATTCATGTGCGCCAAGCTGGCGTCGCTAAGCGTACTTGCAAAATGCTAACTAAACGATTTTCTCAATTTAAATGAAAAAAAAAGATACGTAGAACCAAAAGTAAGAAAACGAAATTACGATTTTTTAAACGTGGCAATGTCGAGGGATCGTTTGGGGGTCGATGAACTGTTAGCGGCTCGACTATATATATATTTTTTTAATCATTATAAAACGTTTTTTTTCCTTGAAAATAATACCTACCTAAACTTTTTTAAGATGCAGATTGAAAATGAGGGGAAAAGAAGGTCTGCGATGAAATATGTTTTTTTTTAATTCGATTAAAATAGTTTCCCCTGTTGGTCGGGAGATGGCGCTCTAAATCATGGTGATGCTGATGGTTATGACTTTGAAGATAATTAGTAAATGCAAAACAAAAAGCTGAAATTAGAAAATTTAGACGAGAACGTCGGCGATAAAACATTTCTCTTCGAATTCGATCAGAATGGTCTTAGAGATGACAAAGCTCTAAATGACAATGACGTCATCTCCTTTATGTCTCATTTTGATTTGCTTGAAATGAATAGGTCACGAGAAAATCAATTTTTTTTTAAAGCTAAAAATTAAAAGACGAAATGACGTCAACGTCGAAATTATCTTTTAAAATTCGATCCGCATGGTGCTTCCTTTTGGCCAAAAGATGGCGCTGAAAATTATTCCTGTACTATTCCTGTGTCTAATGCAGGAGCTTTAATCTTGACGCCTTTTTGATTTAATTTTGAAAAAAAAAAAAAAAAAAAACAAATTCGCGCTCTTGAAGCTCGATGACTTTGATTTCGGACAAATAAAGACAAACGAGGGAAGCGATGGCGCTACTGTCAAATTATTCTATTTCTAAACATATGGAAAAAAAATTTTAAAACCTTAAACACCGAGAAAAGGTATTTCACCTATTTTGAAACTCTTTCCAGGAAATTAAAGGGAATTAAATAGAACTGCGAGCGCAGATTAACAGATGGCGCCACTTATATTTGAAACTTCTTATTGTTCTATGTATAGCCATTTCCGTTCGAAATAATATATTTTTTTCGTTATCGTTTATAGTTGATTGTATCTGCTCGCTTTGCTCGTCTTTTTGATTATTTTTCTTCTTCCTGCAACTTTGAATTTAAAAAGAAATGAAAAAATAACTCTTTTTCTCTCCCCCCCCCCTCCCCCCCCCTCCCCGACCCGACTTCTTGCATCTCTTTTTACAAATTCTGAACGTCAGATTTGTTATTCTTTGTAATCGATTGTTTTTCCCTTCATAATCGATCGTCTTCTGTTTGGTAATTTTAATCTAGTCGTTTGGTAATCGCTCGTCTTTCGTTGGAAGTCGATTTTGTCCCTTCTTTTGTTTTTCTTTCTTCTTGCTTTTGATCTAAACAGAAGAAAAATTCCCAACAAAAAAATCATTAATCGATGATCTTTTGTTTGCGGTCGATTATATTTGTTTGTATGCAGTCATTTGTCTTTTGTTTCTTATCGAATGTCTTTCGATTCTCTGCCTTTTTTCGTCGACTACGAATAAGAAAAGAAAACTTTAAAAAAAGTCTCTTATTCTTTTCTTCGACGAGCTTTTACGTCCTTTGTACAAACACCGAATGTCAGTTTTGCTGGTCGATTGTCTTTTGTTTGGCGCTCTTGTTTGCTTGCTTGTTTGTTTGTTTTTCATTTACGATCTATTTTTTTTTAATAGTCAATTGGGCGATTGCCTTTTCTTCAAAATCAATCATCGTCTGTTTGTTTTTCTTTTGATCGAACTTTGCGATAAGTGCATTCGCCGCCCGCCGTTGTTTTGGCGAATGGTACTCGAACGGCAGAAAGGCGGCTTGGCTTCCCTTAAAATGCACGCGTGGCTCTGCGTATTTGCAAGATCAAAGGCTACCGCGACGTCAGTACATTTGCAAGATCAAAGGCTACCGCTACGTCAGTAAATATCAATCACCCTGGGGGGTTTGTTTACGTTAGCCCAAATCGGCCCGCACGCTCTTTTTCTTCTTAAATGAAAACACCTGCAACACTTCATTAAAAAAATGTCAGTTTTGCTAGTCGATTGTCTTTTGTTTGTCGCTCGTGTTTGCTTGTTTGTTTGTTTTTCATTTACGATCGATTGCTTTAAATAGTCGTAAATTGGGCGATTGCATTTTCTTCAAATTCAATCATCGTCTGTTTGTTTCTCTTTTGTTTTGCTTTTGATCGAACTTTGCGATTAAGTGCATTCGCCGCCCGCCTTTGTTTTGGCGAATGGTACTCGAACGGCAGAAAGGCGGCTTGGCTTCTCTTAAAATGCACGCGTGGCTCCGCGTATTTGCAAGATCAAAGGCTACCGCGACGTCAGTACATTTGCAAGATCAAAGGCTGCCGCTACGTCAGTAAATATCAATCACCCTGGGGGGTTTGTTTACGTTAGCCCAAATCGGCCCGCATGCTCTTTTTCTTCTTAAATGAAAACACCTGCAACATTCAAAAAATGTCAGTTTTGCTAGTCGATTGTCTTTTGTTTGTCGCTCGTGTTTTTCATTTACGATCGATTGCTTTAAATAGTCGTAAATTGGGCGATTGCATTTTCTTCAAAATCAATCATCGTCTGTTTGTTTTTTTTTTGTTTTGCTTTTGACGAACCGAAGAGAATTCCGATTCCAGGAAAAGAAAAAATCGATTACAGATTTATTAGACGATCGTCTTTTGTCTGCAGTGATCGTATTTACAAAAACGCAAAAGGAAATTCCTGGTCTTTCCTTCGATGGTTCTTCGCAACTTTTTTTTTTCTTTTCTGCAAATTCCGAATGTCGAATGTAATTTATTGTTCGATTATTGTTTTGTATAATCGATTGATTGTCTTCGTAAGTGATTGTGATTATATTTTGTTTATATCCATTTGTCATTGTTTTTTTTTTTTTTTAAATTTAATGGCCAGTTGCACCAAACACTTAAGTCGACCTTAACTTTAAGCACCCCTTAGAACGTGATTTACTGAATGTTGTGTAACCTCAAATGTCACATTATAAGCAGTACTTAAATTTAAGCGCGACTTAAGTGTTTGGTGCAACTGGCCATAAGATTCGAATAAGTGCCCACGGCGGCGTCTTGGCGCCCGCCTGGTTGCATTGCAACCCCTGTAGCTACGCCACTGGTTTGTTTTTCGATGACAATGGCGTACGGTTTTATTTTGGTACGCTTGGAAGGCAGTGTACTCATCGGTTGGGGCCTTGCTGGTTTGCAATCGTTGGAGAAAAAAAATTTCATAATAACACCGATGATTATCTAACTAATGCCCGATTTCTTCACCTCCCGATAAATTTATCCGCCAGGTAATATCGTTGGAAACCATTGTATCGATGATAGTTTTCGAGGATACTACCTGGCAGATAAATTTATCCGCAGGTGAAGAAATCGGGACTAAGGCCCGATTTCCAAGGATAATATCTGGCAGATAAATTTATAAGGAGGTGAACTAAGGCCCGATTTCCAAGGATAATACCTGGCAGATAAATTTATAAGGAGGCGAAGAAATCCGGCCACATAGTTTGGATTGAGGTTGCTGTTTAAGGCCAAGTTAGGACTTGTATGTTTGCGTCCCCGTTAATTCCCCCTTATCTGATTTTTTTTCCACTTTTAATCTCGCGCGCGCTCCTTTACAAAGTAATTAAACCGAGGACGAAAAAAAAAGTTACTCACGTCGTCGCAATCATTCGAAAGCCAATACTTCATAAGAATTAAAATTACTTATCGGTATTCCCCCAGTAAAAGTAAGCAATCGAATTAACCGGATAGATAAGGCCGTGATAAGGCGTCTTATTCCAAGTTCATCTCGGAGAAGTCGTCTGTAAAAGTCTGCTCTGGTGATTATCATCGCGTTTATCTGGTACTTAGCAACGAGAACACGATGGAACGTAAGTAGAACAAAATTCCCCACGAGGGGTTGTTAATGATTAGCCAAATATTTCCAGGGGGAATGATTTGTGGCATCGCCCTTTTGGCCTTCTTCTTCGCTGGTAAGTAATCAATTTTTTCTTGCGTTTCTTCTTGTTTGGCTTTTATCATTTGCCTTAATTAACTTGGCCCATTTTTTTCCTTCCATTGTCCTGAGCTTTGACTATCCATTAGTGCATGGGTAGTCAGTCTTCTTTCTTTCGTAATAATTGGCCTTGCTTGGGGTGGGGTTTTCGACTTCCACGTCTCCTCCATCCCCAATTAGCTTCTTCAATTCGTTCCACGCCACTCCCCTTTTCCCTGCTGCCTTCACGCTTCTTCTTTCCACGTCCGTGTTTTAGTCGTTTTCCTTTGTTTTGCATCGGGCTTTTGGATGTCCCCCTCAGCGATCTGCCTTCTTTTCTTTCCGTTCTTCTTGCCACGTCCTTCTTGCCCGCCCCCTCTTTCTTTTCCCCCACGTCTTCAGCTTCAACCACCTCCCTCAGTGCTTCGCCTTCTTTCATCCCCGTTTTAAATTCTGCTTATCGCATTTGGACTTGCTCCTTCGGATGGACTCGCGTGCCCCTCTTCGTGTTTTCCCTCTCATCCCTCTTGGCCATCTCGTTTCTCCGCTTCCAAGAGTCAATTCCGTCGCCTTGGGGATTCACCTTCGCGTTGTTTAGGTCTCATTCATTTTTGGGCGCTCGTTTTTACTGGGGCGACTCAAAAAATGATTTCGCCCCCGCACTTTAATTACGAAGCAACATCGCCTGGGTGGGGTGAGATGTGCGAAACCGGAAGACGAAGAGGATGCCCATTGCAATTTCGTGCGGAGCAAATTTAAAAAACCCCGACGATCATCATGCCCCGTCGTAATCGAAAATTTCCCTCGCGTTTTCCTCGGGGGGGCGGTTGAGTAATCCCGCCCCCGTTCGAGTTGCGTGCGAGGAATCAAAAAATCGAAACTCTTTCACCCTTGCAAATTCTGACGGTTCGAGTCAGTGTTTCCAATTTTCCCCCCATCCATCGTTTCCTCTTTGTTTCTCTTTTGAAGAAAACGAAGACGCAAGGCGCAAGAAAGTTTCGCTTACGCCTCACACCTTCTTTTTCCAGGACCCATCGACGTTCTGGTCGAATCGACGGGCACGATCTACCTCAACACTTCCTTGCCCAACTCCACCATACCAGGTGGGAATAACACCATCCCCCCTTGGAATGCGACGACGCCAAGCTGGAACACCACCACCTCGCCAAGTTTGAACAACACCATCCCCATTTGGAATACCACGACGCCAAGCTGGAACACCACCACCTCGCCAAGTTTGAACAACACCATCCCCATTTGGAATACCACGACGCCAAGCTGGAACACCACCACCTCGCCAAGTCTGAACAACACCATCCCCATTTGGAATACCACGACGCCAAGCTGGAACACCACCACCTCGCCAAGTTTGAACAACACCATCCCCATTTGGAATACCACGACGCCAAGCTGGAACACCACCACCTCGCCAAGTCTGAACAACACCATCCCCATTTGGAATACCACGACGCCCGCCTTGAACAATACGATTCCGAGTTTGAATATCACGACGGTCCCCCCTCCATTTTGGAACACCACGACGCCCAGTTGGAACACCACGGTGCCAAGTTTGAACACGACGCTTCCCCCCAACTGGAACGCGACGGTACCCAGTTGGAACGCCACGACGCCCGGCTTGAATACCACAAGCCCCGGGGGTTCGGGCAGGGTGATTCCCTCGATAATCGGGGGAAGCACCGCGACATCAATTTACATCATTTTATTATTATATCACACGTTTGTTTTTATATTTTAAGACGTTCGGCTTCCAATTGGAATGCCTCCCTCTCCCCCCTAAACCGATGATCCAAACGCCAACGCCCCTTAATTGGAACGCCCCGCAAGTTCGTAGGAATGTCGCGCTATTATCTTTTAAACCACATCGCAGGATTCGTTGACAATGCACGCGTATAATCCCGTGGCTGAAATAGATTATGCAGTGCTCGCTTCAAATTTTTTAATTGTTATTAAAATAACATCGCGCTCGAAATAGATCCGGGGGTACCGTAACAATATTTGCGTCGGATAAGCAAAAGTGATCCATCGAGATGTGTTATTTAAATATTTTTTTTTGTAAACTCTTCAATAAAAGACTTGGAAGTTAGGATTGGCGTGATGATTCTGTTGTGTCCACTGATAACAATAATAATAATCTTAATGTAAGGATCCATATTATTTTCATGATTAGTTTTTGTTTCGATGCATTTCATTTAATTAAGAAACTTTATTAAATTAAAAATCAGTTCGGAGCATGACGCATTTGAAAATACAAAATAAAACGCACGGAGCTACACGGAGTTTATACAACAAGCGTATTCGTCAGCTTAAAGTATACCGAGGAAGAAATGAGTATCAAGTTTATAAAAAAAAAAGAACAAGCAAAAATACATTATATCTGCAGAGCTCAAAATAAAGTTGAGTCAGGGGAAGCTTTCAGCGCAGCTTTCAACTCGAGCGAATTCCAAGAAATCCGGGCTGGTTCAAGCTACCTACGCCGCCCTGGATCATATAATAAATACCGCAAGAGTAGAAAGCTCGCGCCAGTTCCGAACGTGACTTTGTTCGTTTGACGTCGCGTCGCGGAATTCTTTCGTCTTGCGGTCAATTTTCCCAGTTTAATTTAAATCTAGCCGTACCCAAGAGGTATCCACGACCGATGAGGGCGAATTTGAATAAAATACAAAATTATAAACGTCCCTGTAACAGTAATATTTAGCTGTTCACATTAATTTATCGCTTGACGCACCTACAATTTTTTTTTTTTATATTCAAATACATATAATTATTATTTAAAGATTCGCGGACTTTTATTTAAACTGTTGTAATAAACACGGAAGAACGAGACTTTCCAAATTGAGGAAGAGATAAGGAGCGAAGCGATTTGGGCAACTCTGAAAATCGCCGATCGAGGAGCGATCCGTTGGAAAACGAAGTAGAAAACCATTTATTCTGGCTTTTTTTCGAAAAGGTGCACTACTACTAACAAAGAAAATCGTACTTGTTACGGTTTGAAAAACCGTTTTTCAAGAGCCACCCTGTACATATGCAAATTATCCCCCGGGGGTAAATAGCGCAAAAGGCGCGATTTATCTCTCGACCATTCGACTGTCTATTTTTCCTTTCCGGCATTGAAGCAGTCGCTAAACATTTTAATCAGGCATCATTTTACCGCGCGACTAAACACCACAAAAAATATCAAAAGGATGGGCATGATTTACGTATGTGCAAGATCAAAGGCTACCGCGACATCAGTACATTTGCAAGATCAAAAACTACCGCTACATCGGTAAATATCAATTACCCTGGGGGGGTTTGTTTACGTTAGCCTAAATTCGTCCGATTTGATGATAAGGAAGTGCCATTTTATTTTTGTGCTTCATTTGGAAGGGGGAAGTTGGGAGGCCATTTCAATTTTACGTCATGCCATCAGGAAAAAAAGAAATAAAAAATAAAAAACAGAGGATTATCGAAAGTAGTTTGGATTGAGATCGCCGTTTAAGGCCAGATAGGAACACCTTGTTCGTTATCTGATTTTCTCCACTCTGAATCTCGCACTCTGTTGCAAAGTGATTAAATTGAAAAAAATAAAAAATTACTACATCTGAAAACCAATACTTCACGAAAAACAGGCCTAATCATTTTTTACCGCGCGGCTAAACATCAAACAAGAAGTCTGGGAAATATGAAAATGACATTCACGGGCACGATTTACGACACATTCGATTGAAAACACCTGCCATCTGTCGCGCAAAGAACAAACGCACGTCCCTCGCTTTTGCGATTAAGTACATTCGCCGCCCGCCGTTGTTTCGGCGAATGGTACTTGAACGGCCGAAAGGGTCGGCGTGGCTTCTCTTAAAATGCACGCGTGTCTCTGCGTATTTGCAAGATCAAAGGCTACCGCAACGTCAGTACATTTTGTCAAGATCAGAAGCTACCGCGACGTCAGTACATTTGCAAGATCAAAGGTTACCGCTACGTCAGTAAATATCAATCACCCTGGGGGGTTTGTTTACGTTAGTCCAAATCGGCCCGCACGCTCTTTTTCTTCTTAAATGAAAACACCTGCAACACTTCATTCAAAAAATGACGCCGATACACTGTGCGTTTCGGTTTGTTTAGATGCCTAACTTTATTCCTAGATACATACGACGCGATGGAGAGATTAACTTGCGTTTACATTTGACCTTTCATACCGTTGGTATTCCATTGTCTTTATGCTTATTCTATTGGGTTTGTTTGCCGTCTGTTTGCGCATGCCCTTTTCTATCTCGAAAGGGACTATAATGTACACGACGTTTTCGATTTGTGCGTGACTTTCTCCACCCGGAAACGGGGGCACGGCCAGTTTGGCTTTATTGATGGGGCGACGTGCTTGGAGCAATCAGAGTTCGCCTCGTAGGGGGATGGGCGGGCTATAGTTTCGCGTGTGTTCGTCCAGAGATGATAAACACTTTCGGCTCTAGTGAGGAGCCTCGGGGAGGTTTCCTCGTTGTACGACGTTTCGTCGGCTTTGACGTGGTGCTGGTGGACTGAAACCCCACGGAGTTGTCTCAGCCTCGTCCTTGACGTACAGGACAGTCTTTTAGTTACGGTTTCAGTACTGCTTTTAACTGAAATAATTAAAGCAATCGACCGAATATCTCAACCGCGCCGAACTGTTGTCACCAAGTAAAGAAAATAAAGAAATTATTTAAAAATAATAGTAATGATGAATATTTTAAGGTAGGACGTGATGAAAGTTTGCAAGTGATGGGAGGTGGAGGGTGAGTATTCGAACTTAATTACACTTCATGAATATTTCGCAAGATGGCTCTCGCCGTAAAATAATTAAGGCGCTCGCTGCATAAAAGAAAGTCGTCGCCTGTTTGTGTTGTCGGTATTTTCAACCGAGGAGGCGAGCCTCATTTACCCCGTCTTTAAATTAATTAGGGGTCGGTCGGCGTTTAGTTTCTAAAGCCGAAGTATGCGCGGCGCGTTTTGTAAATCGACGTAACAGATTTATTTAGTCGCCTCTTTTGTGTTAATTCAATGGGTGTTTTATCGAATTGGAATTATTTAAATTCTTCGCGCCGCTGGAATAAATTTAACATTTACACGAAGGCGACCGAGTTTTTAATAAGTGCCCTAAACGCGCACTGTGTAGTACTGCATATAAGATATGTAAAAGTGATCCGTGTATTAGGACCTTAAAACTCATCGGCCAAGTAATTTTGATGAGAAGTTCAGGTGGGAAATAAAATTATTAAATATTTTCATTTAATGTAAGAAGAGATTGCTAGAGGAATTCAGGACCGTCCTCGTTTCAATTGCGTACCCAATTTCTTAAATTAAACGCCAGTTTATTTCCACGGTCGTAACGGCAACTCGCCATAGAAAATAATATGTATTTTTTTAAGTATAGCGCACTTGGTGAAATATGATATTGAGTTCAGGCTTCATGCTTGATTTTCTGTTGCGCATACGAAAAGCTGACAATGCAGTTCTCATGTGAAACTCTCCGTTTGGCCTCGCACTTGAAAAACAAAGTCACCGCGCTACCTAGCTAGCAAAAGTGTGCTGTAAAGACGTCCCGCGAGGCAGAGAGAGACGTAGCACGAAAGTTTATAAAAACAATTAACATTTGGATTACTCGGTTAGGTTTTACGTGGACTCAAAGAGCTAAAGAGAAAGCACGCGACACGCCATAGAAAATAATAAGTATTTTTTTTAAGTATAGCGCACTTGGTGAAATATGATATTGAGTTCAGGCTTCATGCTTGATTTTCTGTTGCGCATACGAAAGGCTGACAATGCAGTTCTCATGTGGAACTCTCCGTTTGGCCTCGGACTTGAAAAACAAAATCGCCGCGCTACCTAGCGAGCAAAAGTCTGCTGCAAAGTCGTCCCGCGAGGCAGCGGAAGACGTAGCACGGTTTAGTTTATGAAAACAATTAATATTTGGATTACTTGGTTAGGTTTTACGTGCACTCAAACAGCCGAAGAGAAAGCACGCGACTTATCTCGATCCGAGCGATTCTAAATCGAAATCAAGATTCAATTTCATTTAATTAAATTACGATTCAATTTCATTTAATTAAATTCAGTAATTTTTCTCCGAGTTTGATGCTCTCGACTGAAGGCTGAACGCTTTTCCCGCGGTGTGTGCGTCTGAAGCGAATATTTTCGTCGTTATTTTATTTTATTTTTTTAATATAAGATCACCGTGTTCCGTGAAAATTTGGATGCAGGAAGATTAATTAGACTTCGGCCGGCAAGTGAATCAACGCAGCTTGAAACCTGATCACTGCAAACGATGGAAAAATCCTTGCCCTTCCTCCATTTACGTTATTAAATTTGTTAGATACTGTAAAATATTTCATTTTTTTTATGTTTAACGTTTGGATTTATTTTGTGAACTGTAAGCTACGAGATATTGGCTTGTATTACCTTTCTATCCTACTTTAATGTACTCTTTAAATTTACCATTCGCTTTTATTTTACTAATTTTAAGTAGTTTCAATACCTTCAGTAAGTTAATCGAGGAAATACCTTACAAGGAGAGAGAGAGAGAGAGAGAGACAACGAGGGAGAAGGATTTGGTTTACTTTAGGGGTAAATGACTGTCCTGTTCGGACGAATCGAGGGAAACACCTTTGCGACAGTATTTTCGGCTCTAAAACTCTCACCAGCTACCGAACGAGAAAATAAATCGCTTTCCCACGGGGGCTCGTTCGTCAGAAAGAGTAGATTGAAAGAGATAATGATGGAGAAGGATTCGACAATCTTTAGGTGAATAACCGCCCTATTCGGACGAATCGAGGGAAACACCTTTGCGAGAGCATTTTCGGCTCTAAAATTCTAACTAACCACCGAACAAAAAAATAAAATAAAACGATTTCTCACGGCGGCTCGTTCGTCAAAAAGACTAGATTGAGAAAGATAATGAAGGAGAAGGATTCGACAATCTTTAGGTGAATAACCGCCCTATTCGGACGACTCGAGGGAAACACCTTTGCGAGAGCATTTTCGGCTCTAAAATTCTAACTAACCACCGAACAAAAAAATAAAATAAAACGATTTCTCACGCCGGCTCGTTCGTCAAAAAGACTAGATTGAGAGAGATAATGAAGGAGAAGGATTCGATAATCTTTAGGCGAATAATGGCCCTAATCGGACGACTCGAGGGAAACACCTTTGCGAGAGCATTTTCGTTGGTGAAAAAGAACGTACTGGATTATCTGTAAAACGGGAAGAGGATGGATGGAGGCAGAGTTTTCCAACTTCCTGGGGAACGAAAGACAATCGCTACATTTTGCAAGAATAAAGACGGTAAACAATCCGAACAAAACAAAAAAAAAAACAAGAACATTTTTGAAGAGTCAGAAACACAATCGAAGTGGAAGAATTAAAATCTCCAAAGAAATTACAACGATTATTTGATTTCTGAAAAATCGAAATTAATTACAAAAAAAAAAAAACGATGAAAAACATTTTTCTTCACGATTACCTAAGTTAAAAAAAAACAAATGACGATCGTGCACGTAGAAGAATACAACTCAAAAAACGAATTGCAGATTTAAAATTAAATAATAATAATAATAATGAGGAACATTCAAGGCTGATAATAATTCCAACTTCGTAACGATCAACAAACAAAACAAATCATACTTATTTGCAAAAAAGGAAAATTTCAGAAGAGAGAGAGAGTTTCGTTAATTTCAGGACGAAAAAGGAAAAACAGAAAAAACAAAAGACGATCGCAAATTTTACAATTTCGCGACGAAGAAAAAAGAAGAGAAAAACAAATCGTCAATTCAAAACACGACGTCTTCGTTTAAACAATAACGGCGACAGCATCAAAAAAAAAAAAAAATCAGAAAGTGAGGAAAATATTTAAAGATGGAAACAAATAACACTAATAACACTAATTCAAAAACAAGTGACGATCGCGTTACGTGCGAAAAATTAAGGGCCGTCACGTGATAATATGTTTTTATTATTTGGAATAATTTCAGCGAACTTGTACACTCTTTACCAAAAGAATTCGCCCGGTTCGACGAGAACGGAGTACAATTGTTTAATTTCAGTGTTTCGATACGTTTGGAAGGCAGTGTGCTCATCAGTTCGGGGGGCCTTTTGAATTTTACGTCCTGCAAAATCAAGAGAAAAAAAATTAAAAATAAAAAAACACCGAGGATTATCTAAAGTAGTTTGGATTGAGGTTGCTGTTTAAGGTCAAGTTAGGACCCCCATGTTCGTGTCCCCGTTAATTCCCCGTTATCTGATTTTTCCCATTTTGGGAATCTCGTACTCCGTTGCAAAGTATTTAAACAGAAAAAAAAAAAAAAAACAAAATTACTCATGCCCCCTGCATCTGAAAACCAATGTTTCATGATTAAATTGAAACAGAGCCACCTATCGGTTATTCGCAGGGTAAGCGATCGAATTAACCGGTGAGATAAGGCTGTGATAAAAAGTCTTACAAGAAGGTCGTCTCGGAGAAGTCGGCCACAAAGCGGTGGAAGTCGTGGTACGCAATGGAACGTAAGTAGAACAAAATTTATTTCCCCCGAGGGGTTGTTAATGATTAGCCGAATATTTCCAGGGGGAATGATTTGTGGCATCGCCCTTTTGGCCTTCATCTTCGCTGGTAAGTAATCATTTTTTTCTTGCGTTTCTTTTTGTTTGGCTTTTATCATTTGCCTTAATTAACTTGGCCCATTTTTTTCCTTCCATTGTCCTGAGCTTTGACTATCCATTAGTGCATGGGTAGCCAGACTTCTTTCTTTCGTAATAATTGGCCTTGCTTGGGGTGGGGTTTTCGACTTCCACGTCTCCTCCATCCCCAATTAGCTTCTTCAATTCCTTCCACGCCACTCCCCTTTTCCCTGCTGCCTTCACGCTTCTTCTTTCCACGTCCGTGTTTTAGTCGTTTTCCTTTGTTTTGCATCGGGCTTTTGGATGTCCCCCTCAGCGATCTGCCTTCTTTTCTTTCCGTTCTTCTTGCCACGTCCTTTTTGCCCGCCCCCTCTTTCTTTTCCCCCACGTCTTCAGCTTCAACCACCTCCCTCAGTGCTTCGCCTTCTTTCATCCCCGTTTTAAATTCTGCTTATCGCATTTGGACTTGCTCCTTCGGATGGACTCGCGTGCCCCTCTTCGTGTTTTCCCTCTCATCCCTCTTGGCCATCTCGTTTCTCCGCTTCCAAGAGTCAATTCCGTCGCCTTGGAGATTCACCTTCGCATTGTTTAGGTCTCATTCATTTTTGGGCGCTCGTTTTTACTGGGGTGACTCAAAAAATGATTTCGCCCCCGCAGTTTAATTACGAAGCAACATCGCCTGGGTGGGATCAGATGTGCGAAACCGGAAGACGAAGAGGATGCCCATTGCAATTTCGTGCGGAGCAAATTTAAAAAACCCCGACGATCATCGTGCCCCGTCGTAATCCAAAATTTCCCTCGCGTTTTCCTCGGGGGGGGGGCGGTTGAGTAATCCCGCCCCCGTTCAAGTTGCGTGCGAGGAATCAAGAAATCGAAACTCTTTCACCCTTGCAAATTCTGACGGTTCGAGTCAGTGTTTCCAATTTTTCCCCCATCCATCGTTTCCTCTTTGTTTCTCTTTTGAAGAAAACGAAGAGGAAAAGGCGCAAAGCGCAAAAAAGTTTCGCTTACGCCTAGGACCTTCCTTTTTCCAGGACCCATCGGTGCTCTGGTCGAATCGGCGGATACCATCTACCTGGTGACTTCGCCACCCGACGCCGGCGTACCGGCTGGGAATGACACCGTCCCCCCTTGGAATACCACCACGCCGGGTTTGAACAACATTTGGAATGCCACGACGACGCCGACGCCCGCTTTGAATAGCTCGATTCCTGGTTTGAATAATACGACGATTCCTCCTCCAATTTGGAACATCACGACGGTTCCTCCACCAATTTGGAATACTACGACGGTTCCTCCTCCAATTTTGAATACAACGACGGTTTCTCCTCCAGTTTGGAACGTCACGACGCCCAGTGGGGATAATACAGTTTCAAGTTTGAATTCGACGCTTTTTGAATCACGAAGACGCCCGCGTCCTCCGCCGCCGCCGCCACCGCCACCACCACCACCACGGCCGTCATCGACGACGCGTCCGCCGCCACCTCCACCACCGCCACCTCCACCACCGCCACCACCACCACTGCCACCACCGCCACCGCGCCCGCCGCAAAGCAACCGCCCGCAGCAGGACGACCAGCAGATAATCCTGTGCCTGCCGGAGTGGACCGACGAGGAAATGGAGGGGTGCAGGGCAAGCTTGCCAAACGGAAGAGTAACGGCGTTACTCTCCATTCTACTATTATTTTATCGTATAATTGCCTAAACGCATTTGAATTTCCCGCCTGTAAAACGTAGTTTAGTAAGACTCTAGTAAACCGATAGACGTCGCTTGCTGCGCAAGCGCATGCGCACTTTTTAATCATATACAACGACCATTACTAACTATTTTTGTATTTAGTTTTGTAGATGCGGTCACTCCGAGTCTTGAATACACGTGTTTAAAACATCTGCGTGGTTTTATTTTGAAAAAAAAAGTAAAAAAAAAAACATCGACGAGTTTCAAAATGTATGAATAGATAAAACAGCGACACCTTACGATCGCCCTTTGACCTAACATTGCACGAGTATTGACGAATTGAAGCGTGTTTGCTATACATACGTATAATAAGTCACCCCAATTTTTTTTTTTTTAATGTATTGTTAAAAATGTTGACTCAAAAGTCGACGTACAGCGAGAAACGTCAGTAATCCATGAATCGATAATGATTACTAGGGAACGGAATTATATATTTTGTTCGATTAAATACAAACGAGAGGCGGCAAACGCGTAACACTGCAGCGACGTGTGAATGCACACACCTCTCTTTGCCGCCTCGTTCGAAATAAACCCGAACAAAATATATAATTCCGTCCTGTAATGGTTACGCGTAAAAAAAAAACCATTAAAACTTAAAATTAATTGAAACGTCGCTTCAATCTCAATCTCAAGGTCAACCAAACTGTATTCAGTCGAAGTAGTTGGAAATTAAAAAGACAAAAAACTGAAGGCATGAAAAAAACGTTAAAAAATTTAAAAAAAAACGATTAAAGCGAAGTTCAAGGTCATCCCACCTGAACTCGACTACATTCAATCATAGCAAACAAATTTAAAAAAAAAAAAACGTAAATAATAAAACCAGACATTAAAAATGTTTGATGTCAAAAAATAAACAAAATTTTTCAACCCAAATATAAAAAATATTGTGAAGGGTATAAATCATCAAAAAATTAAAAATTATCAGAAATATTAAATGTAAATTTAAAAATCGATTCAAATAAAGATAATGTTACGTAAAAAAAATATTAAAAATTAAAATTCAATGAAATCTAGCTTAACCGATCTCGAGATTTACATGAACTCAACTCTGAACTCAACTCGACCCTATATGACACAAGAAAACTAAAAGTTAGTAAAAAGACTGTTAAAAATCGAAGATCGATTAAAATGAACTTCACGTCAAGGTCAGTCCAACGCGACTGACTGACCAAGCCTAATTCCGTTTAACTCAAGTAAAAAATTAAAAATTACCAGAAAAATGTTGATTCAAAATGTCGATTGAGAAGTCGACTACAGCGAAACGTCAATAATTCACGAACCGATAATAATTACGTATAAAAAAAAACCTAAATATTTTGCTTGACCAATCTCAAGGTCAATCAAGCCCCAACTCTGAACTCAACCCACTGTATTCAATCCAAGCTGAAAATCAAAAAGGCAAAAAAAATTGATAATAAAAAAGAAACGTTCGGAATTAGAAAATAAAAACGATTAAAGCGAAGCTTGACCATTCTCAATCTCAAGGTCACTTCGATTGAACTATATTCAATCACAGCAAAAAAAAAAAATTAAAAAGAGTACACAAAATTTTAATAAAAAAAAATTAAAACCGAACATTTTTTGATATCAACCCGATACAGCTGAACTCAACCTAATTCCTTTCAACCCAAGCATAAAAAATATTGTGAAGGGTTTAAGGTAAAGAAATCATCAAAAAATTAAAAATTATCAGAAATATTAAACGTAAATTTAAAAATCGATTAAAATAAAGATAGTAATTATGCAAAAAAAAATTTTTTTAATTAAAATTAATTAAAATGTAGCTTAACCATTTTCGAGTTTTACATGAAACTCAACTCTGAACTCAACCCGGCCCTATTCAATCGAAGACGAAAATTAAAAAGAAAAAAAAAACTGAAAGTAAATAAGATTCGTTAGAAATTAGAAAAGAAAAACGATTAAAGCGAAGCTTGATCAATCTCAAGGTCACTTCGATTGAACTGTATTCAACCACAGCAAAAAAAAAATTAAAAACAATTTACAAAATTTTAATAAAAAAATTAAAACCAGATATTAAATTAAAGAAAAAATGTTTGATGTCAACCCAATCCAGCTGAACTCAACCTAATTCCTTTCAACCCAAGCATAAAAAATATTGTGAAGTGTTTAAGGTAAAGGAATCAAAAATTAAAAATTATCAGAAATATTAAATGCAAATTTAAAAATCGATTAAAATTAAAGATAGTAATTACGTAAAAAAATATTAAAAATTAAAATTAATTGAAATGTAGCTTAACCAATCTCAATTTTTACATCAAATTCAACTCTGAACTCAACCCGCCCCTATTCAATCGAAGACAAAAATTGAAAAGAAAAAAAAACTGAAAGTAAAAAAGAAACGTTAGAAATTAGAAAAGAAATACGATTAAAGCGAAGCTTGATCAATCTCAAGGTCACTTCGATTGAACTATATTCAACCACAGTAAAAAAATAAATTAATTAAAACAATACACAAAATTTTAATAAAAAAATTAAAACCGGACATTAAAAATTAATTTTTTTTTATGTCAACCCAATCCAGCTGAACTCAACCTATTTAATTCCTTTCACCCAAGTATAGAAAATATTGTGAAGGGTTTAAAGTTTAAAGAAATCATCAAGAAATTAAAAATTATCAGAAATATTAAATGTAAATTTAAAAATCGATTAAAATTAAAGATAATAATTACGTAAAAAAAATATTAAAAATTAAAATTAATTGAAATGTAGCTTAACCAATCTCAATTTTTACATCAAATTCAACTCTGAACTCAACCCGGCCCTATTCAATCGAAGACAAAAATTGAAAAGAAAAAAAACTGAAAGTAAAAAAGAAACGTTAGAAATTAGAAAAGAAAATCGATTAAAGCGAAGCTTGATCAATCTCAAGGTCACTTCGATTGAACTATATTCAACCACAGCAAAAAAAAAAAAAATTAAAAATAATGCACAAAATGTTAATAAAAAAATTATAACTGGACAAAGCGATGCTTGGCCAATCTCAAGGGCACTCCGACTGAACTCAACTATATTAAAAAAAAAGAACGTTAGGAAACAGAAAAAGAATAAGGTTGAAAATTAAAAATCGATTAAAATGAAGATAATAATTACGTACAAAAAATATTAAAAATTAAAAAATTCTCTATTCAATCGAAACTGAAAATTAAAAAGCCAAAAAAATGAATGCAAGAAAGGAAAAAATTGTAAAAAAGGAAAAATTGATCAATCTCAAGTTTATCCCAGATGAACTCAATATTCAACGCCAGAAAAAAAAATTAAAAAATAATAAAAAAAATAAAATTAGACATTAAATTAAAAAAAATGGTCGATATTAATGGATCCAGCTGAACTCAACGTAATTCCATTCAACCCAAGCAAAACAGTTTTGAAAAGGATTTTAAGTAAAAAAAAAAAACGTTTTATCTAGCATGACACAGGACTAATAAAAAATTTAAAAAAAACACAAGCAAAGAATCTAACCTCATTTAACGCAAGAAAACTAAAAGTAAGTAAAAAAAAGGAAGTCAAGTTTCCAATCAATGTAAATCAATTAAAATGAAGACAAGCCGATGTCGAGGTCAATCCAAATAACACAAGCAAAAAATTAAAAATTACAATAAAAATTTAAAAAAAATGTCGAAAATTAAAACGAATCGATTAGAATGAATAAAATTTGCAAGAAAAAATTAAAAGTAAAATGAAGCTCGACCAAGCTCAAGCTCAATCCAACCCAACCTGGTTCTCTTCAGTCCAAGCAAAAAATTCCAAAAAAATAAATAAAAATAAGGAACTTAAAATTCGCGGAACGGATTAACGCGGATTCGAAGTGGATTGCTTATCTGTCGCTAAAATCAATTGCATATACGCAACCTTGCTGGTAATTTGAGATTTCCCGGTAGGATTTGCTCTTAAAACGGCGATAATATCTGCGTGTATAATTCCGGTGGAATGACGTAGATTATGCACTGGATTTATTTAATAACATCGCGTTCAAAATAAAAATCAAGTTAATCTTAACATTCTAATTATAAAAATATTTGTATAGGAGGTTAAGTACCTAAGTGATTGATCGTATTATAAGAAAATAATTTGCTTTTCTTTCTTTTCAATAAAAAAAAGTCCTCCTTTTTGCTACTTAGGTGAGCAGAAAAGGGGGAGCAACGAGGGGGCGAGGCCGAAACAACTCGAATGAGTTTTAGTCCTCCAGGGCACCACGCAAGTCAATCATTGCAATACCGGAAATAAATGCGATGCAAACTCAACATAGAGGTTGGCCTTTTTTGAAAAGCGTAACATCTTCTCTCTCTCTCTCTCTCTCGATGTAAGAGAAATGTACGAAAGTTTCATTCGTTTCGCCCTCTGAACGTTAGTTAACAAACGGTGTAATAACTCGAAACTGGCAGGGACTTTCCTCGCCCCTCGCCGAAACGAGGAAATTGCTGCTGCCGCTACCGCCCCCCTCCCCCTCCACCCTGCAATTCTCTATTGGCTCGGACGTACTTTGTAGGTGAGGAACAAAAAGAGAAAAAAAAAGAAAAACGAAAAAGATGTAAAAAGTTAAGGTAGATAAGGTAAATCCCCGGCGCGCATCTGCGCCAGTCGAACATAATGAATTTTTATTACTCCGGGGCTAAATCCGGTGGCCGTATTAAACACCTGGAGCGCGCTAAACTCCGTCTTAAACTTACGGATCGATGGCCGCCCATAAATTCACCGGCCCGGCTTTGTGCGCGTCTGTTTTTGAGAGTAAATTTAATTTTAATACTTCGCTGATGGATGATGGGGCGGGCGGGCGGAGGTTGCTTGCCACCTTCTCCTTTCACTTACCCGGAAACTTATGCGAAATTACGATGAATCACGAATGGGGAGCGAGGAAGAAAAGTGCGTGGTTATACTCGGAAATCCCCAGCTCGAGTGGGGATGTGGGTAGTGGGTTGATCTTCGACGGTAATTTGTCTGAAATCCCTATCTCGCGTGGAGGTGTGGGTGGTGGGTCGATCTTCGACGATAATTTGTTTAAAATCTCTATCTCGAGTGGATGTATGGGTGGTGGGTCGATCTTAGACGATAATATACAGGGCGTTTCGTTGAGGACAAGGTGGTATCTCATGATCACGATACTCGATTGTTCTATTCGTAAGCGTCGTTGGATTCTGCGGAAAACCCCCAGTAATTTTCATATAAAATATTTTCTTCTAACTTCAAGAACAAGCGAAATCAAGACGAGGATTCGCTTCAAATTTTTTTAGGTTAAATATCTCGGGAACCGTTCACGTCAGACCCCCCATGCGACCCATCATCTCGGACTAGATTTACACGTAGAATCCGAAAACGCGATAATATACAGGGTGTTTCGTTCAGAATAAGGTCGTATCTCGTGATTGCGACAGTCGATTGTTCTATTCGTAAGCGTGGTTGGATTCTGCGGAAAACCCCCAGTAATTTTCATATAAAATATTTTCTTCTAACTTCAAGAACAAATGAAATCAAGGTTCAAAATTTTTTAGGTTAAATATCTCGGGAACCGTTCGCGTCAGACCCCCCATGCGACCCATCACCTCGGACTAGATTTACACGTAGAATCCGAAAACGCGATAATATACAGGGTGTTTCGTTAAGAATAAGGTCGTATCTCACGATTACGACAGTCGATTGTTCTATTCGTAAGCGTCGTTTGATTCTGCGGAAAACCCCCAGTAATTTTCATATAAAAAATTTTCTTCTAACTTCAAGAACAAATGAAAACAAGACGAGGATTCGCTTCAAAATTTTTTAGGTTAAATATCTCGGGAACCGTTCGCGTCAGACCCCCCATGCGACCCATCACCTCGGACTAGATTTACACGTAGAATCCGAAAACGTGATAATATACAGGGTGTTTCGTTGAGAACAAGGTCGTACCTCACGATTGCGATAGTCGATTGTTCTGTTCATAAGCGTCGTTGGATTCTGCGGAAAAGCCCCAGTAATTTTCATATAAAAAAATTTCTTCTAACTTCAAGAACAAATGAAATCAAGACGAGGATTCGCTTCAAAATGTTTTAGGTTAAATATCTCGGGAACCGTTCACGTCAGACCCCCCATGCGACCCATCATCTCGGACTAGATTTACATGTAGAATCCAAAACTGCGATAATATACAGGGTGTTCCGTTGATGATAGGGTCGTATCTCGTGAATGCGACGCTCGATTGTTCCATTTTTTTGTTCCATTTGTTTTCATTTTTATTTTTTTGATTAATTAATTAATTTACAAACAAGGTGAGAGTAGTGAGAGTGCAAAAAATTTGTTTAAATTTCAGTATTACAAAATTACTTTAAAAAAAAATTATTTTGATAGGATATTAAAAATAAAATAAAACGAAATTACGGAAATCATGCTATGCCAGCGCCATCTACAGAAACTTTGTCCGAGTACGCTTTGCTTTGGCGGCAAATTTAAAGTTATTTTCTCGTATTGTTATACAGGGCGATTCGATCTTTTTTTCTGACAGCATCCGTTTTTATTGTTTTGTAAAAGAATTATGGCTGTCAACCTTTTTTGTTTCTAATTAACGTTAAATCGCCGTGACTTTTAAACAAAAGCAAATCTGATGACAATTTCATCTTTCAAAATTTGTGAAAACGCCAACGAATCACCCTGTATGTTATTATTTGGCGCCGTCTACGTAAATTTTGTCGGACTGCAATCTGTAGTTTCGAAATCAGTTTCTTTTGCGTGTTGATTTCATTTATCATCTTCTCTTCGCTCTCTTCGCTCTGTTTCTTTTGTTTTATTTCATTTTTGGCGCCATCTGTGTAGTAAATTTCGTCGGACTACGATTTCTTGCATCACGAAATCTCAAATTAGTTTCTCGCGTTCACTTAATTCGTAAGTGTTTCACAATTAGTCATTTTATTTCGGTTTTCATTTTTCTTCCGGCGCCATCTGTGTAAATTCTGTTGGACTGCGTTTTTTTTTTCGGCGCGAAATTCGAAATTAATTTTCTCATAATTACGTCTTTTATACATATCTGACAGTCAGTCGTCCTCCACCGAACGACAATCGTCTGTCTTCCCTTGTTATCTGCATTTCGTGACTGTTTTGTTTTCGTTCTCTTTTGTTTCCTCTTATCCAATTAACGCTGACGTTTCTTCCAGTTTGATTTTGCCTTCTCCTGTTAGTTTTATTTCAAATAATATACTTATTAGAGAGTTAATTACTAAAGTATGGGCCGTGGCCTTTTAATAAAATGAATTATGAAAATAATTATTCTCACGTGAGAGTAAGTGTAATTATTCTCACGTGAGAGTAATTGTAATTATTCTCACGTGAGAGTAAGTGTAATTACTCTCACGTGTTTATTGTGGAGATGCAAACGTCAATTACAATTGATTATCCTCAATCAAAATTGAGCGCGAAAATTCTTTTCTTTGACCACCGACCTTTCTGCGGGAATGGTGGCAGCGGCGGGATTTCATAACAAATCGAAAAAATAAATAAATCAAATCCGAGGTTTGTTAAACAACAGAAACGCCGGCTCTTCTTTGCGTACGTGTAGTGAGAGAGTAAGCAAGTCGGGTGGAAAACGCCATCGATTTTGTTTTCTTTTTTTTTTTTGGAATGTGGATTTAAGTAATCTCGTCGGTACGACGTAACCGGCGTTTCCACGAAATTACAGTTTTAATACGCCCGGCTAATCGGCTCTTGTCAAATTAGATGTGCGCTTATCCTTGCTAAGCCGGAAACGAAACGTTTAATTATTACGACAGAGAGGTCAGAATCACCTGCACGTGCAATACTTTTAATTGCGATAACAAATGAATTTAATGCAGGCGGTGTGCGTGCACGCTCTTCGTGACGAAGCGGAGCCCCAAGAAGTTAAAATTTGATAAGCGAAATACGTTGTGTTGCGTTATTAGTAAACCGAGGATGAAATAGTGAGTGACGTCGCAGCGCCGACCCTAAGCGAAGCTCCTCCCATTGTCAGTTAACACGCGCTCGATTTAAAACGACGTGTCCAGGTTATTCTTTCTTACTTGCATTTTCTCGGGTATTACTTATATTATTATTATTATTAAAATTGGCTCTGCGCGGCGCAACTGAGGCAGAGATTTTTTAATCCTCGCCTTGGTCATTCGAGAACGGAATCAGATATTTCCAGAATCTCGTTCGTTCATCGGGGTCACTCATTCTCTTTGGCACTTCCATGTTATTGTAAACTTGCGCAAAAATTCAAAGAGACAGGACGCACGGAAGGTTACCTGAGTTAAATCATTTGTTGAAAGGAGAAAAAAGAAAAGCAGATTTCCACTTGCAAAACACCGATTGAGCTGACAGCCTCGTTTCAATTTAAACGGCTTCCTTTGCATTCGTTTCAAAATACTCCGGCCATGAATTAGTATAAAATTTTATCTGGTTTTGCGAAATTGTTATTCCACGGGTTCAAAATTTCCGTCTAAAACAATTATTATTACACACTTCAAAGGTAAGGCCTCTAAAGGGGTTTATTCCGAGGGTGACGGTGCAAGCCAATGACCTTGAGGGTCACTCTTCACGCTGATTTTGCATTCGCTCGGTCACAATAGGCCAAGATGGAAAAAGGAAAACGAAACAAAATGTAAAAAAAGGCAAGCATTAGCCGATTAGAATCGTGAAAGTGAACAGTCTCGGAGAGTGATTGATGAGGTGGCGCTGGGGGTGAAGGGGGGCGGTGGGGGACGGACGGACTTCGAGCTGATCCGCAAGACAAAAACGCGTAAACGCAGCGACGCGGAAGAACAAGAACCCTCCGCCGCCGCTCACGAAAAAATTCACTCGCCGCTAATGAGGCGGGCGTATATTTTTTCACACAACAATGAAAGTCAAAAGAGAAAGAGAGAGAGAGAGAGGGAGGTTTTACAGCTTACATACAGGACGGATACCACAAATCGAGCGCGAGTCGTAAATACTTAGCGCGCGTTATCTACCCCACTCGTTCGCTTCAGTTCTTTAAGTTGGCTTTGTTATTTATTAGCGCGGGGGGGATTGAAAAAAGCTCGCGCCACTTCTTCTTTTCCCTTCGTCTTCTTCCCCTTCTTCTTCGTTTACACACACACACACACACACACACACCACCTGGTCGGGGATCCCCACATAAATCAAACGTTTTATGGAGATAAACGCGCGCGCAATAAAAGGTTTTATGCCACCGCCGCCACTGGTAAGAAGTTATAAGTGCCCCTTATTTTTGAATTAGTTCAATTTCATAACTGCAACTACAGTAAAACGAAGTTTCGCGCCGCGGTTGTTTTGAATTTAATGTTTACCGAAAGTTTAAATTACTTTCGTGTTAAAAGAAAAAAAAAAACAATAAAAAGCAGTCAGCGTCGTCGAATAACACCGGATCGCTTTTCTCTGACGTTCTTCATTAACGGTTAACACTTGATTACCGGTCGCTAATCGTTCCGCAAGAGAACGGCGGGGACGAGACGGATTCTGCCCTGTCGTGTCGTGCCACTTGCTATTTAAAGAGACGAGCGGCTAAGCAGGTGGCGGCGACGGGAATTTTTTAGCGAAAACAAAAGTACGTACACCGCAACAAAACAAATGTGCGTCGCGTCGAACGAATAATCTGGCAGGTATGTGTGAAGGTAGGTAGATAGGTAGGTCTTAGTGCCCCCGCCCCCCTCCCTTGTTAAACGATCAACCGAACGTCCCAAATTAATTTTTAAATTTGCTTCGACGTCGCGGGGGTACATTAAACGGTTCAAACGGAAGCTCCCTTCGCCGCACTACCCCGCCGGTATATGGCAGGTATGTGTGAAGGTATGTCGATAGGAAGATCTTAGTGCCCCCGCCCCCCGCCCTTGTTAAACGATCAACTGAACGTCCCAAATTAATTTTTAAATTCGCTTTCGACGTCGCG
This sequence comes from Prosopocoilus inquinatus, assembly GCA_036172665.1. Lineage (NCBI taxonomy): Eukaryota > Metazoa > Arthropoda > Insecta > Coleoptera > Lucanidae > Prosopocoilus > Prosopocoilus inquinatus. The sequence goes on from CM069876.1 coordinate 50,040,567, forward strand.
GGGGTACATTAAACGGTTCAAATGGAAGCTCCCTTCGCCCCACTACCCCGCCGGTATATGGCAGGTATGTGTGAAGGTATGCAGATAGGTAGGTCTTAGTGACCCCGCCCCCCGCCATTGTTAAACGATCAACCGAACGTCCCAAATTAATTTTTAAATTCGCTTTCGACATCGCGGGGGTACATTAAACGGTTTAAAGGGAAGCTCCCTTCGCCGCACTACCCCGCCGGTATATGGCAGGTATGTGTGAAGGTATGTAGATAGGTAGGTCTTAGTGCCCCCGCCCCTCGCCCTTGTTAAACGATCAACCGAACGTCCCAAATTAATTTTTAAATTCGCTTTCAACATCGCGGGGGTACATTAAACGGTTCAAACGGAAGCTCCCTTCGCCCCACTACCCCGCCGGTATATGGCAGGTATGTGTGAAGGTATGTGGATAGGTCGGTCTTAGTGCCCCCGCCCCCCGCCCTTGTTAAACGATCAACTGAAGGTGCCAAATTAATTTTTAAATTCGCTTTCGACGTCGCGGGGGTACATTAAACGGTCCGAACGGAAGCTCTCCTCGCACCACTACCCCCTCTCCCCCTTCCCTCCCGCCCCCCCCCCCCCTGGTCCGGCACGTCGCGTCGTCGTCTAACTGTAAACCCTTCAATATTGATTCGACCCCAGGCAGGCGACGTTTGCACAAAAACTTTTTGGGCACGCAAACAAAGCCGCCCGAGGGCAAATATTTGCGGAAAAGCTGGAAATCGACTGTTTTTTGTTTACACTTAGGAAACATCCCTCGTATACGATAATAAAAACAAGGCAATATGATATATACGGGACGGTTTAGAGACGTTACAAAAGTCGTCGTGACCCGTTCGGAAGCGGTTTTGGGCTTGTTCGCATCCCACCGCTGCCACCACCATGAATTTATTTATTACAATTGGGTGTATGCGTTACGATGACATGCGATAAAAATGTCTCGTTTTTAATTGGCCCCCTATGATTCACCTCGTTCCCTTAAGTTTTACAAATTCAATGATCGATTTTGGAGGGCCCTGATCTCCAATTGGATAGAGAAAACGTTTGACCATCTGTCTGAAGTACCACCGATTCTTTTTCTTTCGTCGCTTTCGTCGTTTAAGGCAGGCAGAAATCTTTTCTGGGGCGCGCATCCGTATCCCACCGCTGCCACCGTGAATTGTAAAATATTTATTACAAACGCAATTACAATTATATGACGACGAGCGAGCGAGCGAGCGAAAGCAAACGTCCGTTTTTAATTTAAAGGGCGCTCTGTGATCCATCTCCGGTCTTTAAATCTGACAAATTCGCCCGATTTGGGGGGGGGGGAAATATCGCCCTGACCACTTCACAACGGGGAACGCCTGCCCTTGACCTTCTCAATCCGTCTGAAGTTCCACTGAATTCGTTTTTTTTTTCGTCGTTTGAAGCGCTATTCTCTCCGGCGGCGTGGATCTATATCCCACCGCTGCCACCATGAATTCTAAAATATTTATTACAAACGGAATTACAATTATTTATTTATTTATTTATTTATTCATAGAAACAAACCGGAAATTCCGAAATAGAAATACTAATGTTTCTAAATAACAATTTTTAGAAAAGAGAAAAAAAAAAAACCAAAAATTACAAATACACTATAAAAAATAATAGCGCTTTTTTTTTCAAAAGACTTATTTTATATGATAATTATACGACGACGAGCGAGCGAGCGAGCGAGCGAAAACAATCGCCCGTTTTTGATTTAATTGGCGCTCTATGATCCATCCCCTCTCTCTAAACCTGACAAATTCGGATTGATTTGGGGTTTAAATGTCGCCCTGATTCCGTTCGAACGCTTGCCCCCGACCTTCTCAATCTTTTCCGAAGTTCCACCGAATGCGTTGCTTTCGTCGTTTGAAGCGCTAACCTTTTCGGAGGCGCGGATCCACATCCCACCGCTGCCACCACGCATTGCAAAATTACAAGAATTATAATTACACGCATGTACACCTGTGTGTGTGTGTGTGTGTGCGTACGTTGACGTGAGATAAGAATTTTCTGTTTTTAATTGGCACCTTGTGATCCATTCCGTTTCTTTAACTTTTAAAGACTCCATCGATTTGGAGGGTTTAGAGGTCGCCCTGGTTCTGTTCGATGCCCAACTGGAAGCGTTCGAGCTTGGTCTCCTCTTCATCTCTTGTTGTTTTCGTCACACATCCCACCGCTGCCACCACCGCGAATCGCAAAGTACGTTGAAACTTTAACTTCAAATTACAATCGGACTGTCGTTTTCTTTTTATTTTCTTTTTTATTAATAAGCTGCGGGGCTTCTTGGCCGACTTTCCTCTTTTTTCGTTGCGCCGTTTTCTTCATAAACGGCTAATGGGAATAGCGTGCGCGCCGCTCTATTAAATTAAAGTGTTAACGTGTTTGTAAGCGATTTACGAGCGCAATCGGCGATTACGCGCGTAAACGAGTTACGAGTTTCCGTCGGTTCGCCTAATTAGGCGATAATTTCTTATAATGAGGAGCTCGGAGGATCCTTTACGGCTTCGGCGTAATTTTTAATTGAAACGAGGGGGAGGGGAGGGGAGGGCGAAAATGCATGGAAGCATGATTTGATAATCGCATCGACTCTTTTTTTTTGATTCGTTAGTAAATCCCACCGCTGCCACCACTTATGTAGGAAACGATAAGAATTTCCCTTCGTCGGCGTCGGCGCGTTCTTGCACATGTATTTCGCTGTCGGTGAGTTAATAACAACAGCTTCGATTAATAAAAAAAAAAAAAAAAAAAGACGAGGCAAGGTCAAGAACAAAGCAAACAAAGAAACAAACAAATAAATAACAGGAGATGGGGCACATTTTTTTTTTTAAATTTTAATTAATGATAAAAATAATGTTTTATTATCGTCTTTCCAATGATGCGAAAAACAAATAAATTCTCAGGATGCAAAAAAATGTAAAAAAACACGAACGTCTGATAAGAGATTTCGTCGAATTATTTCGATTTTTTTATAGTTCGCAAAATTCGATGGAATCTATCTGGTGCGCGGTGTAAACACGACAGATTTAAATCTAAGCGATGAGATAAATTAAAACGGAGCGGTTAATTAATTTTTAGAAACCGAAGAGCGAAGAAATGATTTGTGTGCAATTTAGATTCCGGCCATAATTTTAACAACATATTATAAAATACGTAAAAACACGAACGACTTAAGTTTAATGACACCCCGTACATTCAAATTTTGTAAAAATAAAAAATAAATCACGCCTGTAGAGGCTTCGTCGTTGTAATAAATTTCCGTTACGATGACGACTGAAGTTCGGTGGTACTCTGTATACGCAGCTCAGTTTTTTTTTTTCAAATTTTAATTTAATTTGGTCTGTTGGTGCGTGACGAGCCGTTAATGAGATGTTTCCATGTATTGTGAAGGTAGAAGCCATTATCACGGTTCAGGTTATTGGAGTGTTTGAAAATTTCTATAGATTCATGGTTTTTCCGGTTAAACAAATGAGACGAGCGGACTAGGAGTTTTGTGTCGGAAAATTGGATCTGGTGGCCGGTTTCTAGTTTGTGTTCAACTGAACCCGTTGCGCCCATTGACCACTATAAATACGGCGACAGCGGACATACCAACTCAGTATCAACGACTTACAAGAAACAGCAGCAAGACCACCTGCAGCAGCCCTGAGGAAGTTCTTCTGCTATGGGGAACGAAACGTCGGCAGTAGAAGAAATCCGAGAAGAGACGCGGTTCCAACCGGAAGCCAGGAATTCAACGGTAAGTAGCTAGTTATAGATTAAGCTCGGGATTTCAAGTTTTCTAATGACACTCTCTTTCTGGAAATAAATGATCACCCTAAAGACAACTGTATTATTAGAGACAACTTCAATTATAAGATTACAAAATTTTGTTGCAAACCATTTTTTATTACAGAGGATCTCTCGAACATCCTCTATAGCTGTTTCAGTCCTATTTGGGTCCTCGCTAGCAGAAGCAATGTCAGGTTAGAAAACGATCGCAGGATGTCGCTAATATTGAGTTGATAATATTGCCTTAACGTAAAGCGAATAATCTGAATGAATCTGTTTAGTTATTTCTTTTTATTCTGAATGGCTTTCTTATAGAAATACTGAAAAATAGTGAGAGCTTTTTCCTCCACTAGAATGAAAAATGTATTTTTCACAACACTTATGTACAAGTGTTTATTTTGCAAAATTGCCAAAAGAAAGTCATTCAGTATAAATTTATATAACTAAATAAAAATTCAAGTAGACAAAAAATCACTTTTTGTTGTGAAAATTGTTTTATTCGCGTTATATTACCGTAAGATAAATTCATCTAAACAATGTGAACCAAAAAGATAATTTCGTTTACTGCTTCTTTAAGCGCAGTTACTCTAGCAATATTTTCCAGCAATAAATTGTAGGGATTGGTGTATGTGTGTTTATAGTGAACTTTACCGTTAACCACTTAGGGTACCAACAAGCCGAAGAGCCCTCGCTGTTCACTCTTGATATTTAGGTCGTGCTCGATACCGCAATATCATCTCGATGTAAAACAAATGAATAGTTTTAAATGGAATCGTGCACGTCGAAGATATGGACTGCTATTCGTCTTCGAAATGCAAAGTTCCATTTGTTTTATATCGAGGTATCAAGCGCGACCTAAATATCGAGAGTGAACAACGCGGCTTCTTCGGCATATTTGCACCTTTACACATTATAAGTATTGTGTAAAGGGACCACATAAAAAGGCAAAACGGACTACGTAATTTTTTTATTAGAGACTCTGCCACTTCAATACTTTGCAGGTAACTTTTATGAAGCAACTGAAAAGACAATCCGAGCAAAAAATTGTTTTAAAAAGTAGTTTTGTAGGGGTAGCTTTAATACTTTAGTCCTAACTTTTCAGTTTACACATTTCGTCAAAAATTTGTGAAAGAAATATTCTTTAGATTATTTGGCACAAAAAAGGTTCAGATTCAACTCAATTTTGGAGTAATTGAGGTTTGAAAGTTCGCATGCACCTATTACATAATGTTAGAACATAAAATTTATCAATTTCTTATTGTTCACTTTGTATAAAAAGGTGACATTTTTTGATGTTCTATCACGCTGAAAATATCGGGCGATATTTCTAAACGACCGTATACAGGGAAGGGCAAAAGTATGGAACCGGCTTAATATTTGGAAAAATGTTTGACGTATCTACTTGAAATTTGGTATGTCAATAAAACCTATATTATCAATTTGTTTCAATTTATCTGCTCTTGTTTCTGAGATCCAACGCTTACTTGATTTTTTTTAAATGACAACCTGCTGATTTCTTTCCTCGTTTAATTCTCTAAACGACTGCATAAAAATATTTATCTATTACATAAGAATATTTTCGAGAAAATAACGTTTAATGAAAATGTTAAGAAAAATGGTTTATTGTTTGATATTCGACAAAAATATTAGTTTTAACAAAAAAAACTAGAAGACCACAAGATTATGGGTTGTTCTTAAGATAGAACTAAAGCAAATTTCGAAAAAAGTTTGATGTATCTGTTTAAAATTTGGTGTGTGATTCAGGGTCAATAAGACTTCAGACATCATCAATTTATTTCAATTGTCTATCGGCTCTTGTTTCTGAGATCCAACGCCTACTTGATTTTTTTTAAATGACAACCTGCTTATTTTTTTTCCTTTATTTAATAGTTCGTTTAATTTTCTAAACGACCATATAAAAATAATTATCAATTACATAAGAAAATTTTCGAGAAAAAAACATTTGAATGAAAAAGTTAGGAAAAATGGTTAATTGTTTGATATTCGACAAAAAATATAGTTTTAACAAAAAAACTGTAAAACCACAAGATTATGGGCTGTTTTTAAGATAGAACGAAAGAAAATTTTAATAAAAATTGCCTTAAAAACAAGAAAACAAATACTAAATATCAGCGTAAACCATCTTTTCTAACTTTTTCATTCAAACATTATTTTCTAGAAACTTTCTTATGCAATAGATAAATATTTTTATGTGGTCGTGTAAAGAATTAAACGAACTATTAAATAGAGGAAAAAAATCAGCAGGTTGTTATTTAAGAAAAACCAAGTAGGCGTTGGATCTCAGAAACAAGAGCAGATAAACAATTGAAACAAATTGGTAATGTAGGTCCTATTGACTCTGAATCACCAAATTTCAAATAGATACGTCAAACAGTTTTCGGTTCCATACTTTTGCCCTACCCTGTATAAATCTATACAGTGTCAATTAACCTAAAGCAATTATTATTCCTAGTTTAAAAACATGCTATTGATACTATAAACCAATAAACATACTACATTTTTCTCGTTTTCATTACACTTGTAATGTCGGTGATAACGGACGATTGCACCATCACCTTTCATTCTTTTGAGCGGAATTTGCTACTGTAAAAGCATACTAAAAAATGTTACGTAGCATGTACAGTTGTAACGTAACATATTTTATAAAAAGTAAATTTTATTTACGTATTCTTCAGGAAAATAATGACCACTCTCGTCCATGTTGTCTATCAAACCCAACCGACTACGAATTTTTTTCGAACGGGAATCACAGAAGCATGTTTAAATAGGATTACAGTGTTGACAAATTTACTGGACGCTCTATTGCACTTAAGTGAAAGTTGTATATGTGCAGTTCTATATACGAAAATGATACTAGCGCCACCAGTGGATATACGCTGGAACTAAAAATATACGACTGTTTCCATTTGATCATCATTCGGCCGTCCAGAAAAATTTTGCCAAATGACAGATAGAGGTCCTAGGAGTCCCCAAAAATTTTTTTGCATGGGATACAATCGAGCGTCCGTATACGGACGCTTAATTACGGGGGACTCCCAAGTGATGGCTAATTGACAATATAGACACGCCCAAATGATAGCGGGATGTGTATATATATATATATATAAATAACATTAAATCATTTACGTAAAATAAATTTAAAAAAATCAAAAACTGAACGACGAGTTCAGTAAGACCCTGTGAACGTGTCTTTCGTAATTTCTACAAATTTTATGTCCGCCGGCGCCGCTGCTGAAGACCGCGGTCTTAAACCGTTAGGAAAAAAGATGGTCGCGCCGAAGTTTCAAGTTACCAAATTTCGTTTTGAACGTTCCTTAGCCGAGGGGATGATCTAAAAGTTAAACGAATCGTTTCCCTCCCTTCTTTCGAATTTTCAAGCCTGTAATAATTTTTTTTTTTTTTTTGAAAGAAGTTCTGTAGCACCCTGTATACGCGTTTGTATTAAAGAGGCTGCTGCGGCATCGTTTATTCACCGTAAAAATAAATTAAAGAAAATCTAGAAGTAAATATAAATGTAAGTTTAGTGAGACCCTGTACGTTTTAATTTCCGAATTTGTTAATGGCAATGAAAGACCAGATCTTTCTCTCTCGAGCAAATTCTACCGGGAAATCTTGAATTATGTTATTGCAAGCGATTTTAGAGAGAGATAAGATAATTTCCGACCGAATCCAATCTGCAACACTACATTCCAATTAGGGCGTTGGAGCTCCTTTTGACGTTTTTTTTTTTCTGCATCGGGGAGGAAGAGGGGAGGTTAGTACCGATTACACGAGAAAAAAGAAGCAACTGTTTTAATTATCTACGTTGTTTACATGATGTAAACTACGTCATTACGTAGAAGATGCTAATACTTGAAGCATTAGTAGATACTTCATTTTTATCCTCTACCAACACCACCACATTGTCTACATAAATAATTATTGTGTTCTGGAATGGATCGTATTTGCAAACGTCGTTTACAAAAAAATGCGCGTTCAGGCGAGGCGCGTTACATTCCGTCGCACGTCATCATTAGTTAACGGTGACGTCAGGTCAGACGTATGCTATGTTGATCAATACTTGAACTGCAAAAGAATTTCTACGTTGCGTGTTCGGTTTTATAAAAAAAAAAAACAAAAAACTATCGCGGTGTGTACATTGTGCGTTTTAACCAAAAAAGCAGTATGTTCATCGACACAGCTTGCCCCCTACGTCATCATTAACGGAACGTAGCGCGCCTTATCTATATGCATAAATTGTCCATGGTGTTATACATATGTATAGCAAGCGACGCGACGTCTGACGGTCTAGGACTAGAGTATTAGCAAGCTACGATTATAAGCGGGAAATTTAAATGAGTCAATTAATATAAAATGATAAAAAGTAATAGCATAATGTAAATTGAAGTGATGTGTCCGTTTGGCAAACTTGCCCTGCAATAATCCACATCTTCGGGGTCCGGGGGTGGCACGCACTCCTCCTCTTGCTGCCCCTGCGACGGCGGGCGCGGTGGGCGCTGGCTCGGTTTCGACGGGGGTTTCTTCTTCAAACTTAAATCTGTATCGTTCCCACTGGGCGCCGTGACGTTCCAAATTGGAGGAGGAACCGTCGTATCATTCAAACCTGGCGTCGTCGTATTCGTGTTCGAAATGGGGATGGTGTTATTATTATTCCCAGCCGGTGCGGCGGTGGCGTCGGGGGGTGAAGTGATGAGGTAGATGGTGTTGTCCGCCAGAACGTCGGTGGATCCTAGAAAAAGAAGGTTTGCGTTTCTGCATTGCGTTGCCTTTGTTTTCTTCAAAACGAAAAAAAAAAAAAAAGGTTAGCGCAGAAATTGGAAACACTGATGAAGAAAGTGGGGGCGGCATTTGCAAGGGCGAAAGAACCTCGATTGGATTTCTTATAAACAACTCGAAGAGGCAGGGAGGATTAACTCACCCCCCCCCCCCCCGCCCCCCCCCTCAAATAAAAACGCAGGAATTTCAGATTATGTTAGGATTGGGGTTTTTGAAATTTGTTCCAAAACTAAATTGGGGGGACTCCCCGAAAGTGCAATAAACCTTCACGTCTTCTGGTTTCATTCTCTGAGCCCCGATGTTGCTTCGTAATTAAGGTTGCGGTGGGGGGGGGGGGGGGGGTAGGGGAAATAAATTTTTCCAAAAGTGGCAAACAATGTGAAGGTGAATCCCAAAGGATAAGGTAAGCCGGGCCTGTTGCAAGAGGGGCGCCAAATTAAAAAACGATTAAAGGGCACAGCTCGAACAATCTCAAGGTCAACCAAAACTCGATCCAATAACTGCGCTCAACTCTATTTAACCCAAGCAAAAAGTTAAAAATTAAAAAAAAAAATCGACAAAGAAATGAGAGTAGCGAGAATTTTTTTTTTTTGTGAATTTTAGGAATTGAACCCAACCTGAATCCATCCATTCAAAGCAAGTAAAAAAAAAAAAAATTAAAAAAAGAGATATTAAAAGAAATGTTAAAATTAACAAATCTCAAGGTCAACTTGATCGTATTCAATTGAAGCAAGCAATTCAAAATGCAAAAAGGTGAACTAAAGAAAACGATTTAAGTGAAGTTCGAGCGACGTCAAGGTCAATCAAACTTGAACTCGATTTTATTCACCCTTTGGCACAGCCCGAACAATCTCAAGGTCAACCAAGCTCGATCCAACAACTGCGCTCAACTCTATTCAACCCAAGCAAAAAATTAAAAATTAAAAAAAAAATCCACAAAGAAATGAGAGTAGAGAGAAATTTTTTTTGCGAATTTTCGGAACTGAACCCAACCTGAATCCATCCATTCAACGCAAGTAAAAAAAAAAATTAAAAAAAAAAAAGATATTAAAAGAAATGTTAAAATTAACAAATCTCAAGGTCAACTTGACCGTATTCTATCGAAGCAAGCAATTCAAAATGCAAAAAGGTGAACTAAAGAAAACGATTTAAGTGAAGTTCGAGCGACGTCAAGGTCAACCAAACTTGAACTCGATTTTATTCACCCTTTGGCACAGCCCGAACAATCTCAAGGTCAACCAAGCTCGATCCAACAACTGTGCTCAACTCTATTCAACCCAAGCAAAAAATTAAAAATTAAAAAAAAAATCGACAAAGAAATGAGAGTAGAGAGAAATTTTTTTTGTGAATTTTCGGAATTGAACCCAACCTGAATCCATCCATTCAACGCAAGTAAAAAAAAAAATTAAAAAAAAAAGATATTAAAAGAAATGTTAAAATCAACAAATCTTAAGGTTATCTTAACTGTTTTCAATTGAAACAAAAAAAAATCGAAGTACAAAAAATAAAATGATTGGAGTGAAGTTCGACCGATGTCAAGGTCAACCAAAGTCGACCCACAACAACTGAACTCGATTTCATTCACCCCAAGCAAAAAGAGAATTAAATCAAAAAAAAAAAAAACAAAAAGATGCCTAATTAACAAAATTAAATGGAAAAAGATTTTCGAAGTCAATCCAATCTAACCGCGCTCAACCTAATTCCGTTCAATCCAAGTTACTTTAAAACAAATTAAAAAAAAAAAAAAATTAAAAATACAGAAAAAAATGTCAAAATCTACACACGGATTAAAATCTCAAGGTCAACTGAATTCACCCAACGTATTACGTCATATTGCACTCCGTTACACAAAACTAATTAAAAAAAAATTAAAACTAAATTAAAAAAAAAAATGCAAATAAAAATTAAAAATTGCAAAAAATAAAAAAAAGTAAGGTTTACGAATGATTTTAAATGAGTTCGAACTTAATCTGCGAAATATTAAAAGGGAATCAACTGTTAGTCATGAAAAAAGATAAATAAAAAAATAAATTAGTCAAATCAATCGAATGGCGGAAAAAAAAATAAAGTAAAATAAAATCGCATTGAATAAAATTATTAAGCGAAAGAAAAGACGACGAGAACGAAAGATGAATGAAATGAAATCGAATCGAGGAAGAAAAAAAAAAAAAGGTCGGTCAGTCGATTAACAAATTCAAAATTGAATTAAATAAAGTCGAATGAGGAATTTTATTTAAAAAAAAAAGAAGAGGCGATCGGCGATGAAAACAAGGCGAAAATGAAAATTCTACAAAGTCAAAATCGAATCAGGAGAAAGTTTTTTTTTTTTGTTTTTTTTTTTAACAAGAGAGAGAGGAAAAAAACGGAAGACGATCGGTTTATGATTTAACAAAAAGAAACAAGAAACAAAAAAAAACGCGAAATAAGGGCGAACGGGATCGCAGACTCAATTGCAATTTAACAAAATTTTGATTTGGTGTTTGATTACATTGGAAAGGGGGTCGACGGAAAATTTTATTTCCTTGTAAGGGATCAATGTTTTAAAAAGATTATTGGCAACCCCCGTTCTAGAAGAATTAATAATGTCAATAATCATTGATGCGAATTTTTTTTATTTTATTTTTTTCTGGGAAAAGGGCGCCAGTTACTGTTTTGCATAAAGGCGGGCGCCGACTACCCTTTCTCCGGCGCCGCCCAAAGTCGACGGAGCTGACTTGGGGAAGCAGAGAAACGACCTCGCCCAAAGAATGATAAAAGACAAAGAAAAATGCAAAAATTTTTTACTTACCGGCAAAGAAGAAGGCCAAAATAGCATAGCCGCAAATTGTTCCCCCTGGAAATATTTGGTGTTATTAACAACCCCCAGGCTAAATTTTGCGTTACTTACGTTCCATTGTGTGGCGCTTCTCTTGTTTGAATCTACGAGATACTGTCAACTTTTTCGAAATGGAAGATTTTATCCTAGCCTTATCTCTTCAACTGATTCAAATATTTTTTCTGGGAATGCCGATAAGTGTAAGTGGCTTGTTGATTTTGTTGAAGTGTCGATTTAGGGCGATTGGTGTTGATCAAACTTGGGCGTATGTATAAATCCGAAAAGAGCCAGCCCTTCTCTTTCACAGTCTGAATGAATCCATTAACAAAACAAGTGTGATCTCACCGAAGTCACAAAAAATGTTCGTGTCGCATTGGTTGTGTTGAGATTGAGCGCCCAACTAATATTGCGAAGAAAGGGGATGCACCCCGTTAAGCTCCCCAACCAATCCAACACCTCAGCCCACAGGGCTGGGCAACGTGTTTATCGTATACAGGTTAGAGAAAATAAATATTTTCTGTATCAGCCGGTTGTATTACTGTCTGACCCTACGCTGAACGCAAGGAAGGTTCGAACACCAGCGCAAAGATTTAATTTATTTTTCTTTCAATTTATTACGAAATCCCACCGCCGCCGCCGCCACCATTTACGTAGAATTGTGTTCCGCTTCAGTCAAGATATTCTTTTAAAAAAAGAGACGGTCAAATAAAGTATGTGGAACACTAACTTCGACGATTCATCAGTAGATGGCGCTCAATGTCTACTAAAAAAATTAAAAAGAAGTTTTTCTTTTCCAAATAGAAATCTTGTCTGAAGTGTGATTGATGATTGCTTCCCGTTTCAATCAAAAATTTCCTAATGATTAACAAAAAAAAAAAAAGCAAACTAAAAGAACGTGAGGTTGTAACTTCAATTGCTAACAGATAGGTGGCGTTCATTGCCTAGTCGTCGATAATTTTGCCATTTACTACATTATACCTGATTGTATTGATTTGATGATATTGTTTCTTATTAAAAAAAAAATAATAAAAAAAAAAAATTAAAAGTAGTTTTCAGAAAACTAAAAGAACTTAACTCCACGCTTAATCAACAACAGATGGAGCTCAGTGTGTGTAGTGTGTCGGTACCCGACAATGTTCTAATCGAAGTCGACACTTGTCCGATGAAAACTGTGAGCTTTAAAACTTTAACCGGACACTATTAAAATTCGAGAAGAGCACTCGACGTTTCACCATCGACTGATAGCTTCGTCGGTGGTGACTCTGTTTAATCCTGGTTTCTAATCATTCATTGCAACATTGTGCTTAATTTCTCACTCAAAATATTCCGAACGAAAATTATCTGCGAACGCCCAAAAAGTGCGACGCACTAACTTCCGCTGTCGTTCAAGAGATGGCGCGCGCGCCCATTCAACATTGACGGAATTTCTGTTTTATTCAATCTCCTTTTTTAAAAATCAAAATGTTCGTGAAAGAAACAGCTTTTCTTTGTTTTTTTTTTTTTGGAAATACGAAACAGAAACTTGCCCAGTTAATCGACAGATGGCGTTCAACGTTTACTCGGTTCCGACTGTTTCCCATTCTCAAAATTACTCAATCATTTCTTATTACGGGCATCGTATCCTTTTCCAACCAAAATAATAATAATACGTAATGAAAATGTTTTTCAGAAATCTAAAAAGCGCATTCACCTCCATTGTTAATTAAACAAACAGATGGCGCTCGTCGTCTGCTCAGTATCGACAGTTTTCTGTTACGCATATGTTTTTTTTTTTATTATTTTGTCACATTCATGGCGTCGCTTAATTTTTTTTTTTTTATCAAAATAGTTTTCCGGAAATGAGAGAATGTGAGGCTACCGCTGTTAATCAATAGATGGCGTTCACGTCTACCTAATATCGTGTTTTTTCTTTTTCTCTAATTTATAATCACTTGTTGATTTTGTTTTTTTATTCAACGTATTCGTAATGAGGATGATTTTTGAGAAACTAAAACGAAAAGGATGTGTACAATTCGGCTCTTAATCGATAGATGGCGCTGAGCGTCTGCGCACCAACGACACTCTCTTTTTCTCTAAGTTAGATTAATTAATTTTATGACCGAACTTCTACCAGGGCCCCCGTTCAAGGGGCGGCAATTAGCCTCTTAGCCACTGGCCACATGTTATGTGATTTTTTCGGCAAAAAAAATAAATAAATAATGGGAAATAGTTTCTTGTCTGGTAGAAATTCGAAAAAAATTATCCACAAGACCGAACTGTCTTGATGAAGCCAAAAAAAAATATATATTACGTAAGCTATTACTTCCGGTTTGGTTAAAAAAAAAAAAAACAAATTACTTTTTACTTTTTAAGTTTTCAGAAATTCAAGTTCCTTTTGCTTTTGTGATTTAGTTTCCTTTTTTTTCTTTCTAATATTAATAACAAGCGTGCTTCGCCCATTTGCATACCGGGGGGTCTGCACAGAGGCCTCCTTAGTCAGACGAGAAGCAAGCGCTTCGCGCTGTTTGGGCTGCTCGCGGCAGCTGGGAACTTGAAAAAGTGAAGGAAAATGTTTAGAAAATGAAGGAGAATGTTTAGAAAATGAAGGAGAATGTTTAGAAAATGAAGGAGAATGTTTAGAAAGTGAAGGAGAATGTTTAGAAAATGAAGGAGAATGTTTAGAAAATGAAGGAGAATGTTTAGAAAGTGCAGGAAAACGTTTGGAAAGTGAAGGAAAATGTTTAGAGAATGAAGGAAATGTTTAAAAAGTGAAGGAAAATGTTTTTTTTTTTAATATTAATAACAAGCATGTTTCGCCCATTTGCATACTGGGGGTCTGCACAGAGGCCTCATTAGTCAGACGAGAAGAAAGCGCTTCGCGCTGTTTGGGCTGCTCGCGGCAGCTGGGAACTTGAAAAAGTGAAGGAAAATGTTTAGAAAATGAAGGAGAATGTTTAGAAAATGAAGGAGAATGTTTAGAAAATGAAGGAGAATGTTTAGAAAATGAAGGAGAATGTTTAGAAAATGAAGGAGAATGTTTAGAAAATGAAGGAGAATGTTTAGAAAATAAAGGAGAATGTTTAGAAAGTGCAGGAAAACGTTTGGAAAGTGAAGGAAAATGTTTAGAGAATGAAGGAAATGTTTAAAAAGTGAAGGAAAATGTTTTTTTTTTTAATATTAATAACAAGCATGTTTCGCCCATTTGCATACTGGGGGTCTGCACAGAGGCCTCATTAGTCAGACGAGAAGAAAGCGCTTCGCGCTGTTTGGGCTGCTCGCGGCAGCTGGGAACTTGAAAAAGTGAAGGAAAATGTTTAGAAAATGAAGGAGAATGTTTAGAAAATGAAGGAGAATGTTTAGAAAATGAAGGAGAATGTTTAGAAAATGAAGGAGAATGTTTAGAAAATGAAGGAGAATGTTTAGAAAATGAAGGAGAATGTTTAGAAAATAAAGGAGAATGTTTAGAAAGTGCAGGAAAACGTTTGGAAAGTGAAGGAAAATGTTTAGAGAATGAAGGAAATGTTTAAAAAGTGAAGGAAAATGTTTTTTTTTTTTTAATATTAATAACAAGCATGTTTCGCCCATTTGCATACTGGGGGTCTGCACAGAGGCCTCATTAGTCAGACGAGAAGAAAGCGCTTCGCGCTGTTTGGGCTGCTCGCGGCAGCTGGGAACTTGAAAAAGTGAAGGAAAATGTTTAGAAAATGAAGGAGAATGTTTAGAAAATGAAGGAGAATGTTTAGAAAATGAAGGAGAATGTTTAGAAAATGAAGGAGAATGTTTAGAAAGTGAAGGAGAATGTTTAGAAAATGAAGGAGAATGTTTAGAAAATGAAGGAGAATGTTTAGAAAGTGCAGGAAAACGTTTGGAAAGTGAAGGAAAATGTTTAGAGAATGAAGGAAATGTTTAAAAAGTGAAGGAAAATGTTTTTTTTTCTAACATTAATAACAAGGGTGTTTCGCCTATTTGCATACCGGGGGGTCTGCACAGAGGCCTCCTTAGTCAGACGAGAAGAAAGCGCTTCGCGCTGTTTGGGCTGCTCGCGGCAGCTGGGAACTTGAAAAAGTGAAGGAAAATGTTTAGAAAGTGAAGGAGAATGTTTAGAAAATGAAGGAGAATGTTTAGAAAGTGAAGGAGAATGTTTAGAAAATGAAGGAGAATGTTTAGAAAATAAAGGAGAATGTTTAGAAAGTGCAGGAAAATGTTTGGAAAGTGAAGGAAAATGTTTAGAGAATGAAGGAAATGTTTAAAAAGTGAAGGAAAACGTTTAAAAAAAGTTAAAAAGTTGAAAAATTTTCCGTTTCAAATTTTTTTAAATTTTTGTTTTTTCCGTTTTTTGTTTCTTTTAATTTTTTTTTAACAATCTTGATAATTGACTGTTTTCGTATGTCCCAACTCATCTGTCAGAGGGCGCCAAAGTATGGAATGGCACGCGGGCGGGTTTTGGCCTCGCGGGGGCCCTGACTTCTATAATGAATGAAAACGTTTATTTTGTCAGCTCTTAATTTGTTTGTTTGTTTGTTTGTTTCAGAGTTGTTTTCTGAATTCACCGAACACTTCAAAATATAATACGACATGCAGATAAGCCGCACGTTCTTCATAAATTTTAAGCTGAAATTCTCTGAATATCTATCATAGATTATTTTTTTTTTAAACCAGAGTGAACCCGTTCTGTAGTGATATCACGTCGTTTTGACTAATTTTTATGTAAGTTTTTTTTTTCCACTGAGAGAGTAAGAAGCATCGTATCGAGCAATATACGTCTCTCTCTCTCACACACACTTTGTAACAAAAATTTTGTAAATTGGAATAGCTTCGAAATATGGGATCATGCGTCAACGTGTGCGAATCAAATGGGCACAACAAAATTCAAATTATTTTCTGATTTGTTTTCCAAAAAGGGGGGGGGGACCTACAGGGGAATATAGCGATATACGTCTTTCTCTCTCACACACATACACTGTAACAAAAACGAATTTCGTAAATTTTTGTAAATTGCCACAGCTTCGAAATATGGATCATGCGTCAACGGTGTGAACCAAGTTTGTTTTCCAAAAAGGGGGGGGGGGAGGAACCTACAGGGGATTATAAATTGCAATGACGATGAAGAAGTCGCGGTGGAAACTCGCCCTGGGATGTAATAATGTGCAAGTAGTGACTGTTTTGTAGATATCTTGCTTGGCTGTTGCCCGGCAACGGGATTATTTCGGGGGGAGTTTGTCGTTTGTCGTCTGTTTTTTTGTTGTTTTACTTCAATCCGTGTTCGAACGGCGAACGGCTTAAAAAATACGCGTGTCCGAATTATGTCGGAATTTTCCGTCTGCAGGAGTTTCACGCCCACGATTAGACCCACGAAGACGTTACAGGAATATGTAAGTTGCTTTGGATGAGATTTTTTTTTTTTAATTTTTATTTCTTTGGTGCCATTACGCGAAACAGTCTAGAAGTGACAAAATTTTTGAAAATTTGGTGACATCTTGTCAATTTATCAACAGGGATTTAGGTACTTACAAATCCGCTTAAATATTTTTATTATTTAAACGTAAGAAAAGAAAATGTTACATAAGAAGAGAGAGGGCAAGGATTTTTACATCGTTTGCAGTGATTAGTTTTTAGGCGGTACCATCGGCCCTCAATGACGCTTTATTCCCTCATCTGTTCCACTTAAAAGTGATATAAAATAATTTGTTTATAAGAAGAAAAAAAAAATTGACGCAAAGTCATTATTTCTCGGTGGAGCGATTGGATAAGCGATAAGATAAGCGATTGGAGTTGGCGATTTAAAGCGACGTCTGATGTCCGGGCCCTAAACACTTTCTTCGAAGTCAGTTAGAGCTTTGTCTTAGAGCGACATTTATTTTCTCAATAACAAACGGAAATTAAACGCAACAGAACTAACTAAAATATCGTGAATTAAAAAAAATTAAAACACAATCTAACTCATCCCAGCTCAAGCAAAAAGAACTTACAAAAATTCAGTTCAAATTAAGTTCGCGTCAATTCCATTCAAACCAAGCGAAACATAAAAAAAAATCGAGCTGGAAAAGTTAAGAAGTAAACACAAATTAAATCTGAATCGTATTTAAATTTGTGCCCGACACAAGTAAGAAAATAAATCGAAAAGAAAAAATTGAATTTAGAACAAAACAAAAAATTAAAACTCCAAGTCAACCCGGCTCAAGCAAAAAAATTACAAAAAATAAACAATCTGTTTAATTCCCACGGAATATTGTGAGAAATGTTACCGTTGACAGACGAACTCCGCCCCGCACAAGTAAGAAAACAGATTAGAAAAAAAAATGAATTTAGAACAAAATCAAATCATTCTAAAAAAATTACAAAAAATTAAATCTCCATTAAAATTAAGTTCAAATTAAGTTCGCGTCGATTCCATTCAAACCAAGCGAAATATTTTTAAAAAATCGAGCTGGAAAAGATAAGAATTGAACGCAAATTAAATCTGAATCGTATTTTAAATTTGCAATTAAAATTAAAAGTCCAATCCAAGGTAAATTCGACATAACCAAAAAATTAAAAAAAAAAATCCTAAAATGTAAGAACGAAAGAACCTCGATAAAACTTAAGTCCAATCAATCAATCAAGGTCAAACCAACTACACTGGTCCGCGGCGTATTAAAATAAACAATCTGTTTAATTCCCACGAAATGCACTGTGAAATGCAACTGTAAACGGACGAACGCAAGCGAATTGTGATGAAACCTAACTGTGCCCGACACAAGTAAGAAAATAAATCGAAAAGAAAAAATTGAATTTAGAACAAAACAAAAAATTAAAACTCTAAGTCAATCCGGCTCAAGCAAAAAAAAATTACAAAAAATAAACAATCTGTTTAATTCCCACGGAATATTGTGAGAAATGTTACCGTAGACAGACGAACTCCGCCCCGCACAAGTAAGAAAACAGATTAGAAAAAAAAAAATGAATTTAGAACAAAATCAAATCATTCTAAAAAAATTACAAAAAATTAAATCTCCATTAAAATTAAGTTCAAATTAAGTTCGCGTCGATTCCATTCAAACCAAGCGAAATATTTTTAAAAAATCGAGCTGGAAAAGTTAAGAATTGAACACAAATTAAATCTGAATCGTATTTTAAATTTGCAATTAAAATTAAAAGTCCAATCCAAGGTAAATTCGACATAACCAAAAAATTTAAAAAAAATCCTAAAATGTAAAAACGAAAGAACCTCGATAAAACTTAAGTCCAATCAATCAATCAAGGTCAAACCAACTACACTGGTCCGCGACGTATTAAAATAAACAATCTGTTTAATTCCCACGGAATATTGTGAGAAATGTTACCACAGACAGACGAACTCTGCCCCGCACAAGTAAGAAAACAGATTAGAAAAAAAAATGAATTTAGAACAAAATCAAATCATTCTAAAAAAATTACAAAAAATTAAATCTCCATTAAAATTAAGTTCAAATTAAGTTCGCGTCGATTCCATTCAAACCAAGCGAAACATTTTTAAAAAATCGAGCTGGAAAAGTTAAGAATTGAACACAAATTAAATCTGAATCGTATTTTAAATTTGCAATTAAAATTAAAAGTCCAATCCGAGGTAAATTCGACATAACCAAAAAATTAAAAAAAAAAAACTAAAATGTAAGAACTAATGAACCTCGATAAAACTTAAGTCCAATCAATCAATCAAGGTCAAACCAACTACACTGGTCCGCGACGTATTAAAATAAACAATCTGTTTAATTCCCACGAAATGCACTGTGAAATGCAACTGTAGACGGACGAACGCAAGCGAATTGTGATGAAACCTAACTGTGCCCGACACAAGTAAGAAAATAAATCGAAAAGAAAAAATTGAATTTAGAACAAAACAAAAAATTAAAACTCCAAGTCAACCCGGCTCAAGCAAAAAAATTAAAAAAAATAAACAATCTGTTTAATTCCCACGGAATATTGTGAGAAATGTTACCGTAGACAGACGAACTCTGCCCCGCACAAGTAAGAAAACAGATTAGAAAAAAAAAATGAATTTAGAACAAAATCAAATCATTCTAAAAAAATTACAAAAAATTAAATCTCCATTAAAATTAAGTTCAAATTAAGTTCGCGTCGATTCCATTCAAACCAAGCGAAATATTTTTAAAAAATCGAGCTGGAAAAGTTAAGAATTGAACACAAATTAAATCTGAATCGTATTTTAAATTTGCAATTAAAATTAAAAGTCCAATCCAAGGTAAATTCGACATAACCAAAAAATTAAAAAAAAAAACTAAAATGTAAGAACTAATGAACCTCGATAAAACTTAAGTCCAATCAATCAATCAAGGTCAAACCAACTACACTGGTCCGCGACGTATTAAAATAAACAATCTGTTTAATTCCCACGAAATGCACTGTGAAATGCAACTGTAGACGGACGAACGCAAGCGAATTGTGATGAAACCTAACTGTGCCCGACACAAGTAAGAAAATAAATCGAAAAGAAAAAATTGAATTTAGAACAAAACAAAAAATTAAAACTCCAAGTCAACCCGGCTCAAGCAAAAAAATTAAAAAAAAATAAACAATCTGTTCAATTCCACGGAATATTGTGAGAAATGTTACCGTAGACAGACGAACTCTGCCCCGCACAAGTAAGAAAACAGATTAGAAAAAAAAAATGAATTTAGAACAAAATCAAATCATTCTAAAAAAATTACAAAAAATTAAATCTCCATTAAAATTAAGTTCAAATTAAGTTCGCGTCGATTCCATTCAAACCAAGCGAAATATTTTTAAAAAATCGAGCTGGAAAAGTTAAGAATTGAACACAAATTAAATCTGAATCGTATTTTAAATTTGCAATTAAAATTAAAAGTCCATACCAAGGTAAATTCGACATAACCAAAAAATTAAAAAAAAAAAAACTAAAATGTAAGAACTAATGAACCTCGATAAAACTTAAGTCCAATCAATCAATCAAGGTCAAACCAACTACACTGGTCCGCGACGTATTAAAATAAACAATCTGTTTAATTCCCACGAAATGCATGGGAAAAGCAACTGTAGACGGACGAACGCAAGCGAATTGTGAAACCTAACTCTGCCCGACACAAGTAAGAAAATAAATCGAAAAGAAAAAATTGAATTTAGAACAAAACAAAAAATTAAAACTCCAAGTCAACCCGGCTCAAGCAAAAAAATTACAAAAAAATAAACAATCTGTTTAATTCCCACGGAATATTGTGAGAAATGTTACCGTAGACAGACGAACTCTGCCCCGCACAAGTAAGAAAACAGATTAGAAAAAAAATGAATTTAGAACAAAATCAAATCATTATAAAAAAATTACAAAAAATTAAATCTCCATTAAAATTAAGTTCAAATTAAGTTCGCGTCGATTCCATTCAAACCAAGCGAAATATTTTTAAAAAATCGAGCTGGAAAAGTTAAGAATTGAACACAAATTAAATCTGAATCGTATTTTAAATTTGCAATTAAAATTAAAAGTCCAATCCAAGGTAAATTCGACATAACCAAAAAATTAAAAAAAAAAAACTAAAATGTAAGAACTAATGAACCTCGATAAAACTTAAGTCCAATCAATCAATCAAGGTCAAACCAACTACACTGGTCCGCGACGTATTAAAATAAACAATCTGTTTAATTCCCACGAAATGCATGTGAAATGCAAGTGTAGACGGACGAACGCGAGGGAATTGTGAAACGCAAGGATGAAAAACCGACAGAAGGCCAAAAATAACGGGACAGTTTTCAATTGTTTGAAGACGTATAACCAAAACACATGCACGTATATATATATTTTTTTAAACCAAACTCAGCAAACTTAGAGTTAAACCGTTTTCTTTCAAAGCGATTAATTTCAAGGCGAAACTTGAATTTTTTTTTCGGCACAGCGCCATCTCTGAGGAGCAGATGGCGGCGAAAACAGCAGAGGCATTTTGAGAAACATTTTCGACGTTTTTTTTTTCTGTTTCTCTCACAATAAGAACGATTTGTAAATTATTAAAGACGATTTTCTTAACGCTATAGAACTATCTAGTTTAGTTTGTGTATAGAAATTGAAGCAGCGCCATCTCTTAGCAGAACGCAAAAATAACTCCAATACTTTACTCAAAAGGCAGTTATTATTATTTTTATTTTTGGAATATTTTTGCGACGAAGGCGATTGCTAAAGACGACTGTCGCAAGGTTGGTAGGGCTGGATTGCAATATCAGTTTTACCAACTTTGAGACGACGGTTTTAAAGCGACGTCAATTGTCCGAGCGCTAAAAGACAACGACTTCTTAAATTATTTATTTTTTTTTAAGCCATTAATTTCAACTCAAGTCAACGAAAGCGAAACTGAATTGTTCGTTTTCGCCACGCCATCTCTGAGCAGAAGAAAGCGAAAACAACGAGTGTGGCGCCATCTCCTAGCTCGATGCAAAAATAACTTGTGTGCTTTTTTGAATCATTACTTAATATTTTCAGTTACACATTTGCGGTTATTGTTATTAATTTTTCTCTAATGAAACTGCAATAACTGCTTTTATTAGATTAATCATTATTATTAATTATTATTAAAGGTAACTGTTCTAAAGCGACTTAACCTTTAATCAATTAATTAAATCCAATTGAAGTTAAAAGCGAAACGAAACTGAATTACGCGGCAATTATTCAATAAGAAAAAGAGACGCAGTGCCATCTGTGAGCAGAAGGCAAAAATAGCGAAGGTGTTATGAGAGACACATTCGATTTTTCACCATACCGGAATTTTTCTTCATAATAAGAACGATGTGCCAATTTTATTAAAGATGATTTAGTTTTTCAACGGAACGGAATTTGTTTGAGAACGAACGAACGAGTTTATAGCTACAGCGACATCTATCGTCAAACCAAGTTCAACAGTGAAGATATTAAAAAGTGCAGATATTAAAAAAAAATTCGTTTTGTGTAAGTAATGTCATAATCATGTTAGTTTTGCCATGGCCAGATGTCCCATTTATAGTATCTACGCTCGCTAGTATCTGGAGCGAGTCATTTAAACAATTTGATCGTGTATTGAGATTTTAGAGTTCTGTCGAAACAAGGTTGCATTAATTATTCTCATCGAAAGTCGAAGTTCAGCAAATAAAGTGCAGATATTACAAAAAAAAATCCTTTTTTGTAAGTAATGTCATAATCATGTTAGTTTTGCCATGGCCAGATGTCCCATTTATAGTATCTACGCGCGCTAGAATCTGAAGCGAGTCATTTAAACAATTTGATCGTGTATTGAGATTTTAGAGTTCTGTCGAAACAAGCTTGCATTAATTATTCTTATCGAAAGTCGAAGTTCAGCAAATAAAGTGCAGATATTACAAAAAAAATTCCTTTTGTGTAAGTAATGTCATAATCATGTTAGTTTTGCCACGGCCAGATGTCCCATTTATAGTATCTACGCGCGCTAGAATCTGAAGCGAGTCATTTAAACAATTCGGTCCGTCGATTGAGATTTTAGAGTTCTATCAAAACAAGCTTGTATTAATTATTCTCATCGAAAGTCGACGTTCAGCAAATAAAGTGAAGATATTACAAAAAAAAATTACTTTCGTGTAAGTAAGTCATAATCATGTTAGTTTTACCATGACCGGATGTCCCATTTATAGTATCTACGCTCGCTAGAATCTGGAGCGAGTCATTTAAACAATTTGATCGTGTATTGAGATTTTAGAGTTCTGTCGAAACAAGCTTGCATTAATTATTCTCATCGAAAGTCGACGTTCAGCAAATAAAGTGCAGATATTACAAAAAGAAAATTCATTTTGTGTAAGTAATGTCATAATCATGTTAGTTTTGCCATGGCCAGATGTCCCATTTATAGTATCTACGCTCGCTAGAATCTGAAGCGAGTCATTTAAACAATTTGATCGTGTATTGAGATTTTAGAGTTCTGTCGAAACAAGCTTGCATTAATTATTCTCATCGAAAGTCGAAGTTCAGCAAATAAAGTGCAGATATTACAAAAAAAAATCCTTTTGTGTAAATAATGTCATAATCATGTTAGTTTTGCCATGGCCAGATGTCCCATTTATAGTATCTACGCGCGCTAGAATCTGGAGCGAATCATTTAAACAATTTGATCGTGTATTGAGATTTTAGAGTTCTGTCGAAACAAGGTTGCATTAATTATTCTCATCGAAAGTCGAAGTTCAGCAAATAAAGTGAAGATATTACAAAAAAAATCCTTTTGTGTAAGTAATGTCATAATCATGTTAGTTTTGCCACGGCCAGATGTCCCATTTATAGTATCTACACTCGCTAGTATCTGGAGCAAGTCATTTAAACAATTCGGTCCGTCGATTGCGATTTTAAAATTCCATTAAAATAAGCGCAGCTTGTATTTGTTATTCCCATCAAAACGAGATGGCGCTAGTATTCCGCGACGCAAGCTATTCACATCAATACATCATACGAACGACGCGAAATAAAAATCTTTTAACATCACTTCACACACAGCCGCCTGCCGTTGAAGTTCAGCAAATAGATTTCCTCGTCTGACACACAAAAGAAAAAAATAAAAATAAATTAAATTCGCTACATACACGTGCAGATGTGCAACTAAATTCTTTTGGTTTTTTTTTTGTTTTTTTCTTTGAATGAATGAATGAATGCCGATAGGTAACAATTCGCTGTTTTCTGCTTGACCTTTCTTTCGTACTTTTTTGTTTTTAAAAACGTGTTTGTTTCCTTGCCGCTTGCCGCCGTCAGGAGAAGAATGAGACCAAGGAAAGACGCAGGAGCTTGCTCTACTTGATTGCGAATTACCTGCGCGAAAGGAACCTGCACGAAAGCGCCGATTCTTTGACGGCCGAGGCTCAGCTCACCAACCAATACGAGGTCTGCGACAACATCGACCTCGACATCATCTTCCAGGATTACCAGAGCTACTACAACACGCGCTTCCACAAGCTGCCGAAGGTCCTGAAGAAGGCCGCCGCCGAGTGCGATACCACCCCCGTGCACAAGAAGAAAACCCCTGTACAAAAATCGTAAGTCCTAATTTGTCCAAAAAAGAAAAAAAAAAGAAAAAATCCATCTCTATACGTGCGTGCGATTGAAATCGAAACAGCGGCAATCGACGTTGTACGCTGCGCGTCGCCGTCAGCACCGCTTAGATTGGAGGGAGGTTTAACAGATTTTGCTAATACGTAAGTGCCAATTTGGCAAAAAATAAAAATTCCATCCCTAAACGTGCGTGCGATTGAAACAGAAACAGCGGCAATCGACGGTGTACGCTGCGCGTCACCGTTAACGCCGCCTAGAGTGGAGGAATGTTAAACAGAGTTTTGTTAATTCGCCAGTCCAATTTGTAAAAAGATTCCATCCCTTAACGTCCGTGCGATTAAGACCGGAACAGCGGCAATTGACGGTATACGCGTCCGCGCCGCGCCGCGCCGCTTACATTGGAGGCACGTTTAACAGATTTTTTTTCGCAAATTCGATTCATCCTGCCCTCTTCAGTTTTTCAGCAGCGGCGCAACCAAATTTGGCTCGCAACCCCCAGCAAGAAGAGAACCCTGCGACGGCGAACTTTCGCATTGATGTCACAGGGCTGACGACTGCGACCCAAAAGGAAGAGGTTGCGAACGGGGGCGGCGGCGATCGGTATAACGAAAGGATATTAAATTCCAAGGCCCTCTGCGACTTCAAAGGGTACAACAGCGAATGGCGGGAGATGGCCGAGCTGATAATACGGGAGATCGTGCCGAAAAATTTGGGGGCGAGCTGGGCGGACTGCGTGGGCGTGCAGGACACCATCGAGCTCCTCAAGGAGGCCGTGGTTTATCCGGTGAGGTATCCGGAATTATTTGCCGGACTTACCGCGCCGTGGAGAGGTAACGAATTACACCTATTTATCAATTTTAAGGGGAAACACTAACGGGAAGACAGAAAAATTCAAAATGACACCCCCGGGTCTCTCAATTTTAAAAATTGAGATTTTTTTACTTCCGCCGACGTGACGTGCATCATGTGTTCTAATTTTTTTTAGATTAATATGTTCGAACCCCGGAGTCGCTTTAGTTTAGGGGTTAGAACGTCCGGCGTGATGCCGAAAGGCCCGGGTTCAAATCCCGTAGGTGACAGAATTTTTGTGTTTTCCTGTTAGCTATTTTTTTTTTAAAAAAGCTTTTTTATTTGTTTCATATTCTCTTCCTGTTAGCGTTTCCTCCGTTCCTTGTATTAATTTACCTATAGTTATTTATTTTCTACGCGCTTGTTACGTCAAGGTTATTTGCTGATCTTCAAAACGCACAGATCTTCTTCATTCAACACGTGAAGATCGTCTCCTCTTTACCCGCTAAGTAATAAAAGAAAAGAAGACAATCGGTGCAATTTTTTTCTCTGCGCGTAAACAAAGAAAAAAATCGCCGAGGTTATGTCAGTTTAATTGCGAGGAGGTTATGTCGGTTGGTTTATTTACAAAACATCGCCTCCCCCCTTTCGCTTTAAAATCAATTCAATTCGAATTAAATGTAGTTGCTTTTGAATCTTGACCTTTAATTGAAGTAAATTTAGCAAGGCGCTCTTTGTTTGTTTGCTAAAAGTTAAAAGTCCAGCCTCGTCAATTTTGATAAGCGCATTTATGCTTTGCGGTTGTGTTTAGTAGAGAGTCGAGCATAATGAGTAGAGAGGACATAATGAGTAGAACCAAAATAACGCGGATGTTTGAAAAAAAAAAATCCTTGCGATGCGTTGATAATGTCATGACCATGTTAGTTTTGCCACAACCGGATGTTCCATTTATCATTCGCCCATATTTCAATTGTGTTTAAAAATTGCTGGTAATAAAAATTGCCCTTTGCGTAAGTAATGTCATGACCATGTTGGTTTTGCCATGACCAGACCTTCCATTTATAGTTCATTACGTACAAAACCGAACATAATAAGATCTTACGTGTAAAATATCTAAGAGCACTAAAAACTGGGGCGTTATATTTCACTGAAACGAATTTAGTAGCAAGGTGACGTTTGTTTGTTTGCTAAAAGCGCCGCGAAACTCGTTTAACAACTCTAATAAATAAATGAAGTTGATTCTTGTCCGATGAAAATTATAAGTACACATTCTTTTTAATGATGAACCGCACAGAAAATTGATGGGAAAACACTCAACTCCTGACGAAGCTATAAATCTCCATGGGGGACTTATTAGGAGCAAATCCGCTTCAATTTGTCTATCCTACTGCAATGTCAGGTCAAAAAGCGATCGTAGGATGTCGCTGTTCTATCTGTTCATCTATAAATGTACAGCGAAACGTTGAGTGTTTTCCCATCATTCTTCTGTCCGGCTCAAGATTTAAAAAACTTTGTACTTCTAATAAATAAGTGCGTTTCTTTGCGTTGTGTTATCGCCTGTTCAGCAGAAAGCCGAACATTATGAGCAAAAAGAACATCATGAGTAGAACCAAAATAATGCAGTGAGTAAAACCAAAACAACGCAGATGTTAAAAAAAAAATCTTGTGACGGGTGATTAACGCGTCATGACCACGTTAGTTTTACCACAACCAGAAGTTCCATTCATCATTCGTTCATATTTGAATTACGTTTCAAATCAAAGTTGCTGATAAGAAAAATTTCCTTTTGCGTAAGTAATGTCATCACAATGTTGGTTTTGCCATGCCCGGATGTTCCATTTATCACTCGCTGCGTACAAAATCGAACAGAAACGCTGCGCTCGCGCCGCCGACAATATTTTACGCGTAAAATCTCAAAGCGCGTTTTAAAAACTCCAGCGGGACGTTTAATTGAGAATAAATGAATTTAGCAAGGCGATGCTTGTGTTGAAAAAATCTCAAGGCGCAAGCTCGTTTAATTCGTGAATTCGCCGCTGTGTTTGCGCCCGTTTGGCAATTTAGAGTTGCACAGAACAATACGAATAGAAAAGAATCGTACTGGTGAGTGGAATCACCAAAATAATTCGTTTTTGAATCGGTTTTGAACAATTTGAGGGGGGAAAGATGTGACGGTGATTACTGGAGCTTGTTTCTTTTCGAATACCACCGCCGTGATTGATCGGAAAACTGAATTTGATTGTGTAAAATAATAATGTGACGTATTAATTACCGTGCCCGTCGTTAATTCGACTTGCAAAGTGAAACAATTACGTCAGGCCGGAGGGGAAGGCAAGATTAATATTCCCTGCGTAAACAGAACGTTCCATTAACCAAATAACGTTTTGCAGCAATGATATATGACGCGCTGTTTGTCTAGGAGTGTTATTGTACGGCCCTCCGGGCACTGGCAAGACGCACTTGGCGAAGGCGGTCGCCTGCGAGTCCACTTCGACCTTCATAAACGTCCGGAGCAGTTCGTTCATCAGCAAATGGCGGGGCGAGTCGGAGAAGATGCTCAAAGTACTCTTCGACGTGGCCAAGTAAGAGCAGCGACACTTTAATATAAGAATTGGTTTTTTTCGTTCCTCAAATTTCCCCCACCCCCAAAAAATAAAAAATATAGGAAACGTAGCGCAGTGACGACATCACCAAAACTTTGGGGTACATACATCCACATTTTCTTTCATTTTACATAATCGCATCGCCGTCGTGCCCCAAAACTGCGCGTACAAAAAGAAAATGCCGGTGGCTTTCTTCAATTTTGCGCAATTACGTTTACGTTTTATTGTACGTAAGCGTAAAAACATTGCCTTATGTGTAAATAACGTCATAACCATGTTGGTTTTGCCATCACCGGATGTTCCATTTATCACGCGTTTATTTGAATTATTGAAAAACAATACAGACGTTAAAAAATCCTGTAATGTGATGACCGTGTTGGTTTTACCATCACCGGATATTCCAATTCGCAATCATTATTTGTATTGTTTAAAAAAAAAAATGCAACAGATTTTAAAAATTTCCTTTTGGGTAAGTAACGTCACTACCATGTTGGTTTTACCATCACCCGACGTTCCGCGCTTATCATTCGTTATTTGAATTTTGCTAAAAACTTTAGGTATTACGCGCCTACGACTATTTTCTTAGATGAGGTCGACGCGATCGCCAGTCGTCAAGACGACTGTACCCACGACGCCTCGCGACGCTTGCAGATGTTTAAAGATCCTGTAATGTGATCACCGTGTTGGTTTTACCATCACCGGATGTTCCATTTCGCAATCATTATTTGTATTGTTTAAAAAAAAAAATGCAACAGATTTTAAAACAAATTTCCTTTTGGGTAAGTAACGTCAGTACCATGTTGGTTTTACCATCACCCGACGTTCCGCGCTTATCATTCGTTGTTTGAATTTTGCTAAAAGAAGAAACTCACAGATCAAATGAAAATAAAAACCGAATAACGGGGCCCGTATTTTCTATATGGTAACAGTAAACGCCCGGTAATTCATTGAAATTCGACTGCGACTGAGACTGCGTGCCGTCAAAAATAAAAATTCTTTGCGAACAATAAATTAGAAATCGACATTGAATCATCTCCAACCTGGCAGTTTCCGACCTTCCGTGAGTGAGTGTGTGTGTGTGTGTGTGTGTTTTTTTTTTTGGTACGTCGTGCAAATGTGACGTTGTTTGGAGCTGTTTTAAGGAAATTGAAAAGGCGGTTTGCAAGAGTTTTTTCCCCCCTTCTTTCTCGCGAAAGAAATTCCTAAGCTGCTGTTAAACTAAAGCGCACTCGGAACGAATAATTAAAAAAAAAGCAAAAAAGATTCCGTCCGTCACATTCCCCCACTGTTTTCATAATAAAATCGTGGACGTAAGAAACCGGAATTCTGTACGGTACGGAGAAAAAAAGATTCTCAATTTTAAATTCGGAAATGAACTTACGAATCCGATCGAAAGAATAGAATAAAAGGACCTGTTTGATTCAAAAGGAAAATGTTTGAAAGTATCGCTGAAACGACTTGAAGCAATGAAGAGTCTAAACCGAAGTGACCCTAAAACGCACAAGATCCCAGGACACGCTCTCACAGCTTTTTTTTTTATTAAGGAAAATCCATTAAACTCCTCTCAGCGATCGCCTAAAACACTCTTGTTAAATACAAATTAAAAAATATAAGCGCTCGGGCTCAAATAAGAATGTCGCGGAGGTAAGCCTATAATCGGGTTAGTAGATATAAGCAAAGTTAGTTAAAAAATGGCGCGCCGGCGCGTCTGCGGGAGTACTCACGCGTAGGCTTACACGCAAGTAAAATGCATGAGAAACAATAGCCGGAGGAATACCGGGAGTTTCTCCAAAGAGGTCTAGCGATTTCTTCTCTTTTCTTTCCAACGCATTAAAGAAATTATAGTTATCGTTTTTTTTTCCTTCTCTTTTTTTGATTACTTAGCGACGTAAAATTCAGAAACAGAGTAAATTAATTCGTTGCACTCATCGAAAAATGCAGCAAAAAAAAACTGTTTCAAACGGTTCGGGTTTTCCTAGTTGGCAAGATTCAGATTATTTCCAAACGATGCTTCAAATAAATAATAAACGAACAAATGAAATAACCTTAGTCCCCATTGTCACAAAGATTTCTGTACAGTCGTGCGTTCAGCGAAGGGGTCGGACAATAACACAGCAGAATTTTCGATGATGCCTCCATCGAATGAATTCTCACTTGAAGGCCGAAATGCACATAAGCTTTGTTAATTAAAATTTAATTTTTAATTTATTTCTTAAAATTCTAAAATGTTACTTTTTTAACTTTTTTAAGTTTTAGCTTTGGTTGGCTTGGTCTTCAGATGGGCTTGATTTTTATTATATTGACTTTTAACGTCAACTTGTTAGATTTTTACTTGTATTTTTTTTATCATTTTTATTTTATTGTTTAATTGCGCTGAACAGTTAGGTAGAGTTCAGTTAGGTTGGGTTAACGATGATTCATTTCAATCGGTTTTTAATCATTATTTTGTAATTTCTTTAATTTTAATTTTATATGCAGGTATTACGCGCCCACGACTATTTTCGTGGACGAGGTCGACGCGATCGCCAGTCGTCAAGACGACTGCTCGCACGACGCTTCGCGACGCTTCAAGAGCGAGCTCCTCATACAGATGGACGGCATCCTGAACGAGAGCGAGCAAGTTCTCGTGCTCGCAACCACCAACGCCCCCTGGTAAGTTCTCGCAGCCGATTCAATAATGACTGCGCGCTTCAGCGAACGCATTTTGTTTCAAGGAATCTCGATCCCGCCCTGCTCAGGAGATTCGAAAAGCGAATCCTGCTGAACGCGCCGAGCGCGACGTCGCGACGCGAACTGTTCCGGCACTTCTTTTCCAGACACGCGAACGATTTCGGCGAAAGCGATTTCGATCGCATGGCTGAGCTTACGGAGCGGTTTTCCGGCTCCGACATCAAGCAAGTTTGCAAGGAAGTTATGATGAGCATCGTCAGGGAGACGCTCGGCAAGCTCAAAACCGATTTTGGTGGCAGAGGTGAGATCGCAAATTATTTTTTTATTATTGCGCAAGAGAAACAAAAGTTGTCACGGTCACGAAATAAAATAACCAAAGAGTAAGAGTGCTCTGCGCGATAGTTTAAGGGGGTCCGGACCATTTTACAACACTGGTCCGGACCCCTTGGAACGGAGCCGCATGCGCATGCTTGGTTGTCTATCGCCTCTTATGTTTTTTTTCTTGCTATTTATAAACTGCTGTCTGACGTAGAGAGAAAAATAAGAGTTGTTACTGCCACGAAGTAAAATAAACCAAAGAGTAAGAGTGCTCTGCGAAACAGTTTAAGGGGGTCCGGACCATTTTACAAGAATGGTCCGGAACCCTTGGAACCGGGTCGCATGCGCATGTTTGGTTGTCTGTCGCCTCCTACGTTTTTCTTTTTGGCTATTTATAAACTGCTGTCTGACGTAGAGAGAAAAATAAGAGTTGTTACTGCCACGAAGTAAAATAAACCAAAGAGTAAGAGTGCTCTGCGAAACAGTTTAAGGGGGTCCGGACCATTTTACAAGAATGGTCCGGAACCCTTGGAACCGGGTCGCATGCGCATGTTTGGTTGTCTGTCGCCTCCTACGTTTTTCTTTTTGGCTATTTATAAACTGCTGTCTGACGTAGAGAGAAAAATAAGAGTTGTTACTGCCACGAAGTAAAATAAACCAAAGAGTAAGAGTGCTCTGCGAAACAGTTTAAGGGGGTCCGGACCATTTTACAAGAATGGTCCGGAACCCTTGGAACCGGGTCGCATGCGCATGTTTGGTTGTCTGTCGCCTCCTACGTTTTTCTTTTTGGCTATTTATAAACTGCTGTCTGACGTAGAGAGAAAAATAAGAGTTGTTACTGCCACGAAGTAAAATAAACCAAAGAGTAAGAGTGCTCTGCGAAACAGTTTAAGGGGGTCCGGACCATTTTACAAGAATGGTCCGGAACCCTTGGAACCGGGTCGCATGCGCATGTTTGGTTGTCTGTCGCCTCCTACGTTTTTCTTTTTGGCTATTTATAAACTGCTGTCTGACGTAGAGAGAAAAATAAGAGTTGTTACTGCCACGAAGTAAAATAAACCAAAGAGTAAGAGTGCTCTGCGAAACAGTTTAAGGGGGTCCGGACCATTTTACAAGAATGGTCCGGACCCCTTGGAACCGGGTCGCAAGCGCATGTTTGGTTGCCTATCGCCTCTTATGTTTTTTTTCTTGCTATTTATAAACTGCTGTCTGACGTAGAGAGAAAAATAAGAGTTGTTACAGCCGCGAAGTAAAATAAACCAAAAAGTAAGAGTGCTCTGCGGAACAGTTTAAGGGGGTCCGGACCATTTTACAAGAATGGTCCGGAACCCTTGGAACCGGGTCGCAAGCGCATGTTTGGTTGCCAATCGCCTCTTATGTTTTTTTTTCTTGCTATTTATAAACTGCTGTCTGACGTAGAGAGAAAAATAAGAGTTGTTACTGCCACGAAGTAAAATAAACCAAAAAGTAAGAGTGCTCTGCGAAACAGTTTAAGGGGGTCCGGACCATTTTACAAGAATGGTCCGGAACCCTTGGAACCGGGTCGCAAGCGCATGTTTGGTTGCCTATCGCCTCTTATGTTTTTTTTTTCTTGCTATTTATAAACTGCTGTCTGACGTAGAGAGAAAAATAAGAGTTGTTATAGCCGCGAAGTAAAATAAACCAAAGAGTAAGAGTTCTCTGCGGAATAGTTTAAGGGGGTCCGGACCATTTTACAAGAATGGTCCGGACCCCCTGGAACCGGGCCGCATGCGCATTTTGGTTGTCTTTTGCCTTTTACGTTCGTTTTTTTTTGCTATTTATAAACTGCTGTCTGATTTGGAGAGAGAGAGAAATAAGAGTTGTTACAGCCACGAAGTAAAATAAATCAAAGAGTAAGAGTGCACTGCGGAATAGTTTAAGCAGATGGTCTAAGGGGGTCTGGACCATTTTACAAGATTGGTCCGGACCCCTTGGCGTTCGAGCCGAATGCGCATCTTTGGTTGCCTATCGTCTCGTATCGTTTTTGTTACTTATTTATAAACTGCGACTGCGACCTGATCTCTCGGAATACGTCGGCGGATAGGCAACCATACTTGATTAATCTACCGGATTTAAAATCCGCTGACATCAGAGATGTGCATGTGGACGCGAGCGAAGGCAAAAAGGCGACTTTAATTAACGCCGTTCCCTGCGGTTTGCCTATCTCACCCGGGCGTTGTTTGTTTGTTTATTTTAGGAGGGGCTTCGGCAAAAGGACAACTGAGAAAACCGCTGCCCGCCGACGTTTTCAAAGCGATAGAGAAAACTAACGCCACCACAAAGCCGGACGTCGCACAAAAGTACGCCGACTGGCAGAAAAGTTACGGCTCCCAGTGACAAACGACGCCACATCGCCCTCCCCACCCTCACCCCGCCGGAAAATATTTAGCGCGAGTCCACCTCGTTTAATAATACATTTTGTATGATGAAATTGTTTGTGCGCGAGTCCGCGAGAGCGCGCTCGCGCGCCTACCTTCATGTGCGTCCATTAAATTTTTATAAACTCTCTTGCACGACGTATTTGCATTTTAAACGACGTGCCATTTCACGCCTACCTGCCTCCCCCCCCCCTCCCCCATGCGTGTGTTGGATGGTCTTTCCGCAATACAAGAAAGTATTTACATGCGAAATGAGATTTCGTCGCCGGCTACTGCGAAATGAGTCTCTGAATAACAGAGTGCGGCAGAGTCGGAACTGTTTTCACATCTTTCCCTCCTTACTCACATTTACAATTACATTTTCTTTTACAAAACAATTTAAAAGTCACAGAAATAATTAAACTTTATGCATAAATCAGTGCGTAATCACGAAACCCAGAACTTGG
Source organism: Prosopocoilus inquinatus (assembly GCA_036172665.1). NCBI lineage: Eukaryota > Metazoa > Arthropoda > Insecta > Coleoptera > Lucanidae > Prosopocoilus > Prosopocoilus inquinatus. The sequence goes on from CM069876.1 coordinate 50,074,205, forward strand.
CAGCGAAAAACGACGCACGGGTTATGAAGCTGGAACGCGAGCGTCGCAAGTATTCCGCGAACTCGGGGTTATTTCGCGACCTGGCCAAGCAAGCAATTTTTTTTTACCGTAAACAAACCCGTCTCTGAATAACAGAATGCGGCAGATTCGAAACTGTTCTGATGTACCAAAAAAAAAAAATGATTCACATCTTACCCTCGCCCCTCCCGCCCCACCCTTACTTTTAAATAAGGTCACGTTTAGATTTTTTATAAAACAATTTAAAAGTCACAGAAATAATTAAACTTTATGCATAAATCAGTGCGTAATCACGAAACCCAGAACTTGGCAGCGAAAAAGCGACGCGCGGCTTGTGAAGTTGGAACGCGAGCATCGTAAGTATTCCGCGAACTCGGGGCTATTTCTCGACTTGGTTAAGTAAGCAAATTTTTTCTTACCGTAAACAAACCCGTCTCTGAATAATAGAATGCGGCAGATTCGAAACTGTTCTGGTGTACCCAAAAAAAAATGATTCACATCTTCCCCCCCCCACCCTTACTTTTAAATAAGGTCACGTTTAGATTTTTTATAAAACAATTTAAAACTTACAAAAATAATTAAACTTTATGGATATTCAGTGCGTAATCACGAAATCCAGAACTTAGCAGCGATAAACGATGTGCGGGTTATGAAGCTGGAACGCTAGCATCGCAAGTATTCCGCGAACTCGGAGTTATTTCGCGATCTAGTTAAGCAAGCGAATTGTTGTAGCCTAAACAAACTCGTATGAAAAGGACGAGCCGAATTTGGAACTTAAGTTGTCGGTGAAACGATTCAGCTTGAAGACGCCCTACCGTTTTCCACCCCCGATGGACACCGTCGGTGGACCTTACAAATAGAAATAGAAATATTTTTATTATCCGTGGATTTTCCGAAGAATAGTCATGATTACAGTTGGGTTTGCTTAAGATCAGTTGGGTCCATTTAGATCCCCTTTAGTTGGGTTGACCTTGAAATACCTTTCAATTAAAAAAAACAATTTGGTTATATTTTTCATTTTCATTTTTTTTAAATTTCTTACTTTTTTAATTTTTTAAAATTCCTTTCTTGGATTGGGTTCACTTAAAATCAGTCGGGTCCATTTAAATTCCTTTTAGTTGGCTTGGGTTGACCTTGAAATCCCTTTTAATTAAAAAAAAACAATTTGGTTATATTTTTCATTTTAATTTTTTTTTAGTTTCCTACTCTTTTTATTTTTTAAAATTCTTCTCTTGGGTTGAATTCGCTTAGGATCAGTTGGATCCATTTAGATTCGCTTCAATTGGATTGGGTTGACCTTGAGAAACCTCTTAATTAAAAAAAAAACAATTTTTTATCTTTTTGGTTTTAATTTTTTAAAATTTCTCACTTTTTTAATTTTTTAAAATTCCTTTCTTGGATTGGGTTCGCTTAAAATCAGTCGGGTCCATTTAAATTGCTTTTAGTTGGCTTGGGTTGACCTTGAAATCCCTTTTAATTAAAAAAAAAAAAACAATTTGCTTATATTTTTCATTTTAATTTTTTTTAGTTTCCTACTTTTTTAATTTTTTTAAATTCTTCTCTTGGGTTGAGTTCGCTTAGGATCAGTTGGGTCCATTTAGATTCCCTTCAGTTGAGTTGGGCTGACCTTCAAATGCTGTTTAATTAAAAAAAACAGACATTTTTTTACATTTTTCGTTTAATTTTTTTAAATTTATTTTTAAAGTTTTCTTTCTTGGCTCGGCTCCATTTAGATTCTCTTTAAGTTGGGTTGGCTTGACCTTGAAATGCCTTTTAATTAAAAAAAAAACAAAACATTTTCTTACACTTTTCGTTTTATTTTTTTAAATTTCTTATTAAAATTTTTTTTTTTCTTGGATTGGGTCAATTTAGATTCTCTTTCGTTGGATTGGATTGATCTTAAATGTTTTTTAATTTAAAAATATGATTCTTTTAATTTTTTTTATTCTCTTTTTCGGTTGAGTTCGCATAGGATCAGTTGAAACCATTTAGATTTTCTTTAGTTGGGTTGGGTTGACCTTGAAATTCCTTAATTAAAAAAAAACATTTTTTTACATTTTTCGTTTTATTTATTTATTTAAAATTTATTTATTTAAATTTCTTACTTTTTAATTTTTTTTCTTGGTTTGGGTACATTTAGATTTCCTTTAGTTGGGTTAGGTTGACCTTTGAAATGCATTTTAATTTCAAAAATGCATTTTCTTGCAAATTTTAATTAACATGTTGATGATAAATTTACAAAAGAGAAAAACTCTGGGCATATCATCAATAAAATAGAGTACATCCATCGAGAGGCGTCGCCGTTTCCACCCCCGTTGGACGCCGACGCCGTTGCCCCTGGACCTTAGTCGATAAAAACGATTCACTTTGGAGAGGCCGTGCCGTCGACTTCTCCGTCTGATGGATGGCCCTTTAATCACGAAGGTTTCACGTGACTGACAATATTTTCATGATTTGGTAGGGTTTGATTATTTAAATCTGATCATCCGTCATCTTTTTGATACCCCCCTTCGCCCTTCCCCCGCTCGTTTACAATGCATCTTAACATTCACGCCAGTAGTCCGCTCCACTCCATCAACTTTAGAATCCGTCGTGGAATTTTGCAAAAATTCTTAAATGTACGGCCGAGCCGGAAAATGAACTAAAACTCAGTGCAATCAAACGTACAACAAAGAAGGACGTCGCCTTCTTGATTTCCTTTTTCCGAACGACGTTTCTGTATTCGTTGTAAACTAGAAAGAAATCCACTAATCGAATGACGTTTGCACTCTTCGAGTTTCGACACCTGCATTATATAATACCCCCTGCCCCCTCTCCCCCCGGTGTAATAGGACTTAATTAATGAGAGGGGAAAAAGTAAAAAAGAAAGTAATCGGTACGTTACGCAATCACATTCCGGTTACGAAATCCAGAATTTGGCGAAAAACGACTTGCGGATTATGAAATTGGAACGCGAACATCGCAAGTATTCCGCGAACTCAGCGCAATCAAACGTACAACAAAGGAGGAAGTTGTGCTCTTGATTTACTTTTTCCGGACGTCGTTTCTGCATTCGTTGTAAACAAGAAAGAATTCCATTCCACTCTGAGTTTCGAAGTCTGCTTTGAATAATGCCCCCTCCTCCTCTCCCCCCCGCAGAGTATAATAGGACTTAATTAACGAGAGGAGAAAAAATAAAAAAAAATAATCGGTACGTTACGAAATCCAGAATTTGGCGAAAACGACTTGCGGATTATGAAATTGGAACGCGAACATCGCAAGTATTCCGCGAACTCAGCGCAATCAAACGTACAACAAAGGAGGAAGTTCTGCTCTTGATTTACTTTTTCCGAACGTCGTTTCTGCATTCGTTGTAAACAAGAGAGAATTTCATTCCACTCTGAGTTTCGAAGTCTGCTTTGAATAATGCCCCCTCCTCCTCTCTCCCCCCCCCCCGCAGAGTATAATAGGACTTAATTAACGAGAGGAGAAAAAATAAAAAAAATAATAATCGGTACGTTACGAAATCCAGAATTTGGCGAAACACGACCTGCGGATTATGAAATTGGAACGCGAACATCGCAAGTATTCCGCGAACTCAGCGCAATCAAACGTACAACAAAGGAGGAAGTTCTGCTCTTGATTTACTTTTTCCGAACGTCGTTTCTGCATTCGTTGTAAACAAGAGAGAATTCCATTCCACTCTGAGTTTCGAAGTCTGCTTTGAATAATCCCCCTTCCTCCTCTCCCCCCGCAGAGTATAATAGGACTTAATTAACGAGAGGAGAAAAAGTAAAATTCCTCTGAACGTCGAGTTGTGCTGTGCATTTCGAAAGACTTTGAAAGGTACGCGATGAATAAACGAAAACAAAAAAAAAAAAATAGTCAGTCGGTTCACTAACAACAACAAACGAGCGGAGCGTTCGCCCGGTTAAATTAAAAGCGCTGCGCGCGGTGCGGTGGCGGATGGAAACGAATTAGGTTCGAGCGGACTTTATTGGCCGTGCGTTTAATTTGAATGTTCCGGGCGCTCGAATTATGATGACGGCAACAAAACTAAACGGAAAGTTTGCGCTCGCGCCGCCACGCGTCGCCCCGGTAATATTTCACGTGTAAAGTATGTACGCGCGCTTAAAACCGGAGCGCGACATTTAATTGAAACGAATTTAGCAGCGAAACGGCGGCGTTTGTTTGCTAAAAGCACCGCCGCGCGACTCGTTTAACAACAACTCTGATAAATAAGTGCATTTATGTTTTGCGTTGTGTTTCGCTTGTTTATTAGGGAGTTCGAACATTATGAACAGAAAGAACATCACGAGCAGAACCAAAATAGCGCAAATGCTAAAAAGAAAAAATCCTTGCGATGCGTTATTAATGTCGTGGCCACGTTGGTTTTACCATAACCAGATGTTCCATTCATCGTTCGTTCATATTTGAATTACGTTTCAAATCAAAGTTGCTGATAAGAAAAATTTCCTTTTGCGTAAGTAATGTCATCACAATGTTGGTTTTGCCATGCCCGGATGTTCCCTTTATCACTCGCTGCGTACAAAACCGAACAGAAACGCCGCGCTCGCACCGCCGACGATATTTTATGCGTAAAATATCAAAGCGCGCTTTAAAAACTGCAGCGTGACGTTTAATTGAGAATAAATGAATTTAGCAGGGCGGTGTTTGTGTTAAAAAAATCTCAAGGCGCAAGCTCGTTTAATTCGTGAATTCGCCGCTGTGTTTGCGCCCGTTTGGCAATTTAGAGTTGCACAGAACCATACGAATAGAAAAAAAGAATCGTACTGGTGAGTGGAATCACCAAAATAATTCGTTTTTGAATCGGCTTTGAACATTTGGAGGGGAGAAAGATGTGACGGTGATTACCGGCTTATTTCCGTTCGAATACCACCGCCATGATTGATTGAAAAACTGAATTTGATTGCGTAAAATAATAATGTGACGTATTAATTACCGTGCTCGTCGTTAATTCGACTTGCAACGTGAAACAATTACGTCAGGCCGGAGGGGAAGGCAAGATTAATATTCCCTGCGTAAACAGAACGTTCCATTAACCAAATAACGTTTTGCAGCAGTGATATATGACGTGCTGTTTGTCTAGGCGTGTTATTGTACGGCCCTCCGGGCACGGGCAAGACGCACTTGGCGAAGGCCGAGTCGCCTGCGAGTCCGCTTTGACCTTCATGAACGTCCGGAGCAGTTCGTTCATCAGCAAATGGCGGGGCGAGTCGGAGAAGATGCTCAAAGTACTCTTCGACGTGGCCAAGTAAGAGCAGCGACACTTTAACCTAAGAAATTGTTTTTTTCGTTCCTCAAATTTCCCCCACCCCCAAAAAATAAAAAATATAGGAAACGTACCGCAGTGACGACATCACCAAAACTTTGGGGTACATACATCCACATTTTCTTTCATTTTACATAATCGCACCGCCGTCGTGCCCCAAAACTGCGCGTACAAAAAGAAAATGCCGGTGGCTTTCTTCAATTCTGCGCAATTACGTTTACGTTTTATTGTACGTAAGCGTTAAAACATTGCCTTATGTGTAAATAACGTCATAACCATGTTGGTTTTGCCATGACCGGACGTTCCATTTATCACGCGTTTATTTGAATTATCGAAAAAAAATGCAGGCGTTAAAAAATCCTGTAATGTGATGACCGTGTTGGTTTTACCATCACCGGATGTTCCATTTCGCATTCATTATTTGTATTGTTTAAGAAAAAAAAAATGCAACAGGTTTTAAAAATTTCCTTTTGGGTAAGTAATGTCATTACCGTGTTGGTTTTACCATCACCCGACGTTCCGCGTTTATCATTAGTTATTTGAATTTTGCTAAAAAATTGCAGGTATTACGCGCCTACGATTATTTTCGTAGATGATGTCGACGCGATCGCCGGTCGTCAAGACGACTGTACCCACGACGCGTCGCGACGCTTGCAGATGTTTAAAGATCCTGTAATGTGATCACCACGTTGGTTTTACCATCACCGGATGTTCCACTTAACATTTATCATTCGAATTATTTAAAACAAAATGCAGATATTAAAAATTTCCTTTCGGGTACGTAATGTCATAATCATGTTAGTCTTACCGAGGTCCGATGTTCCGTCTACAGTGTTTTTCGTTTGGTCTTCCTCTTTCGTCGATTACGTTTCGCAATTTGTCAAATCATTCTCCAGTTTCGGAAATGTCAAATCGTATGTCAAGTAGGAAAATCATTTAACAAATTTAGAAACGTAATTGACAAAGAGGGAAAGCCAAAAGAAAAAGACTGCAACATACATTACGAACAAAACAGAAACTTTGAGCTCTCGCCTGTAATCGGTAAAATTTTGAGAGGGGAAAGTTGTGACGGTGATTATTTTCGAAAACCATCGCAGTTAGTCTTTGATTAATTGAGAAATAATTAATTAAAAAAAAAGTAATCGGTACGTTACGCAATCACATTCCGGTTACGAAATCCAGAATTTGGCGAAAAACGACGTGCGGATTATGACATTGGAACGCGAACATCGCAAGTATTCCGCGAACTCAGTGCAATCAAACGTACAACAAAGGAGGAAGTTGTGTTCTTGATTTACTTTTTCCGGACGCCGTTTCTGCATTCGTTGTAAACAAGAGAGAATTCCATTCCACTCTGAGTTTCGAAGTCTGCTTTGAATAATGCCCCCTCCTCCTCTCCCCCCGCACAGTATAATAGGACTTAATTAATGAGCGGAGAAAAAGTAAAAAAAAAAAATAATCGGTACGTTACGAAATCCAGAATTTGGCGAACAACGACTTGCGGATTATGAAATTGGAACGCGAACATCGCAGGTATTCCGCGAACTCAGCGCAATCAAACGTACAACAAAGGAGGAAGTTGTGTTCTTGATTTACTTTTTCCGGACGCCGTTTCTGCATTCGTTAGGTGTCACGATTACGGAAATTTGGATTTTTTATTAATTAATATAAACGCATATCTGTTTAATAAAGCAATGCGAGTGATTTCCTAATAAACAATTCGACGACCTGCATGCACAAGGCCAAGGCGTTGAACCCGCAAGCGTAACCAGAACTTACAAATAAATGCAAGTTGCAAAGACCAAGGCGTTGAACCTTCAAACTTAAACACAGCTAGCAATTAGCATTGTAGCAAGTTGTGTTCACGCTTGCAGGTTCAACGCCTCGGTCTTTGTCCACGCAGGTCGTGGTAAAATTTCCAAAATTTTCCGTAATCCTGACAACGTATTTTTTTTTCTTTTTAATTAAACTGGGCTGCAGCTCGCTTAATGATTTTAATATAATTGTAAATGCGAAAAAGTGACACGAAAACAAAAGTCACGGGCAGAATTCAAAAAAAAAAAAACGCCTGCCAAGTTACTTACTATTTCATTTTTTTAAATCGCCGCGCGTTCTTTCCGACGACGAATCTGAAACAAGACGAAATAAATTTACAGGTACAGAAAAAATAATAATCGGATATTAAAGAAAAAAAAACTGCTTATGGGTGAATAATGTCATGACCATGTTTGTTTTACCATCGCCGGATGTGCCTTTTATAATTCATTACGTTAAAAATTGCAGATGTTACAAAAAAAAAAATCCTTCGGCGTTGTTCATGCCATCACCATGCCGCTTTCAGAAAACATAATAAGCGCAATTGTTTTTTATTTTTTTTTTAATTTAATCAATTAATTAATTTTTTTTAACTTTGGTCTTAAGATGAACTCTTTCTTTGTCCGGGAGGATCTCGTTTTAAAGTCAAAGCGCCGAGCTGGTCTCCGAGTCAAGTGGTCGCTTTGGATATGCCGCAATTCCCATCTTCCCCCTACAAACGGTGGCAGCGGTGGGATTTAATAATAAATTGAAAGGTAAATAAAATCGCCGTTCGAGAATAGGCCGGCCGCGAGTTTTCAAAGGAAATTGCCTGACGTCTCGACGACGTTTCCAATACTCGCCGCGAAAATTCAGCGGGACGCCCGTCGGAAGCCCCATGAATAAATCCGCCCGTAACGCCGCCGTTCGCGACGAAATCAAAGAGAGAAAAAAAAACGCTTCGGGAATTTTCTTTGTGAGCAGCGCCCCCGACGACGACGGCGTAACCATTTCAATACATATTTGTATCGTATAGCGAGAGTGTTGTGTGCCTCGTCGACCTTTGTGTGCACAGTAAAGTAAGTAGTATAGGAAAGCAATAAGTTGAAATTGAAGTCGAAGATGATCGACGATGTAGAAAGTAGAAGAGAGAACGTAGGTTGCCGACAATTTTTTTTTTTTGAATAATTCAAATAAATTAATGATAAAAGGAACATCCGGTGATGGTAAAACCAACATGGTTGTGACATCATTCACACATAAGGAAATTTTTTTACGTTTACGTTACATTAAGTAAGTGCATCAAGTATGAAAATTGTGGATATTAAAACGTTTATAATTTTTAAAGTCTTAGGAAACGATTTGTGTCTTCTTTTATATTACTTGGACCTTCGAATGGAATGACACAGGATAATTTTGGGTGCACGGCGTGGTAAGCTTTCGAAAAAAAAACCTGGCGCCCAACGTGGGGGCGAGGCGAAGCCAAATAAACTCCGTGCTCCACTCTGTTGGGCGCCAAATTTTCAAAATCGAATTGTTACGCAGGTACAGTTTTGTTTAGATATATAGAATCGTGTTGTTGCAAAAACACGACAGGCGAGTACAGCTATCGACGCGGGCGTAGAGTAGAGGATTTTAATTACAAATTCCGGAAACGCGAGCAAATAAATCAATTATTATTTTTTTCCCCGGAAACATTTCACATTTCAGGACCCTCTCGTACATCACAAAGAGGAACAAACACTCAAAAAAAAAAAACAGAGCGCAATATTTAATGTTTCCGACGACTTCCGTCGGGTGTAAGTGTAATAAAAATTGTCAGCGGATGATACATTCAGGTTAAAATTGGGCCATTTGTAACTCTAACGGCGCGGCGCGGCGGTCCGGTGGAGATGCACGTGCAGAATTAATTTGCAGAGGCAAAAAAAATAAGCTTGTCACGCGCAACTTTTAAATTAAATAAACGGCGCCGTCGAGCTCAAACAAATAAACATTTTGCAGCGCTTTCAATTGTTTATCTCATTTGTGGGGGGTTATTTTATACATAGTTACAGCACGTCGTCAAAAAATTTGGAAATTTATTTCTTGGAAATTCATTCATTTGGGCCTTGAGTAAAGGCGATTCATTCAAGCCTACATTTCGAAAAGTATACTCACTGTCATATCTGCAAACAGCCGTTCAGTCCCGGCGATAAGAAAGTACGCGATCATTATCATGTAAATGGAAAATACAGAGGTCCAGCACATGAGAATTGTAAGATTAATTTTAAGGTGGTCCCTAAACCTGCACATCGAAAGGGATAATCACTGTTACATCTGCGAGCAGCTGTTCAGTCCTGGCGGTAAGACAGTACGAGATCATTATCATGTAAATGGCAAATACAGAGACCCAGCACATGAGAACTGTAACTGTAACATTAATTACAAAGTGGTTCCTAAACCTGCATTTCGAAAAGGATACTCTGCGAGCAGCTGAACAGTCCCGGCGGATCATTATCATGTAAATGGAAAATATAGAGGTCCTGCACATCGGAATTGCAACACGAATTGTAAGGTAGTGTTCGGAGTCAAGACAATAATCAGCGAAATCTTAATCATAAAGCGTCATTAACATTAAACAAGGCCAAGACGAGATACCACGCGATCTGTACAGTTCAAGGTCGCTTACCTGCATTGTCATCGTAAATACAACTCGTACCTCAATCTTATTGATCGCTCAAAGCAGGTTTCCGTTCGCATCTAGCTCCTGTTATACTAACGAGATGAGGCAAGTTCGAGAAGTCCACTAAAGCGTAACTGATGATGATACTTAAGGGCCAACTTAACACTTCCTAACGAGCTGCTAATGTTGCTCGCATGCGTTTAAGTTAAGGAGAGTCCTCTAACTCTCTTCGACTAATAGGGGAACAAACGGCATGCCATAAATCCTTCGCCAACCCCCGCCCCCCCCCCCCCCCCCCTTTCCCACATACCATTAAAGTTACACGGCCTCATACATAAATCCAATTAAGCGCGGCGAAAATTATTTTTTGTTTTGTTTGGGCTTGTTTGCAAATCAAAAGTTGCCTCTTGTTCCCGAAACTAACGGTCACTCGCCCCCGTCGCTCGGTCGTCGGTAAACAAGAAAACGAGCGCGCAAGTTGTTTCAGTATCTCATTAGGCCGGTTTTGTTGGCCCACCTGCTTCCGATCTCGTGCTCTCGTGTTTGCCTTCCACTCGCATTATCATACTTTAAAAAAGAATCTTTGAAGCACGTTCTAAATTAAAACTGAAAGTAATTCGCTGGCGTATGCGTTGTCGAAGTCACTGTCATGTATGCGAGCAGACGTTCAAGTACGCGATCATTATCATTCAACTGGAAAATACAGAGGACCTGCACATTGGAGATGGGTAATCTTTTTCTATCGGATTTGACTCTCGCCCACAACCATCTCCACTGAGCTACAATTTCTGACCAACGCACTTAGGTATTCAATGATCGCAATCAGTTGTTGTATGCGTTATACCTAAACAACTAAATGCAGATAACACCAAAGTGACTAATAATACAAGACATTATATTTCATATTACCTTAACTATGTGCGGTGTAGTAGGAAAAAACATTATTTTAAGTTGAGCGTGCGTTTCGGTTTTTTTTTTCTCCTTGTTGAAATTCTTTTGACGCGGCGATCGATGAATACACAGGGCGGGTCATAAATCGTAGTTTGCGCAATCAAGTCGGCGACGGCGTTTCTTGCACATTTGTATTCATTTGGGGCCGGAAAAAGAACTCGCCGCCCGGTGATTAAAACAAAAGCAAAACTGGGCGGCGGCGGCGGCGGCGGTGAAAAATGTAAGGCGATTTTTAAGAAGTCGCCGCCGCCTGCGTTTTCTAAAACAAACGAGATGGCGTTAAGGTCGTAAAATTTGTCAGAGATGATAAGCAGTAACAAGAAATGAGTAATTTCGTCGTGTTATTCGAGTGAGCAGATGAGGCAATCTGTTTTTGTTTTTTTTTGTTTTTTTGGACCGTTTTGTAATGAAGGTGCAAAACAAAAAAGTAACGATGTTATTATATTTTATTATTATGAGTGTGACGGGCGAGGGGGAAGTTTTAAATTGAAGTGGCGCGCAGTCCTCGCCCCAAGCAAGAGCAGACGAAAACGTGAATGACAAAAAAAATTAATTTTTTTTTTATACAGTCGGGTTAGGAGGCACGGCCCCTGCGGCCACACACATAATATTAACGACAGAGAGACCTGTATTACGAATTTGGTGAAGCCGGTTAATGTTTTCAATTTAATTTCGGCAGACAAAAAGAAAACAAAAAGCTTTTCTCCTCGAAAGGGATCGCGGATCTACGAAGCAAAGCAAGAGAAAAGAATAATTATGAGTTATTGGTGGCAGCGCGGTGGGATTTGTCACGTCTGGATTTTTTTATTCCCCCCCAATACATTAAAACCTCTTGTTTACCTTTTAAATAATTTCTTACGACTACGTTAATTAAATATAAGAGCGATAAGAATCATATTTGCAAATTTGTATGAAAGATACTCAACATGACTTAACCACCTCACAGTTTGTAATGCCCACCGCGCCGGTTATTTTTTTCTTCTTTGTTTTCCCCGATCTTAACTCAACATAAAATACTCTCATCCTCATCCCCAACAACCATGATAAGGTCCTGAGTTTTATTCCACGAGCGCAAAGGTTTTATCGCCTGGTCGTTTATTACATTAACCCTCTAAACGAAATTTGATTTCGCTCTTCTGCGCAACAGGCAAAAGGGATGGTGGCGGACGGGGGGCGTAAAACCCCCGGACCGTCTGCATTCCTTCCCGAAACCTCATGTTCCGGCGGTATTGACGAAACTGCGTTCGGAAACTTTTCTCTTAGCCGGATGAATTATTCAGACGTGTGAGAAACAAAGTCGAATGGGATTTATGTTGCTTGGTTGCCTGGAAATGGACGACGTGCTTTAATTTGTACCCACTTTACGTTGCGGGGAATTCTTTATGTTGAGGCGACGGACTTCTCGAAGACCCCACCCCGTTTTGTTGGATGGTAATGTGGCAAGGTGGTGCACACAAAGCAAAAAAGGAAACGGAAAGACGCGGTAAAATTAAAAAAAAAAAAATGAGAATGGTTGTATAGATCATGGAAAAGGCAAGGCAAGGCTTGATTGTTGAGATTCACATTAGAAGGTGAATCCCTAATGATTAATAATTTGATTTACGAAAAAAAAGGGATCATTATCATATAATTGGAAAATACAGAGGACCAGCACACGGCAAATGTAACGTTAATTGTAAAGAGGTTCCCCGTAGTGTTCGGATGAAACGAGTTTTTCTTTTTATTCTTTGGAAATCGAGCAGTTTTGATTATCGAAGGGGGAAAGATGTGACGCAGTCGCTACAATCGCCGTGCACTGATCCCTTTTTTTGTAAATCGAATTAATAATCATTGCGGATTCACCTTCTGATGTGAATCTTAACAATCAATCTCCCGTCTTATCTAATCAATTAAACCATCCTCAAACACACGAAGTGACTGACGATTGCGTCACATCTTTCCTCCTTCGATAATCAAAATTGTTCGATTTCCAAAAAACACTCGTTTTTTATCCGAAAATTCCGGGGATCTCCTTACCATTTGTTGATTCGATATAGTGGACTGTATTTCTTTGTGTTTGTTTGCAGAAAAATTTCGCTGGTACAATTACCTTTTTTTATATGAAAGTTTTTTATTTATATTGCAATTGTTTTTTTTTTTTACAAGTGTATGTGATTCATTAAAATGAACGTAAAAATCGTGTTAACATAGCTCCCCGCCTTGAACATTTTTTTTTTTTTAAGAAAGTGTTCAAATATTCATAAATTGCAGGTAAGTATGAACTGATTGTAATAATGAAAATGAATTATTTTAACTGTTTTTAACATGCACAATTTCACTGTCACTACTGCCATTTTCAGGTACTGGAAGGGGACACAACTTCGCTACTGCTCGCTTGAAATTGCCTTTATGAGTCTTGACTGTAGCAACTCGAACTACGTTGTCGTCACCGGGATGAAGCTCTACTATTCTTCCAAGGAGCCACTGGGAAGGAGGTAAGTTATCCTGTTTGATTATTACCAAACTTCCAATCTTTAGCCCTGGATTTTTGCTCTTCCATTTCTTTCTTTCTTGCAGATGATACAAATATTCTTGTGACCACCGCTTCCAAAAACTTTGTACCAACTGTTGCTGTAACTGGAAACGCGACAGCCTGTTTGTTGGTGTGTCCAGCAATTGCGGTTCTGGAATAGCAGTCAATGGTTTGCCAATCAAGAAATGAGCTGGAGTTAGTGGCTGCAGATCATCAACATCCGATGACAGAGGGTATAAAGGTCTAGAATTTAAAGTTGCTTCTATCTGTGTTAAGATTGTGTAAAATTCTTCATATGTTAATTTTGTGTCATTAATTACTCTTGATAAATGATGTTTTATGTTTTTTATGTTTGATTCCCAAAGCCCTCCGAAATGAGGCGAGTTTGGGGGAATAAAATGCCAGGTTATATTTTCATTTGTACAATAATTTGTTATTTCTGTTTTAGAGTTTGAGAAAAATTCATGCAAGGCAGATAGTTTCTTAGCTGCTCCGATAAAATTTGTTGCATTATCTGAATATAAATGAGCTGGTTTGCCTCTTCGTGATGCAAATCTTCTCAAAGCAGCAAGGAATGTTTCGCTTGATAAATCTGTCACAAGTTCAAGATGCATAGCTTTAGTAGAAAAGCAGATGAAAAGACAAATGTAGCCCTTTATAGTCTTTGAACCTCGACCTTTGCGATCTTTTATATTAAAAGGCCCTGCATAATCTATTCCCGTGATATAAAATGGATTATTAACTGTAACTCTTTCTTTTGGCAAATTTGCCATTATTTGATCAAAAGATTTTGGTTTAGATTTAAAACATCTGATGCAACCTCGCACTACTGACTTAGCCACACTCATTCCAGATGTAACCCAAAAATGCTGTCTTACTGTAAATAATAACAATTGTGGACCTGCATGAAGTAATGTTATATGCGTATTTTCAAAAATTAGTTTTGCTAAACGATGTTTTCCCGATAAAATCAAAGGATGTTTCTGAGCAAAATCTAAATAAGAGTTTTTTAATCGACCACCGACTCTTAATAAACCTTCAGTATCAATGAACGGAGCAAGGGATAATAAATTGTGTTTTGGCTTTAAATTTTTATTATTTAGTAATAAATTAATTTCTTGAGGAAAACTGTCTTGTTGTGACAATTTTATTAATTGTTTCATACTGAGATCTAATTCTGCAATAGTCAAATATCCGTACGGCCGTTTAGATTTTTGTTTCTTAATGTTTAAGATGAATCGTAAAATGTATGCCATTGTTCTTTTCAACCTATTCAAACTAGAAAACCTTTCGAATATCTGAAAATTATTTTCAACAGTAGCTGAGCAAACATTATTTTTAGAATATTTAATTGAAATTGAGAATGCGGATGATGGCCAATGATTAGTTGGAAGAGACAACCATGAAGGGCCGTTCCACCACAATTGAGACTTGAGTAAATTTTCAGGAGAAATTCCTCGTGATGTAAGATCGGCAGGATTATCTTTTGTGTTTATGTACTTCCAATTACTAATCTGTGTTAATTCTTGAATTTTAGAAATGCGATTTCTTACAAAAATTGGTAATGAATGAGATGGAGAGTTAATCCAGTGTAATATTATTTGAGAATCTGACCATAGATGATATGAGCATTCGATAGTGAATGATTTTTGTACTTTGTTAATTAATTGACTTAACAACAAAGCACTGCACAATTCTAATCTTGGCATAGTTAAACATTTCAGTGGAGCAACCTTTGTCTTTCCGCATAAGAGATTAATTAAAATCTTTTCTTTTTGATCGATGCTGCGAACGTATACACACGCACCGTATGCGTTTTGTGACGCGTCACAGAAACCATGTAATTCGATTTCTGTAGAATTTTTACAAATGACGTGCCTATCTAATTTGAGTTGATTTAATTTTGTTAAATTATTTCTGAATCGTACCCACGTAGCTTTCAAATCGTCTGGAATAGGATCATTCCAATCTAATTTAAGAGACCATAGTTTTTGAATAATTATTTTTGAGAAAATAGTGCATGGGCTTAACAAACCTAATGGATCAAAAATCCTTGCTACGTCAGATAAGATTGATCGTTTATTAATTGATAAAGAATTTTCAAAATTTTTGATTTGAAAACCTAATGTATCAGATTTACTGTACCATTTTATTCCTAAAGTTTTTGAAAACTCATTATCTCCTAAATTTAAAACACTCACAGGTTCATTTTCATTTTGAAACTCTTGCAAGAAAAGCTGACTATTAGAATTCCATTTTCTTAATGGGAAACATGCTGAATTTAGAATTGATGCAATTTCTTTACATACATTGATTGCAACTGTTTCAGAATCAAAACCTGTTATGAGATCATCAACATAAAAATCATTTTTTATTATTGAAGATGCGAAAGAAGATTTTGTTTGATATTCATGAGCCAACTGCTTTAAGCATCTTATGGCTAAATACGGAGCAGATCTAGTGCCGTAGGTAACTGTATTTAAAGTGTAAATGGAAATTGGATCGTCTGAACTAAATCTCCAAACAATATTTTGAAGATGTCTGTCATCAGGATGAATGACGACCTGCCTATACATTTTTTCTATATCTGCCGAAACTGCAAAAGGATGTTGTCTGAATTTTATGAGTATAAAAAATATTTCATTCTGAATGGGTGGCCCTGTAAATTGTAAATCATTAACTGACCAACCTGAATCAGAATTCGCTGATCCATCAAAGACTACTCTTAGTTTAGTAGTCAAACTTTCTTGTCTAAAAACACCATGATGTGGCAAAAAATATGCTGTATTGGAAGGAATTAAATTTACTTGAGACATGTGGTTTAAATCTATGTATTCTTTTATGAATTGAGAATATTGAAATTTTAGATTAGAATCGTATGAAAATTTACGTTCTAATTGTTGTTGACGTTTAATTGATAATGGTTTTGAGTTACCTAAATTAGAAGCAGAATGTTTTAGTGGTATTCGAACAATGAACCGTCCTTCTTCATTTCTAGAAAACGTTTCTAGGAAATGTTTTTCGCAATAAACATCATCGGAAGACATAGAATGCTCGTTATTAATTTCCTCTATCTCCCAAAATTTCTGCAATTCAGAATCAAGATTGCTGTGAGTTTTAGAAAAATTGCAATGAATTTTTGAAATGGATTCTGAGATGGTACCTGATATAATCCAACCGAATTCTGTGTTTTGAAGAACTGGCATATTCTTACCCAACTGAATTCTTTGATGATGAAGAATATTCCAAAAAATACCTGCACCAATAAGTACATCTATTTCACTAGGCTCGGTGAATTGAGGATCTGCCAATTGAATGTTGGCTGGAATATTCCATGAGCTGGTGTTGATAGTGAATGAAGGCAAATTACCTGTAATTGTGGGCAAAATAAAACAACAAAGATTAGTAGAAAATTCATAATTGAGTGAATATATCACAATGTTGCATTTTTTTTTAATGACTGATGAAACGCCATTGATTCCTCCAATGGTCATGTTTGTTGAATGTTCTTCTAATCCTAACTTTTTGCAAAATTTTGAAGTAAGAAAATTTGACTGAGAACCACAGTCAAGTAAAGCTTTTGCAGTATGAATGTTGCCAAAAACATCTGGAACTAAAATTGATACAGTGGAAAGCAGAACATGTTGATTAGGATAATGACTTGTGAAACTAACTTGTGGCGAAATTGTTGTTGATGCATTTGGATGAATTGTTTTTGATGTAATTGGTTCACGTGTATATAATAATTCTGGATGAAGTAAAGTGTTATGTTTAGCTTTGCACTTTTTACAAAATCCAGATCTGCAGTTTTTAGTTGTGTGGCCTGAACGTAAACAGTTATTACAAAGATTCAGCTGCTTTACTGTTTTTAATTTATCTGACAAATTTAATTTTAAGAATTTTTCACAATAATAAATTAAATGTGCCCCATTACATACAGGACATTTCACATTTGAGGATATTAACGAAACTTGTTTGATATTATTATGTAACTGTTTATGTTCTTTGGCATTTTTATTATGATTGATTTCAAGTGTTTCTAGAAAATCTGCTCTTGAATTCAAAAAACTCTTGAATTCAGAAAGTGTTGGGAAATTATTGCCTGTTTTAACTTTTTCCCATTCCCGAACAGTAAATTTGTCTAATTTTGACGTAATTAAAAATATCAACAAAGTGTCCCAATGTTCTGTTGGTTGTTCTAGTGTTTGAAGAGCTCTTAAATGTTTAAAAATGGTATCTATCAAGTCTCTTATTCCTCTTGAGGACTCCTTTGTAAGTGAATTTAATTCAAATAGAGATTTGATGTGATTATTAATTAACAATCTGATGTTATTATACCTATTGCAAAGTAGTTCCCATGCGATTATGTAATTTTCGGATGAGAATTCTAGAGACTGTATAACCTTTAGTGCGTCACCTTCTAGTGAAGCACGTAAATAATGATACTTCTGAACATTGTCAATTGATTTGTTTGAATTAATTAGTGACTCAAAAGTATCTTTGAATTCCAACCAATTATCATATGCACCGTTAAATTTTGCAAGTTTAATTGTTGGAAGTTTAATGTTGTGAGAAATACCGTTTTGTTTTGAGGAATCTGATATGCCAGTGATACTGTCGCTTTGAATTTGGATGATAGGTGTGCAGACTTGCTTTAAAATAAATTTTGCGTCTGTGATTGCGGATGAATGCTTTTCAGTGAAATCTTCTCTCTCTAAATATTGCCTTTCTAAGTCATCTTCATCGCAAATATATTCTATTTTACTCTGAGTTTCATCAAATTCCTCAAACAACGATGCAAACTTGCTACTACGATCTTGCAATTCAATGATTGTTTTTTCTGCTAAAACTTGATCACTTGCATATGCATCTTGAACTGTGCGTAAATATTTTATAAAATTTGTTAGTTTGTATTTAATAGTACCTCGTTTACGCACAAGTTTTTCAGTAGATGTGACGTCTTGCATGACTTTTCAAATTCAGAAAACTATGAATTGAATTATTGTAACCTAGTTACAAAGAAATTGTGTTAATGTGTAAAAATATTTGTCAAAATATTTTCTTTTGCAAATAAATGTATAAAAGTATGAATGTGTTTTATAAATGTGTACTACCTTAACACAGATAGCAGCCTACAAATTCTAGAACTGTTCTAGAGCCTTATCTGTAGTCCTGAACGATAGTTTTCTATGCGGTGTTTCTCTTCTTCGCTGATGCGCTTAGTTCTTGTAAATCTTGAATCCGGCTCGATCGGACCAAAAATAATATGTTGATTCGATATAGTGGACTGTATTTCTTTGTGTTTGTTTGCAGAAAAATTTCGCTGGTACAATTACCTTTTTTTATATGAAAGTTTTTTATTTATATTGCAATTGTTTTTTTTTTTTACAAGTGTATGTGATTCATTAAAATGAACGTAAAAATCGTGTTAACACCATTAATGTTACAATTGTCGTGTGCAGGTC
Source organism: Prosopocoilus inquinatus (assembly GCA_036172665.1). NCBI lineage: Eukaryota > Metazoa > Arthropoda > Insecta > Coleoptera > Lucanidae > Prosopocoilus > Prosopocoilus inquinatus. Next base: position 50,092,879 of record CM069876.1, read on the forward strand.
CTCTGTATTTCCCCATTATATGACACTGATCCCGTACGTTCTTATCGCCAGGACTCGTTGCAAATATTACCGTGTAGGGTACAATTTACGTCGTTCGTGTCTTATTGGTTTCGGACGGAATCAAATTTGCATAAATAAAGATTGCAAGCACAATGAACGGGTCCCGAATGATATTGCTCGAGCAATCAAAGCAAACCATCGCAATAAATTTAATGAGACGTCGCCCTAAACCGAAAATAACCGACGATGAAAGGCGGTAAGTGTTCCTAGATTGGACCACAAAGACACACAAATGACGGAAGAAGAAGAACGAAATAAATGATTAACGATCATTGGCCAGTAAAGCGGAAATAGTGCGCGGTTTTATGATTACAACTCAATACATCCACTTTATTTGAATTCTAAAAAAAAACAAAAAAATAAAAGGCAACAGGCCGCCCAAATAAAACGTACGCCCGATTTAATATCCCCGGCCCCCGCCCCTCCCTGACAGCAGTCGGATTAAGCAACGAGGAGAGTCGGCAGAAAATTTTCGGCAGGCCATAATAAATAAGTCCCGGTTTTATGTAGAAGGTTAATGGGACGCGCGAGCGAACGAACGGGGGATTGGGGGGGGGAGAGAAGGAAAGAAGCGCGGGGCTTTAAATCATCGTCCACCCTCTGAGACAGTGACGACAAGCTAGCACGGGGACTAATTTACGAGCAGTGCGAGATTAAGGCCCCCCTGAGCAAGTGTTTCATGAAGAAGGCCCGGCGCTTTGTTAATACTAGATTTACAAGAAACATTTGGGCCTTCAGCAAACCTGTAAGGGTGTTCGCTGTCATATTTACGAGCAGCCGTTCAGTCTTGGGGCGCGATAAGAAAGTACGCGATCATCATCATTTAACTGGGAAATATAGAGGGCCAGCACATGAGCATTGTAACGTTAATTATAAGGAGGAAGTCCCCTGTAGTGTTCGGATTAAAAATGCGAGGGGGTCGCAGGTACCTGTACTACCATTTCCACTTTCGCAAAGGGAGGCATTTTGAAATTTAATTCATTTAACAGGAAAATACAGAGGGCCAGCACATGAGAATTGTAACGTTAATTGTAAAGAGGAGGGCCCCCATTGTGTGAGGGGTCACAGGTACTATTTTCTACTTTCGAAAACGATGATTAATTGACATTTTAGATTAAAGTGAGTGTGTAGTTGCCTTCATATAACCTAACCTAAGCAATAATTGACATTTCTATTTTTTTCTTTTTTTTTCTAAAGGACACTCGCTCGATGAAAACAATTTCATGGCAAACGCATAGCCGCACATAATCCGACCGGATATTGAAAAAATGAAGTGAGATTACTCCCCCCCCCATCCCTCATCGATCCATTCATTAAATTCGCTGCAGCTGTGCGCATTTCCGCCGCCGGCCGGTTGAGATTATTGCGGAGCGTCCGTTCGGTCTGCAATCTAGGCTTCAGAGGAAACTTTCAAAAACGAAAACGGAAAGAGTTAATTGGAACGAATCCCGAGAGTCAATAGAAAAATTATTTAGTGGTAGTAAAAGCCGCGGGGTTGTTTGTGTTTGCTCGGCGAGCTCGCCGCGCCCGCTCCAATCAAATAAAAAACGGCTTGGAAATTTCCGTTCAATAAATGTGAGGTTAGCAAAGTTTGAAGAATTGGTGTTGCGCTAGTTTAAACAACAAGGGTTCCGTTTAGGTAACTGGAACCACTTTGATGTTAAAAAAAAAAAAAACCTGTTTCGCGCAAAACAAATTGTGAAATTTTCAGTTGAGATTTCCACCTCGTAAATTTCATATTAGCAAGGATTTGAATCAGATTGTTTTTTTTTTTGGCAATCCAAAGGCAATATTACGGCATCCTAAACAAAACCATGGGGCGATAAGTTTAGAGGGATGAGGGCCTCCGGTCCCAAGGCTTTGTAAATTGGTCGAGGGCTGAAGAAATTATGACCACAACATACCGCTGTGCCGCTTAGGTAACTCGAACCACTTTGATGTGTAAAACTCGGCTCGTTAAAGCATTCGCACGCGAGATCGAGGGGTGATCCGTCACGTGGATGAACCATCCCCCCTCCTAATAATGCAGTGTCCTAATAATAAGCTTTCGTGCCGGGCATTTTTAATTATAAAATTTTGGGCTAGTCAGTGGTGGCCCGGGGGGACTAACAAACTCCGTAAATTAAGAATTAATATCGCTAAGTAATTAATCTGACGCGCCAATTAATCACGCGAAAGTTACAACATCGACGGCATCGATCGCGCCGCGCTTTTAATATTATATAATTTATTATTTGGGGCCGAATTAAATTTCGTCCGTTCGTTCGTGCAGTTAATGAATTTCCTTTGCTTGGAAATTGAAATTAAATTAAAATTAATTTCCAGTACAAAGACCGGGGGGGCTATTTACAAATTACCAACACACACACAAACGCAAGCGTGACTTCGTCCGAGTTAAGTTTGCGCCGCCGCGTTTTAATTTCCGGTTTAATTATTATCACGCACGTTAATAGTTTAATTTAATTAAATATCAAATCATCGATCACCGTTTGCCAGAGTGACAATAGTACCTGCCACCTGATCAGATTTTGAATCCGAACACCAATATTTTAAAATTAACGTTACAATCGTTGTGTGCTGGTCCTCAGTATTTTCCATTTAAATGATGGCATACTTTCATATTATCAGGACAGAAAAAAAGCATTTTTGGAAACTTGTTAGTTGTTGCCCCACTTATCGCTCCTGCTTTACCCTGGCATGCATACCACGGCACAGTTTTTGGCAACCCAACAAAGTATTCGTTTTAAAAAAATTCTCTTTCTTGGCTCTATTATTTTACCAAAAACTAAAATTATTCGTTTAGTCTTCGCCTAAGGGCTCCAATTTTCTCGTAAGTCCGCAAGAAAGCCAGGAAGAAAAGGAAAAGGAAAAAAGAAATTCACCGTATGAGTGAAAAATAGAGCGGCTGGTTCTTATTGTTGATCAGCAGTTAGATAAAATCGCTGCTTGTATGATTTGGGTTACCTAACTCCACCGGAAACATCCAGATGTTCGGAGTTTAGCTTACGCAACTCATTGCCCGTCTTTCGGAAAAACCTCGGACTTCAAGCTCTAGAGCTTGAGTAAAGACGATTAATTCGACGGGTCAAAAACCTCGGACTTCAAGCTCTAAAGCTTGAGTGAAGACGATTAATTCGACGTGACGGTCGAAAACCTACACTGTCATATACGCGCGCAGCTGTTTAGTCCAGTCGAAAAGAAAGTACGCGATCATTATCATTTAACTGGAAAATACAGAGGGCCAGCACATGTGAACTGTAACGTTAATTATAAACAGCTGTTTCAGCCCTGCTTGGGGCTTCTTCAGCAGAGACGTAGCTTAATTATAAAGAGGAACACTACGCGCGTTTTTCGGATTTCAAGCTCTAGGGCTCTAGTCCTTGTTGAGATTTATTTATGTATTAAAATAAACTCGTCAAGGATTTTAATGACGTCAGCCGTAATACCTCTCAGAATTTACTGAAGATGATGCGAATTAATTTACATAGTCATTCAGGAGAGCGATGAGGAATTGTGGTCACTGTTCCATCCGCGCGTGCCTTAATTCGGTCGTTAAATTCACGCTACGATTCGCGGCAGCCGTCTGGAAAATGCGCGTTATTAATTAACGTTCTTGAAGATTACGGCGGGGAGCGCCGGGGGTCGATGAAGTTGCAACTGGAGCAGAAGTAACTGCATCACCTACCTCTTCTTGGAGTATTTGTTCGTACTTATCGGCGGTGTTTCAGTTCACTTCTTCTTTTACGGTTACTACGTGGTATTCCCATGCATGCATCCTCGACGGTAACGCAGATAACGTAGCGTTCGTTTTGCGAAATGGGCTGTTAATAATTTCTTGCATTTGCTGTGAGGAAGGTGGAATTTATTGTATTTATAATTAATGTTACAAACCTCGTGTGCAGGCCCTCTCTATTTTCCATTTATATGATCATGATGGCATATTTTCGTATTGTCAGGGGACTGAACTTTTCCATTATTACGCAGCGTATAATAAGTTTAATTATAAATATTTAAAAGCACGCAAAACGTAGGTTGTGTACAGGGTGGTCATTTTTTTTTTTTTAAGTTGGGATAAATTAGATCTCGTCGTATCCAATCAAGGTTCCGGTTAAGAAGATAATTACGTAACATTAGCTCCTTCCAGAGCCATTTACGTAGACGTGGGCCGCCTTAATGAAAGCGTTTACGTTACCCAGACGACGCAAATGAGAAATACACCGCGACGCAATCCCGTTTGAGTGGGAAATTAGTTGCGGAGCTCCGCTTCGCAAACAAACGTCCATTCAGACGGGGGACAAAAACTTCATTTTACTTTTGCATGCGCTCGAAGCGCGACAAGCAGGCGGGATGCGCCAGGATTACAGACAAATACCTTTTATGGTTATTGCATTTGAGGGAAACAGAAGAACAGAGCTTAATAACAAAATAATTATTTAGAAGAAAAAAAATCCTATTTATTTATACAAACGAAAATCATCCGGGAGTACGCTCAAGGTTACGCAAGCACTTTAAATAACCAAACGTAAATCAAAAACAAAATTCAACAGCTAAGGAAGGACGAAACAAGCATTGCGAACTAGCTTGCGCACCTAGTAATCGCTGGTCCTAAATACCTGATTAATGAAGTGTGTCAGGCTTTGAAAAGCATACATTCCGATTAATGAAGTGTGTCAGGCTTTGAAAAGCATAAATAAACACAGTCATCTTTTAACAACCTCCTAGGTTTGGCTTTTCACGTCAGAAATTAGATCCGCTCCTCCACAGGTGTGGGGTTTCGTACGCTAGCAAGTCCAAGATTACGAACAAGCCTTATTCAATTTATTAAATTGAATTTATTTTATTAAATTCGCATTTTACATTTTCTAACCCCGAGCGATCTTCTGCGCCCCCCGCCCCGAGCCCCCGAGCGATCTTCTGCGCCCCCCGCCCCTCCCAGCCATTTCTTTTATTCGAAACAGTAGCGGCCGCAATTAACATTCGAACGAATGCTTCGAATGATGTAGAGAGCGCGCGCGCGTGCGCAATGAGAACGTAATAATAATGCGAAACTTTAATAATAAGAAAGGTGGCCCGAAGCGCATATTTTTTGTGGATCCTGTCGGGCATATTTTCATATCGCCGCGGATACAATAACGATCACTTTGTTAAGCAAACACGCGCGGAATTACGTTCCTTTCGAGTTCGTAATTCGTTCTCGTCGTTCTCTAATATTATTGCTTTCTCCCGCCCGCCCGGTAGGTTTATTGATTCGTCACAACGTGAAAGCGCGGAAAAGGAAAGCGGATACACAACTTCACACTTAACGATAGAAAAGGTTTAGGATTAAGAAAGACGACTGTAAAAACGAGGATAAATTAAAAAAGCGTGGTGGATGTTTTAAGGAATTGTAGCGACAGAGAAACGCGAGTGAGTAATACCATCCGAACCCGAACACTACGAACGCCACCTTATAATTAATGTTACGGTTTTCATGTGCTGGTCCTCTGTATTTTCCATTTACATGATAGTGATCGCGTAAATAACTTTCTTTTAAAGAACAAACCCCTTGCGAAGTTGAGAATAGTATCACCTGCGACCTCGTCAGATTTTTGACTCCGAACACTACGGGAAGACCACCTTATAATTAATATTACCGTTTTCATGTGCTGGCCCCCTGTATTTCCCTTTTAAATACCAATTGTTATGTAAATAACTTTTGTAAAGAAGAAAAGCGCTTGCGAAGGTGGGAATAGTACCACCTGCGACCCCGTCAGGTTTTGACTCTAAATACTACGGTAGATATGATAATGATCGTGTAAATAACTTTTATGAAGAATAAAATCGCATGCGAAGGTAAAAATAGTATCCACGTTCCATCAGATTTTGACTCCAAACACTACGGGGGAATTTCACCTTATAATTAATGTTACAGTTTTCATGTGCTGGCCCCCTGGATTTCCCTTTTAAATGATAATGGTAGCCTAAATAACTTTTGTAAAGAACAAAACCGCTTCCGAAGTTGGGAATAGTACCACCTGCGACCCTGTCAGGTTTTGACACTGAACCCTCCGGGAGATATGATAATGATCGTGTAAATAACTTCTATGAAGAATAAGACCTCATGCGAAGGTAAGAATAGTATCCACGTTCCATCAGATTTTGACTCCGAACACTACGGGGTGATCACATTATAATTAATATTACCGTTTTCATGTGCTGGTCCCCTGGATTTCCCTTTTAAATGATAATGGTTGCCTAAATAACTTTTGTAAAGAACAAAACCGCTTCCGAAGTTGGGAATAGTACCACCAGCGACCCCGTTAGATTTTGACTCCAAACACTACGAGGGGGAACCACCATATAATTAATGTTACGGTTCTCTTGTGCTGGTCCCCTGTATTTCCCCTTTAAATGATAATGATCGCGTAAGTAATTTTTTTTAAAAACAAAACATCTTATAATTAATGTTACAGTTTTCATGTGCTGGTCCTCTGAATTTCCCCTTTTAAATGATAATGATCCCGTACTTTCTTATCATGGCTAGGTCTTAACGGCTGCTGGCTGATATGACAGTAAGTACCCTGCGTGTAGGTTTTCGATCGGTTACTCAAGCTTACAAACCCCCAGGGCCTTACTTACTTAGAATCAATGGTTTACGCGCAAAGTCAGGAGTAGAGTCCGCGGCTCCCTGGGATTTCGAAGACGATTATGAAACACCACAGAGACGATCCTTATAACTAACGAAAAGCTTAAACAGCGTCATCCTACAATCGCGCTCTGACCTGAAAGCTACTTGCAAAATTTTTTTTTAAACTTAAAATTAATATTACAAATTTCATGAGCTGGTCCCCTATATTTTCCCGTTAAGTGACACTGATCACGTACTGGATTGAACGGCTGCTGGCGGCCTTTTCTGAGTGTGAGTCTTCGATCGATCACTTGTTTCCGCGCGAACTTAGAAATAGTATCCGCGATCTCCCCGGAAACCGTCCAGATTTTGAATTATTGATTTCCGCGCGAATTTAGAAATAGTCTCCGGGACTCCCGCGGACTGTCCTCATTTTGAATCGTAGGTTTCTGCACGCAGCTTTTAATCCAAATCTATTCATCGGTGGATGTCGTAAACGCTTGCTTATTATTGTGACCTTGGACGAACGCGGGGGCGCTGTCTTTTCTTGTCTTTTTTTCGTTTAGTAGAAGCGTTTGCGCCAAATAAGTGACCCCTCTTGGATTGGGGGCGGGCGATTCTCGTCTAATTTTAGAACGATCGACTTCATTTGTTTAATAACTAGCTCCTGGCGAGGGATAATGAAGCCTTCACGCCGTCTGCATCGGAATATCCTCTCATCTCACGCACACGCACGCGGAGATTACGGCCGCCCCTGCGCCGGGGCGGACGTATGAATACGATTTAATTATCTCGACTGATGGAATTATTTCGGCCGGGCATCAAATTCGGCCTCGGCGCAAAATTGGCGGCGTGACCTTCTCGGCGATGGCGACGGCGACTCTGACGTTCCGCGATTGTTCAATTTGTATATTCGCGAAAATTTGACCTTGAAAATTTTATTCAACTAAAAGTTTTAATTCCTTCAGTTTGCTTTTATTTTATTTTTTCTAACTTTTAATTTAATGCTTGGCTTGACCTTAAACTTTTCTTTTAAACTGAATGTTTAGTTACAATTTTCAGATTTTTTTACTGCCATTATTATTTCTTCTACGTTTTTAAAATCTTGCTTGATTTGAATGCAGGTTGAGCTTGAGGTGGGTTTTGCTCAATTTTTATTTTGAAATTTTTATAATATAAATAAAATATATATATAAAAATTTTTAGAATCTTTTAAAATTTTTATTTTTATTTTTTATTGGGTTAGCCTTGATATTACTTTTTCCTTAATGTTCAATTGTAAATTCTTTTACTTTTTTTATTTTCTTCCAATTTTCAATGTTCTCTTGGGGTTGAGGTGGGCTAGGCTCCATTTTCACTGTATTCAAAAAATTTTTTTAATCTTTCTCATTTTTAATTGCCTTTTCGGATTAAGTTAACCTTGAAATTTTTATTCGACTCAAAGTTTAGTTTTAATTATTAGTATATTTTATTTTATTCTTATTTTTAATTTCATACTTGGGTTGATCTTGAATTTTTCTTTTAAAACTGAATGTTTAGTTCTAATTTTCAGGGTTTTTTTTTACTATTATTTTTCTCCTAATTTTTAATTTTTGCTTGGGTTGAACGGAGAGGGTGACGTTGAGGTGGGGTTGCCCCAATTCTCATTGAAGCAAATGTTTGGTTTTATTTATTTTTTATTTTCTTCTAATTTAAAATTTTTCCTTTTGGGTTGAGGTGCACTAGCCTCAATTTCCATTTCAAATTTTTCCCATTTTTAATTTCTTGCATGGATTGGGTTGGGTTGACGTTGAGGGCTTAACTGTAATAATTTCTTTTGTTTTAATTTTTTTTAAATTTTTTTATTTGGGTCGAGATTGAATTTACGCTGTTTTTGATTGAGCCTACTTTTAATTGTTTTTAATATTTTTTAGTTTTGTTTCGATTGGTTGACCTTGTGATGGACAGAATTTAATTTTTATTAAATTGAAATACTTCTGATGTTTATTTATTTATTCATTTTAATTCTCATAACTTACTTAGGTTAATTTGAGTTAATTTGACCTTGAGAAGATTTTCATGGAGTTTTAATTTTTAATTCTTTTAAGTTCTCTTGGATTGAGCACAGAGCGAGCTTTGGCTTACTCGGGCTAGCTTGACCTTGAGATCCTTTGTGTTATACTATCTTTGGTAGAAATATTTTTAAAATTATTTTCCTATTAATTATAAGCATGTACACTGTAACTGTACCTTACAGGGTACAGACAGCTTAAACAGACAGCTCGAGCGAATTCTAAGAATTCCGGGTAGTCGTAGGGAAGCCCCGTGCGTTTCCGTAACACGGCTTACAGCCCGAGCGAATTCTAAAAATCCCGGGCTCTTTCTAGTTTCGTTTTTTTCCAAGTTAAATAAAATCCTAAACACCTACAAATGTTCGTCCGCTCAGCAGACATTTGCTCGAAACGTTTCAAATAATTACAAGAATTGAATGAATTTTCAAATTAAATTCGCACTCTAATTCAGATTTACTGCTATTATTATTACACACAAGTCGTCGGAGGCTCGATTATGATAGTTAATCGCGGACGGTTTTTTTTATCCTCGGGTTTAAAAAAAAAATGTTTGAAACAAAAGGTCGTCTTAGGCCTGAGGCGAGATCTGAAAGGTCGTCTTAGGCCTGAGCCCAGATCTTAAAGATCGTCTTAGGCCTGAGCTGAGATCATAAAGATCGTCTTAGGACTGAGGCGAGACGTGAAAACTCGTCTTAGGCCTGAGCATTCTCGGACCCAAGAAGACTCAACAGGTCTCACCTCAGGCCTAAGACTTTCTTCTCCATGTGGCTCTACGATTTTTTCGATGATTTTTCGATTTGAGATGATTAATGTTCAGTTTTAATTTTCGGATTCCTTTTACAATTTTTTTTTTTCTATATTTCTAAAATCTTGCCTGGTTTGGACGCAGGTTGACCTTGAGGTGAGTTTTGCCCGATTTTTACTTTGATTTTTAAAATCTTTCACATTTTTAATTTCTTGCTCGAGTTGACTTCGAATTTATTTTTAACTTAATGTTTAGTTTTAAATTTTTTTGCTTTTATTTTCCTCCAATTTTTAATATTCCTCTGAGGTTGAGGTGGGCTAGGCCCCATCGGCATTGATTTTTAAAATCTTTCTCACTTTTAATTGCTTGCTTGAGTTGATTTCTATTTTTTTTTAAACTTAATGTTTAGTTTTTAATTCTTTTGCTTTTATTTTCTTCCAATTATTAATATTCCACTGGGGTTGAGGTGGGCTAGGCCCCCTCGGTATTGATTTTTTAAAATCTTTCTCATTTTTAATTGCTTGCTTGGATTGGAATGACCTTGAAATATTTAATTGACTTTTAATTTTTAGTTTATTATTTAAATTTTTAAGTTCATAGTTTTGTGTTGACCTTGAACTTCTTTTGTTTACATTTAATGTTTAGTCAGGGTCAGGTTGAGCATGAAAATTCTTTTTGACTGATAGTTTTAATTTCTGAAGTTTCTTTGATTTTGTTTTATTTTTTTCCCCTAACTTTTAATTTAATACTTGGCTTGACCTTGAACTTTTTTTTAACTGAATGTTTGGTTTTAATAAACAGATACTTTTTACTATTATTTTTTTCCATATTTTTAAAATCTTGCATCGTTTTGAACGCCGGTTGACCTTGACGTGGGTTTTGCCCAAATTTTTACTTCGATTTTTAATATCTTTCACATTTTTAATTTCTTGCTTTGGGTTGGCCTTGAAATTTCTTTTTGCTTAAAGTTTGCTTTTAAAATTTTCACTTTTATTTTCTTCTAATTTTTAACTTTGGGTTGAGGTGAGCTAGGCCCCATTTGCATTGATTTTTAAAATATTTTAAAATCTCATTTTTAATTGCTTGCTTGGATTAGGTTGACCTTGAAATGTTTATAAATAACTGAAAGTTTGGTTTAAAATATTAGTTTTTTTTTTAATTATTCTAATTTTTTGATTTTTTTTTAAATCTTAATACGAGTATTTAGTTTTAATTTTCAGTTTTTTTACTGTCATTTATTTTTCTTAATTTTTTAATTTTTTGCTTCGTTTTGAACAGAGGTTGGCCTTAAAATTTGTTTCTACTTAATATTTAGTTTTATTTTCTTTTGCTTCTGTTTTCTTTCGATTTTCAATTTTCTCTTGGGGTTGAGAAGTGGGTTGGGCCCCATCGTCATTGATTTTTAAAATCTTTCTCACTTTCACAATTTTTTGCTCCGGTTAGGTTGACCTTGAAATTTTTCATGATTTTTAGTTTGCTTACGCTAATTTTATTCTAATTTTTATTTTCATGCTTGCGCTGACTTTGAATTTTCTTTTTAAATTTAATGTTTAGTGGATTTGGATTAGGTTGTTCTTGAAAATTCCATTTGCGCTGAAAGTTTAATTTTAATTTTTAATTTCTTGCTTGTGTTGACCTTGAATTTTTTTAATTTAACGTTTAGTGGATTAGGTTGTCCTTGAAAATTTTACTTATGCTGCAAGTTTAGTTTTAGTTTTTAATTTCTTTACATTTATTTAAATTTTCATTTTCATTCTTGCGGTGACCTTGAATTTTTTTCTTAACTTAATGTTTAGTTTTTTTTTAACTTAACGTTCAGTGGATTAGGTTGTCCTTGAGAATTTTATTTGTGCTGAAAGTTTAGTTTTAATTTTTAATTTCTTTATATTTATTTTAACGTCTAATTTCATGCGTGTGTTGACCTTAAATTAATTTTTTTAAACTAATCTTTAGTGGATTAGGTTGTCCTTGAGAATTTTATTTGTGCTGAAAGTTTAGTTTTAATTTTTAATTTCTTTACATTTATTTAAATTTTTAAATTCATGCTTGCGTTGACCTAAAATTTTTTTAACTTAATCTTCAGTGGATTAGAGTTAGGTTGTCCTTGAAAATTTTATTCGTGCTGAAAGTTTAGTTTTAATTTTTAATTTCTTTACTTTCATTCAAATTTTTAATATCATGCTTGTGTTGACCTTGAATTATTCTTTTTAAACTTAGCGCTCAGTGGATTGGGAAAATTTTATTCATGCTGAAAATTTAGTGTAAATTTTTATTTAAATTTTTAAATTCATGCTTGCGTTGACCTTGAATTTTTTTAACTTAATCTTCAGTGAATTAGGATTATGTTGTCCTTGAAAATTTTATTTGTGCTGAAAGTTAATTTTTAATTTCTTTACTTTTATTCTATTTTTCAATTTAATTTCTTTACTTTTAATTTTTAATTTTATGCTTGGATTGACCTTGAACTTTTCCTTAACTGAATATATAATTTGATTTTACTAAAATTTAATTAATTTCTTGCTTGGTTTGAATAGAGGTTGACTTTGAGGTGTTTTCTTTTTCCTCATTTTTAATTTCACGCTTGGATTTGGGTCGGGTTGACCTTGAGAACTTAATTCTAACAAATTTTTTAGTTTTGTTTGGTTCGACTTTAGATTTACCTCGTGACTGGTTGAGCTCAAGTTTAATTGTTTTTAAACCAAATTTTTTTTTGTTTTAATTTTTTGCTTTAGTTGGTTTGACCTTGCCATGAATCGGATTTGATTATTATTGTATTTAAGCACTTGCATTTATTTTGTAAAATTCTCAGATTGGGTTGGATTTACTTAGGGTAACTTCAGTATGGTCGGGCTGACCTTGAGACGACGCGACGGCTGCATTTATTTGTAAAATTCTCAGATAGAGTTGGATTTACTTAGGGTAACTTCAAGCATGGTTGGGTTGACCTTGACACGACGTTTGCATTTATTTGTCAAATTCTCAGATTGAGGTGGATTTACTTAGGGTAACTTCAAGTACGGTCGGGTTGACCTTGAGACGACGGTTGGACTTGGATTTTCACCGAATTTCAGGTTTTAATTATTTTAAATTCATCGGGATTGAGCAGAGCGAAGCTTTGGCTTACTCGGGATGGGTTGGTTGCGAGGCCTAAGAAGTCGTCTTAGGCTTGATCATTATCAGGCCCAAGACGAACTCATCAGGTCTCGCCTCAGGCCTAAGAAGGCGACGATTTTTATTCATGGTGCGATTGTTTGCGATTTCTTCGATGACTTCGGGCTGGTTTGGCGGCGAGACCTAGAAAGTCGTCTTAGGCTTTTTAGGTCATTCTCAGGCCCAAGACGAACTCATCAGGTCTCGCCTCAGGCCTAAGAAGGCGACGATTTTTATTCATGGTGCGATTGTTTGCGGTTTCTTCGATGGCTTCGCGCTGGTTTGGCGGCGAGACCTAGAAAGTCGTCTTAGGCTTTTTAGGTCATTCTCAGGCCCAAGACGAACTCATCAGGTCTCGCCTCGGGCCTAAGAAGACGACGATTTTTTTCATGGTGCGATTGTTTGCGATTTCTTCGATGGCTTCGCGCTGGTTTGGCGGCGAGACCTAGAAAGTCGTCTTAGGCTTTTTAGGTCATTCTCAGGCCCAAGACGAACTCATCAGGTCTCGCCTCGGGCCTAAGAAGACGACGATTTTTTTCATGGTGCGATTGTTTGCGATTTCTTCGATGGCTTCGCGCTGGTTTGGCGGCGAGACCTAGAAAGTCGTCTTAGGCTTTTTAGGTCATTCTCAGGCCCAAGACGAACTCATCAGGTCTCGCCTCGGGCCTAAGAAGACGACGACTTTATTTCATGGTGGGATACTTTGCGATTTCTTCGATGGCTTCTCGCTTTGAGATAGGCAGATAATATTTTCGTTTCTTCAAATTTGCTTTCGAGCTTTCGCCTCCCGTCATCTCGAACGGAATTGAAAGCGCACTTACATTTAAGAGGCGACGTCGCGTCGTAGGTGCGTCTTTCACGAATCCGCAGAAAACGAAATTAAGAAAATTATCTCTTCACTCTCTCCGGTCTTCTTCCATCGCAGAGAAAAGAAAAATCCAGATTTAAGCTCCCGACGACGCACGTCTAAAAGCATATAATATTTACGGGCATGAAAGGAGTAAACATCAAAGCTTCGTCCTTAATTCGTTTCGAAAGAGATTAAAAGCGGCGTGTGTCTGTCTATCTTTCTGTCTCCTGCCACTCGCAATTTGTACCCAAATCCCTGGCACCGGGTTCTACTCTAAGACCTTCTTAATTAACTTAAAAGCGCTTTAGCAAATTGTTGCCTGCCGCATTTCCATGTTGGTTTAAGGGCGGGGAGAGGAGGGAAATTCGGATCTTGTTACTACGTGCGTGTTTAGGAAACTCAAGGGAAGTTGTTGCAGTAAGTTGCAAGTCATTGGCTTTCAACTATAAATTTGCTGCTGCAACTTAATTAAGAGTCGCTGCAACGTTAAGGTCTGAAGATAATAGCGCAAGGAACTACGAACTCATTATTTCTCTCGCTCTCTCTCTCTCTCGCGAGTCGCGTAAATTTTCTAAATCTCAACGTTTGTTATTAAACTGGTTAATGCTTTAATTAATTATTTACGATCGCTTTATTACGATAAAGAAAAATAAATTTGTCTCTCAAACAATTTCGAAGTTATACGATTTTGTTCGTTTGCTTCTGTTTTTTTTCTTTTTTTGATTAACGCGTTTAGTTTTTTTTTTTTTGTTTTCATTCAAAGAAGAAGAGCAGAAAATTGAACGCCAGTCGATTGTTTTTTCTTTCGTTTCGGGACGAAGAAGCGAATGCAATAATTGCTTTCAGTTCTGTCGACAAAGCAAAGAAAACTCTTCTTCGGTTGATCGCGAAAAAAAAAATTGAACGTTGCTCTAAAATCGGCTGGCTTTTACTTTCTTTCATTTTCTCGAAAACAAACGACCTTTGTTTCACCTTTTCTCAAAAAAAAACAAAAAAGAAAACTGAACGTCTTTTCTTTTGAATCACTTCCAAAAAAAAGTGTGTGATTTTTGCTTGATTTTTGAGACGGAATTTTAAGTTAAACGGAAAGCAATTATACAATCGACCGTCTTTTGTTTTGTTTTTTTTTTTGTTTTTTTGCTTTCTTCCGAATTACCTAAAAAAAAAACCTCAAATTTTTGACGTCATCGAAATGGAATTTAGAAGAAAAAAAACATCTGCTTGCTGAATTTCTTGTTTCTTTTTTTTTACAAAAAAAAAAAAAAATGGTATAAAATCGATTGGCTTCAATTTTTTTCATTTTCCTTTTGGACGAGCTTCGTTTCGGAAAAACACGAGAAAAAAATTGAACGTCGTTATAAAAATCGACAGTCTTTTGTTTTCATTTTCTTTTGAATCTTTTTTAATTTTAAACAAATCGGGAGGTAGTTAAAACGTCCTTGTATAATCGACTGTTTTTTGTTTTTTTCTTGTTTTCTTCCGAATGATTAACGCGTTTAGTTTTTTTTTTGTTTTCATTCAAAGAAAAAGAAAAGTTAGGTAATTAAACGCCAGTCGATTGTTTCTTCTTTCGTTTCGGGACGAAGAAGCGAATGCAATAATTGCTTTTAGTTCTGTCGACAATTTCTTCTTCGGTTGATGACGAAAAAAAAAAAAAACTGAACATTGCTCTAAAATCGGCTGGCTTTGACTTTTTTCGTTTTCTCCTCGAACGACCTTTGTTTCGCCTCTTCTCAGAAAAACAAAAAAAAAAAAAAACTGAACGTCTTTTCTTTTGCTCTTTTCTTTTGAATCACTTCCCAAAAAGTGTGTGATTTTTGCTTGATTTTTGAGACGGAATTTTAAATAAAACGGAAAGAAATTATATAATCGACTGTCTTTTGTTTTGTTTTTTTGTTTTTTGCTTTCTTCCAAATGACCTTAAAAAAAACTCAAATTTTTGACGTCATCGAAATGGAATTTAGAAAGAAAAAAAAAAACACCTGCTTGTTGAATTTCTTGTTTCTTTTTTTTACAAAAAAACAAAAAAAAAATGAAAGCGAATTTTATTTTGTCGTCTCATTATTACGCTCGTCTTTTGTTCGACGTTTTCAGAAAAACAAAATAAAAAAATTATTGAACGTTGGTATAAAATCGGCTGGCTTTTATTTATTTATTTTTCATTTTCTTTTTGAACGACTTTTTCGGACAAAAAAAAAATTGAACGATTTTAAACAAAAGAAAAAAAAAATTGTATAATCGATTGTCTTTTGTTTTATTTTCATGCTTTCATCCGAACGACCTTAAAACACAAATTTTTGACGTCATCGAAATGGAATTTAGAAAGAAAAAAAAAACACCTGCTTGTTGAATTTCTTGTTTCTTTTTTTTACAAAAAAAAAAAAAAAAAGAAAGCGAATTTTTGTTTTGTCGTCTCTCATTATTACGCTCGTCTTTTGTTCGGCGTTTTCAGAAAAACAAAATAAAAAAATTATTGAACGTTGGTATAAAATCGGATGGCTTTTATTTTTTTTTTAATTTTCTTTTTGAACGACTTTTTCGGACAAAAAAAATTGAACGATTTTAAACGAAAGAAAAAAAAATTGTATAATCGAATGTCTTTTGTTTTTTTTTCATGCTTTCATCCGAATGACCTTAAAACACAAATTTTTGACGTCATCGAAATGGAATTTAGAAAGAAAAAAAAAACACCTGCTTGTTGAATTTCCTGTTTCTTTTTTTTACAAAAAAAAAAAAAAAAACGAAAGCGAATTTTTTCTTTCTCATTATTACGCTCGTCTTTTGTTCGGCGTTTTCAGAAAAACAAAATAAAAGAAATCGAACGTTGGTATAAAATCGGCTGGCTTTATTTTTTTTTTTTTTAATTTTCTTTTTGAACGACTTTTTCGGAGAAAAAAAAATTGAACGATTTTAAACAAAAGAAAAAAAAATTGTATAATCGATTGTCTTTTGTTTTTTTTTTTTCATGCTTTCATCCGAATGACCTTAAAACACAAATTTTTGACGTCATCGAATTGGAATTTAGAAAGAGAAAAAAAAATACACCTGCCGCTTGTTTCTCTTATTTCTTCTTCTTACAATTTATTTTGCCTTCTTATTATTACGTTCATCTTTTGTTTCACTTTCTCACATTAGATTAGATTAATTTAGATTAGAAAAACAAAAAAAAAAAAGGAAAATTGAACGTTGATATAAAATCGGCTGGCTTTTATTGTTTTCTTTTTCTTTTTTGAACGACCTTCGTTTGGCTTTTTCAGAAAAAAAATAAATAAATAAAAAAATTGGACGTCGGTATGAAATCGCCTTGCTTTTATTTATTTTCTTTTTCATTTTGGACGACCTTCGTTTCGGAAAAACACAAAAAAAAAATAAATTGAACGTCGTTATAAAAATCGACAGTCTTTTGTTTTCATTTACTTTCGAATCTTTTTCAAAAAAAAAAAAAACGACTTTTATTTTTTTTTTATTTGATTTTGAGCCTGAATTTTAAACAAATCGGGAGGAAGTTAAAACGTCCTTGTATAATCGACTGTCTCTTGTTTTTTTTTTCTGTTTTCTTTCGAACAAAAAAAAAAAATTTTGACGTCATCGAAATGAAATTAAAAAATAAAAACACCTGCTGGCTTATTCTCTTCTTACCTTTGATGTTTCTTTTTTTACAACGAAAAAATGAAAGCGAAATTAATTTTGTCATCTTATTATTATGCTCGGTCTTTTGTTTCCCTTTTTACGAAAAACAAAAACAAAAAGAAAATTGAACGTTGCCATAAAAATCGACAGTCTTTCGTTTTCGTTTGTTTTTTTTTTTCTGTATTACCTTTTTTAAAAACGCGTTTGATTTTTTTTGACGATTTTGAGTCGGAATTTTAAATAAAACGTGGGAGGAAATTAAAACGTCCTTGTATAATCGACTGTCTTTTGTTGTTTTTTTCTTGTTTTCTTCCGAATGACTTCACAAAAAAAAAAGAAAACTCATATTTTTCTCTTGTTTTCGATGTTTCGTTGTTACAACGAAAAAAAAAGCGAAATTTATTGCGCCTTTGTCACTTGTCTTATGTTTCACTTTCTCGAGGGGGGAGGGGGGGAGGGGTGATGGGTGATGAGTGTCGTTTGTTTTCCTTTTCTTTTGAATTATCTTCGAAAAACGTGAGATTCTTGACGTTTTTGGGGGCCGAAATTAAAAAGAAAACACTCTTCAGGGTTTTTTCTTTTTTTTTCTCAATTGTCTTATGTTTCACTTTCTTGGGGGAGGAAAAATATTGACAGTCGTTTGTTTTTCTTTTCTTTTTGAACGACCTTCGAAAAACGCGAGAGTTTTTCCGTTTTCGAGTCGAAATTAAAAAATAAAAAAAAAACGCTTGTTGGAATTCTCTCGCTTTCAACGTTTCGTTCTTCTTCCAGTCTTTTGTTTCACATTGTTTTCTGTTTTATGGAAAAAAAAACGGTTTTTGTTTTCTTTTACTGTCCTTGAGTGAATCGTCGTCGTTCTTTAAGAAACTGTCACGTCAGTTATGTCACTTCTTAAGTCGGATTTGAAGAAGGTTATTATTTCTTTTGCTTGCTTCTGCTTTGCTTCGTTTGTTTTCAATTGTTTTTTTTTTGTTTGTAATTTAATTTCTTTGATCTTGATCTTGGAAGCAAACGAAAAATGCCAAAAATTACCAAAACAAAAAAGAAAGAATGGAAAATTATTGAAAATAAAGAGCGTTTTTCTTCCCTTGGTTTGTTGAAAAAAAAATAAATAAATAATTTGCTTGCAAAATCGGTTGTCTTTTTTTCTCGAATAAAATTTCCGTTCGGGAAATCGATCAGGTTTACGGTCGGTCTTCTTCTTTGTTTTCCCGCTCGCTTTTCTCTTGTTTTGCCGAGAGAAAAATCGCAATGCTGATTTCGTTAAACTTCTTTTTTTGATAGGTTTGCATTAATAATGTTGAGTCGCTTTTAATTAATTAAAGGGCAAGTTAAAATATTATTATTAGTACGGATTCAGGACCTAAAAATACGAATGACGAACTATTTACCTTTGTACTTTAAGTACGGCCCTGTCTATGATATATCTACTTATATTTTCCTTCTTTTTTTTCTTCCGGAAGAAAAACATCCGACGTGCGTCGTAAATCGTCGACGCGGAACGAGGAGGACCGAAAATATTAATCTTCGTATAAAAGGCATATTTTCCGGACGCGAATAACTTTTATTGGAATTTTACGGCCGTCTCCCTCATTTCCTCATCATAATCCCGACCCGTAAATAATTTCCGCGCGCCTTTTCCCCGGAAATTCATTACGTCGCCGAGCGTCCCGGAGCGCGCCGCGCCGCCTGCCTCGAAAATTCAAAAACCCCCCAAAAAAAAAAAAAAGAAAAAAAGAACGCGACGGATATTTCCACCGGAAGCGATGCGGCATTGTTTTCTTACCTTATCGACGAAGCAGCGGCGGCGGCGACGACGATTTCGATTCCCCTCCGGGCAACCGGGAATATTTATTTATCTGGAACAAAAGTCTGAAATTATTTATTTATTATTTTTTGAAAGTATGATTCTCCGTTGTTTTCTTTACTGGAGAATAACGAAGTAGCTTCCTTCGAACAACAATAACAATAACAACGCGTCGGCGGCGAAAGCCGATCTTATTTAAGGAATCACGTCCCACCGACCGCCACGGAAGGTGCAAAACAAACTTCTTTGTTACAATTTGAAAATGAGTTGGGAACTTTTTGTGTGACATTCGAATGATTCCGGGGAGAATTTTTCTTGGGCGTCGACTCCGAAAAGCCGAATGAGTTGAAGGACACGACATCATCGTCACCCGTACGCTTGCTCATCCCCCGCGGAGTTCCGGACGTCCCTCCTCGACAGGTGACCGTTACGAACAGCTGGCACGAGGTAGAAATTTATTATTTATTCGATTCTGACGCACTGTTAATCAACAATTAATACCAGCGATCGAATTCTTATATTGTTGTGTTTTCTTTTCGTCCTGTAATTGGGTATTTCCTGTTGGGCGACTACTACTTATTATTATTATTATTATTATTATTATTAATCATTATTATTAATTAATTATTAATTGTTGTAAAAGATTATAATTATGATTGTGGTTATATTTTCATTAATCTGTATTTATTATTATTATTATTATTATTATTATTATTATTTTACACGTTCATTTTCGCTTCATTTTTTAATTTATTAAAATTCAAGTGATCTAAATTAGAGCGATTGTCTTTTGTCTGTGAAATTTGTTGCTGCATTTGTTTGTTGCGTGCGCAAAGAATATTCTGTTTTTCTCTTTCCTTTTTTTTTTCGCTTCAAGTTGCCTTCCTTCAGTCCAGTGTTAGGCTTTCTTCTTTTCATTTTGATTGATTTCTTTTGGTTTGAGTTCAAGCGTTCGTTTTTTGTTTGCCTCACAAATCGATGTTTTCAGTTTCTGGAATTTGTTGTTTTTTTTTTTTCTAAATTTATTGCTTGCGCAAGTCATTTTTCATTTCCTTTAACAAACAATATCGTTCGATCGTCTTTTGTCTCTTTTTTTTGATTGATTTACGCTTGGTTAGTTTTTCCTATTTTCCTCTCAATTTGTTGCCTTTTTTTTTAAATCCAAATCGGGGTTAGTTTTTTTTTACTTTAAGTCATTTTTTGGTTTAAATTTAAGAGATCGCGTTTTATTTCTGAATTTTGGTTTTCCTTTGTTTCAAAATTTTCGAATTTCATTTTTGTCTTCGATTTTTTTTTTAATTCGATTGGGTTTGAGATTTTTTTCTTCTTTAATTAAAGCGCGATCGCCTTTTGTTTCTGTTTGTTTATTAATCTTTTTGTTTGTTTGTTTGTTGCTTGCGCAAAGAACGTTCCGAGTTTGTTCTTTTTTTTTCATTTTTTTTTCGTCATGACCGTTCGATTGTCTTTTGTTTCTGCTTTGTTTCTTATAGTTTTAATTTTTCAGATTTATCACTCCAGGAGTGTTCAGTTAGTTTGTTTGTTGCTTGCGCAAAAAAAATTCTGTGTTTGCTTTTATTTTACTTTTAAATTATTTTATGTTTCAATTTCCCTCGTCCATTTCAGGGTTAGGTTTTTTTTTCTTTATTTTGACGGATCTTTTGACGTTTAAGTGTAAGCGATCGCTTTTTTTTTAAATTTTTTTGTTTTTTTGCCAAATTTTCGAAGGAGAATCCTGTCCAAGGCACTTCCAATTGTGTCCAGGTTTAATTCGGCTTGGGTTGGGGGACTCGTGTTCACCCCGGAGCGGCGCCAACTTTAACATCATCAAGACCCACCCCTTCTTCAATGAGCTAGTTCTGGTACTAAAGCCGACTGAAACTCGTCACCGATCGAATGTAAGAGTAAGAAGTAACCTCCAGGAGTGTTCAGTTAGTTTATTGATAAATAAATGGCAGTATTTTTCTTCATATTATTTTATTTTATTATTTCAGGTGTGCCATGACGAGATGCGCTGCATGTTTCGCGTAGCGCCGCTCCATCGAATCGATCATATCAGAATATTCTCCTGCACATTATTATCTATCATCGGAATGGAAAAATGTTTTTCTGGGAATAAAAATGCGCGTCGGAAGCGAAATATATTCCGTCAAGAATGCCCTCCCCCCCCTCGCCGAATGTTCCCGTCAGCGAACGCGCCGACGGTAACTACAAATGTCAGATTTTCGTTTTTGCGAGGAAATTGGAAGTGTGCGTCCGTCATTGTCATTGAATTTAAATACCCCGATTTGAACGTAACGTTTAAAAATTCCGGAAAGTTCGAATTTGCTGTCACACTTGAGACGTGAGAAACCGGAATTCTCGTCGTCGTCCGTCGTGTGAAAAAATAAAACGTTTCACTGCCGCTGTGATAATACACAGTTAATTCGGCTGCTGCGGAGTCCTTGAGCTCTGGAACTGTGCAAGCAAACGAAGTTCCCGCATGTGCTACAAAGAATTTTCTTGAGCAACGCCCGCGCATAGCAAATAAAAAATAAGAGAATATTGTAAATGATGATTAAAGTTCCATTTTTTTTTAAAAAAAGACAAAAGCCGAACTCGTGTAAAATATAAAAGAATAAAACGATTAGACGAACCAGTCTGGATTATCGTGATAAAATACATATGACATTTTAAAATTTAATTAAATGACAGGAAGACCTTCTCGTGGAATTATCTGCGGATGCAAGTTAAAAAAAAAAAACTAAGGAAAACGCTGGCAGATAAACTGGGGGGAGCACCTGCGCGCTCGACTGTACTGTTGTTCTAAGCGGGGAAAAAATATTATTGTTTATTGTTTATTGTTACAAATTAGGCGTATAGTATAATATACTTGGTGGCCTAATAATCAAACATAATTACTTACATCTTAATTTTTAATTTTGTATACACAATTTTCTAATAATTTAATCAAATCTTTTTCATTTAAATTATTCCATTCTTGTATAGTTTTAGGAAAAAAAGAAAATTTATGAAGATTAGACTTCGAAAAGGGTATTTTATAAGTGAAGTTATGTTTTTTTCTAGTACAAGAATCATTTACTTTTAATTTAGATAGAAAATTGTGCATCGAATCGTGTTGAAAATGAATATAACAAAATAATTTTAATCTTGCTGTTTTTCTTCTAGAAGATAGACTATCCCAATTTAGTTCCTTGAGCATACGTGATACAGACGCAGTTGTTCTGTGGTCGTTACAAACATACCGAGCTGCTTTATGCTGTAACATTTCCAGATCTTGAATTAAATAATATTGGTATGGGTCCCAGACTTCTTGTGCGTACTCAATCTTAGGACGAACATATGTGATGTAAGCTTTTTGAAGTACTGGTTTACCAGAGCCTTTAAGATTTCTTGTTATGAAATACAAAGATTTATAAGCTTTTTTTAAAATATTCTGAATGTGATTATTCCAATTTAAATCATTTCGAAAAGTAACTCCTAGGTATTTGCATGTATCATCATATTTTATCAAATCATTTCCTAATTTATATGGATGAGCCTGGAACAACATTTTGGTACCAAAAGACATTGCAACACATTTTTTTGTATTAATTTCCATTTTATTTTCATTACACCACATCTGAATTTTGTCTAAATCTCCTTGGAGCAAAATCCAATCTTCTGCATTCTTCCTTTGATTGTAAATAACGCAGTCATCAGCAAATAATTTTGTTTCACAACTCAAATTTTGTGTAATGTCATTTATAAAAATAATGAATAATATAGGACTGATCACACTACCTTGAGGCACACCAGAAGTAACTATTAGCTCAGATGAAAAAATATTATTTATTCTCACTTTTTGCTTCCTATCCGTCAGGTATTCATTTATCCATTTGATGACTCGCATGTCACACTTCAAATTTTGTAATTTTCTTATAATAATATCATGTGGAACTTTATCGAAAGCTTTAGTAAAATCAATAAAGATGGCATCTATCTGCCCCTTATCGTCAACAATTTCTACCAATTCATTGTGAAAATTTAACAGTTGAGTAACACAGGAGAAATGTTTTCTAAAACCATGTTGATTCCTACTGATTATGTTGTGCTTATCACAAAAATATTGTAGGTAGTTTGTCAGAAGTTTTTCTAAAATTTTACAAACAATACATGTTAAACTAATTGGACGATAATTATTGCAATCAGACTTCACACCAGATTTATAAACAGGCAGAACTATTGATATCTTCCAGTCATTTGGTAAAATACTATTATTAATGCTAATTTGAAACAGATGCGTTAAATATTTAGATACGTGATAACCTCCAATTTGTAAAATTTCAGCTGTTAAATTATCAATACCTGGAGATTTATGACATTTGAGTTCCTTAATAATATCAGCAACATCTTTTCGAGTAAAATGAAATAAATCAGAAACTTCTGTTTGATTTTCATTAAAATTTAGAATCGCATTATTTTTTTCATTAAAAACACTAATAAAATACCTATTCAATTCTTCTACTGTATCTCTGAGGTTTTCTAACAGACATCCATCTTTCTTTATCAAAATTTGAGAAGTTGTAGATTTATTCAAACGTTGTATATATCGATATAAGTGATTTCCATTATCCTTGTCCATTAAGTGTATTAGGTACTGTTCATTTGCATGGTGCTTTGCTTCATTAAATTCAGATAATAATTGTTTGTAATAATTTTTATAAATTTTCCTGAAACGATAAGCCCGACGTAATTTTTTCTTTAATCTTTTCACATGTTTTGAGTAATAAACAGGATCAGTTGTAGATTTAATTTCTTTGCGCGGAACATATTTTAGAACCAAATTGTGAATCAATGTCACAAAAGATTTCCATAATTCATTAATGTCTCCACTGGAATTTACCCATATCGGAAATTTTTTCTCAAGTTCATTAATAATTAATAGATTGTTTGCATTCTGATACTGGTAAATTTTTATTATTTTGTCAGTAATAACAGGCAATTGAAGATCCAAGTCAACAACGACAACATTGTGATCACTTACTCCATCTTCAACATCCCAAGTTATCACCATATCAGATGGTCTAACAATGACAACATTGACAATATTTGATCGGTATGAAAAAGCAAGCACATTGATTCATAAACAAGTTAATGAGATTTAAAAGAACAAAAACAAATAAGAAACGTCCCATGGCGACTTTAATTCATAATTGATTCGGAGGCTGCGAGGTTCTTGGACTCTGAAACTGTACAAGCAAACTCTCGTACGTGCCATAAAAAGAAAGTTCTTCCTGAGTAATCCTAAGCATAGCAAATAAAAATAAAAGAACATTTTAAATTATTAAGATTTCGTTTTTCTTTAAAAAAAAAAATGAGAAGAGCCAAAGTCGTGTAAGATTTAAGACAGAAAAAAAAATTCTTCGATGATATAAATATAATCTGCGGCTGCAAGTTTGAAAAAAAAAATATATGAAAACGCTAACGAAGCAACTAGGGGGAGCACGTACACGCTCGCCTCTGCTGTTCTAAGCTGGGAAAAAAATATTTAAATTTGATCGCCATAAAGAAGCAAGCACTTTAATTGATAAACAAGTTAACGAGATTTAAAAGAATGAAGAAAAAAAAACGTTTCGCGTCCACTTTAATAAAACGTAATTAATTCGGAGATTGCTGGGTTCTTGAGCTCTGAAACTGTGCAAGTAAACAAAATTCCTGTACGTGCAACAAATGATTTTCTTGAGGAGCAATCCTACGTATGGTAAATTGTTGCAGTTTTAAATTCATCCGTTATTTTGGGACGCCCTGTATAGTGTATTTACCGGAGTCGAGTGCCGGATTCTCAGGCCAAGCGGAAACGTTTTTCATCGCCGTTGCAGGGAACGTAAACATTTACAATCGTAATTGCCCGGATCGTCTCTCTTGAAATTTAGATTCTTTTCTTTTAATTTTTTAAATAGGTTTTGATGTACAAATAGGAACGATTGGCGCTTAGTCTTGTGGATGTAACCGGTTCCTCACGGTTCTCAAAAAAAAATGAGTGGCGCCCTTTTTAATTAAATTTCGCGTTGGTTTGAGAAACCCACAACCGTCCCACTGCAGCCGCCGGCGGCACTGAAATCAGACGTCCCGATGCTAACCTTTTGTTACCTGACCAACAGGCAGGGGACAAAATAAAAACAAGCATTTTAAATTATTAAGATTTCGTTTTTGTTTTAAAAAGAGGAAAGCCGAACTTGTATAAGATTTAAAAGACAGCGAAAAACACTTCGATGTTAATTAAGTCAAGGGTATGGGGTTCTTAAGCTCTGGAACTGTCCAGGCAAAAAACCAAATAATTCCCACAATGTGCCGCAAAGAATTTATTCGAGCACCTTTAAGCATACCAAGACCAGAAACTGGTCACGCGGCAGAAAAAGCAAAATAGAGAACGTTTTGAATCGTTGAAATTTATAAACTAAAAGAAGAAATGAACGGAAGCATGACCGCTTTAACGATTACTTAATGCGAAAAGGCTGCGGAGTTCTTCGGCTTTGAAACTGTGCAACGTCCACGAAATTCCCGTACAAGCTGCAAACGAGCACTTTTAAGTAGATTAGGACCAGGAGCTGGCCGTAAAGCAAATGAAAAAAAAAAAAATAAAATAAAGAAAATAAAATATTGATAGAAATGAAGAATATTTTAAAATATTTAGATTTCTTTTTGTTTAAGAGAGACGAACTCGCGCTAGATTTAAAAGACAGATTTAAACGCTTCAATAATTCAATTCAATGAAGTCAGGGGTTGAGCAGTGCTTAAGCTCTGAAACTGTGCAAGCAATCGAAATCCTCGTGCATGCTGCAAAGATCACTTTTAAGTATACTATACCAGGCCAGGAGCTAGGTGTAGAGCAAATGAAAGAAATTTAAAAAAATTATAACATTGATAAAGAAAATGAAAAACATTTTGAATTATTAAGGTTTCATTTTTTTTTTTTCAAGAGAAACGCCGACTCGTATGGGATTTAAAAGACAGAAATAAACGCTTCGGTAATCTACCGGGGACTTTTAAAGAGAAATGCCGAACTCTTACGCGATTTAAAGAAGAAATGAACGAGAACACGATCGCTTTTACGATAATTAATTCGGAGAGGCTGCGGAGTCCTTGAGCTCTGAAACTGTGCAAGCAAGCGAAATTCCCGTACGCGCTGCAAAGAGCACTCTTAAGCTCATCAGGACCAGAAGCTGGCCGGAAAGTAAATAATTAAAATGAGAAAAAGAAAACGTGATTCTTCATTTTTTTTTTTTAATCAAAATGTTACGAACATTCTCGGCTTGAATAACACCTGCGGACGAGTGTCACTGTCGGTGCTGACGCGACATTTCCCCGCTTGGGGCCTGAATGGCTTTCAAAGCGTCTAAGTGACCTGGCCGTAAAGCAAATAAAAAATAAAGTAAAACGTAATATTGAATATGAAATGATTACCCTGCCTAATGGGGGGGAGGGGGTGACGGGGTGTGATACGAAGCAACACTGAGACCGTGTTGTAACTAACTTTGGACTTCTAAATCCGCTTCTAGAGTTTTGAGGGCGGTTTCAACAACGACCTGATTGGATGGGGGGATGGTGAGTGTCTGGTCGCACATCTTACAAGTTAAACATTGCATGGATTTTTTAAATTTCAACGCGTCTCGGCATTTTATTAAAAAAAAAAAAAAAAACGTCACGTTCGAGTACCTCCGGGGCACACGGATCCTAGTGGGCAGTAGCTTGAAGTAAAAAAAAAAAAAACATTGATGTAATTGGAGTTGCCTAAACGGAACAACAATGCTTCGGCGTCAGCTCAACTGAATACGTGTCGTGACCTTCAAACGAGAACGAAATGGTTTTTGAAGTGTCCAGAACGAAATGCATGAATTAAAAATTTATTTAAATCGATTGAGGGCATTTTATTAAAAAAAATATGAAGTTCGAGCACCCTCCGGGGCACACGGAACCTAGTGGGCAGTGGTTTGAAGCAAAAAAAAACATCGATGCAGTTGGAGTTGCCTAAACGGAACAAACTTGTAATTAAAAAAAAAAAAAACACCGATGTAGTTAAAGTTGCCTAAACGGAACAACAACGCTTCGGCGTCAGCTCAACTGAATACGTGTCGTGACCTTCAAACGAGAACGAAATGGTTTTTGAAGTGTCCAGAACGAAATGAATGAATTAAAAATTTATTTAAATCGATTGAGGGCATTTTATTAAAAAAAACATGAAGTTCGAGTACCCTCCGGGGCACACGGAACCTAGTGGGCAGTGGCTTGAAGCAAAAAAAAAAAACATCGATGCAGTTGGAGTTGCCTAAACGGAACAAACTTGTAATTTAAAAAAAGAAAACACCGATGTAGTTAAAGTTGCCTAAACGGAACAACAACGCTTCGGCGTCAGCTCAACTGAATACGTGTCGTGACCTTCAAACGAGAACGAAATGGTTTTTGAAGTGTCCAGAACGAAATGAATGAATTAAAAATTTATTTCAATCGATTGAGGGCATTTTATTAAAAAAACATGAAGTTCGAGTACCCTCCGGGGCACACGGAACCTAGTGGGCAGTGGCTTGAAGCAAAAAAAAAAAAACATCAATGCAGTTGGAGTTGCCTAAACGGAACAAACTTGTAATTAAAAAAAAAAAAAAAACACCGATGTAGTTAAAGTTGCCTAAACGGAACAACAACGCTTCGGCGTCAGCTCAACTGAATACGTGTCGTGACCTTCAAACGAGAACGAAATGGTTCTTGAAGCCTCCAGAAAGCAATGAATAAATTAAAAATTTATTTAAATCGATTGATTGATTTTCAGGGACGAATCTGTTTGATTGAAGAAAAGAACGCGCTCGATAAGTCGCAGAAGAAGAAAAACAAATCTTCAAAAAACGAATTAGGGGGTTGGAGATACAAACGGCGGCGCGGAATTGGAAGCGGCAATAGATTACATTCCCCGAACTTAGGTTTCTGTTCTCGAAACAGGATCGAAGTGATTTCCGCCCCGAAATTATTCATCTCTGCCAAGTCGACATCCTCTCAGGGCAAGGATTACAAGCGAGCGCGCGAAACGGAAAGTGTTTTACCGCGGGGAACTACTTGAATAATTCCGGGCCGACATCGCGCAGGCAACCACCAAAGCGATCAACTCTACTCCGGCGGCGACAAGTTCAAGGTCGAAGAAACAAACAGACATAAATTAATAAACGCGGGAAGCAGGGCGCACTGTTACGGTCCGAAAATCCGAAAATTTAATTTGAGAGTCACTTTCTTTTTCAGTTTGATGACGACGACGCTACGCGTAATCGCATTCAAGTCGGGCGCGTGGTGTTGTAAACAAAATACGGGCCCCGTTATTCGCTTTTCGGTTTCGTTTTCGATTCGTGAGTTCCGACGTCGATTTGTTTGATTATTTGAAAGTACGCCTTGCGTAAAATAAAGGGGCTCTATTTATTTTCTGAAAGTTCAGAAGACTTATTGAGCTCTAAAACTCAAGAGGGGAGGGGGGCGATTCAAAGCGCCGCAACGCGCGCATGGGATTTATAAAAGCGAGTCGCTACGAGACGTGCGTGATTCTTCGCAATTGTGACGAGGAGACTTTTATTTCTTTTTTTAATTTGAAATTCACCACCTTAATCCCCTAATCTGTTAGTATTATTATGAACAGAGCCGGATTCCAAAAAGAAAAAATAAATCGTCTGCGAATTCGTTTTTTTTTCCTTCGGATTTGCGCGACGCTCCGCGCCGCGGTCACATTTTTCCTTTCGGTTTTTCTCTCTCCTTTAATACGCAAGGAAGAAAGAAAGAAAAAAAGAAAAAGAGAAAGAAAAAAATCCGGGCGGAAGCCTCGTCGTAAATTTACGACCGCCATTATGCAAAAATAATATTGCGTTCATCAAGGGCCGATAAAGAAGTTTTTTTTTTTTTTTACGTCGCACGCGATTTCAAAATCTCGTTAAGGCAAACGACTCTGGAAGTCGACGTCGAAACGAACGCGAAGCCCGAGTAAGACCAGAGAAAGAAAGCAAGAAAGAGAAAGAGAGAGAACCGATAAAATCATCGGTAACATCTGGAATCGAAAACCGTCCGGTGTCTCATCAGATTTTATGATCTCGAATAATTCTTTTGATACACCAGCACCTGCCAAGTCGGAAAAGAAAGAAGCTTTCAGATTCGTTTCGAAAGCAACGACTGAGCGTAATTTAATCCCGCGCGGAGCTTCACAACCATCTTCGATCCGTGCTCGTGGAATTATTCCGTTCCGACAGTGCGCCCGCATGCAGGTGTGGGCGCACTTAAGACCACCATCGCATTCTCCGCCGTCAGGCGACGCAGAACTATCCGCACCGACTGGTCACCTACATGCAGGTGTGCACACACTTATGCTCATGACCATCATCATCGCGTCGGCTTCTTTCCCAGACTGCAGGCGTTGTTGGCAGAAAAACACAAATCACTTTCACCCGTGCAGAAGAATCAGGGAAGTACCGGCGGGGAGGCGAGGGGGCTTCGACATTCACAAACTCGACACGCATTCGGCGTCTTCTCCCTTCACGTTTGATCGGCGCTTTAATCGCGTCAAGTCGGAAGACTTACTTCGCACCGTCCCGGCGCTCACACAACAATAATCGTCCCTTCCCGCTCCCCCTCCCCCTCGGGGGGAGCCCCTCGGAACACACTGCGCGAAATCGAGAAAAAACTGAGCTCCGCGCGCGAGTGTCACCTGGGGGTGATCATCGCGCGGAGGGCTTGGCGGGGTGGTCCTGTCAAGGACGAGGGTGGAAACTTATATTTACAGAGTCACCCCACGTAAGTCTCTTTGGTGATGTCGGGAAGTCCTACGGAGCAAGAATCGGGCGCCGCTCTACGTGACGCGTATAAATGGCTGCTCATTTTGATTCATGGAGAAGCGCTTTGACAGATCGAGATAAAACATCGTGTAGGACGTCTGGCGAAAATGGGGGTGGGGGAGGGCGAGGGGGGTGATATAAACGGCTTTGTCACATTTCGGAGTTGCCGTGGTGCCAGAATGCGTTTAAAGCAGCAGCAAGCGATTCGATTAAGTTAGTTTAAGCAATACAGGATGCGATAATGCGATTAAAATTTTGGAATAGTTTTGTGTCTTGCCACGCGGAAAGTGAGACAGGAATGAATAAACAAGGAACTGAATTCGGCATAATTTAATTCCGCGCGAAGCTTTAGGACGATGTTCATCCGGCGTCAGGTAAAGCGGAATCATCCGCTCAGTCTGTACGGCCACGTGCAGGTGTTCCCACATACGATCATTATGGCGTCGGAATTTGCTTTTTCGGCCGTTTTTCAACAAAAATTTACCACGAATTGTTCGCGTTAAAGACAATAGTTGCGCTGCTTTAAACCGAGCTTCGCAGATCACCCTCGACATCTCTTTTCAGAATTAAACAGAACGACAAGTTGTTACAGTTGCTTTTGCAACGCCGTTACAGTTGCTTTTGCATTGTCGTTACAGTTGCTTTTGCAACGCCGTTACTTTGACCCGTGATAGCGCGCTTCTTCTATTGAAGCGAAGCCGACCCTATCTACCTGCCCTTCACTCTAAGGATCGCGTGTTGCTAACGCACAGGCATGCGTGTTGTTCTTCCCGCGATAATTATCTGTGAATTTGTAATTGGCTGGTTTGCGCGCGTTTGCTCGCGCCACGTACAGCCATTGAGGTCTCCTCACCCAATACGCGGGTGTAAACCGTCAATAGTTTTGGTTTCGTTTGAGTAATTTCAAAATCAACCACAAGATTATCTCTCTAATTTTATGGTGACTCGAGGCTTCTCCTTCGCTGAATTTAATTAAAAAAAAAAAATTAGTAATTTCCGTGTCAACATAACTCAAGTCGACGTTGTTGTCGACCTTGCAGACCACCCTCGACGCTAGTGCGTTTCGGTGCTTAATCAAGAAGCCCGTGGAGGTGACTCACAAGTAAGAGCAATTGCGCAATGTATTGCAATTCAGCCACACCTAATTTTTTTCTGCCTCGCAGGCTTTTAGCGGCCCTCGTTTTTATTTGCGGTTGTCTTGTTTTCAGCGCCCTTCAGTTTTGTAACGTCTGAAGCTCTATTCGTCGCATGTTCCGGTGCTTCGATTGGGTTTAATCCCCTTCACTCGCCGACTGCTTGCGCCGAAGACTTGCGCGCCTTCGAGCCAAGCCAGCGGGCGAATTTTGGGCGGCAACAAAACAATTTACAGCGCGTCATTGACCTTGTCATTCCAGACAATGAGGAGGAGGAAGAAATCGACTCTGTATAAGTGTTTGCAATTTATTCTGGGAGTGTCGTCGTTTTTTGATAACACACCGCGTGTCCCAGAAACCCGGTCACTTACAATCGCGGATTTGCTCTTAAGCTCAGTCCCAGATGACGAGGAAGGAGCCAACACCGTACGCGTTTGCAATTTATTTTGGGAGTATTGTCGTCGTAGTTGTTAACACACCGCGTATCCATCCCAGAAACCCGCGTGTCCCAGAAACCCGGTCACTTGCATTCGCGGATTTATTCCTGAGCGCAATCCCGACGGCGAAAAGGAAGAAACCAACATCGTAAGTGTCTTGCAATTTGTTTTGGGAGTGTCGTCATAGTTGACGATGTGCCGCGTGTTCCAGACACCCGGTTACTTGCACTCCCGGATTTACTTTTAACGCAATCCCCGACGATGAGGAAGCAACAAGTACCGTAGGCGTTTGCAATTAATTTTGGGAGTATTGTCGTCGTAATTGATAACACACCGCGTGTCCCAGAAACCCGGTTACTTGCACTCGCAGATTTACTCCTGAGCGCAATCCCGGCGGCGAAAAGGAAGAAACCAATATCGTAAGTGTTTTGGAATTTGTTTTGGGATTGTTGTCATAGTTGACGATGTGCCGCGTGTCCCAGAAACCCGGTTACTTGCACTCCCGGATTTACTTTTAACGCAATCCCCGACGACGAGGAAGGAACCAACACCGTACGCGTTTGCAATTTATTTTAGGAGTATTGTCGTCGTAGTTGTTAACATATCGCGTATCCGTCCCAGAAACCCGGTCACTTGCATTCGCGGATTTATTCCTGAGCGCAATCCGGACGGCGAGAAGGAAGAGACCAACATCGTAAGTGTCTTGCAATTTGTTTTGGGAGTGTTGTCATAGTTGACGATGCGCCGCGTGTCCCAGAAACCCGGTTACTTGCACTCGCGGATTTATTTTTGAGCGCAATCCCCGACGACGTGAAAGCAACCAACGCTGTAAGTGTTTGTAATTTATTTTGGGAGTGTCGTCAGTGTTGACGATACAGTGCGTGTCCCAGAAACCCGGTTACTTGCATTCGTGGAATTTACTTCTAAGCGCAATCTCGACGGCGAAAAGGAAGAAACCAACATCGTAGGTGTTTTGAAATTTGTATTGGGAGTGTCGTCATAGTTGACGATGCGCCGCGTGTCCGAGAAACCCGCTTACTTGCAATTGGGGATTTGCTTTTAAGGGCAATCCCCGACGACGAGGAAGCAACCAACGCTGTAAGTGTTTGCAATTTATTTTAGGAGTATTGTCGTCGTAGTTGTTAACATATCGCGTATCCGTCCCAGAAACCCGGTTACTTTCATTCGCGGATTTACTCCTAAGCGCAATCCCGACGGCGAAACGGAAGAAACCAACATCGTAAATGTTTTGCAATTTGTTTTGGGAGTGCCGTCATAGTGGATGATAGAATGCGTGTCCCAGAAACCCGGTTCCTTGCACTCGCGCATTCAATTTTAAGCGAAATAGTCATTAATTGAGTCACTACTGTGAGGTTGGTTAATCGAGACCCAGGAATCGCTAAAAGTAAAATCATTGACCGCACGATTTACATTACAGTTAAATATTAATTGACTAAACAGCAGACAACTATTTTACTTTTGTGTTGAGAACAATAAATTGCCAATATTTTTCCTACTCTGTTGAATTTATGAAAAGACACGTCAGCGAGGCGGATCCGTTCGTAGAGATAAGCGTTTTGGATTGATGAGGAATCCCATTGTATTTCCGGCGCCCGAAAATAGGTTTCGTCCAACATCGACCAACAACCCACATCTCTACTCGAGCTAGGGAATTCCGCGTTTAACTGCGCTACTCTCTCTTGCAACTTTACATCTGTGTCGCAACTTTGCTAAGTTCCCAGGTGAGCGCGAAGCCTACGCTTCGCAAGATCTCGCTTTATTTAAAATAGATTCCAATTGTAACATCTTTCGATTTATTTTTTTTTTTGTTCGTATACTAATTGATCGAATAATTTCTGAATTAATAAATAGTTTAATTCCGCGCGAAGCTTCAGGACGACATCCCTTCACGTTAGGCGTCGTCGGAATTATCTGTGCCGACAGTGCGCCCACATGCAGGTGATCGCACTTACGATAACTTTCTCCGCCCCACTTTTTTTGTTTTTGTTTGACGTTTTCAGGCCGTTTGTAATTAACCGTCACAAAACTTTTTTTCAAATAAAGATTACTATTATAATTATTGAATGACGAACGAACGTTATATTTTTCGCGCGGGCGGATTCGTCGAGGGGGGCGGCTCTGCAAAAGTTTTTCCTCCCCGAGCACTTTGCGTTTCCGTAATCCGATTACTTATCTCCGCAATGATTTACGGAATTAAAGAGTCGGAACGACGATCGGAAGATAAAAAGGCCCTCCCTCTTCTGCGCCCACGAACTCTCATTATCGAAAATTATGTCGCGCGATCCATTTGCGGGCGGGCTGCTCGCCGCGCGTCGAGCAAGTTTGCGCGAAATTTAATTTCGGACCCCCCTCCCTCCCCTCCCCGCCCCCCCTCAAACCCCACGGTCCCTAATGGACGCGAAAACTCTTTCGGTGCTTTCCAATTACGTCTTCGCCGTCGGAATTAAAACGCCTAATTGCACCCTATTTTATATTTTTTTTTTTGTGTGTTGGGGAGGGCGGAGAGGGAGGAGGAGGGGGCGAAACAACTCGGCGATTATGAGGAGGAACAAATTACAAAAATGCGCGCGTGATTACCCTCGTTTATTTCTTTCGTTCGAAGGAATGATGAGTACTTACTATCATCTGGACAACCGAGCACGCGATATGGAAAGTGGTTTACCCCCGGGATGGGGAGGGGTGGGGGTGGGGGGGTTGAATAAATCCAAAAGCCCCAACACCGCAGGCCACCAAAGCGATCCACCCGCAATCAGGCGACAAGTTCAAGGTCGAAGGAACAAACAAGTAAATGGCTGTTACGGTTCAAAATTCCGTTTATTTTTTAAGAATCCCGTTTTTTTTTTTTTTTAATTTTGACGACGCCGCGTGATCAATCGCGTTCAAGTTAAACGATTCGTCGGGTGCGCGGCGTCGCAAACGCTTTGTTAAACAAAATACGGGCCCCGTTTTTCGATTTTCGTCGTCATTCGATTCGTAATTTGTTCGCGATGATATCGATTCGCGTTTGATTTCATTCGAATTGAAAAGTACTTGCGTGACCTTGAATAGTGTTAGTACAAACGGCTTGTAAAACGTAGTAAGTCGATTGGGCCTATAAGAAAAAAGCGCGCGTGAATACAACTTGGTCCACCGAGGGCGCGGCGATTTGGAAAAAAGGAAAAAAATTTTATTTTTTTTTGTTGACGTCACCCCAGTCAATTCGATTTGTATTTTTTTGTTTTGTTTTGTTTTTTTTTTCTTCTTTTTGGATGCTTATACGTACACGTTTGGAAATTTCGAGATGGAGAAAATTCCTTCGCGGGCGGCGTTCCCAAATGCAATTAAGTTTTAGGTTCCCGAAGGCGTTTCTTCATTTCCACGGACCGAGTTGGCTTCCACTTACGTGTACGAGTATCGGGGGGGAACGTGTTCGAGTTTGACAGCGTCGCGACGCACCACCGCCGCAGCGTTCACCGACGCCTGTTTCCAGCCTCTTGGCGGACGCAACTATTTACAGGCCGAGTGCAATGCCAGGAGCTTCGGATTTGCGCGCAGGAGCAGAGGGCAGGCGCACGTGTGCGTCGCATTCATGTTTTCACCTCTTCCTTTCTCTCTTTGCATGTTCGCATATCATTCTATTTTTTTTTTATAGATAAGAAACACTTTCCTTATTATTATCGGACGAAGAAATAAAAAAAAAATGGGAGTTCCTCTTAAAAACTCGTTTAGTTGACGTTAATTGCGTACCTAACCTCAAAATACTTCAATACGTCATTAGTCATGACTCACGACAACAGAGAAGGAGGAGGAAAAAAATCTATTTTTTCCCCCCTCAAAGTTTAAGTATACATAATTCCGTTGTTTTACGGCAGCGATGGAACGCTCTTAAAAAAAAAAATGAGTTGCGGTCTTGGGCAGACGTCGTCGACGCCCGGTAAGGGTAGCGGCGATCTCTTTCAGAATTTACTGTTTCGCGTAAGAATTCCGATTTCTCTACATTTATATAATTTCGAATTAAAAAATAAATCGCGATCGCGACACGCAAAACAAAACGTGTGAGAGAGATCGGTCTTAAAATATTACAGGCTCGTACTCTCTTAAATTAGGGAGTAGGAAAAACACAAAAGGCGGACGAAAAATAAAGAATCCGTTATTTAGATTTGTTGAAATTTGAAAATATACGGAATTCCGGTTTCTTACAGCGACAATGGAATACTTAAACAAAAAAAAAAAACTGGATTGTGGTCTAGGGCAGACCTCGTCGGCGCGCTGTAAGTGGCGATCGATCTCCTTAAAAATTGTCTTAAAATTGTAGGAACAACAGAAAAGGAAGAAGAAGAAGACAAATGATGAATCCTTTCTTAATTTAATCATTTTTTTTTTTTATTTGAAACAGAATGCAGGATTTCGGTTTCTTACAGCCGGGATAGAATACTAATAAAAAAATTGGATTGCGGTCCTGGATAGACGTCGGCGTCGGCGCGCAATGAAATGGCAATCTCTTACAAATTTGTTTTGTGTAAGAATTCAGATTTGTGTACATTTAAAAAATAAATCGCAAACTCGAAACCCAAAACCGAACGTGTGAGAGATTCAAGTTTAAAACGTGCAGAATTTCGATTTTTTGCAGCTGCGACAGAATACTTAATCAAAAAAGTTGGATCGCGGCGGTCTTGGGCAGACGACGTCGGCGCGCAACAAGTGGCGATCGCTTTCAAAATTTTCTTAAAATTGTAAACAAAAAAGTTGAATTGTGGCGGTCCTGGGAAGACGTCGTCGGCGCGTAATAAGTGGCGATCTCTTTAAAAATTGTCTCAAAAAATTTTAGGAATAACAGAAAAGGAAGAAGTAAAATGAATAACCTTTTATTTAATTTAAATTTTTTCTTCAAATTTGAAAGAGACGGAATTGTGGCTTCCTACAGCTGCGATGGATACTTAAAAAATTTGATCGTGACGGTCTTGGGTGGACGACGTCGGCGCGCAATAAGTGGCGGTCTCTTTAAAAATTGTCTTAAAATTTTATTAGGAATAACAGAAAAGGGAGTAGAAAAATGAAAATCCCTTTATTGAATTTTTTTTCTAATTCGAAAGAGAAAAAATTTCGCCTTCCTACAGTTACGATGGACACTTAAAAAAAATTGACTATGACGGTCTTGGGTGGACGACGTCGGCGCGCAATAAGTGGCGATCTTTTACAAAATGTTCTTAAAATTGTAAACAAAAAAGTTGGATTGTGGCGGTCTTGGGCAGACGTCGTCGGCGCGCAATGAGTGGTGATCGCTTTAAAAATTGTCTTAAAATTTTATTAAGAATAACAGAAGAGGGAGTAGAAAAATGAAGAACTCTTTATTGAATTTTTTCTTAATTCGAAAGAGGAAAAATTTCGGCTTCCTACAGTTACGATGGATACTTAAAAAAAATTGAATCATGACGGTCTTGGGTGGACGACGTCGGCGCGCAATAAGTGGCGATCTCTTTCAAAATTTTTATAAAATTGTAAACAAAAAAGTTGGATTGTGACGGTCTTGGGCAGACGTCGTCGGCGCGCAGTAAGTGACGATCTCTTTAAAAATTGTCTTAAAATTTTATCAGGAATAACAGAAAAGGAAGAAGAAAAATGAATAACCTTTTATTTTTAACATATAAAATAGCGACATCTTACTATCGCTTTTTGACCTAACATTGCAGTAGTATTTTTAATTTTAATTTTTTTTTCAAACTTGAAAGAGGAAAAATTTCGTCTTCCTACAGTTACGACTGATACTTAAAAAAAGATTGATCGTGACGGTCTTGGGTGGATGACGTCGGCGCACAATAAGTGGCGATTTCTTTAAAAATTGTCTTAATTTTAAAATTTTAGGAATAACAAAAAAAGGAAGAAGAAAAATGAATAACCTTTTCTTTAATATAAATTTTTAATTTTTTAAATTTGAAAGCGGCAGAATTTCGGTTGCTTGAAAAAAAATTGGATCGTGACGGTCTTGGGTGGACGACGTCGGCGCGCACTAGGTGGCGATCTCTTTCAAAATTTGCTTAAAATTGTAGCGACAACAGAAGAGAAGGAAGAAAAATGATGAACCCTTTATTTAATTAATTTTTTTTTTTCAAATTTGAAACATGCAGTATTTCGGTTTCTTACACCTGCGATAGAATTCGTGAAAACATTAGATTGCGGTCCTGAGCAGACGGCGGCGTGCAATGAAGTGAAAGTCTTTTTCGAAATTGTTTTGTGTAAGAGTTCAGATTTCCGCACGTTTAAATGCAAATTAAAAAATAAATCGCGGTTTCAAAATGCAAAACGAAACAGGTGAGAGATTGGCCTTTAATTAATTTTTTTTTAACTTTGAAATATCCAGAATTCCGGTTTCTTACAGCAGCGATGGAGGACTTAAGAAAAGTGGATTGTGGTCTTGGGCAGACGTCGGCGTCGGCATCTAATACAAAGTTGCAATCTCTGTCGAAATTGTTTTATAAAGAAAATGAAGAAGAAAAATGAATAACCTTTTATTTAATTCAATTTTTTTTTTTCAAATTTGAAAGCGGCAGATTTTCGGCTTCTTACAGCTGGGATAGAATGCCTAAAAAAAAATTGGATTGCGGTGGTCTTGGGCAGACGTCGTCGACGCGCAATAAGCGGCGATTTCTTTAAAAATTCCCTTAAAAAAATTTTTGGAATAACAGAAAAGGAAGTAGAAAAATGAATAACGCTTTAATTTAATTTTTTTTTTTCAAATTTGAAAGCGGTAGAATTTCGATTTCTTACAGCCGCGATGGATACTTTAAACAAGCGGATCCTGTCGGTCTTGGGTGGACGACGTCGGCGCGCAGTAAGAGGCGATCTCTTTCAAAATTATCTTAAAATTGTAGGAACAACAGAAAAGGAGGAAGAAGAAGACAAACGATGAACCATTTATTTAATTTAATTTTGTTCAAATTTGAAACACGCAGAATTTCGCAGAGTTTCTTACGGCTGGGATAGAATGCGCAAAAAAAAATCGGATTGCGGTCCAGGGCGGACGTCGGCGACGGCGTGCTGCGCAAAGCGGCAACCTCTTTCAAAATTTTCAAAATTGTTTTGTGCAAGAATTCAGATTTCTAGGATAACGGGTTATTACCTAGGATATCAGATATCCTAGGAATCGCCGCTCTTTGCTAATAATAATAATAATAATCATCATTTCTTTCTTTTTTTTGGCTTTGTTTGGCCAAAGAATATATTTCATTCTTCTCTCGTCCTACTCTGTCACCTTTCAAACCCCCGATCGCAAGTTACAGTTTATTTTTTGAAAAAGAAAAAAAAAACTTCAAAACGAAAATCCGTGTACACTGCCGTCGACAATTTTGTCTGCCACATTAATTATTAACGGGCGCACGATAACACCACGTTTATTTTAATTATATTTATTTTTTAATTTAATTTATGTATCTGTCAAGTTCGTCACGCGTATATATAGAGTACCTATCACAATCGATTTGATTCGTCGGCGTGCGATTTCGTTCGGACGCGAACGAATAATAAATTACAGACCGGAACGCACTCTCACGTTTCGTAATTTACGCGCCGCGCTCCGATATGTTCACATGCAGATTTAATAAACAGATGTCTGACTAGTCATTACTGCGGGCCAAATTTGAGGGCCGAATTTGCATGATTACGCCCCATGTGTGCGTGCGTGTGTTATTTTGCAGCCGGGCGCTCGTTGGCTCCTCGAATTTCCGGGCAAAACACGCCGTCGTTGTTGTTGTTGTTGTTGTTATTAGACACAGGCGAGTCGATTATGCGAAACGCGTGTCAACAAATATCGAATGCCTGCATAATTTCGGTTGCTCGTTGCAAATGAATTCCACCGCTCGTTTGTCAACAAATGTTACGCTTCAATCAAAAATTTAATTTTTTTCTACGCAACCAGCAAGATCATGTTTCACGCCTCGATTTAGTTTTGTGGTGCAATTCGCAGATGTTTTTTTTTTTACCGGCCATAAATATTTTTTGCTTTGATTTCACCGAACGGTTTAAACAGCGACGTCTTATGATCGTTTCTTGACCTGACATTGCGTTTTGGTTTGCAGAGGAACTCTCGAGCTACGCTTTTGCTGATGAAGCCCCAAGCAGGGCTGAAACAGCTGCACAGAGGCTGCTCGAGGTTTTCACTGCAATCAAAAACGATTTGCAACAATTGTTTTATTTTTGCCATTTGCGAAGCGCGTGTCAACAAATATCGAAAGCGTGCATAATTTCGGTTGCTCGTTGTAAATGCATTCCGCCGCTTGTTTGTCAACAAACGTTACGCTTCAATCAAAAATTTAATTTTTTTCTCCGCAAGTACGAAGAGCATGTGTCACGCCTCGATTTAGCTTTGTGGTGTAATTCGCAAGTGTCTTTCTTTTGCATGAATCTTAGAATAAACCGGTCATAAACATTTTTTGCTTTGATTTCACCGAACGGTTTAAACAGCGACATCTTATGATCGCTTTTTGACCTGACATTGCGTTTTCGTTTACAGTGGAAGTCTGGAGATACGTCTCTGCTGACGAAGCCCCAAGCAAGGCTGAAACAGCTGTACAGGAGCTGCTCGAGGGATTCGCTGCGATCAAAAACGATTTGCAACAATTTTTTTTAATTTTACCATTCGCGAAGCGCGTGTCAACAAATATCGAATGCGTGCATAATTTCAGTTGCTCGTTGCAAATGCATTCCGCCGCTTGTTTGTCAACAAATGTTACGATTCAATAAAAAATTCAATTTTTTTCTTCGCAACTACGAAGAGCATGTTCCACGCCTCGATTTAGTTTTGTGGTGTAATTCGCAGATGGTTTTCTTTTTGCATATATCTTAGAATAAACCGGCCATAAAAATCTTTTGCTTTAATTTCACCGAATGGTTTAAACAGCGACGTCTTATGATCGCTTCTTGATCTGACATTGCGTTTTGGTTTGCAGGGAAACTCTCGAGCTACGCTTCTGCTGATGAAGCCCCAAATATGGGCAGCTGAAACAGTTGTACAGAGGCTGCTCGAGGGATTCACTGCGATCAAACACGATTCGCAACAATTTTTTTACCATTTTTACCATTTTTCGCAAGGGCATTTCATCGCTTGCTTGGGAACTGGATTGGAAGTTTATTTTAAAACGTCCAGACGATCGTAAAATTCTAGCGACGGACGTCTCTCTCTTTTTTTTATGATATGAGTTCCCGCGAATTACTATTTTGTTGCACGTATTGATGTCGTCACGATTTAATTTTGTGGTGCAATTCGCAAACAGCTCTTTTTTGCACACATCTTGGAATACATCGGCCATGAAATATCGTACGAATCGCGACGTTTGGCATGTTTTTTTATTGCCTCAAGCAAACAACATCGCCTCGGAGTTTCTATTTTTGGTTTTGATTGCACCATCTTTCGCAAGCGCATTTCATCGAAACGAACAGATTAAGTTGCGTTCGCATTTGACATTTCATGCGATCGCTCGTCCCTACGTCAGCTTGCACTCGATTGGGTTTCTGATGTTGTCACGATTTAGTTTTGTGGTGCAATTCGCAAACAGCCTTTTCTTTGCATACATCTTAGAACACATTGGCCATGAAATATCGTACGAATCTCGACGTTCGGCATTTGTTTTATTGCCGCGAGCAAACAACATCGCCGCGGAGTTTATGTTTTTAGCTTTAATTGCACCATCTTTCGTAAGCGCAATTCATCGCAACGAACAGATTAAGTTGCGTTGGCATTTGACATTTCGTGCGATCGCTCATCCCTAAGTCAGCTTGCACTCGATTGGGTTTCGATGTTGTCACGATTTAGTGTTGTGGTGCAATTCGCAAACAGCCTTCTCTTTGCATACATCTTAGAATACATCGGCCATGAAATATCGTACGAATCTCGACGTTCGGCATTTGTTTTATTGCCGCGAGCAAACAACATCGCCGCGGAGTTTCTGTTTTTGGCTTTAATCGCACCATCTTTCGCAAGCGCATTTCACCGCAACGAACAGATTAAGTTGCGTTCGCATTTGACATTTCATGCGATCGCTCATCCCTACGTCAGCTTGTACTCGATTGGGTTTTGATGTTGCCACGACGTTTTCGCTTCGTGCGTTAGGGGGGGAGTTAAGGTCAGTTTTGGCTTTATTAATTTGCGACGCGCCTGGAGCACTCAGTCGTCTTGTGGTGTCCCCAGGGCCTGGTTGGTGTAAGCCGAGACTCTGCGGTGTACCCGCTTGAAGGACGGCACACATTTTGGTTATTGGTGGGGAACCTTTGGGGAGGTTTTCTCGAGTGTACACACGGATTAAACCGACTATACCGTGGCGTACTTGGATAAATTTGTTTTATTCATGAATCTTAGCGAATATATTCGCGTATATCAATTTT
The DNA here is from genome assembly GCA_036172665.1 of Prosopocoilus inquinatus. Taxonomy (NCBI): domain Eukaryota; kingdom Metazoa; phylum Arthropoda; class Insecta; order Coleoptera; family Lucanidae; genus Prosopocoilus; species Prosopocoilus inquinatus. Next base: position 50,134,558 of record CM069876.1, read on the forward strand.
TGAACTCAGTTTGTCAGCTATTGCGTAGCCCTGGAGGACTGAAACTCATCCGAATTGTCTCAGCCTCGTCCCCGTTGCTCGGAACGGGTATCTTTGCGACTTACGTTCTCTTTCACTAGCGCAAATTACTATTATTGTGGAACTTGTCTTCCTCTTCGCTTACAAGCTTTCTGGAGATGGCGTTTTGTTCTTTTATTTATTTATTTTTTTTGAAAAAAACTGCTCTGCCCCCATTGTTTTTCATCTGCGAATGTTTAGGTTACAGCTAAGGTTAGAATTACTTTCGTGCATACGCCCCGCGCCGATACGAAGAGAATCTAACCGTTTTTCCCCTGAAGAACGTAGAGAGAGCGAAACGTCACTTCGATCGACTGGACCGCCAAAATTTCTCGATGAAACTAATTAATCACCGGTCGCGGTCGGGTCGATTCGGCCTCGCCTTTCCAAGCAAGCGAACGTGTCTCTAGTTTCTCAGGATGTTAGGAGGCAACTGCCCCCCCCCCCCCCCCTCCTTCCCCGGCTTCCCCAAAATAAATTAGAGGTTGGCTAAACGAAATTTACTCATCACAGGCGAAATGTTTGGGTCCGTTGCAATTAGTTACCGCTGGCTTCTGTTTACCTAATACAAATTACGCCGAGTCCATTAATTAGGAGCGGGGGGGGGGGGGGGGAACTATTGAGAGGATCGGGCGTGCGGTTCGCAAATTAAGACAACGGGGTTGAAAGTTTAATCAGTTTTGCGGATGGTGGAGGGAGGGGAGAGGATTATGAGGAGTTTCGTCCCCGTAAGCAACGGAGTTCCAGATTTAAATATCCTCGAATTTTATTTTTATTTGTTTGGGGGGGGGGGTCTGTCTTATTTCTCTCGTCGTAAATTTCGTGCATTTTTTTTTTAAATCAGCTTTGCCTAAGTTTGTTTGTCACCAAATGGAAAAAAAAAACAATGCGGTTCTTGTCGGGACTGGCAAATGAAATTGACAATCGAGTGCCACGATTTAGTTTTGTGGTGCAATTCGCGGACAGTTTTCTTTTGCATACGTTTGAAAATAAACCGGCTATTAAAAAAATCGTAAGAATCCCGTTATGGAATATTTAAAACTGCGACTTGAAATAACGTGTTCGGCGCCGAACAATAAATAAATGAATAAGAAAATAATAACGAAACAATTGTTAGCTTGCGGTGATAAGAATGAAACCGGAACGGTTTTAATTAAAATCGAGTCCGGATCTGGGATTCGGGTTTCTTGCGTTTCCGGCCCACCCCCCTCGACCTCGACTTCTATAAGTCGCCGCAGCCGCCATTAAGATGTATTTATTCATGGAAACTTATAATGAAATTTGCCGCTCGGCTGAAAATTACGCCGAGAGACAATCGTTCGGAGGTTAATTAAGGCGAGTCTTAGAGACCGAGGAGGAATTCCGAGTCACCAAATCAAGGAGGGCGATTATTTTTAATACATTATGAAATAGGTTTGCCAATTTGGAAAAACAAAAATTACATGCCGAAACTCGAAACAACCCGAAGAAGCACATTCTGGAATACAGATAAGAATTACTGCAAGCCATGAAAAGATAAAGCACGTTTGGTTATGAGGTTGTGGACAAGAAAAACTAAATTTGGACGGACCGCGACATCTATTGAGGAATAGAATCCGAATGTAGAACGTGACGCAAGTCAAAAGTTTCAAAAATTTTAGATAGTTATGATGTGGAGCGCGGAGGGTGGGAGGGGGGTTGAATCTGTAACGCCCAAATGCAGATTGCGCGGCGAAAACGAGAAATTCTTGACGTGATTTGCAATTTGGAAGCGCGTCTTATTTCCTCGTCGCAAATTTCTTCCTCGATTTCTTTCGAACAATTTTTTTCAAGGTTTCAACTTCGAGAAATAAAAGATTTGCTTCCTCCGATCGCTTCGCGCTCATTTCCGACGGTTGAAATATTTTTAATCGTTTCGAAGTATTCTCCTTTTGCAAATAAAATTTTGCGTTTCGACAAATTTTATTTGCGACGAGAAGCTTCCGACGAGAAATAGAATTTTCGAATAAAGAATGGAGGGGCGCTACGGATACCCGGACTCCCCCCCCTCCCCCACACGCACACACGTGAATTGTATCGCGAAAACGAAAAATTCTCGACGTGACTTGCGATTTGAAAACGAACGCGTCTTATTTCCTCGTCGTAAATTTCGTGCGATTTTTCTTAATTATATTTTTTCTTCAGTCTATTTTTGGTTTGGTTTTCGGGCCGATTTAAAGATTCGCTTCGCTTTCGCGGAGCCCTTCATTAACTTGTGTTAATTAATTTTTAATCGATTTCGAATTTCTCGATTTTAGAAATTTTGCATTTCGAAAAATTTGCCCCAAACGAGGAGCATCTGCCGAACGCCCGCTGCGCTATTTAAATGTTTCAAAAATCTAGATTCTAGATGGTACTGGAGGGGGGGGGGAGGGGGATATCAGTAACGCCCTCACGTAAATTGCGTCGTCGAGAATTTTAAAAATTTTGCATTTCGAAAAATTTGCCCCAAACGAAGAAGCATCTGCCGAACGCCCGCCGCGCAATTCAAATGTTTCAAAAATTTAGATTCTAGATAGTAATGGGAGTAGAGGGAGGGGGGGGGTATCAGAAACGAATTCATGGGAATTGCGCCGTCGCGAATTTTAAAAATTTTGCATTTCGAAAAATTTGCCCCAAAGGAGAAGCATCTGCTGAACGCCCGCCGCGCAATTCAAATGTTTCAAAAATCTAAATTCTAGATAGTATTGGGGGGGGAGAGGGAGGAGGTATCAGTAACGCCCTCACGCGAACTGCGTCGTCACGAATTTTAAAAATTTTGCATTTCGAAAAATTTGTCCCAAACGAGAAGCATCTGCCAAACGCCCGCCGCGCAATTCAAATGTTTAAAAAATCTACATTCTAGATAGGACTGGAGGGGGAGAAGGGGGTATCAGCAACGCCCTCATGGGAATTGCGTCGTCGCGAATTTTTAAAATTTTGCATTTCGAAAAATTTGCTCCGACGAGGAGCATCTGCCGAACGCCTACCGCCCAATTCAAATGTTTCAAAAATTCTCGGGGGGGAGAGGGGGGTATCAGCAACGCCCTCACAGGAATTGCATCGTCGCGAATTTTAAAAATTTTGCATTTCGAAAAATTTACCCCCAAACGAGAAGCATCTGCCGAACGCCCGCCGCGCAGTTCAAATGTTTCAAAAATCTAGATTCTAGATGGTACTGGAGGGGGGGAGGGGAGTGTCAGTGACGTCCTCACGCGAATTGCGTCGTCGCGAATTTTAAAAATTTTGCATTTCGAAAAGTTTGCCCCAAACGAGAAACATCTGCCGAACGCCCGCCGCGCAATTCAAATGTTTAAAAAATCTAGACTCTAGATAGTACTGGTGGGGGAGGGGGGGTAGGGTGTCAATGATGTCCTCGCGCGAATTGCGTCGTCGCGAATCTTAAAAGTTTTGCGTTTCGAAAAATTTGCCTCAACAAAAGCATCTACCGAACGCCCGCCGCACAATTTAAATTTTTCAAAAATCTAGATTCTAGATAGTATTGGGGGAGAGGGGGGGATATCAGTAACGCCCTCACGCGAATTGCGTGAACCATACGGAAGCCGCAATATTACCCCTAATTTAAGCACTCAAATAAGAATGCTTTTTGCGTAGCAAATGCAACATCCGATGTCCCCCACTTGCGCAGCAATCTGAAGGGGAATAATGCTTAAGTAGTGCGGGAGCAGACAAGAAGGGTCTTCGAGCGCTGACCTAATTACGAGTCGTACTCCTCGTTCAAAGATTGAGTTTATTTTTTTTTCTTTTTAATATTTTTTCAATCAGTCAGTTTCCTCAGTTTGAAATTAATGTCGCGAACGAAGACATAACTTCACGTTTTTTTTTATTTAGTAATCAAATTAAACCGTATCCGAATATTTATTCGTTCATTTTAGGTAAGTTCAGCAGAAGAAAATTGTAACTCTAAAAGATGAATTAAAATTAGTCATCCACCAATCAGGAGGCCACGAAAACCTCTCCACCTGACAAACTCGTTAACAATGCCGGGGGAGAAATTACTGCTGCGCCGACCGAGCTCAGTGAAGAAAGGGGTGGACTCTACGCATTATAATAACAAACGCAAGGGCAAAATTGCTTTATACACAACACAGGATTGATGAATGAACGCATTTCAAGCAGCAAAAAGCTGTTTTTACGCAGAAATTAAACCCGTGGTCTTAATTGACTGGGCTGCAATTTGCTTCTGTATTTCTTGTCTCTTTCTCTCATAGTCGTAGTCATCACATCACCTGACAGGCTCACGAGCGCGCTGTCCGTCACGATTAAGCAACGCACGAATTTCCCTCTCTCTCTCTCTTTCTCTTTTTTGTCTCGTTTTGCTGCATAATTTCGAGAGATGATAAAAGCCCGAGATAAGTATCCCGCTTACCTCGGTGGCACGCGGCAGTTCAAAAGGAATAAATAACCTGCTTGTATATTTATTTATTTTTTTTTGAGAGTGGGGGCGGGCGGGCACGTCAAGATAAAACCGGGAAATCCGTGCTTAAAAGTGCTTTACGCACGGGCAAATTTGCTGTCGTTTCTTTTTTCATTTTTTTTTTTTTTTTTTTTTGTTTAATGCATCGAAAGCTCTGCGTAACACTCTCGTCGCAAGCGGGAATTTTTATGAACCCCCGCCGTGAAATATTAATTCGCGTTCGAGCGCGCAATTGGAAGGAAGAAGGTCTTTGATAAAATCCGGCGGCGGATTCGTTCATTTTAATAACACTATGCACGTCCGTTCAGTTTCGCTCCATTTACTTATTTTCTGGTGTTTTGAATTATTTTTGAAAACAAAATGCGTTTACTTTACTTACAAAACGCATTGGAAAACGAACTTACAAATGTTCTCGTTCTCTCGTTTGCTTTCGCTCGCTCAGCTATTACGTCAAGTAGCTCAGTGAATGGGGGGGAATTTCCGGGGCGAAAAGAAAGCCACTTCCCCGTTGACAAGGGAAACAAAATGCCGCCGTCCCGGTCGACTGCAACACGCACGCGACGCGCGGAGAAAACGGTGGCCTAGTCAAGTTGAACACCATCCACAAAATATGCACGCGACGGTCACGCTAACGCATGCTTCATTAATTTAATACATTTATCTTTATTTTATTCCTCGGCCTCACTTCAAATAATTTATTGCTTCCTCGCGCGCTCGTCAGGCTCCGCATTAAAAAAATTCTCGACGACGCAGATAGACAGCGTAGCGTGGCGCGCAGAATGAATACAGTATGACCCCCTAACTCTGAAACCACCCCCCGTTGCCAAGGGAAAAAAAAAACGCCGCCGTCCAGGTCGACTGCAACACGCACGCGACGCGCGGGGAAAAGGGTGGCCTAGCCAAGTTGAACACCATCCACAAAATATGCACGCGACGGTCACGCTAACGCATGCTTCATTAATTTAATACATTTATCTTTATTTTATTCCGCGGCCTCACTTCAAATAATTTATAACTCCCTCGCGCGGTCGTCAGGCTCCGCATTAAAAAATTTCTCGACGACGCAGATAGACAGCGTGGCGTGGCGCGCAGAATGTATACAGTATGACCCCCTAACTCTGAAACCACCCCCCGTTGCCAAGGGAAAAAAAAACGCCGCCGTCCAGGTCGACTGCAACACACACGCGACGCGCGGGGAAAAGGGTGGCCTAGTCAAGTTGAACACCGTCCACAAAAAATGCACGCGACGCTCACGCTAACGCCATGCTTCATTAATTTAATACATTTATCTTTATTTTATTCCGCGGCCTCACTTCAAATAATTTATTGCTTCCTCGCGCGGTTGTCAGGCTTCGCATTAAAATATTCTCGACGACGCAGATAGACAGCGTGGCGTGGCGCGCAGAATGTATACAGTATCACCCCCTAACACCGAAACTACTTCCCGTTGCCAAGGAAAACAAAACGCCGCCGTCCCGGTCGACTGAAACACACGCGCGACGCGCGGAGAAAGGGATGACCTAGCCAAGTTGAACACCATCTACAAAATACGCACGCGACGGTCACGCTAACGCACGCTTCATTAATTTAATACATTTATCTCTATTTTATTCCGCGGCCTTATTTCAAATAATTTATTGCTCCCTCGCGCGGTCGTCAGGCTCCGCATTAAAAAAATTCTCGACGACGCAGATGGACAGCGTGGCGCGGCGCGGCGCGGCGGCCCGTCTAAAAGTTCGCGCCACAGCCGCAAATAATAACCGCGGCGAAAATTTACGACTTCATTTAAACTTTACTTTTACCGAATCAGCGCGAAAATCGCGTCGGAATAAGCCACTCGCAGAATGTATGTATAGCTTATCACCCCCTATCGCCGAAACCACCCGTCACAGCAACAGCAACAGCAGCGGCAGCAAAACACGAGTACCAACGTACTTGATTGCGTGTTTATGAGGCGATAAATAACTTCAGCTGGGCGCCACATAAAACGCTAATGTATCGGGGGGGGGGGGGGGTGAGAGGGTGGGGACGTCGAATTATGCTGTGCGAGAGCTATTTCTCGTTTGGGGGAGGGGTGGGGGTGTTCACAGCTTCCAGTGCTATTTGTTATTTCCGTCGGTGGAACAAGTGTCTGAAATGTCGCGTCCAGTTTTCGCGCGGAACGCGTAAAATAGCTTCGAAGCTTTACCGCCGCGCGGCGTCCCCGGCGGCTTCCTTATAAAAAATTTAAGCGTTCGGTATTTGCATAAAAGCGCGCGTTTGCTTTCCACACTTAATACAAATCCGTTAACGTTAGCCGGAGGAGAATCCTCCCTTACGCTTACACGATACAGGGTGACTTTAATAGCTGTGACAAGCAACCATAAGTAAGTAGTGTAGAGGTCGTTAATTAATTATTCTAGCCAAGAGCAAGAAAGTCTTACACATAACGTCCATTTCTTTTTTTTGTGAAAAATTATTATTTAGAACCGCTGTTACGGTGTGAAAATCGCTTTACAGGAAAACAACCCGTAACGGTTCAGTTTAATTCCTATTTATTTCCGATTGCGCGACTGTAAGAAATTATTTGTGTGTTCAAAACGCTTCTTGTCGCCGCACCTATTTCGTCGGATTTTACTGCGACGAAAACAGTTTTTCTTTACCATCGCCTTCGATCTTCGAATCTGTAAAAAATCAAAAGATCTGACGTTTTGCGTTTTAAGTTTCATTCGCTCAACAGGAATATGTCCGCCAACCCGGGCGATTCGCTTTCGTTGCATTCGTTTTAAAATACTCCGGCCGTAAAATAGCGTAAAATTCTCGGCGCATCGACACTCCCTTGTGGTTATTTAAATATAATTAAATAAATAACATCATTTCGAGATTCAATTTTCAGATAAAATTGCCTCGTGTTTTGTAAACGTCTGCAAGCAAGCGCATTTCGTCTGTTTTTTTGAAAACCGTTCGATACTATTATTCCACGCGGTCAGATAGTCACAAAACTTCCTCCGTTGTCTATTTTTTTTTTTAATTGAACTAGTCCTTGTGAATTACAGTTTTTTTTTTATCGTTTCGACCGAAGAATTAATTCGGTTTCACTCTTGACCTTTAACGCCGTTGGTTTTTCTTTACGTCACGTTGAGACAGACTCGTTGGTTCCTGCTGAGGTGACGGACGGAGAGTCATAAAATTTCCTCCATCGTCTCTTTTTTTGTTTTTTTTTTTTAAATTGAACTAGTCCATGTGAATTACAGTTTTTTTTATCGTTTCGACCGAAGAATTAATTCGGTTTCACCTTTGACCTTTAACGCCGTTGGTTTTTCTTTACGTCACGTTGAGACAGACTCGTTGGTTCCTGCTGAGGTGACGGACGGAGAGTCATAAAATTTCCTCCATCGTCTCTTTTTTTGTTTTTTTTTTTTTAAATTGAACTAGTCCATGTGAATTACAGTTTTTTTTTTATCGTTTCGACCGAAGAATTAATTCGGTTTCACTCTTGACCTTTAACGCCGTTGGTTTTTCTTTACGTCACGTTGAGACAGACTCGTTGGTTCCTGCTGAGGTGACGGACGGAGAGTCATAAAATTTCCTCCATCGTCTCTTTTTTTGTTTTTTTTTTTAAATTGAACTAGTCCATGTGAATTACAGTTTTTTTTATCGTTTCGACCGAAGAATTAATTCGGTTTCACCTTTGACCTTTAACGCCGTTGGTTTTTCTTTACGTCACGTTGAGACAGACTCGTTGGTTCCTGCTGAGGTGACGGACGGAGAGTCATAAAATTTCCTCCATCGTCTCTTTTTTTGTTTTTTTTTTTTTAAATTGAACTAGTCCATGTGAATTACAGTTTTTTTTTTATCGTTTCGACCGAAGAATTAATTCGGTTTCACTCTTGACCTTTAACGCCGTTGGTTTTTCTTTACGTCACGTTGAGACAGACTCGTTGGTTCCTGCTGAGGTGACGGACGGAGAGTCATAAAATTTCCTCCATCGTCTATTTTTTTGTTTTTTTTTTGAATTGAACTAGTCCATGTGAATTACAGTTTTTTTTTTTCGTTTCGACCGAAAAATTAATTCGGTTTCACTCTTGACCTTTAACGCCGTTGGTTTTTCTTTACGTCACGTTGAGACAGACTCGTTGGTTCCTGCTGAGGTGACGGACGGAGAGTCATAAAATTTCCTCCATCGTCTATTTTTTTGTTTTTTTTTTGAATTGAACTAGTCCATGTGAATTACAGTTTTTTTTTTCGTTTCGACCGAAGAATTAATTCGGTTTCACCTTTGACCTTTAACGCCGTTGGTTTTCCTTTACGTCACGTTGATGCTTGTTCGCTCCTGCTGAGGTGATGGACGGAGAGTCATAAAATTTCCTCCGTCGTCTACTTTTTTTTGTTTTTTTTTTTTTAAATTGAACTAGTCCATGTGAATTACGTTTTTTTTTTCGTTTCGACGGAAAAATTAATTCTGTTTCACTCTTGACCTCTTGACCACTCTTGACGGAAGGAGAGTCATAAAATTTCCTCCGTCGTCTATTTTTTTGTTTTCCTTTTTAATTGAACTAGTCCATGTGAATTACAGTTTTTTTTTTATCGTTTCGACCGAAGAATTAATTCGGTTTCACTCTTAACCTTTAACGCCGTTGGTTTTTCTTTACGTCACGTTGAGACAGACTCGTTGGTTCCTGCTGAGGTGACGGACGGAGAGTCATAAAATTTCCTCCATCGTCTCTTTTTTTGTTTTTTTTTTTTTAAATTGAACTAGTCCATGTGAATTACAGTTTTTTTTTTATCGTTTCGACCGAAGAATTAATTCGGTTTCACTCTTGACCTTTAACGCCGTTGGTTTTTCTTTACGTCACGTTGAGTCAGACTCGTTGGTTCCTGCTGAGGTGACGGACGGAGAGTCATAAAATTTCCTCCATCGTCTATTTTTTTGTTTTTTTTTTTGAATTGAACTAGTCCATGTGAATTACAGTTTTTTTTTTCGTTTCGACCGAAGAATGAATTCGGTTTCACTCTTGACCTTTAACGCCGTTGGTTTTTCTTTACGTCACGTTGAGACAGACTCGTTGATTCCTGCTGAGGTGACGGACGGAGAGTCATAAAATTTCCTCCGTCGTCTATTTTTTTGTTTTTTTTTTTAAATTGAACTAGTCCATGTGAATTACAGTTTTTTCTTTTTTCGTTTCGACCGAAGAATTAGCTCGGTTTCACTCTTGACCTTTAACGCCGTTGGTTTTCCTTTACGTCACGTTGAGACAGACTCGTTGGTTCCTGCTGAGGTGACGGACGGAGAGTCATAAAATTTCCTCCGTCGTCTATTTTTTTGTTCATTTTTTTAATTGAACCAGTCCATGTGAATTACAGTTTTTTTTTTTTTCGTTTCGACCGAAGAATGAATTCGGTTTCACTCTTGACCTTTAACGCCGTTGGTTTTCCTTTACGTCGCGTTGATGCTCGTTGGTTCCTGCCGAGGTCACGACGATATTTTCAGTTCGCGCAAACCAATCCTTCGTACGTTCGGGGGGCAAGGTTAGTGTTACTTTATTAACTCGCACCGTGCCGGGAGTCAGTCGGACGTTTAGCGATATCCCCCCGGCGACCGTCGAAGTTGTTTGTAGGGGGCGCAGCTCCATTTTCGCGTCATGGCCTTCGGTTTACGCATCGGTTACTATCGAGGACCTTCGAGGGGGCTCGGTCCCTCGTCGTACGACGTTTCGTCGGCTCTGACTTGGCGCCGGTGCAACCATAAGCTCGTTAAGGGTTTGTCTCGAGCCTCGTCCTTGAAGATCAAGACAGGTATGTTACTGACTGTTGCTTTCTCTTTCATGCAGGTTATTATTGTCAAGCGCTTTCCTTTTCTTACAAGCTTTTAATTTTAATTTGCGCACGAATTTTGCGTTGAGCTTAGGAAGGAGCCTAAGCTCAACGCAAAATTCGTGATCAAATCAAAATTATTTTGGTATTCTTTTTGCCGATTGCCTATTTTGTACGACGCGACGCGCCGCGACGCTTTTCCGACTTACAGCACGCGTCGATTCAGCTGGGGGAGCGGATTGAAGTTTTCATACCGGCTTCGTGGTAGCAACCTTGAGTCGGATCGGTTGGCTTTTTGGCGTCTCCACACCTCAACGGGTTTGCAGAGCGGACCGAGGGTCCAGAAATATCCGTGACTGACTAATCAGGCGCGACGTTCCAACTGTTACAGCTGTGGTCTTATGCCGACTTCCACTGTCGTCGTTTTGGGCGCTTCACACCAAATATTACATTCGCATTTAACGTTGTTTTGAGCGCGTCACTCCAATAATTTTTTTTAATCGCATTTGACGAGTGCTTAGGTCGCTTCACGCCAAATATATTTAGATTCATATTCCGTCCATAATTTGTTTTACTGTTTTACAATATCCCACAACTCGATAACTCTTTCTTGCATCGTTTTATGTGATAACGTGAAACAGTTTACTGTATTTTGTAATGTATGATTTTTTTTCTTCTGTATTTTGACTACTACGACCCTCAACCCTTAAATTCCGTAATAGCTCTGGCGAAAGGTGCAGAACAGACATAATCAACGTCGCCATTCCAGATTTCGTTAAACGTTGCACATTTTTTTTTTCTGTTGCATAATTGCTGGCAAATGCAATCACCATATTGATGAGGGGGTGGAAGGAAAAAAAAAATGTGCGGCGCGGAAATTTTTCACCGTCACGTCCTCCCCGCTTCGTATGCAGATGCGGTAAACAAGTTTTTGCCGACGCGCACCGGATCGAAGAAGCTGTCAGTTTGTTGTGCAAGCCTGATGCCTGAGCAAATAGTGCTCGACGTCCGTCGCGACGGTGGAAAGAAGCGTGAGAATAGTGGGTGGCGTCGCGTCGTCAAAATTGCACCACGGCATATAAAGCCCCCCGCCCCGATTGAGCTTTCCAAAACTCGTCCGCAAATTAAAAAAAAAACGACTCTGATTTACTGCGCCGAACCTACGCGTTGTTAATTTAGTTTTTTTTTTTGGATTTTAATTACTTTATAATTAATTAGCAATCGAGAGAGGTTGCCAGATCTGGAAGCAAAGCAAAGTGGAAGTTAGATTGGCGGGCGCTTTGCGCGCGCTGAGTTTAACAATAATTAATTTGGAGGTCGTGGAGGAGTTCTTGAGCTCTGAAACTGTGCAAGAAAACGAAATTCCTGAAGAATTCATTCGAGCGCTTTCCAGAACAGCTACATTACGACCGTTAGGAACTCGACGTGAAGCGAAAAATAAAAAATTAAATAAAGAATACGCAATTCTTAAATAAAAAAAATAAAAATTAAAAATGCTGCGAATACACTTCTCGGTTTGAATAACACATGCGGACGAGTGTCATGGTCGGTGTTGACACGACTTAGGGCCCCCTGAATGGCTTTCTAACCGTCCTCGAAAGCTCGTTGTCCCCGGGACAAATCGATATGCCACCGTCCGCCCCCCTCCCAAGGGACCATCTTGTTCGGAGGATATAATTAGGTGCGAAAGCTCGTGCTTGCGATGACGGATCGGGGTCGAAAACACCCCCGAAACTCAACCGCAGCGATCAAGACGGACGTTAAATCATTATTATGCGTGAATCGGGCGGATTTCGGGTGGAAGGATCCGGTTCCGAACGGGAAAAGAAAATTGAAACCGTACACAATTTACGATCTTATTATTGCGTTACTACCCACCGCATCGCATCGGTTCCGATATTTATAACGTTATTTCGCGCTGAATTCAATTTTTTCCCCCCCGACGCGATCATCCGTTTTGCAGCAAGGACAAGGGATCAGATGAAGTTTTGAATTTACGGCGGTTTTCAGGTTCGCCGCTCAGGAAAAATTTGTAATGTTTGTAAAAAAAAATTCCAACCCTAAGAAGAACTATTTTTCGGTCTTTTTAACAACAGTGCTAATCCATTTTACGCTGGTCTCCAAGTTGGCCGTTCCAGAAAAATAGTAATCTTGTAAAAAGTATGTCTTTTTTCCGACCCTAAGAAGAACTATTTACTTTTCGACTTTTTAACGATGCGCTAATGCATAATTATTCATTAAAGTGAGCGCTAACTTTGATTGCAATTGATCGCGAACGCAAAAATAGATTATCGAAGCAGTACTTTGTAAAAAAAAAAAATTACGAAAGCTTTCTTAAGTTTAACGCCCTTGGGATCATCCGTTTTGCAGCAAAGACAACAAATTAGATGAAGTTTTGAATTTACGACGTCTTTAGGTCCGCCGCTCCGGAAAAAATTGTAATATGTTTGTAAAAAAAAATTTCCGCCCCTAAGAAGGACTATTTTTCCATATTTTTAACAACAGTGCTAATGCGTAACTATTCATTAAAGTGAGGGCTAACTTCGATTGCAATTGATCGCGAACGCAAACGCAGATTACCGAAGTAGTCCTTCGCAAAAAAAAAAAAAAAAATAGTACGAAAGCTCCTTAAGTTTAACGCCCCTGCGATCATACGTTTTGCAACAAAGACAACGAATTAGATGAAGTTTTGAATTAACGACGGTCCTCAAGTTCGCCGCTCCGGAAAAATTAGTAATCTTTTAAAAAGTTTGTTTCTTTTCCGACCCTAAGAAGAACTATTTACTACTCGGTCTTTTTAACACTTCGCTAATGTACAATTATTCATTAAAGTGAGCGATAACTTCAAGTTCGCCGCTCCGGAAATATTAGCAGTCTTGTAAAAAGTTCTTTTTCCGACCCTAAGAAGAACTATTTACTTCCCGGTCTTTTTAATACTGCGCTAGTGCGCAATTATTCATTAAAGTGAGCGCTAACTTCGAGTTCGCCGTTCCGGAAAAATTAATAATCTTGTAAAGAGGTTTTTTTTTCCGACCCTAAGAAGAACTATTTACTTTCAGGTATTTTTAATACTGCGCTAGTGCGCAATTATTCATTAAAGTGAGCGCTAACTTCAAGTTCGCCGCTCTGGAAAAATTAGCGATCTTGTAATGTGTTCTTTTCCGACCCTAAGAAGAACTGTCTAGTTTTCGGTCTTTTTCACACTGCCCTAACGCACAATGATTCATTAAAGTGAGCGCTAACTTCAAGTTCGCCGCTCTGGAAATATTAGCAGTCTTGTAAAAAGTTTTTTTTCCGACCCTAAGAAGAACTATTTACTTCCCGGTTTTTTTAATACTGCGCTAGTGCGCAATTATTCATTAAAGTGAGCGCTAACTTCAAGTTCGCCGCTCCGGAAAAATTAACAATCTTGTAAAGAGGTTTTTTTCTGAACCTAAGAAGAACTATTTACTTTCAGGTCTTTTTAACGATGCGCTAATGCATAGTTATTCATTAAAGTGAGCGCTAACTTCAAGTTCGCCGCTCCGGAAATATTAGCAGTCTTGTAAAAGTTCTTGTTTCCGACCCTAAGAAGAACTATTTACTTCCCGGTCTTTTTAATACTGCGCTAATGCACAATTATTCATTAAAGTGAGCGCTAACTTCGAGTTCGCCGCTCCGGAAAAATTAACAATCTTGTAAAGAGGTTTTTTTTTCCGACACTAAGAAGAACTATTTACTTTCAGGTCTTTTTAACGATGCGCTAATGCATAGTTATTCATTAAAGTGAGCGCTAACTTGAAGTTCGCCCTCCGGAAATATTAGCAGTCTTGTAAAAGTTCTTGTTTCCGACCCTAAGAAGAACTATTTACTTCCCGGTCTTTTTAATACTGCGCTAATGCACAATTATTCATTAAAGTGAGCGCTAACTTCGAGTTCGCCGCTCCGGAAAAATTAACAATCTTGTAAAGAGGTTTTTTTCTGACCCTAAGAAGAACTATTTACTTTCAGGTCTTTTTAACGATGCGCTAATGCATAGTTATTCATTAAAGCGAACGTTAACTTCAAGTTCGCCGCTCCGGAAATATTGGCAGTCTTGTAAAAAGTTTTTTTTTTCCGACCCTAAGAAGAACTATTTACTTCCCGGTCTTTTTAATACTGCGCTAATGCACAATTATTCATTAAAGTGAGCGCTAACTTCGAGTTCGCCGCTCCGGAAAAATTAACAATCTTGTAAAGAGGTTTTTTTTTTCCGACACTAAGAAGAACTATTTACTTTCAGGTCTTTTTAACGATGCGCTAATGCATAGTTATTCATTAAAGTGAGCGCTAACTTGAAGTTCGCCCTCCGGAAATATTAGCAGTCTTGTAAAATGTTCTTGTTTCCGACCCTAAGAAGAACTATTTACTTCCCGGTCTTTTTAATACTGCGCTAATGCACAATTATTCATTAAAGTGAGCGCTAACTTCAAGTTCGCCGCACTGGAAAAATGAGCGATCTTGTAATGTGTTCTTTTCCGACCCTAAGAAGAACTATTTAGTTTTCGATCTTTTTAACACTGCCCTAACGCACAATGATTCATTAAAGTGAGCGATAACTTCAAGTCCGCCGCTCCGGAAATATTAACAGTCTTGTAAAGAGTTTTCTTTTTCCGACCCTAAGAAGAACTTTTTATTTTTCAGTCTTTTTTTTGGTAATGCACAATTATTCATTAAAGTGAGCGCTAACTTCGAGTTCGCCGCTCCGGAAAAATTAACAATCTTGTAAAGAGGTTTTTTTTTTCCGACACTAAGAAGAACTATTTACTTTCAGGTCATTTTAACGATGCGCTAATGCATAGTTATTCATTAAAGTGAGCGCTAACTTGAAGTTCGCCGCTCCGGAAATATTAGCAGTCTTGTAAAAAGTTCTTTCTCCGACCCTAAGAAGAACTATTTACTTCCCGGTCTTTTTAATACTGCGCTAGTGCGCAATTATTCATTAAAGTGAGCGCTAACTTCGAGTTCGCCGTTCCGGAAAAATTAACAATCTTGTAAAGAGGTTTTTTTTCCGACCCTAAGAAGAACTATTTACTTTCAGGTCTTTTTAATACTGCGCTAGTGCGCAATTATTCATTAAAGTGAGCGCTAACTTCAAGTTCGCCGCTCTGGAAACATTAGCGATCTTGTAATGTGTTCTTTTCCGACCCTAAGAAGAACTGTCTAGTTTTCGGTCTTTTTAACACTGCCCTAACGCACAATGATTCATTAAAGTGAGCGCTAACTTCAAGTTCGCCGCTCCGGAAAAATTAACAATCTTGTAAAGAGGTTTTTTTCCGACCCTAAGAAGAACTATTTACTTTCAGGTCTTTTTAACGATGCGCTAATGCATAGTTATTCATTAAAGTGAACGCTAACTTCAAGTTCGCCGCTCCGGAAATATTAGCAGTCTTGTAAAAGTTCTTGTTTCCGACCCTAAGAAGAACTATTTACTTCCCGGTCTTTTTAATACTGCGCTAATGCACAATTATTCATTAAAGTGAGCGCTAACTTCGAGTTCGCCGCTCCGGAAAAATTAACAATCTTGTAAAGAGGTTTTTTTTCCGACCCTAAGAAGAACTATTTACTTTCAGGTCTTTTTAATACTGCGCTAGTGCGCAATTATTCATTAAAGTGAGCGCTAACTTCAAGTTCGCCGCTCTGGAAAAATTAGCGATCTTGTAATGTGTTCTTTTCCGACCCTAAGAAGAACTGTCTAGTTTTCGGTCTTTTTCACACTGCCCTAACGCACAATGATTCATTAAAGTGAGCGCTAACTTCAAGTTCGCCGCTCTGGAAATATTAGCAGTCTTGTAAAATGTTCTTTTTTCCGACCCTAAGAAGAACTATTTACTTCTCGGTCTTTTTAATACTGCGCTAGTGCGCAATTATTCATTAAAGTGAGCACTAACTTCAAGTTCGCCGCTCTGGAAAAATTAACAATCTTGTAAAGAGGTTTTTTTTTCCGACCCTAAGAAGAACTATTTACTTTCAGGTCTTTTTAATACTGCGCTAATGCACAATTATTCATTAAAGAGAGCGCTAACTTCAAGTTCGCCGCTCCGGAAATATTAGCAGTCTTGTAAAAAGTTCTTGTTTCCGACCCTAAGAAGAACTATTTACTTCCCGGTCTTCTTAATACTGCGCTAGTGCGCAATTATTCATTAAAGTGAGCGCTAACTTCGAGTTTGCCGCTCCGGAAAAATTAACAATCTTGTAAAGAGGTTTTTTTTCCGACCCTAAGAAGAACTATTTACTTCCCGGTCTTTCTAACGATGCGCTAATGCATAGTTATTCATTAAAGTGAGCGCTAACTTCAAGTTCGCCGCTCCGGAAATATTAGCAGTCTTGTAAACCGTTCTTTTTTCCGACCCTAAGAAGAACTATTTACTACCCGGTCTTTCTAACGATGCGCTAATGCATAGTTATTCATTAAAGTGAGCGCTAACTTCAAGTTCGCCGCTCCGGAAATATTAGCAGTCTTGTAAAATGTTCTTTTTTCCGACCCTAAGAAGAACTATTTACTTCCCGGTCTTTTTAATACTGCGCTAGTGCGCAATTATTCATTAAAGTGAGCGCTAACTTCAAGTTCGCCGCACTGGAAAAATGAGCGATCTTGTAATGTGTTCTTTTCCGACCCTAAGAAGAACTATTTAGTTTTCGATCTTTTTAACACTGCCCTAACGCACAATGATTCATTAAAGTGAGCGATAACTTCAAGTCCGCCGCTCCGGAAATATTAACAGTCTTGTAAAGAGTTTTCTTTTTCCGACCCTAAGAAGAACTTTTTATTTTTCAGTCTTTTTTTTTGGTAATGCACAATTATTCATTAAAGCGAGCGCCAACTTCAATTATTGCAATTGATCGCGAATGCGATTACCGAAGTGGGACGTACTTTGCAAGAAAGTACGAAAGCTCTCTTTAAGTTTAACGCGTAAAACTCGTTCAGAACGGAAACTCACAATTAGATTGAAAAGCGGACTTAGTACCGCCCGCCGCCGCCGCTGTGAAAGTAAGTAATGCATAATGTAGTAGATGCGGAGTTTCCTTTATTAGGAATTGGGGAGGGGGGCTGGGATAAGTAGAAAGCGCAATCGGAGAAATTGATTTCCGTTAATTGTTGAGTCGAGATTCCGAAATAATAAAAAGAGAAAGAGAGAGAGAAAAAAAAACTTCCTTTTGTACGCTCGAGAGTAAGGCTTCCCGTGCTTGCACAGTTTCAAGTTGCCACCCACATCTCGAAAACTTTTCCTGAACACAATGAAACAACAATGCAACGGAAATTTATTTCATCGCGAAAAAGGATTACTAAGGTCCCCCATTTCATTAATTTTTATTTCTTGCGAACGATTCAAAATTTGAAAATTGTAAAAATCGGTGGGTATCGATATGCAAAACACTAATTGACGCCCTCGTGACGCTTATTATTAAGCTTTCCAATGAGTCATCGTCGATTCACGTTCTGTAAAGCAGCGCAATGCAAGCTTGTTTTTTTTTCAACATGAGACCCTAGACTCGCGTTCTGCAAAGCAGCGCAATGCAAGCTTGTTTTGTTTTCTCTTTCAACATGAGACCCTAGGATGATCTCATTTCTTAGTATATTGCAAGCTGACTAATGCTTTCGTCACGTAAACTGCCTGTGTTTTTTAATTTTGTATGTTCCAATGAATCATACTTCGCGACTTGATTTCCATTTTAGTAAAATATCTTCATTAAATAAAGTGTACTGAATTGCACAGAAAAAAAATAATAATAATGATGACGAGAATCTGGATTCTTACAGTAACATTGAATTTGAAATGATTACCCTGCCTAGTGAGGGGGCGGGGGTGTGAAACAAAGCAACACAGAAACCTTTAAGACTAGGTACATTAGGACCGTAAGGCAAATAAAAAAGTAAACGAGAAAAAAAAAGCACGGAGCTGTACGCATTTGGCAACGTCGCTTTTAATTTCTGTATCGCGTAGACTCTTCTCCAGTCCCGTAACATTGAACAAGAATTTTTTTTTTGTTATTATTAACGATTGACATTGGACTCATTTTCCCCGTTAGATGACGCAGCCATCCAGCTCTACGTTATTTTGAACTGAAAATTCCCTCGAGTTCCGGTATATTTTCGGCTGGCCATAGCAAATGCACGTTCCAACAGGACGTGCTTTATCTCAACGTGCCTGGCAGTAGTTCAAACACGTGTATCTAACAATAAATCTGGAGTGTATGGAAATAAAAAGGCAGATTCACATGAAGCCCACTGAAATCTTGTTTAAGAGAGGCCCGGAAACTTCAACAACTCCCTCTTTAATCCGTCGCCACCCCTCCGTCCTTCCCCGCCCCCGCGCACGCAGTTTCAAGAGTAAAACCCGGCGACCTAAATTACGATTACGTTTTTGTTCGAAAAAAAAAAGAAAACGATTTTAAAGTTGCTTTAAACACTGAATGCGAATTTGATGGTTGCACGGAAGCAGGGGCGTCGAGAGAGACGGGGGGCGGGGGCGACGGATTATCAGACGATTTCGAATAATAATTTACACTGCTGAAAACTTGGAAGCATATTTTTTTTTGGGGGGACGAGAACGGAAGCAACAAAAAATTAGTGATCGACGTGATCATGACCACCTAACCGGGCAATACCTGGTACCTGCTCTTGAAGATTGTTAATTGGTTGGGTGGTCGACGATTTATTTATTCTCTGGCAATAATCTTTCTGCTTTGCTTCGAAAAGCAAGCTTGATCCACGCGGATCACGCCCCCCTACAATTATTACAAATGCGTCAACAAAAGCTGGTTCAAGTAATGAAAAAAAAAATGTGATAAGGACTGAATCTTGAGGGTCGGTGAAAGCCATTATTATTACACTTACCGCTCCCCCCCCCCCCCCCCCGCAGACGCACTCAGACGGCTGCCTCCCTCAAAGCTTACCTGAAACAAGATGGCGAATTAGCGGCTCGCGGTTTGGTAATTAACAAAGACGAATTACGCCACCCTCGTAACCATTAAAATTACAGAGGCGTTTACGCGCTATTAACACCCCACCCCCACCCCCTCGCACCGCCGACTGTCTGCACTTGGTACTTATAAAACCGCGGCACATTAAGGCCGATCTTCTTGAGAGAATCCGTCCGGGCCATTCGGATCTGCGTTCTCCACGACACTCAAGTGCGATTTTTGCATCGAAAACGCAATAAATAATTGAAATCCAACTGAAATTAATGATATTAAAGAGTAGGTACTTCAGATTGCCCAGTAGAGTGATCGTGATCACTCATCTTTTGTGTCGTAAACGCAATATTTGAAATACAACTAAAATTAATGATATTAAAGAGTAGGTACTTCAGATTACCCAGTCGAGTGATCATGATCACTCATCTTTTACGTTGTAAAAGCAAAAAGTTGATGAACGAATAAAAAAAATCTGAAGCGGTTAAGCCTGATTCTTTTACAACGCTTAGGCTGAATTGTACCGACGTCGTTGTTAACTATTCCTTGATGAAACAGAGTACTTGCTACGCCTTGATTTGAGATTAACTTTAATCAACGTCGGTGCAGCTGGACTTTAATGTGTCGTAAACGCAATAACTAAATCATTTAAACCCAACTAAAATTAATAATCTTAAAGAGCACCTCATATTTCCCAGTCGAGTGGTCATGATCACTCATTTCTTGTGTCGTAAACGCAAGAAGTTGGTCGATGGATAAAAAATCTGAAGCGTTTAAGGTCTACAAGCCTGGTTTATTTACAACACTTAGGCTGAGTTGCACCGATGTCGTTGTTAACTAATCCTTGATTAAACATACGACTTGATACGCTTTAATTCGAGATTAACTTCAATCAACGCCGGTGCAGCTGGACTTTAATTTGTCGTAAACGCAATAAATAAGTCATTTAAACCCAACTAAAATTAATAATCTTAAAGAGTACCTCAGATTGCCCAGTCGAGTGATCATGATCACTCATCTTTTGTGTGGTAAACGCAAAAATTAACGGACGGATAAAAAATCTGAAGCGGTTAAGCTCTACAAGCCTGATTTATTTACAACATTTAGGCTGATTTGTACCTAAGTCGTTTTTAACTCATCCTTAATTAAACAGAGGACTTGCTATGCTTTAATTCGAGATTAACTTTAATCAACATCGGTGCAGCTGGATTTTAATTTGTCGTAAATGCAATAAATAAATATAAATAAATCATTTAAACCCAACTAAAATTAATAATCTTAAAGAGCACCTCATATTGCCCAGTCGAGTGGTCATGATCGCTTATTTTTTGTGTCGTAAACGCAAGAAGTTGATGGATGGATAAAAAATCTGAAGTGTTTAAGGTCTACAAGCCTGATTTATTTACAACACTTAGGCTGAGTTGTACCGACGTCGTTGTTCACCAATCCCTGATTAAACATAGGATTTGATACGTTTTGATTTAAGATTGATTTTAATCAACGTCGGTGCAAACGCAATAAATAAATCACTTAAAGGCAACTAAAATTAATAATCGTAAAGAGTACCTCATATTTCCCAGTCGAGTGATCATGATCTCTCATCTTTTGCGTCGTAAGCGCAAGGTGTTGACTTGGATTTAAAAAAAAAAAGTGAAGCTCTCTTGCTAACTAAAATTAATAATTCCAAAGAGTACCTCGTATTTCCAAGTTAGGTGATCATGATCCCTCATCTTTTGCGACGCAAACGCGATAAATAAACCATCGAAATCTAACGCAATGTCCCGAAGAAAACCTGACCTAAAATTCATAATTCTAAAGAGTACCTCAGACTTCCCAGTCGAGTGATCATGATCCCTCATCTTTTGCGTCGTAAACGCAAGGATTTGACTTGGATTAAAAAAAGAAAATTAAGCCCTTTTGCTAATTAAAATTAATAATTCTAAAGAGTACCTCGTATTTCCAAGTTAGGTGATCATGATCCCTCATCTTTTGCGACGCAAACGCGGTAAATAAACCATCGAAATCTAACGCAATGTCCCGAAGAAAACCTGACCTAAAATTCATAATTCTAAAGAGTACCTCATATTTCCCAGTCGAGTGATCATGATCCCTCATCTTATGCATCGTAAACGCAAGGAGTCGACTTGTATTAAAAAAAAATTGAAATCCTTTTGCTAACTACAATTAATAATTCTAAAGAGTACCTCTTATTTCCAAGTTAGGTGATCATGATCCCTCATATTTTGCGACGCAAACGCGATAAATAAATCTAACGCAATGTCCCGAAGAAAACCTGACCCATTTCGTTCCTGCGTATTCAGACGAGAGAGCTCGTGATGACATTAGCGAGGAAGATAGACGCGCAATAAGCGTCCGATAATTCCGCCGGAGTGAAAGATTCCGCTTCGTTTTAAGCCCCCCCCCCCCGCCCCCGCCCCCCTCGCACTCACACCGAATCCAATTTGTTCCGCTTGATTCACCCGCTTTGACATCTGAATACACCTTGTTACGTGAACGCGCCCTCGCGAATTCAAGGATGGGCGAGCGCGTTCGTTCATTAGAATGCGCGTCGGGAGGACGCGAATTAAATTGCTCCGAACGAACACGTGATTTTTTTTTCCAAGAGCGAATTTAAATAGCACCAAACAGAATAATAAATTTTATTATTATTATTATTATTATTTTAATCTACTTGTGCGATGATTCAGGGCCGAGCAGGTTTGGCGTCGCCCCTATCATTACGGAGAGGAATATCAGGATGTATAAGCGACCCGCCGGGGGACAATAAGTCCGTGAATAAGTGACACGTTCGGCTTGTAATCGAAACATCTGTTTATTTTATAGTAAGTGCAAAAAAATAAAATCGTTGTGTTATTTATGCGATAAGCGCCGCAAAAACGTCGACTGGCAGTCGCGCGTGCGACGCTGCCGCCCAAACCACCTTAATCACCCCCAATCTCAAATTATCTTCCACTCAGTAAATAAATTGAAGCTCCTGCACCTTTGCGGCCGCCGCGCCGATTTCTAATTAAAACGAGAAGGCAATAATCCACCCCCTACCTACCCTCGCGCGTCGCGTCGCCTGCAAAACAGGAAGAAGACGAAGCAACCCCCTTCGTCAGCCCGCAAAGAGCTGCGGAGCTTAGCTTGAATAATTTCGCCTTGGAAATTCCGGCGGTGGCGGCGGCGTCACGCTTTCGTGAGCAGGATCGCTAAGCCGCCCGCCGCTGCTTGGGATCGGGATTGGGATTGGGATCGGGATCGGGATTACATCGAGCGTATTTTTAGTCTATGTTCGGGAGTAAATCTGGCGTAAACTTTGCGATTAATTAATGGCAGCGCGCGTTTGTCAAGCGGCTGCCTGCCTTATCGGGCTCAATCTCTCAAAGGATTATTAAATACGAAATATAGTCAATCCGGGATTAGGAATTTACGCGGAAAAGATTTTAAAATCGAAGATTGCACAAATTAAAGTCCGTTGCGGCGGATCACGCGCCCGAACCAATCAGCGGGACGGGGTGGGTCACTTACTTTACAAAATTTCCGGAGCACCACCACCTACGTTTTCCGGCCTAGTCCAACCTTGTTCACTGTAAGGATTCGATTTTTTCAGTGCCCATATTCTCACTCACATGAGGCTAGAAGTATTGCGTTGTGACGCCGTTTGGAGATTAAAAAAAAAAATTCGTGAGTTTTAGATGAAACGTCTCGACGAGTGAATCAATCTCAATAATAAGTTAAAAATAAAAAACAAATTAAATCGCACTGTGCTAATATTATAACGCGAGAACAGAACACGTGCAAGGTCAAGCTTGAAGAATAGCATCTTGTAAATTTTAAATTCTCCGACTTGGGCTGCGCGTCGGCGAATTTGCGACGCGTATTTCAAGGTTGCACACATAAGTTAAGTCTATTGTCATCATATTCTTTTTTTTTTATTCGAGGTTAACAAAGAAACGAGTTGGGTTTCATTAAAAACCGCGTAGAAAAAAGAAAAATTCCAATAATTCGTTTCCGCTTCGACGGAAACGAACGAGACAAGCGTCGAGTATTAATTTCCCTCCATAGATGGAGCGGCGCTTGAGAGCTGCTGCTACACGTGTAATATAAGAGAAGAGATAAAAATTTAATAATTCCATCGGGCGGAGAGCACAAACGGGAGGAGACGAAACGAACATGCGATTTAACAGATGATTCTATTTAGGCGGGCGGCTTTTATTTCTCCGTGCACTTTTCACGAGCGAGAGAGAAAGGAAAGAAGGAAAAAAAAAGGTTTTATTGTTTAAGTCGGGTCCGGTCATGGTGGAGACGACCTCGTTTATTACATTAAATCCTCGTTGCTGCGAAATTCGATTCTGCTTTACCAGCAGTTACAGAAACAGAGAGAAAAGTCTCGACCGTTTGGATTTCCTTTTCTTTTTCGTTTTCCTTTTCCATCCCGTCCCGTCCCGTCTCATCCTTCAATCGATGAGATACCTTCTGCGGCTCGGCCGGCCTTGCGAACTCTTCTCTCCGAGGCGAATGAATTATTCACATTTTTGGAATGGGAACGACGTGATTGTTAAATATGCATGTGGCTTCGCCGTATGCATAACGTTTTCCCCGAAGCTCGCTTACTTATGACTTTTTTTCTTGTAATCTAAAAGAATTCGTCAATAAAATCGCATTTTTATGGCCGGGGAATTATATGATTTGGGTGACCTAATTTCATCGGGCTTAATTACGGATGGAATGTTCGCTTCGGCTTTTAAGGCAAAACCTTGGACCTCGATGTCTACGTCAGGGTGTGGTTGGGACTTCCATTAATTCTCAAAATTTGTAATTTCTTATGTAATTACTTCCTGCTATTAAGGACAAGGTTATGTGGCGACGTTTCTGATGTCCGTATCCTGAATTCGATCCCACCATCGGATTCCTCGGAATTTTTTACTCACGTGGGGTTTGCAGTTTCGCGTTCTGACGCCTTTTAGAGGTCAAAAAAAATTCGCGAGTTTGATTCGAATTGTTTCGTCGCACATCCAATGAAACGTCTCGACGAGCGAAGACGGAAAATCGTGTCGGTTCGATTTTTTCGGGCCGAGATAGCGGCCGGTAGATTATTTAAAGTGCCCAAGATAGCGGTATAAAGCCGGTAAATTAATTAAAGAGCCGAAATCGTACCTTCTTTTTTTGATTTTTTGAAATCCGGATCTGCGCGCGTTCGTATCCGAAATTCGACGCAACCATCGAATTCCTGGGAATTTTTTATTCACATGAGGCCAACAGTTTTGCGTTCTGTCGCCTTTTAGGGGTCAAAAAAAATCGCGAATTTGATTCGAATCGTTTCGCCGCGTATCCAATGAAATGTCTCGACGAGCGGAGACGTAAAATCGTGTCGGCTCGATTTTTCGATCCAAGATAGTGGTATAAAGCAGGTAAATTGATTTTAAAGGACGGAAGTCGTATCATTTTCTTTTGATTTTTTGAAATCCGGACCTGCGCGCTTTCATATCCGAAATTCAACGCAACCCTCGAATTCCTCCGAATTTTTTACTCACATGAGGCTGGCAGTTTCGCGTTCTGGCGCCGTTTAGGGGTGTAAAAATATTCGCAAGTTTAGTTCGAACCGGCCAATGCGTCGCTTCGTCGCGTATCAGATGAAACGTCTCGATGAGCGGAGACAGAAAATCGTGTCGTTTTGATTTTTTAGATCCAAGAAAGCGGTATAAAGCCGGTAAGTTGATTAAAGAGCCGAAATCGCACCTTCCTTTTTTTTGATTTTTTGAAATCCGGATCTGCGCGCGTTCGTATCCGAAATTCAACGCAACCATCGAATTCCTGGGAATCTTTTACTCACATGAGGCCGGCAGTTTTGCGTTCTGCCACCATTTAGGGGACAAAAAAAAATCGCGAGTTTGATTCGAATCGTTTCGTAGCGTATCCAGTGAAACGTCTCGACGAGCGGAGATGGAAGATCGTGTTGGTTCGATTTTTCAATCCAAGATGAGAGTAAAAAGCCGATAACTTAATTAAAGGGCCGAAGTCGTACACTCTTTTTTTCTTTGATTTTTTTTTTTGAAATCCGGACCTGCGCGCCTTCGTATACAAAATTAGGTGCAACTATCGAATTTCTTGGAATTTTTTACTGACATGAAGCCGACAGTTTTACCTTCTGACGTCGTTTAGGGGTCAAAAAAAATTCGCGAGTTTGGTTCGAATCGTTTCGCCGCGTATCCAATGAAACGTCTCGACGAGCGGAGACGGAAAATCATGTCGGTTGTAATTTTTCGGTCGAAGACGGCGGCATAAAGCCGGTAGATTATTTAAAGGGCCCAAGACCTAGATTTCTTTTTTAATCCAGAACTGCGCGCGTTCGTATCCAAAATTCGATGCAACCATTGGTTTTCCCGGAATTTTTTACTCACATGAGTTTGCCAGTTTTGCGATCTGACGCTGTTTAGGGGGTCAAAAAAATTCGCGAAAAAAATTCGCGAGTTTCAGATGAAACATCTCGACGAGTGAATGTGGAAAATCGCGTCAGTTTTTCGAATCGTTTCGTCGGAGACGGAAGATCGTGTTGGTTCGATTTTTCAATCCAAGATAAGGGTATAAAGCCGATAACTTAATTAAAGGGCCGAAGTCGTACATTCTTTTTTTCTTTGATTTTTTTTTTTTTTTGAAATCCGGACCTGCGCGCCTTCGTATACAAAATTAGGTGCAACCATCGAATTTCTTGGAATTTTTTACTGACATGAAGCCGACAGTTTTGCCTTCTGACGTTTAGGGGTCAAAAAAAATTCGCGAGTTTGATTCGAATCGTTTCGTTGCGTATCCAGTGAAACGTCTCGACGAGCGGAGACGGAAAATCATGTCGGTTGTAATTTTTCGGTCGAAGTCGGCGGCATAAAGCCGGTAGATTATTTAAAGGGCCCAAGACCTAGATTTCTTTTTTAATCCAGAACTGCGCGCGTTCGTATCCAAAATTCGATGCAACCATTGGTTTTCCCGGAATTTTTTACTCACATGAGTTTGCCAGTTTTGCGATCTGACGCTGTTTAGGGGGTCAAAAAAATTCGCGAGTTTCAGATGAAACGTCTCGACTAGTGAAGGTGGAAAATCGCGTCAGTTTTTCGAATCGTTTCGTCGGAGACGGAAGATCGTGTTGGTTCGATTTTCCGATCCAAGATAGTGGTATAAAGCCGGTAAATTGATTTTAAAGGACCGAAGTCGTATTTTTTTCTTTTGATTTTGTGAAATCCGGATCTGCGCGCGTCCATATCCAAAATTCGACGCAACCGTCGAATTCCCAGGAACTTTTTACTCACATGAGGCTGGCAGTTTTGCGTTCTGTCGCCTTTTAGGGGACAAAAAAAATCGCGAGTTTGATTCGAATCGTTTCGCCGCGTGTCCAGTGAAACGTCTCGACGAGCGGAGACGGAAAATCATGTCGGTTGTAATTTTTCGGTCGAAGTCGGCGGCATAAAGCCGGTAGATTATTTAAAGGGCCCAAGACCTAGATTTCTTTTTTAATCCAGAACTGCGCGCGTTCGTATCCAAAATTCGATGCAACCATTGGTTTTCCCGGAATTTTTTACTCACATGAGTTTGCCAGTTTTGCGATCTGACGCTGTTTAGGGGGTCAAAAAAATTCGCGAAAAAAATTCACGAGTTTCAGATGAAACATCTCGACGAGTGAATGTGGAAAATCGCGTCAGTTTTTCGAATCGTTTCGTCGGAGACGGAAGATCGTGTTGGTTCGATTTTTCAATCCAAGATAAGGGTATAAAGCCGACAACTTAATTAAAAGTCCGAAGTCCTACACTCTTTTTTTCTTTAATTTTTTTTTGAAATCCGGACCTGCGCGCCTTCGTATACAAAATTAGGCGCAACCATCGAATTTCTTGGAATTTTTTACTGACATGAAGCCGACAGTTTTGCCTTCTGACGTCGTTTAGGGGTCAAAAAAAAATTCGCGAGTTTGATTCGAATCGTTTCGTTGCGTATCCAATGAAATGTCTCGACCAGCGGAGACGGAAAATCGTGTCGGTTTGATTTTTCGATCTGAGACAGCGGTGTAAAGCCGGTATTTTATTTAAAGGGCCCAAGACCTAGATTTCTTTATTAATGCGGACCTGCGCGCGTTCGTATCCAAAATTCGATGCAACCATTGGTTTCCCCGGAATTTTTTACTCACATGAGTTTGCCAGTTTTGCGTTCTGACGCTGTTTAGGGGGTCAAAAAAATTCGCGAAAAAAATTCGCGACTTTCAGATGAAAAGTCTCGACGAGTGAAGGTGGAAAATCGCGTCAGTTTTTCGATCCTATTAGGTTTTGGGCCCCGGGCGCAAGATTTCCTTACTACCGCGGCACTGTTTCTGTCACACCATTAATATAATTACATGAAAAATACTTTTATAAAAAAAGTCTGCCTCTCTCTCGTCTTGTTTCATCGTTCGCGCTTCTCGCAGGACGACCAACCAGACTTGATTGGTGGATTTTTAATAAGCCGTTTAATTGTAAGAGGAGAACCGCCGCGGCGCGCCAATCTCAAATATGCAAATATCGGCGAGCTTTGATCCCATCACGGTACGTAAAAGTCACGGCCGCATGAAACATTCAAATCGCCCGCTTGAAATTTCGATTTTACTCCAGAGCCTCGTGTAATACGAATACAGACGGCCTCGTTAACCCCGATCCCCGTTTTGTAGATGTCGCCCCCCCCCCCCTCCCACCCTCCTCCTCATCCGCCGCCCCATTTGCATGTAAGTTTCTCACGAGACGAGTTTCTCACGTTCCATGATGAAGAAAAAAAAAAAAACCTTTCTTTGCTTGGCCTTTGAACGTAAAAAAAATAAGATTTTCTGAGAGCCAACACGGAGAACGAACACTTGAGATAACGTCATATTTAACAAATGTAAGTATTCGGGTATTTGTTTTCAACGACCTCGTTAAGCACGGCCAAGACCAACATCGGCAATTATTTTTTACAACGACTTAAGTTACCCCTAATCCAAATAATTTTTTTGATCGTCAAAAAACTTACAGCGCTTCTTGCAACGATTGGGTGTAAGAAGCAGCGGCCCTGTAAGTTTTATAACGATCAAAAAAATTATTTGGATTAGGGGTAACTTAAGTCGTTGTAAAAAATAATTGCCGATGTTGGTCTTGGCCGTGCTTAACGAGGTCGCTAAAAACAAAACAATGAAAAAAATAATTTGGATTAGGTAAGTTAAGTCGTTGTAAAAATAATTGCCGATGTTGGTTTTGGGCGTGCTTAACGAGGTCGTTGAAAAAAAAAACTATCCCAATACTTATATTTGTTAAATAAGAAAAAGATGATAACGAGACATGAATCAACTGAAGAGGACGTCCTGGTCGCATCCGGACGTCCGGTTTTTGTTATATACCAATATATCTATTGGTATTTTGAAGTAGCGGAGCGCACGTAAATCAAGCGAACGCCTGTGAACAATTTATGTGGGATTTACCTGCATCGATCTATCACGGTTGCACCTGTGCATAAATAATGATTTAATTCGCTCGAATCCGACCGTAAATTAAAACGCTCGTTGAGGGGGAGGGGGGGGGGGGTAAGTCGCCTCTCAAGATGATTGCAAATTATAAAAAAAAATCACTTTTTATTTTATCAAATCTTGAGTGCGCCGCATGAGGTGCTTAGGCAACTCGCTTGTCTTTGGTGTTTCTTCTTTCATCGAAGACTAAAGACTAAAGATGACGAAATTAAAGAAAGCGCTGGACGAATTTAATTTTTATTTTGTGTTCATAAAAATTTATTTAATAATTAACGCCACCGAATGCCATCGACTCTTTTAAATAAGCCAAGGTTTCTCAAATCCTGAGTGCCGCTTAGGCAACTCGGCCGACTTTGATGTTTCGTCGATACGGAAAGATCGCGGCGCAAAGGAAAATAAACGCAAACGTTCGTGTACGTTCCGCGTGTTGAAGTTGAAGCGGAATTAGCGAAAGAAATGATTGGGGTGGGGGGACGGGGGTGAAACCAGCTCGTTTTTGCTTCCGGTTACGCTGCGCGAAACCCGGTAATTGATGGAAACGAAGCTCGCCGATGCCGTTTCTAATTAAAAACTTCGCGGCAACGCTGCGCTATTTCAATAAGAAATGCATAACAGTCGAGAAGTTTGCTTGTTTACGAACAGAGCTGCGTCCAAGTTTGTTGAGCGGAGCTTGCTTTTCGCTTTGCCTATTTTTTCAATTTTTTTCTCTTTTTTGCAATTTTCATAATCGATAACCGCCTGCAGACGTGCGCGCAAACCGAAATAATTCATTTCATGTTCTCCTGTTTGTATTTTTTTTTCATTAGGGGGCATGCGGGATACAGCAATAGCAATCTGTTACTAACGTAGCTAACACATACATATTTACCTACATTCGAGGACTCTGGATCATTTTTTGCCTTGTTTATGCATGTGTAGGCCACGTCAACTGTTCATATTGCTTTATGTTTAGTAAAAGAGAATTTCCGTGTGACCTTGGATGTACTGTTGCGAAACGGCGCGCGGCGCTCCACCAAAAAAACGTTGCATTACATTTAAAGCACCGTCGTTAGGGGGCATGCGGGATACAGCAATTGCAATCAGTTACTTGCATAGCTTACACACAGTTTATTATTTCGTCTTTCTTTGAGCTGGCGCTGGACGCGTGTAAGTCCGAACAGATGCGAAACGTACTCGTAACTTTTGCTTCTGAATTTTTAATTAAATCGAAAGCTTCTCCTCCTCTCGAATTTGTTCGGGGGGCGCGGCGGGCGAAACGCGCGCGAAGTTTCACCGTAAAAAAAAAAGAAATTGTTTCGCTTTTCCGCCGCCCGGCTCTCGCGTCGCGTCCGACGCATTCCTTGCCAATAAAACAAACTCTCTGTTTACTTTATTCCGTTTGCACGTTCGTTAATTGAAAAATAATTTTAACTGAAATGAACGAACTTCGATGAAGCTGCAACTTTCCGAACAAATCAAATCAACTAAGTCAACAATAATTAACTATTTTCTTTCGGTGTTTAAAAAAATCAACTCCCTCCAGAAATCAGAATCGACTTTCGAACGAACAAAAAGCTGCTCTTTATTTAATTTGTTCTGTTTACGCGCACGTCGAGCGCGAGGAGGGAGAAGATTTTCCCACTTACGCCAACAACGACATCGAAATATTTCCCCCGGAGCTATTCGACGTTATATCCGGAGTTATTTGTTCCACATAACGGCCAGATGTTTTCAACACGCGCGCGGAGGAAACGGCTTGCCTCCGGAGATAAAATGAAGAA
The DNA here is from genome assembly GCA_036172665.1 of Prosopocoilus inquinatus. Taxonomy (NCBI): domain Eukaryota; kingdom Metazoa; phylum Arthropoda; class Insecta; order Coleoptera; family Lucanidae; genus Prosopocoilus; species Prosopocoilus inquinatus. The sequence continues at coordinate 50,165,048 of CM069876.1, forward strand.
GCACAAATCGCGCAGAGGAAGGATGTTATTTATTAAATTCGTGAAAACATGTTCGTCTCTGATTCGTTTAATTTCTTTTGCGCATTTGCAATGTTTGCTTTGCACGCTTGTACTCTTTAAACGACATCGGCTTTTACGTATTATTGAATATTTTAATAAGTCCGCGCATTCGCCTTGCGCGGTCGTACCAAAAAAAAAAAAAAAAATATGCATGCCGTCTAGCAGTGAATAGATGAATAGAACTTTCTCACGTGCCTTCTCCCGATCTCCTCCGAATCAAACATCACAGTGCGGTAATCCGAGGGAGATCGGGATGAGGAAAGAGCAACCACCGCTGTTAATAAATCGACGGCACGGTTTTGTTCCGAAGCTACGCACAAATAAAAACAAATAATTGGATTCGAGCCACTTCATTTAATCAAAAAAAAAAAATAAACTGATTGGTTGAATCTTTCGCAATCTTGTCGCGGCGGAATCTGAGGGGGGAAAAATCGTCCCGTAAAATCGATGGCCTTGAAATGTTGTCGTTTCTCGTTCAGCGACCAACTCGAGGTACGTCTGCGTGCCTTCTCCCGATCTCCCCCGAATCAAACATGGCGTTGCAGTAATCCGGGGGAGGTCGGGATGAGGTAAAAGCAACCACCGCTGTTAATAAGTCGACGGCATGGTTTCGTTCCGAAGCTAGGCATAAATGAAAACAAATAATTGAATTCGAGCCAATTCACTTAATCAATAAAAATAAATCTTGTCGCGGCGGGATCTACCGGGGGGGGGGGGGGGGGGAACTCGTCCTGTAAAATCGAAAACCTTGAAATGTTGTCGTTTCTCGTTCAGCGACCAACTCGAGGTACGTCTGCATTTCTTCTCCCGATCTCCCCCGAATCAAACATGGCGTTGCAGTAATCCGGGGGAGGTCGGGATGAGGTAAAAGCAACCACCGCTGTTAATAAGTCGACGGCACGGTTTCGTTTCGAAGCTACGCACAAATAAAAACAAATAATTGAATTCGAGCCAATTCACTTAATCAATAAAAATAAATCTTGTCGCGTCGGGATCTGCCGGGGGGGAAAAGTCGTCCTGTAAAATCGAAAACCTTGAAATGTTGTCGTTTCTCGTTCAGCGACCAACTCGAGAGACGTCTGCGAGCCTTCTCCCGATCTCCCCCGAATCAAACATCGCAGTTCGGTAATCCGGGGGAGATCGGGATGAGGAAAAAGCAACCACCACTGTTAATAAATCGACGGCATGGTCTCGTTTCGAAGCTACGCCCAAATAAAAACAAATAATTGAATTCGAGCCAATTCACTTAGTCAATAAAAATAAATCTTGTCGTGGCGGGGTCTACCAGGGGGGAAAAGTCATCCTGTAAAATCGAAAACCTTGAAATGTTGTCGTTTCTCGGTCAGCGATCAACTCAAGGTACGTCTGGGTGCCTTCTCCCGATCTCCCCCGGACCAAACATCGCACTGCAATAATTCGGGGGAGGTCGGGATGAGGAAAAAGCAACCGCCGCTACTAATAAATCGACGGCAGGAATTCGTTTCGAAGCTACGCACAAATAAATATAAATAATTGGATTCGAACCAATTCATTTAATCGATAGAAATAAACTGATTGGTTGAATCTTTCGCAATCTTATCGCGGCGGAATCTGAGGGGGGAAAAATCGTCCCGTAAAATCGATAACCTTGAAATGTTGTCGTTTCTCGTTCATCGATCAACTCGAGGTATGTCTGCGTGCCTTCTCCCGATCTTCCCCGAATCAAACATGGCACTTCGGTAATCCGAGGGAGATCGGGATGAGGTAAAAGCAACCACCCCTGTTAATAAATCGACGGTAGGGTTTCGTTCCGAAGCTACGCACAAATAAAAACAAATAATTGGATTCGAGCCACTTCATTTAATCAAAAAAATAAAAATAAACTGATTGGTTGAATCTTTCGCAATCTTGTCGCGGCGGAATCTAGGAGGGGAGGGAAAAATCGTCCAGTAAAGTCGATAACCTTGAAATGTTGTCATTTCTCGTTCAGCGATCAACTCAAGGTACGTTTGCATTTCTTCTCCCGATCTCCCCCGAATCAAACATCGCAGTGCAGTAATCCGGGGGAGATCGGGATGAGGTAAAAGTAACAACCGCTCTTAGTAAATCCACGGAATAGACAATTTGCAAGCCGCCGACGCAAGCTACGTACAAATAGAAAAAAAATTAGATTCGAGCTAATTCATTTAATCAATAAAATCAATTGATGGGATTGAATCATTCGCGATCTTGTCACGGCGGAATCTAGGGGTCGCATAAAATCGATGACCTTGAAATGTTTTCATTCACCTTCGAAATGCACGTGTTATATCTCGTTCACGAGTAATGCGCGCGCGGCTTCGTCACGGCCGCGATAATCTCGGGAAGATCGGGACGCGGCGAAAGCAACATCCCCGTCGAGAAAACGCCGCAGTAAACACCACGGGGCGCTTGCATAATTTAATCTTAGAAACTCTAAGCCCGCGCACGCACAAAGCTTTCGTAATTCAAGTGTAGAAGAATAACTTAACATACATTAAGCCGGCGATGTTTTAATCAACGCCTCGCTCGATTTGCATAAATTTCGAGAAGTGAATATAAATTGTCGATTAGACAATACGGGTTTTGGGGGGCGGGGCGAGAGGAAGGGAGGTTAAAAAGCGGCGTGCACCTCTTCTGCGGGGGTGATGATTTTAAAATCTCTTCGCGCGAGCTCACGAACGGCGCGGGTGTCCGAGGAGACCGTTTAGATAAGGTAAATAAAGTAAATACGATAAAACAACGTCCGAAACATCTCGTGAGTTGCTGATGATGACTAGTATAAAAACGCACACTTGATGGCGCTGTTACTTCAACAGCAAAAATATGCGTTAAGTTTAAAGCAACGCCATTAGGGGGCATGCGGGATACAGAAATTGCAATCAGTTACTTGCGTAGCTTACGCATAATTCGGGAATTCTGCGCCGCTCTTTGCCCGTCAGTTTTTTCTTATTTATGCGATACGTTCTCTTGTTTTTCGGGCACGTGATAGTTAAATATTTGCAATTGTTGGCCCTCTCGTGCATTTTTGAGTTAGAAACTGCAAAGGAACGATGCGTTTGGAATTTTAAAAGGCAACTGACCGATTGAAACTTGACAGTTTTCTTTCGACGCGATAAGAAAAAAGTAGGAAGTTTCCGGAAGTGACCGAAAAACGAATCGGCACGTGGTATTCGTATTAGGCGACGTAATTATTCATATTGCTTTATGTTTAGTAAAAGAGAGTCATCTCCTTGCGTACTGTTACGAAACGGCGCGCCACCAAAAGCGTCGCGCTTGATTTAAAGCAACGTCATTACGGGGCATGCGGGATACAGAAATTACAATCTGTTACTTGCATAGCTTACGCATAATTACCTACTCGGGGAACCTGGACGCGCTCCTTGCTTATTAGACGTTAAAATCGATCGTTATTCCGACGGGCAGGCTGCAACTGTTTTCGCTTTAATTTATAACCGTGAGTTGATTTGAGTTGAGCTTTTTCGGGGGAGGGACTTTCTGATTGCGTTTACGTGTACGTTACGTCGTGAAAACGCGCAGTATATCCTGTAAAGCACTCGTTTTAGACTTCGCCGAACACGCCGCCGGCACGCTTGCTTTCACCGAGTTTTCTTTTTGCGTCCCGCACGCAGGCAGCGCTTGTTCAATTTGCATGACACAGACAAAAAAAGAAAGTCGGATTTGTAAAGTGCGGAAGCTTTTAGCGGCCGCGCGGATATATCAAAGCCATTTTGCTTTCAACTTGGGGAATTACTTTAACACGCACTTGCGTGTGATGGATGGTTTTTAGCCGGTCACAAAAAAAAAAAAATAAACAGTAGAGGGCCTAACATACATAGATCATCTTCACAGTGTTTTTTGTGTCGATGAATAATTAAGCAGCGATAAAAAAGTTGTTAATTTAAACTTAGATCATTAAAGTGTATCGACGGCGCTGTGCTCGACGTGTATCAAGGAGGCAACTTGTGATGCTCGGCACTTCGCCGGAGATATTGTATTAACAGCAGGTGCTCTCAGAAACTCCTTATTGCATTCTGCACCATTCTCGGGAGGTCTAGTTGTTTTCGTTCGCGGGCGCGAGGGAGCGAAATTGCAGCTTAAATGGAGTACCTGGAACGTGCTTTGAAATACGATACAAAGCGCGCGATGAATCCACCATGAGCTTTAACTGCAGCTCTCAGATTGCGGACTCGTTTTTCACCACCCCGGCTTACATGATCTAGTTTAAAGAAAAACAATTATTTTGCTCCCTTCAAAGAAAAAAGGTTTAGGTTTTGTAAAAAAAAGAGGGGATATCCACATGACCTTACGTATTAAATGCGAAACGGCGCGGCGCTCCACCAAAAAAGCGTTGCGTTAACGAGGGTTAGGGGGCATGCGGGATGGAGCAATTACAATCGGTTACTTGCATAGCTTACCCATAATTGCCTCCTACTCAAGGATTTCGCACCGGTATTTGATAGACAAACAGATAGAAAATAAAAAAATAAGGCCACTTTTTCATACAATCTGTTTTTTTTTTTTAGTGAAAAAGTGAAAAATAAGAAATTTCCAATTTTTAAACCTCAATTACTCGAAAACGGTTGGGTCTAACGAAACGCAACAAGAGAGTCTTTTTGTGCCAAATAATCTAAAGAATACTTCCCGGGCGAGTTTTTCACGAAATGCGTCGAAAATAAAAAGTTAGGGACGAAACACTGAAAGTCACCCCCTCGAAACCACCCCTTGAAAACGAGGGGGAGTCTGGCAAATACGCTGTTAACGCGCGGTTAGATGCCTTAAACCTGTGTTTAAAATATCAGTTTGATAAGTGAAAGGATTCGGAAGATATTTCAAAAAGAAAAAGATGAAAAATACTTTTCACCCTTCTCACTCTTTCGGGGCGTACAACTCCCTTATTATTCACTTTTGGAAAAAATATCATAAAAGTTTGACCTATCTAACAGATAATAAATAAGGCCACCTTTTTATATAATTTTTTTTTTTTTTTGAAAAATGAAAAATAAAAAATTGCTTGCTTTTAAACCTGAATTCCTCGAAAACGGTTCAGTTTATCAAAAAGCAACAAGAGAACCCTTTTGTGCCAAATAATCTAAAGAATAGTTCCCGCGCGAGTTTTTCACGAAATGCGTCGAAAATAAAAAGTTAGGGATGAAACACTGAAAATCACCCCCTCGAAACCACCCCTTAAAAACGAGGGGGAGTCTGGCAAATACGCCGTTAGATGCCTTAAACCTGCGTTTAAAATATCAGTTTGATAAGTGGAAGGATTCGGAAGATATTTCAAAAAGAGAAAAGAAAAATACTTTTCACCCTTCTCACTCTTTCGGGGCATATAACTCCCTTATTATTCACTTTTGGAAAAAAAATTATATGAAAAGGTGAGCTTATTTTTTGACGTTCTATTCATACCGAAAATATCGCGGCGGGCATTATTGAATCGCCGTGTATTATTCGGGGGCATGCGGGATACGGTAATAACAATCGGTTACTTGCATAGCTTACGCATACTTACCAACTCAATGATCTAGATTCACTATTCTATTGTTAAATAGATAGAACATCAAAAAATAAGGCCACTTTTTATATAATTCATTTTTTGGAAAAATGAAAAATAAAAATGGCTTACTTTTAAACCTAAATTCGTCGAAAACGGTTCGGTTTATCGAAAAGCAACAAGAGAACCTTTTTGTGCCAAATAATCTAAAGAATACTTCCCGCGCGCAGTTTTTACGAAATGCGTCAAAACTAAAAAGTTAGGGATGAAACACTGAAAATCACCCCCTCGAAACCACCCCTTAAAAACGAGGGGGAGTCTGGAAAATACGCCGTTAGCACGCGGTTAGATGCCTTAAACCTGTGTTTAAAATATCAGTTTGATAAGTGGAAGGATTCGGAAGATATTTCAAAAAGAAAGTAGAAAAACACTTTTCACCCTTCTCACTCTTTCAGGGCATATAACTCCCTTATTATTCACTTTTGGAAAAAAAAATATATGAAAAGGTGAGCTTATTTTTTGACGTTCTATTCATCCCGAAAATATTGCGGCGGGCATTATTGAATCGCCGTGTATTATTAGGGGGCATGCGGGATACGGTAATAACAATCGGTTACTTGCATAGCTTACGCATACTTACCAACTCATTGATCTAGATTCACTATTCTATTGTTAAATAGATAGAACATCAAAAAGTAAGGCCACTTTTTATATAATTCATTTTTTGGAAAAATGAAAAATAAAAAATGGCTTACTTTTAAACCTAAATTCGTCGAAAACGGTTCGGTTTATCGAAAAGCAACAAGAGAACCTTTTTGTGCCAAATAATCTAAAGAATACTTCCCGCGCGAGTTTTCCACGAATTGCGTCGAAAATAAAAAGTTAGGGATGAAATACTGAAAATCACCCCCTCGAAACCAACCCTTAAAAACGAGGGGGAGTCTGGCAAATACGTTGTTAACGCGCGGTTATATGCCCTATACCTGCGCTTAAAATATCAGTTTGATAAGTGAAAGGGTTCGGAAGATATTTCAAAAAGAAAGAAGAAAAATACTTTTCACCCTTTTGGTCCTTTCGGAGCATATAACTCCCTTATTAGTCACTTTTGGAAAAGAAATTATAAGAAAAGGTGACCTTATTTTTTGCCGTTCTATTCATCCCGAAACTATCGCGGAGGGAGTTATTGAATCGCGATGTATTATTAGGGGGCGTGCGGGACACGGTAATAACAATCTGTTACTTGCATAGCTTACGCATGATTGCCTGCACTCGAAAACTCCGGATCACTCTTTTTTCCTGTGTGCGCATTTAGGTCGTCTTACGAAACACTTCCGGATTAAACCGAATGCAAAACGTCGTCGTGATTTGCATTCATCGTGGAAATCCAATAATCTCATCTCGACTCTCGTGCCCCCGGGGGCTTAAAATAAACAACCCCTCCTCCCGCGGTTGCCGCGCGTAGATCCGAAGAGCGCGAACTTCCCTAATTCAGGGAATCCGACCGGCCGCCGAATTTCTCGTAGTTTCACGCAGACCCGATACGCCCGCCCGCCCGCGCGGGCTTTCGAAACCCCCGCCGCGTTTAAAAATATGAGGAAATTGACCTCCCTCACTGAAAGTTCCCGCGCTGCGTGAATTAATCGGCCATTAGAATTCACTTTGGCGACGTAAAAACCTAGGAATAACTTAGATGTCTCGCTCCGATACGTCACCCGTTCTTGGCCGGAGGGGAGCGGTGGCGAGGGGGTGCGTGTTTCAGAAGTTACAGCAAACGAAAGGGGTTCGTGTGTTGTAAGGGGCGAGATCGATGCCTGGGGTCATCGGCCATTTGATCACCAACAAAATAAACAGTTTCGGAAAGTAGTTCTAATGTTACCCTTTCTGCGAATCTTGCTTTTGGGGCGGCTTTCAAGGACACATTCGAATCCTCCTTTTTTTCGTGGAATCCGGAGAGAGACGTCGGAAATAATTACAATTCGGGGAGAAGAATTTGACTTAAAAATATTGTTGCGCTAAGTTTGGAATCAGGGGCGTAGTCAGAGTTAAGTACAATTGTTAAAGACAATAAATTAAATTTCATGATCTTGGCATTTTATCACTAACAACAGAACTCCTCTAATGCGCGTTTAAGTATGTTTACACGTATTATGACTGTTTAAAGGGAGAGACATGAACACGCCTTGATCCTAATGAATCAGATTAAGGTAAGCCTCAATCTGATTCGTTACGATCAAGGCTCCCTCCCCCCATCATCTAATCTTTGCACACGGCACGGAACTCAGCGGTTCTGCAGGTATATGTCCAGGGGCGTCTCGCATTATATTTTATTTGCAAGTAATTCTTGGAACATAATTTCTATTGCTATATTTTTTTATCGCTACAACATTTGCAAAGATGGAGAATAAATAAATAAAAAAATAAATAAAAGGGACCCCCAGTTGACCCAACTGCCTTGGGGAAAGGAGTTTTCTTTGCACGACCTTTACGCTTACCCCCTCTGTTTTACCCCCTGTTTTTTACCCTCTGTAAATTACCGTTTCGATTAATTTGCACCTAGTCAGTCAAATTGGCACAACAAAAGAGAGAGAATAAACGGGGATTCCGGGGTAGCGAATGTTGCAGTAGTACTTCAGGGATCACTTTTAGGCCCTACATTATGAGCTTCAAATTGTAACAGTTTACCCTGAGCGGATGTTGAGATGAAAGCGTTCGCAGACGAGCTTGAACTCGTGCGGTGAGCAAGCAAGACAAGCGAATGACCTCGAGATTATGAAACTAATTAGACGCTCAGAACAGATGCTTGTAAGATAAGACTCTTTTTTTTTTTTTTACTAAATTTCATTACACACTGCCTTCACCCCCGCCTCCCCCTACTTGCTCTTTGTGTTTAAGTCAAAGAATTCAAGGAAAACAAAAAAGTTTCTTTTTTTTTCGCGTCTCTCGATAAACAACAAACACCGTCTGAAACGTGATAACCTCTCATTTGTAAAATGTCATGTACTCAGTGAAATATGAGATGGGATACATGTCGCTGTTTGTTGCACACGGCACGTCCGACCTAGTTTATTGAAAGTCGTAACAATATCGGAATTATTTGTCGCGGTCGGGCCGCGGCGGTGAAAATGAAAAAAGACGTGACCTTGATGTTTCGTCGCGCGCAGTTTCGAGAGAGTGAGTCATCGCCGCCCGCGACGTAGGTATAAATTACGACGAACGCGACGCGGCAGATTTGCGCGAGCCTGTCTAAGAGAAAAAAAAAACGGAAATCTTTCCATTTTCGCTCGATAGATTTATTGCGATTTTATCTGCGGCCATTAGACCGCGTTAGTCTTGCCTCGATAGGTCCCTGAACGTAGCAATTTGTAACTCGACCCCCTCCTCCTCACCCCCCTACTCGCACCAATTTTAGATTACCGCCTTCGGTTTTTCACGTCACGTCCGAACTATGCCAATCAAATCGTTCAATCAACGATTTTTAATTTTCAATTTAAATGATATTCCCACTAAGAGCCGTGATGGAAAATAACAATTGCATTTTAGAATCTATTTTAAGCATCTGTTCCATAATAAAATGTTTTTTTATAAAGTTCAAGGTATACAAGAGAAATCTTAGCGCGACGATTGTGTTGTGTTATTGTCTACTCCCTGCGCTGAACGCGCGTGTGCACGAAAATCTTAGCGCAACGATTGTGTTGTGTTATTGTCTACTCCCTACGCTGAACGCGCGAGTGAACGAAAATCTTAGCGCAAGGATTGTGTTGTGTTATTGTCTACTCCCTAAACTGAACGCGCCAGTGAACGAGAATCTTAGCGCAACGGATTGTGTTGTGTTATTGTCTACTCCCTAAACTGAACGCGCCAGTGAACGAGAATCTTAGCGCAACGGATTGTGTTGTGTTATTGTCTACTCCCTTCGCTGAACGCGCGATTGAACGAAAATCTTAGCGCAACGATTGTGTTGTGTTATTGTCTACTCCCTACGCTGAACGCGCAATTGAACGAAAATCTTAGCGCAACGATTGTGTTGTTAAATAAATAGATTTACAAGCGAAATCCAATTTGAAAGAGGATGCGCCATTAAGTGATTGCGATTAATTGTCCCCAATCTTTAGGAACCGTCCGTGCAACTGCTTCTGCAAGAAGAAGATTCAGCGCAAGAATGTTTACGTTATTAAATGTGTGAGTAAGTTACACGTCGAAGTCAGCCGAACGTAAGATTTTCAATTTCTTGCAGCCACGAAGAAAAAATATTTAATTTCATTTAATCTGTCACTCGGCGACAAAGCTTTCGTTTAGAAATCGAATCGCCAGCATATTTCTGCGAACGTAAACTTTACGTCATTGTAACATGTACCTACCTCTCACTTGTGAAATGTCATGTACTCAGTGAAATATGAGATTGGATGCACGTTACTGTTTTGTTGCACACGGCACGGAACTTTACCTTGAGAGGCGAGTGCATTAATGTTCGAAACTGAAACGCCGCGCTATTTAGCAGGGAAAACTTTGTCGAATAGACACGGAAGGTCTTCGAACAGAACACCCCCCCCCTCTCCCCCTGTAAGCGCCTTTAAAACTCAAACTGGCCGCCGAACAAAAAAAAATCGAGCGGCGGATCATTGGTTAAAAAGTGTAGGTTGCGTCATCAGTAAAACGAACGAGGGTGGTTCCGTTGCTTTTCAGAGTAACAACTAGTTAGGGCGGCGACCACCCCTAAATTTTTAGATAAATAACCCGCGGTCGTTACACGAATAATATGATCTACCCTCCATTTTAATTGGTAATGCTTCGGTTTACCTAAGTTCGCAAGTTACAGTAAGTCAAGTAGTAATTGGGTTGGGCGGGGCGGGGGGGCGATTGAGGTGGTAGGGAGGGGTTTTAGGGTCTGCATTAGAATGAAACTTTAATCAGTTTCCTGGGTTTGCGAGGTCGAGACAGTTAGAAACATCGTTTGCAATTCTAACTTCGATCTGAATGTGAATGTGTTGAATGGCGTCAAGAGAAGTAAGTTGTTACGGTTTGAAAATTCTTTGCAATTATTTCCCGGGCATTATTTTTATTGTACTTCACCTCGTGCAATGTTTGTTTTTTTTTTGTTGTTGTTGTTGTCCGCACTATCGCGTCACAAACAAACGAAAGCAAAAGTTCACGACTACGGTTCAACTATACTCGCACAATCCGTTTGCCATCAGCCAAAAAAAAAAATCCACCGCGGCTTACGTTGTCACGATGAGATTATTATTAGGCAAAAAGTAAAACAAATTTAATTATTGCAATCATATGCGTTACAAAATTGTGCGTCATCAATCAGCATCCATTAAAGGTTCCGGTAGGTCAACCGCGTTGCACACGCTCGCATTCCGCGTTGCCTAAAAAAAAAAAAACAGTGCTCGAATAATTATATAATTCTTTGCACCACGCACGGGATTTTATTTGTGACTTGGACAGTTCCAGAGCTCAAGAACTCCACAACTTCCGACTTAATTATAACCTAAAAATGTAAGCGTGTCATTTTACGCGTGCCAATTAAGAATGAGGCAATTAGAGCGTCTTCTCGTAGAGAACGAATTTAGGCAAGAGTTAGTTGAGGCTGACGCCCGAGAGCTTCGAGCTTTGGACCGGACCCCCGACCATCGGGGCATAAGCCAATCGTGACGTAACAAAAAAAAAATATATATATATACCCACCGCGGCTTAACATTGTCAGGATGAGATTATTATTAGGCAAAAAGTAAAACAAATTTAATTATTGCAATCACATGCGTTACAAAATAGTGCGGCATCAATCAGCGTCCATTATAGGTTTCGGTAGGTTAACCGCGTTGCACACGCTCGCATTCCGCGTTGCCAAAAAAAACAGTGCAGACTTAAAAGTGCTCGAATAAATATGTAGTTCTTTGCAGCACGTACGGGATTTTTTTTGACTTGGACAGTACCAGAGCTTAAGAACTCCACAAACTTCGATTTAATTAAAATCTAAAAATGTTTACGCGTGCCAATTAAGAATGAGGCAATTAGAGCGTCTCGTCGTAGAGAACGAATTTAGGCAAGGGTTAGTTGAGGCTGGCGCCCGAGAACTTAGAGCTTTGGACCGGACCCCCGACCACCGGGGCATAAGCCAATCGTGACGTTACCAAAAAAAAAATATATATATATACCCACCGCGGCTTAACATTGTCAGGATGAGATTATTATTAGGCAAAAAGTAAAACAAACTTAATTATTGCAATCACATGCGTTACAAAATTGTGCGGCATCAATCAGCATCCATTAAAGGTTTCGGTAGGTCAACCGCGTTGCACACGCTCGCATTCCGCGTTGCCTAAAACAAAAAACAGTGCAGACTTAAAAGTGCTCGAGTAAATATGTAATTCTTTGCAGCACGTACGGGAATTTTTTTGTGACTTGGACAGTTCCAGAGCTTAAGAACTCCGCAACCTCCGATTTAATTAAAATCTAAAAATGTTTACGCGTGCCAATTAAGAATGAGGCAGTTAGAGCGTCTTTTTGTAGAGAACGAATTCAGGCAAGGGTTAGTTGAGGCTGGCGCCCTAGAACTTCGAGCTTTGGACCGGACCCCCAACCACCGGGGCATAAGCCGATTGTGACGTAGAATTTAAATCTGACTATAAACTTATCTGACTCACTGACTCTAAACTAAACTAATGTGACTAATTGACTCTACCGAACTACCCGTGACTGCCTGGAATTTGAAAAACGGACAAGTCGAAGAAAAATCAAAACTAGAAAGAAAATAATAAAGAAACATTGTAGGAACACACGAAAAACCGTCTCCCCCCTCATCTAATTTACGTGTCTTAGCATGGATTTTTACACAAACCGAGGCGAAAACGAAACGCGGGAAGAAATTAGTCAGTGTTTGGATTTAAGCCGCCGCCGCCGCCGCCGCCGCGCCGATGAAGGTTTCTCGCTTCGTTATTAAACTCGGTTTCCTGCGAGGCTTCTTTTGGCAAATTACTCCTTCAGTGGCTTTCCATTCTTTTCATTACGACCTCCCCCACCTCCTCCTCCTCCTCCTCCTCCACCACCCCCCGTTGATTTCGAGGACGCCCCAATTTGAGCGCGCAATAAGAGAGGGCCGGGAGAATTCACTCCTTTATGCCTCTCTTAATGAAGGAGTCTCTTTTGAACGGCGATAATCATAATATTACCGGGGGGGAGGCCTCTAGATTGGTGGAAAAGATTAGTCCCACGCATAAAAGATTTTCGCTCGGGAAGCAACAGATACCGGAGGAAATTATTCTGAACCGCCGCACTAATCCCCGCGTTACGTTTTAATTTGTTAATTGAAGGCCAAACAATCTGAAATGTAAAAGTGGAAGACCTAACTGTACGAATTTGCTGTTTATTACGATTACCACATCATAAAATAAGTTATATTGGTGACAGAGGATGGATTTATTAAAAACTCGGTTTATTTAATACAATAACCTTTTGCAAACTCGGCTTATTTAAAACAATAACATTTTGCAAACTCGGCTTATTTAAAACAATAACATTTTGCAAACTCGGCTTATTTAAAACAATAACATTATGCAAACTCGGCTTATTTAAAACAATAACCTTTTGCAAACTCGGCTTATTTAAAACAATAACATTTTGCAAACTCGGCTTATTTAAAACAATAACCTTTTGCAAACTCGGCTTATTTAAAACAATAACATTTTGCAAACTCGGCTTATTTAAAACAATAACCCTTCGCAATTATTGCATAATGTTCATTAAACAAGGGCGGAATAATAATAATGCGTGCACGAAATAATCGCGGAGAGAAAATATAAAGTTGCTCCGACTATGATGAAACGGAGTGGGTGGCGGGGGGAAAATGCTTCTCTTGCATACTTCGCCAACCCCAAACGGAGAACCCCGGGGGGATTTTCGAGTCGGGGGCATATTTTCATATCGTTGCGGATCCCAATAACGATCACTTTGTTAAGCAAACAAGCGTAAGATTACATTCCTTTCGAGTCTGTAATACGGTTTCGCCCTCACCGCGCGATCTCCCCGGGTGTTTTTCGTTCGCAAACCAGCACCACCAAGTGACGTGCTTAGTTTGTGCTTTCAACGTCATTCTTCGCTTGTTATTATTATTATTTTTTTTATTTTGTATTGGAAATCTTACATTTTACCAGAAAACCGCCGCGGATGAAACGACGCTGTCGCCGAACGAAAGTCACGCGTACAAATCGCTTAGGAACAAAAAAAGAGGGCGAAATATTAACGTCGCGGGTTTGGTAGACGCGGATTATCCGAGAGTATGACTGAAATAGAATTAATAATTACCGGTTATTATATTATTTTAATTTTTGAAATTTTAAATCCAGCTCGAAACGTAATAATTAAAAAAATCATCTGCTTTAAGATCTGTACTCACTTCGTTGTATGTCACTTGCGACCCATTGCCCTGCGTAGCATAAGCAAAACATTGTTTCTTATTATTATTATTATTATTATTATTAATTTTTTTTTTTTTTGAAATTTACGCTTTATCAGAAATTGAGACGACGCTGACGCCGAACGAAACTCTTGTGCGTCCCATCCCAAACGAAATTCTGACTCTCGTTCTCACCTCTGGGGTGATGTATAGCGCGAGGTGGCACTCAAAGTTCGAGGAATTCGCCGCCCGCGGGAGTTGTTCTTCATTTAGGTAATAAATCTCTACAAAGAGGATGTCGACTCGCAGATGAATAATTCCTCGCGGAAATTGCCCCGAGTTTGGAAAACTTTCGGATTCCGGAAGGAACCAACCGCCGCGATCCCCCCCCCCCCAACCCCCCGACGCGAGGTGGCACGTGTTTTGAATTTCCCGTTTCTGCTCTCTGTCTCTTTCGAGCGGGCGAAAGTTTCGGCACGACAACTGTTTTGGTTTACGTGAACGCACCGCGAATTAAATTTCTCGAATTTCGCGAATTTCTCGAATTTCGAATTAATCGAAAATTGCATTTCACGCGCACACGTTCACATTACAACGAGAGCGTTTCATCATTTCACTCGCGCTTAATCAGAAAACTAAACTCTAACGACACATAAATTAAGTAGAGTCTGCACGTCTTGTAAACTTAACATACGTGTCAGAATCGATAACAAAGTGCGGCAGCAGAAGTCAAACTCTGTTACAGTTTAATTCCCCAGGTTTCTTTTTTAAATTCATGTGCGGTGCGTTTTAGTCGTTGCTCATATTAGATTTCTTTGTTCCGGCAGAGAAATCCGCTTATTTAATTTCTTATCGTCGCACGCGACGCAACGCCAGCTCAGCGGACGGCGAATCTGTAAATTTCCAGCGCGTCGTACATACTTCAGTGAATTGCTGTAATTTATTTTGGAAAATTCGAATCAACCGCGGCGATAACTGTTATCATTTGTGCTTTGTGAGCCTGCGAAGTTGTTGTAAACAGCTTATTCCAAGCGGATCTTCCGTTTCTGCGTTAAACTATCAGGTAGGTATTTAGGTGACGCCATTCCAACGGAGGCCCATCCTCATATTAGATTTCTTTGTTCCCACAGAGAAATCCGCTTATTTGATTCCTCGTCGTTCGACGCGACGCAACGCCAGTTCAGCGAACAGCGAATCTGTAAATTTCCGGCGCGTGGTACATACTTCCGTGAATTATTATAATTTATTATGCAAAATTCAAATCAGCCGCGGCGGTAATTGGCATTATTTGTGCTTCGTGAACATGTGGAGTTGTTGTAAACAGCTCATTCCAAGCAGATCTTCCGTTTCTGCGTTAAACAGTTAGACAGGTATTTAGGTAACGCCATTCCAACGGCGACCCATGCTCATGTGAAATCTCTTTGTTCCCAAAGAGAAATTCGCTTATTTGATTCCTCGTCGTTCCAGGCGACGCAACTCCAGCTCAACGAACGGCGAATCTGTAAATTTCCGGCGCGTGGTACATACTTCCGTGATTTGTTGTAATTTATTATGCAAAATTCGCATCAGCAGCAGTAATAACTGGCATTATATGAGCTGCTTGAACCTGTGGAGTTGTAGACAGCTTATTCCAAGCGGATCTTTTCTGCGTTAATCGGTCAGGTAGGTATTTAAGTGACGCCATTCTAAGAACGACCCATGCTCATATGAGATTTCTTTGTTCTCACAGAGAAATCCGCTTATTTAAATTCCCATCGTTGCACGCGACGCAAGACCAGCTCAGCGAACGTCGAACCTGTAAATTTCCGGCGCGTGGTACGTACTTCCGTGAATTGTAATTTACTGTGCAAAATTCGAATCAGCCGCGACGGTAACTGGCATTCTCTGAGCTTCGTGAACATGCGGACTTGTTGTAAGCGCTGATCTGCCGTCTCTGCGTTCAATGGTCAGGTATTTAAGTGACGCCATTCTAAAGACGACCCACGCTCATATGAGATTTCTTTGCTCTCACAGAGAAATCCGCTCGTTTAATGTCTCATCGTCGCACGCGACGCAACGCCAGCTCAGCGGACGTCGAGCCTGTAAATTTCCGGCGCGTGGTAAGTACTTCTGTGGATTGTTGTAATTTATTGTGCAAAATTCGAATCAGCCGCGACGGTAACTGGCATTCTTTGAGCTTCGTGAACATGCGGAGTTGTTGCAAACAGCTGATCTGCCGTCTCTGCGTTAAACGGTCAGGTATTTAGGTGACGCCGTTCCAACGACGACCCATGCTCATATTAGATTTCTTTGTTCCCACAGAGAAATCCGCATAGTTAATTCCTCGTTGTTCCACGCGACGCAACGCCGGCTCAGCGAACCGCCACGAGAGTTCGCTGCGACGACGTCTAACACTTGAACGAAACCGACAACAAGATATAATTTAACCATCTTCCGGACCACAAAACTGTAACGTATCGTTTAATACTGTCATTTGGTTAACGCATGCCGCTTATTACTCAGTTATTTCAGCCCTTGGAGGACGGGCTCCGCAATGCATGGTGTCAGCCTGGGGGGGGGGGGGTTGTTCTCCTAGCGCCCTGGATCTTTCTGACTCCGCTCTTCTTCAACTGAGTACCGGCTCGCGACCTTTCTCAGCGCAGACTTGCGACCATTCTCGTTAATTATTCAGGAAGCTAAAGTAAGTTAATTCATTCAGGTGGTAGCAACGCCTGTGCAGACCAGCTCAGTGGAGAAGAAGCGTCGCCGGGGCAATCTGTTTTCCATAACTTAGAAGATTTCACCCCCCATCTTTTAACTTCCTTGTAAATGTGTCCGTCGGTTCTGCAAACCGTTTGGTTTGGGTGGATAAATTTCGAAAGAACATTTTTCCTCTCAACTAGTTTGCGAAGTAAATGTGCAATGAAAACTTGAGTTTCTGCTTTGCAAAGCAAACTCGTTCCACCTTTGTTTCCTTTTCCTTTTTTTTTTTACTTCCACTTGGCAGCTAGCTATTCAAAGCAGAGCTTCACAGTTCGCCGGATAAATTACGCGCTTTTTCCTCTCTCTCTCTCTCTCGAGGAGGAGGAGGATGAGGAGGAAACTCGTTGGCCTCTCGACTTCGACATTCCGCCCCGCACGTACGTAGACGTCGTAGATGCCATACAAGCGAAAAATCACACATCCACTTTCGTACTCCGGCGAGCTCGAGGACTTCCTTCTCTCTCGCGTTGTTTTCCTCGTGTTTTTTTTTTCTTCTTTCTTTTTATGCTCGCCAGCCAATTTGCATGCACAGGGAAAACTCTCCACCTCCTCCATGAATGCAGTTCGCATAAAATAACAAATTTTCTACTAACTGATTTACATTTATTTAAACGACGGACATTCTCATTATACGTACTGTACACTCTGGAAACACGGAAGTGGAACGGGTTGCCTGCTTAGAAGAATTTTTATGATTCTCGAAGTTTGAAAATATATTTAGTCGATTTGGTGGAATAAAACGAAACATCGATCGTGCCCGACAGCACAACAAATAAATGAAATAGGGTGTGTAAACTCAATACAACTGTCAGAGTCAATAACAAAGTGCGGCAGCAGAAATCAAGCTCTGATACAGTCTAATTCCCCGGTTGTTTTAAAAATCCACGTGCGGTGCGTTTTAGTCGTTGCTCATATTAGATTTCCTTGTTCCCACAGAGAAATCCGCGTATTTAATTCCTCGCGACGCAACGCCAGCTCAGCGAACCGCGAATCTGTAAATTTCCGGCGCGTGGTACATACTTCCGTGAATTTTTGCAATTTATTGTGCAAAATTCGAATCAGCCGCAGCGATAACTGGTATTATTTGTGCTGCGCGAACCTGCGGAGTTGTTGTAAACAGCTTATTCCAAGCGGATCTGTCGTCTCTGCGTTAAACGGTCAGGTATTTACGTGACGCCGTTCCAACGGCGACCCATGCTCATATTAGATTTCTTTGTTCCCACAGAGAAATTCGCCTATTTATTTCCTCGCGACTCAACGCCTGCTCAGCGAACCGCGAATCTGTAAATTTCCGGCGCGTTGTACGTACTTCCGTGAATTGTTGTAATTTATTGTGCAAAATTCGAATCAGCCGCGACGGTAACTGGCATTCTTTGAGCTTCCTGAACATGCGAAGTTGTTGTTCCAAGCTGATCGGTCGTCTCTGCGTTAAACAGTCAGGTATTTAGGCGACGCCATTCCAACGGCGACCCATGCTCATATCAGATTTCTTTGTTCCCGCAGAGAGAAATCCGCTTATTTAATTCCTCATCGTTCCACGCGATGCAATTTAATTCCTCATCGTTCCACGCGGTGCAACACCAGTCACGGTGTCAAGTTAATCCCGCCGCCAATTATAACAACGTGGAGCTCGAACTAGATTCCCCGAACGCCTCGCTTCCGAAAATATCGCGCGGAGACGTTTTCAGTTTTCACACTGCTCACTGCAGTCCTTTGCTTTTCTTTAAAAAAAAATAATGAAATAATAATAACTCAACACCGACGAATTTAGCTACCTGTGAGCTCGTCTCTCGCCCGCGACCATCTCCACTGAGCCGGGCACACCACAGGTGGGTTCCCCCGAAGCACGCAATTCTGATTACTCTGGTTAAGAGCGAATCATTCCCAACTTTTTTTAAGAGGGGATGTTTTCAAGAATGCGTAGAAAAAAAGAAAACATCGTCCGGAAAGGGTTTTAGAGAAATCAGATTAAATTCACGGATGACCCCGAAAGGATCCATTCGGGGCCGCTTCAATATTTAATTGCGTAACTTAATTAGCGGTCAGGTGTGTACACGCGCTTCTTTGAACTGCGAATCAAACATTAACCCCCCTCGTCCTCCCCGCAACCCCGCGCGCCGTAATTTCCCTTCGCCGTGTTTGATTTAACCCGGCCGGGCGCGCCGCGCACGGAATATTGATATATAAATAATCCGGGGTCGTTTTAAATATGCAATTAACTAATACAGAGAGGCGCGCACACATTCATCGCCCCCCCCCCCTCCCCGTTGACCGTTGAATTAAACATTAACGCGATGATTTGTCTTTCTCGTCGTGTCGCCCGCCCACCCGCCCTTTTCGGACGTTGTCGGCTGTTTTGGAATTTACACGGGTTTCAGTTTTGCTAATGAGAGTTTTGATTGCGGAAGAAGGGTGTTTTGGGCTTTTAGATGACCCCCCCCCACCCCTTTTCCATCGTTCCATAATCAAAATATTCAAATTGTTTCTCGCATGAAATAAATAAATAAATAAATAGAAGCGACGGTTCGTTTCTCCGAGTGTTTCCGGCGGAATCGAGCAATTAGTACGGTGTAATTCAATACGCGGCGCGCCGTTACAAAAGCAAATTAATTAATTTTGATTAAATCCGAGCCGAATGACGGCGGCGCCGATCGATCGCCGTCGCCACATACCGAAGGGCATGTAATTTAATTTGATTGGCGGCGGCGAAAGGCTTTGTGTAATTCGACCGGGCGGGCCCGCGGACTTGTGTGACTATTAAAAAAAAAAAAAGAAATAAAAAAATCGGGCGGCATGGAATAAACAATGAAAAGGCGATTAGTTCGAAAACTAAAGCGGATGTAAGCGATCGGAATTCTGTAAAACTTTATTAATTGAAAATTGGAAAATTGATTACAATCTCAAAATTAAAACCGCGACGAGCCCCGAGCCAATCGTAAAACAAGGAGACACTCCGTCCTATTTAATTCAGAAAGAAAATGTTCTCAAAATTTTAAGGAATCGGAATAAACGAATAGCTTCATCCGCAATTCATCGCCCTGTATGGTGTCGGCAAAACATTGTTTAGTAGTTTTGCTAGAACTAAGAAACCGTTCCAAGTTCGTAACAGTACTCGCTTTGTTTTTCAGAAAACGAGATGCTTTTCTTCAAGGGCGACCTTGCACGTGTTCTGTTTTCGCACTACAACATTATGATAGTGCGATTTAATTTCAAATTTATTTTATTTACGAGGAAGAATCATATACGCAGCGGTTTTCATGACTTCCAGGGCAGCAAAATCGAAACCGAAGCGGTTCCAAGTGCGTAATTTTTCTGTACAGTGTTATCTTACTGCTAACTTAATGTAAGAAACAAGCTCACGGACGATACTCGCTGCGTTTTTCAGAAAAACCGGTCGCTATTCTTCAAGGTTGACCTTGCAAGTGTTCTGTTTTCGCACTACAGCGTTATGATAGTGCGAATTAATCTCTCTAATTTATTTTATTTACGAGGAGAAGCGTGTAGGCAAGGGCTTTCATGACTTCCAGGGCGGCGAAATCGAAACCGGAACCGTTCCAAGTTCGTATTTTCTCTGCGTAGTGTTATCTTACTGTTATCTTAATGTAAGGAACAAGCACGCGGACGGTACTCGCTGGGTTTTTCAAAAAACCGGTCGCTATTCTTCAAGATTGACCTTGCACGTGTTCTGTTTTCGCACTACGTTATGATAGGCGGCAAAATCGAAACTGGAACCGTTCCAAGTTCGTATTTTCTCTGCATAGTGTTATCTTACTGTTATCTTAATGTAAGGAACAAGCTCGCGGACGGTACTCGCTGCGTTTTTCAAAAAACCGGTCGCTATTCTTCAAGGTTGACCTTGCACGTGTTCTGTTTTCGCACTACAACGTTATGATAGTGCGAATTAATCTCTCCAATTTATTTCATTTACGAGGAGAAGCGTGTAGGCAAGGGCTTTCATGACTTCCAGGGCGGCAAAATCGAAACCGGAACCGCTCCAAGTTCGTATTTTCTCTGCATAGTGTTATCTTAATGTAAGGAACAAGCTCGCGGACGGTACTCGCTGCGTTTTTCAAAAAACCGGATGCTATTCTTCAAGGTTGACCTTGCACGTGTTCTGTTTTCGCACTACGTTATGATAGGCGGCAAAATCGAAACTGGAACCGTTCCAAGTTCGTATTTTCTCTGCATAGTGTTATCTTAATGTAAGGAACAAGCTCGCGGACGGTACTCGCTGCGTTTTTCAAAAAACCGGTCGCTATTCTTCAAGGTTGACCTTGCACGTGTTCTGTTTTCGCACTACAACGTTATGATAGTGCGAATTAATCTCTCCAATTTATTTTATTTACGAGGAGAAGCGTGTAGGCAAGGGCTTTCATGACTTCCAGGGCGGCAAAATCGAAACCGGAACCGTTACAAGTTCGTATTTTCTCTGCATAGTGTTATCTTACTGTTATCTTAACGTAAGGAACAAGCACGCGGACGGTACTCGCTGGGTTTTTCAAAAAACCGGTCGCTATTCTTCAAGATTGACCTTGCACGTGTTCTGTTTTCGCACTACGTTATGATAGGCGGCAAAATCGAAACTGGAACCGTTCCAAGTTCGTATTTTCTCTGCATAGTGTTATCTTAATGTAAGGAACAAGCTCGCGGACGGTACTCGCTGCGTTTTTCAAAAAACCGGTCGCTATTCTTCAAGGCTGACCTTGCACGTGTTCTGTTTTCGCACTACAACGTTATGATAGTGCGAATTAATCTCTCCAATTTATTTCATTTACGAGGAGAAGCGTGTAGGCAAGGGCTTTCATGACTTCCAGGGCGGCAAAATCGAAACCGGAACAGCTCCAAGTTCGTATTTTCTCTGCATAGTGTTATCTTAATGTAAGGAACAAGCTCGCGGACGGTACTCGCTGCGTTTTTCAAAAAACCGGTCGCTATTCTTCAAGGGCGACCTTGCACGTGTTCTGTTTTCGCACTACAACGTTATGATAGTGCGAATTAATCTCTCTAATTTATTTTATTTACGAGGAGAAGCGTGTAGGCAAGGGCTTTCATGACTTCCAGGGCGGCGAAATCGAAACCGGAACCGTTCCAAGTTCGTATTTTCTCTGCATAGTGTTATCTTACTGTTATCTTAATGTAAGGAACAAGCTCGCGGACGGTACTCGCTGCGTTTTTCAAAAAACCGGTCGCTATTCTTCAAGGCTGACCTTGCACGTGTTCTGTTTTCGCGCTACAACGTTATGATAGTGCGAATTAATCTCTCTAATTTATTTCATTTACGAGGAGAAGCGTGTAGGCAAGGGCTTTCATGACTTCCAGGGCGGCGAAATCGAAACCGGAACCGTTCCAAGTTCGTATTTTCTCTGCGTAGTGTTATCTTACTGTTATCTTAATGTAAGGAACAAGCACGCGGACGGTACTCGCTGGGTTTTTCAAAAAACCGGTCGCTATTCTTCAAGGCTGACCTTGCACGTGTTCTGTTTTCGCGTTAGAATGTTACGCTAAAGCAACGGCGGCACTTCACCGGACGTTACGGTTATCTTTTAGGGGGTGTCTAGCCGTAATGAGGGACGTATTCAAAATAAGGAACGCATTTATTAAGTTGAAAAGCGAATAGTTGGTGATGGTCGTGGTCTTGTAGCGGTAGAGACTCAAGACGCAAAGCACTGCTGATTTTTTTTCTAATAATTA
The DNA here is from genome assembly GCA_036172665.1 of Prosopocoilus inquinatus. Lineage (NCBI taxonomy): Eukaryota > Metazoa > Arthropoda > Insecta > Coleoptera > Lucanidae > Prosopocoilus > Prosopocoilus inquinatus. The sequence continues at coordinate 50,187,430 of CM069876.1, forward strand.
ATACACGCATTAAATCGATGTACGTTATAAACTGAGACTAGTCTAAACCCCGACTGTTTTACATCTTCAATCAACTCCGACTGAACTCTGACTCAATGCCTCCATCGGCGGCGGCGTTTAGTTTATATATGAACGCCGGACGACAACAATTTTATTATTTTATTAAAATTCTATCGGCGGCGGCGTTCAGTTTTCAACAAAGCTCATAAACGGCGGGGAATTTCTCGACCGTGTCCACCGGAATATTTCAGGAGTTTCCCGGAATTTGCGGGAAGCTTTCGAGGACTCGGTGGCGAGCTTTACCGTTCCTGGCATGACGTAGGTGTAAGCGCTCCGCGGCGCACTCGGTTATACGCGTCATCATCTACTCTAAATTTAGCGATGAATCACGCAGGGGAATTTTCACATATCACGGACGCCTGTTACGATAATATTACGACAGCGCGATTTCATTTCTAATTTATTTTATTCATGAGTACAGATAAATTCGAATCCTCGCAGTTTTAGTAAGCGTAGAGTCAAATTTATTTTGTAAGGTTTCCCATAACTAACATCTCGCTTTAATTTTCGTACAAAACTATATCTCTCTCTTTTCCTGCATCTTCAACTCTGACTAAATGACTTAAAGCTTCCGTAGGTCGGTCGTCGGCGGCGCCGGCGTTTAGTTTATATGTGAACGCCAGACGCCAACAAAGTTCATAAGCGGCTCGCTTTAATTTTCGTACAAAAATCTCTCTTTCTCTCTTTCTCTGCAAAATGCTTTTGAATTTGAATTTCTGCTAAGTCCTTCTGAAACATTTATGAATTCAATCTTTATTATTTTTTAAGTAGGGTCAAAATCTCAGTGCATTAAAAAACGGACAGAAAGCGATTCCTGGTTAATTTTTTTTTTTTTTTTTCAAACAAGGGAATTGCCATTTGGGTCGTTAATGGTTGATTAAAATTTCGGCAAGAAGAGTGAGACGACGGGGTGGAAACGGTCGTTTAATTTTACGCAAATTTTGTCGGATCTCTCGCTCCCGTCGTAATAATAAATTTATTTCCTTGTGCCAGCTGTTCGTGTCAGTCACCTGTCGAGAAGGTACGTCCTGCCTGACCCCGCGAGGGTTGAGCAGACGTACAGGTGTCGATGATCAATCTGTCAGCCGAAGCGGACTTTTAATGATCGATCGGGACATCGACCCCCGAGAGTTTCTCGGGGTTGATCTGCTCGACCGCGAAAAGCTCTCGGGGGTAGATATCCCGATCGATCAGATCAGGAAAAGTCCGGTTCAGCCGACAGCGTGACAGCAAGAGATGAGGGCATCGATCCTTTATTCAAAAATAAGCCCGAGAAAAAGACCTACGCGACGTAAGCTAACGACGCATTGGGGGTTAAATAAAATTATTGCGCGAAACAGAAAATTAATTGCCCTCAATTTACCACCCTCCCCCCCCGTCCCACCGAGAGTCCGGATATTAAACGAAAACTCCGGTCACGATTCCGTAACGTCACGTTAATTTCGCGTACGCCCGTGAGGTAGGACCAACCTAAATAATTCCACCGGCGGCGCGCGGCGGGGGTAATTAAATCACATTCGTATTTTCGCCCCCCCCCCCCCTTCCACGGCGGGGGGCGGCGCGCAGGGACAAATTGTAATAATCTTCGTGTGCGTAGAGAGCTACGTACGTGCGAGGAGGGAATTTGAATGCAGACGGCGGCGGCGGCGGCGGCGGCGTGTGGAAGGCTTCATTATCCCTTTTGCCCTTGGAGGAATGTTATTAAACAAATGACGTCGATCCTTCGATAATTAGATCCGGACAGTCCGCCGGGAATCCGATATAAGGTCACGAGAAATTTATTTTGGCCGCCTTACCTATCATTGTAACAACGTACGGAAGGGGAGTGAGGGGGCGGGGGCGGGGGCTTAAAACCAATCATTCCTGCCCTCAATGCCATGAACTATTTCACCAGGGCTTATCGGGATACGCTTTCTTCGTTGCCTCGGCACTTTCTTTTTCTTTCAAGGTTTCGCAGCAACACGAGCGCGATTTCTTTTTCCTTAGGAATTAAATCCAATCGTTAAACAGAGACTCGCTATTCTATTTTTAATTCAGAAAGGAAGAAAATACTCGGGAAATTATTATTATTATAGGAATTATAATACATTTATATTATAATTTTTTCTGCAATCCATCGCCCTGTATAGCGTAGGCAAAACGTCTAACTAAAATCTACAGTTTTGTAACCTACGTAAATTCACGGGGTCGGGGGCGGCGAGGAAATTACGGTCCCGCACGGCTGAATAATAAAGGCGAAAACGTCGCGTTCGGCTTGTTGTACCGACAAGTGCACCGCCTCGAAGGTGTTCCGCCACAACATCCAACGGGATGTGTTTGTCGCCTACGGATTTTTTTTCCTCGAGGTTTCGCAGCAACACAAACAAGAGTCAAGAGACATTTACGATAAATCTTAGAGAGATTAAACGTATTGAAATGATTTCCATCGACCTTCGAGTAATTAACCATCTCATCGCCTCTCGGTCACACGAGAAAATGCATTTATTACACGTAGATTGGCACCACTGATTTTCTTCCTTCCGAACACACTGGAAACGCATAATTGGGACACCAGCAGACATTAGCCCGGGGGGTGGGAGCGCGGGGGGGGGTGTCCGACTAACACAACTGCGCCGTAAATCATCACTGGAGATGCCTTCCAATATCGCGCGCGCCATTATGGCCCGTGACAGACATATCACTATCGCGAATGCGAAATGCTTTATAGTTGGTAATAAAAATTAAAATCGATGAATGTCATAAAATGCGGATTTGCGATGCCGCCCTCGTATTTTCCGGCCTTCCGGTGATTAATCAACGCGAAAATAAATCGCTGGATTATTCGTGTAGTAACTCGGGCTCGCGCGTTGTGCTACCTTGTACTACAGGCATTTTGGAGATGGTCTGAATAATTAAGGTGGCAAGCCGGCGCTGAGGAAGACAATTCAGCTGTCCCGAGCCGGTATTTAGCCGAAAAAGGGCGGGGTCGAAAAAGTTCAGGACGCCAAAAGAACGACCCCCGGCTGATGCCACACACCGCGGAGCCCGTCCTCCAAGGGCCACAGCGCGCGCTAAAATGTCCGTCGCCTCAAAAACAACAGTACGATGACCTAACGGGACGCCGCTATGTTACAGGGCGTCGCCCTCAAATGACGTCGAAAAAGGTAGACAGCGAACGGAAAAGTATCGTCGAAAGATTCGGAAAACGATACCCGACATGAACCAAACAAGCGGATTTCTCTGTGGGAACAAAGAAATCTGGTGTAAGCGCGGGTCTTTGGAATGACGTCACATAAATACCTGACTGTTTATCGCAAATACGAAAAATCCGCCCGGAATAAGCTGTTCGTAACAATAATCTGTTAGTCACCGTCCGAAGGTGGCAGCGTGCGCCAAAAAATTTCGAAATCTTTCAGGAAACGTTCTCCGACCGAACACATGGTCAAACCAACCTTGAAAGCAGAGTTCGATTCTATTACTCAATCCAAATAAAAAATTAAGGAAGTTGAAAATCAAATTTAAATGAAAGTAAACATAAGCGAAGCATTGAAAGTAAACAAACACGAAGCCCAAAATAAATTTCAAGGTCAACTCAGGCCAACTTAACCGTGCCCAACCTTATACCCCCCTCCCCCCCCTCAAAAGAAAAGAAAGAAAGAGCAAATTAAAAGTAGTAAAAACTTTACAAATAAAAATCATTTAAAATTATTATAAATAAAAAATCCAAAATAAATTTCAAGGTAAACTCAGGCCAACTTAACCGTGCCCAACCTTATACCCCCCTCCCCCCCCCCCCAAAAGAAAAGAAAGAAAGAGCAAATTAAAAGTAGTAAAAACTTTACAAATAAAAATCAATTAAAATTAAGCCTGTCCAAAATAAAATTATAAATAAAAAAATCCAAAATAAATTTCAAGGTCAACTGAACCCAACTGAACCGTGCCTAACCTTATACCCCCTCCCCCCCCCCCCAAAAAAAAAAGAAAGAGCAAATTAAAAGTAGTAAAAACTTTACAAATAAAAATCAATTAAAATTATTATAAATAAAAAATCCAAAATAAATTTCAAGGTCAACTCAATCCAACTGAACCGTGCCTAACCTTATACCCCCCTCCCACCCCCCCCCCCAAAAAAAAGAGCAAATTAAAAGTAGTAAAAACTTTACAAATAAAAATCAATTAAAATTATTATAAATAAAAAATCCAAAATAAATTTCAAGGTCAACTCAATCCAACTGAACCGTGCCTAATCTTATACCCCCTCCCCCCCCCCAAAAAAAGAGCAAATTAAAAGTAGTAAAAATTTTACAAATAAAAATCAATTAAAATTATTATAAATAAAAAATCCAAAATAAATTTCAAGGTCAACTCAATCCAACTGAACCGTGCCTAACGTTATACCCCCCTCCCACCCCTCCCCCCCCCAAAAAAAAAAAAGAAAGAGCAAATTAAAAGTAGTAAAAACTTTACAAATAAAAATCAATTAAAATTATTATAAATAAAAAATCCAAAATAAATTTCAAGGTCAACTCAATCCAACTGAACCGTGCCTAAATTAGATCTTTTTCAAGGACAACACAACCCAACTGAACTGACAATAATAAATAGAAATATTCAAAAATACTGAAAAGTATTTTTTTTTGTAGCAATAGGTGGCCATGTTTATTATTGATTTTTTCTTTTGCCAATTTTATTATTTTATTAAAATTGAATTATTTTTTTTTTGTGTTTGGTTGAAATGTCACGAAGTTTTCAATTTTATTTCTTCTACTTTACAATGATCTATAAACGTTTCGCAATTTAATTAAAAAGAAAATAAAAAATCATACCATCTACCAACAAGAAATCGAATTAATTTCATTTCTCAGCATTTCTGGTAATTTTATTATTTTAACGGACTCCGCGGCGTTCAATTGTTTAAACAAAAGATTCCACTCACTGGCATCTCAGGTTTTTCTTTTCTTTTCTTTTCAATTTAAAATCGCAAATTTTTTTAATTAACCGCCATCTGTGGGAAATAAATTTAATTCAAAGCCGAGTTCCGAACTATGTCGCATTTTAAAATGTAATAAAAACAATTTTCCAGTTTTTCACATAATTTCTCATGTATTAGAACCTCAAAGAAACAGGAAACTTTAGTACAGGCGACCCAATGAACACTGACGTTTGTACGGTTGCCTAGATGGAACATTTTTGTAGAAAATGAGCGAATTTGTTCGCGATTCACTGCGATTATGCAATAAGACAATTTTTCAGTTCTTCAGATAATTTCATTGAATTTATATTAAAACAAACAAATATTAAACCTTGTAGAAATTGAAAGCCTCGGTGCAAAGCAACTCGATAAACGCAGACGTTTGTCTGGTTGCCTATACTGAAGGGTTTACGAACGTTTTCGTTAAATATTGTAACAAATTTGTCGCGATTGGCTCCGATTACGTAATTTACGTAATTTTTTACCCTTTAATATTTAAAAAACAATATTCAAGTTCCCCCTTGTTATTTTATTTATTATTTTATTATTACACATACAGGGTGTACCACTTAAGGCGGATTCTCTCGTACCTCTTTAGTTATTAATTTCACGAAAAACTGTTTCAAATGAAAGTTAAACTGTATCACGCGGAGCATATTTTAAAATTAGTCTGACGTATACAGAGTGTTCCGTTTGGCCTGGACGTTACGTCACTTCGTTATTTTAAATGGAACACCCTATATATTTTTACATTTTCGTATCCTGGGTTGAATTTTAACGTGACTTTGTGTACCATATATAGGGTCTAATCTAAACCGTTTCCGCGTTATTCAACTCGAAAAAAAAAAAAAGTTATTGCTGTTGCAATGCCTCAAACAAATGCAAATATCTTCCGAACAAATGACGCTAGAGGCTCGTGGTTTTTTGCAAAAGTTTCGTCTTGAAACGCTTTTTCAGTTACATCGTCAGGAAAAAATCCCAGCGGCAGAAGTTCTTACAAAAAAAATTAATTAACGAGAATGGCGCATCTAATAAAAGTTACATGGCATTCCATTAAAAAAAAAAAATTATTCATCGTAGTTTGAATATTCTCAAGTTTATTAATTAATATTCCTTTTTGTTTTGCTAATTTTTTTAAACAAAAAACGTTTCGTTGCGATTTTATTTATTTATTTTTTAATTGGTTACTTCATTTTTAGTCGTTTTAAATTTATTCAATCCAAATAAAAAATTAAGGAAGTTGAAAATCAAAATTAAATAAAAGTAAACATAAGCGAGGCATTGAAAGTAAACAAACACGAAGCCCAAAATAAATTCCAAGGTCAACTCAATCCAACTGAACCGTGCCTAAATTAGATCTTTTTCAAGGACAACACAACCCAACTGAACTGACAATAATAAATAGAAATATTCAAAATTACAGAAAAGTATTTTTTTTTTGTAGCAATAGGTGGCCATGTTTATTATTGATTTTTTCTTTTGCCAATTTTATTATTTTATTAAAATTGAATTATTTTTTTTTTGTGTTTGGTTGAAATGTCACGAAGTTTTCAATTTTATTTCTTCTACTTTACAATGATCTATAAACGTTTCGCAATTTAATTAAAAAAAAAAATAAAAAATCATACCATCTACCAACAAGAAATCGAATTAATTTCATTTCTCAGCATTTCTGGTAATTTTATTATTTTAACGGACTCCGCGGCGTTCAGTTGTTTAAACAAAAGATCCCACTCACTGGCATCTCAGGTTTTTCTTTTCTTTTCTTTTCAATTTAAAATCGCAAATTTTTTTAATTAACCGCCATCTGTGGGAAATAAATTTAATTCAAAGCCGAGTTCCGAACTATGTTGCATTTTAAAATGTAATAAAAACAATTTTCCAGTTTTTCACATAATTTCTCATGTATTAGAACCTCAAAGAAACAAGAAACTTTAGTACAGGCGACCCAATGAACACTGACGTCTGTATGGTTGCCTAGATCGAACATTTTTGTAGAAAATGAGCGAATTTGTTCGCGATTCACTGCGATTATGCAATAAGACAATTTTTCAGTTCTTTAGATAATTTCATTGAATTTATATTAAAACAAACAAATATTAAACCTTGTAGAAATAGAAAGCCTCGGTGCAAAGCAACTCAATAAACGCAGACGTTTGTTTGGTTGCCTATACTGAAGGGTTTAGGAACGTTTTCGTTAAATATTGTAACAAATTCGTCGCGATTGGCTCCGATTACGTAATTTACGTAATTTTTTACCCTTTAATATTTAAAAAAAAATATTCAAGTTCCCTCTTGTTATTTTATTTATTATTTTATTATTACACATACAGGGTGTATCACTTAAGGCGGATTCTCTCGTACCTCTTTAGTTATTAATTTCACGAAAAACTGTTTCAAATGAAAGTTAAACTGTATCACACGGAGCATATTTTAAAATTAGTCTGACGTATACAGAGTGTTCCGTTTGGCCTGGACGTTACGTCACTTCGTTATTTTAAATGGAACACCCTATATATTTTTACATTTTCGAATCCTGGGCTGAATTTTAACGTGACTTTGTGTACCATACATAGGGTCTAATCTAAACCGTTTCCGCGTTATTCAACTCGAAAAAAAAAAAAAGTTATTGCTGTTGCAATGCCTCAAACAAATGCAAATATCTTCCGAACAAATGACGCTAGAGGCTCGTGGTTTTTTGCAAAAGTTTCGTCTTGAAACGCTTTTTCAGTTACATCGTCAGGAAAAAATCCCAGCGGCAGAAGTTCTTACAAAAAAAATTAATTAACGAGAATGGCGCATCTAATAAAAGTTACATGGCATTCCATTAAAAAAAAAAAATTATTCATCGTAGTTTGAATATTCTCAAGTTTATTAATTAATATTCCTTTTTGTTTTGCTAATTTTTTTAAACAAAAACGTTTCGTTGCGATTTTATTTATTTATTTTTTAATTGGTTACTTCATTTTTAGTCGTTTTAAATTTATTCAATCCAAATAAAAAATTAAGGAAGTTGAAAATCAAAATTAAATAAAAGTAAACATAAGCGAGGCATTGAAAGTAAACAAACACGAAGCCCAAAATAAATTCCAAGGTCAACTCAATCCAACTGAACCGTGCCTAAATTAGATCTTTTTCAAGGACAACACAACCCAACTGAACTGACAATAAATAGAAATATTCAAAAATACTGAAAAGTATTTTTTTTTGTAGCAATAGGTGGCCATGTTTATTATTGATTTTTTCTTTTGCCAATTTTATTATTTTATTAAAATTGAATTATTTTTTTTTTGTGTTTGGTTGAAATGTCACGAAGTTTTCAATTTTATTTCTTCTACTTTACAATGATCTATAAACGTTTCGCAATTTAATTAAAAAAAAAAATAAAAAATCATACCATCTACCAACAAGAAATCGAATTAATTTCATTTCTCAGCATTTCTGGTAATTTTATTATTTTAACGGACTCCGCGGCGTTCAGTTGTTTAAACAAAAGATCCCACTCACTGGCATCTCAGGTTTTTCTTTTCTTTTCTTTTCAATTTAAAATCGCAAATTTTTTTAATTAACCGCCATCTGTGGGAAATAAATTTAATTCAAAGCCGAGTTCCGAACTATGTCGCATTTTAAAATGTAATAAAAACAATTTTCCAGTTTTTCACATAATTTCTCATGTATTAAAACCTCAAAGAAACAGGAAACTTTAGTACAGGCGACCCAATGAACACTGACGTCTGTATGGTTGCCTAGATGGAACATTTTTGTAGAAAATGAGCGAATTTGTTCGCGATTCACTGCGATTATGCAATAAGACAATTTTTCAGTTCTTTAGATAATTTCATTGAATTTATATTAAAACAAACAAATATTAAACCTTGTAGAAATAGAAAGCCTCGGTGCAAAGCAACTCAATAAACGCAGACGTTTGTTTGGTTGCCTATACTGAAGGGTTTAGGAACGTTTTCGTTAAATATTGTAACAAATTTGTCGCGATTGGCTCCGATTACGTAATTTACGTAATTTTTTACCCTTTAATATTTAAAAAACAATATTCAAGTTCCCCCTTGTTATTTTATTTATTATTTTATTATTACACATACAGGGTGTACCACTTAAGGCGGATTCTCTCGTACCTCTTTAGTTATTAATTTCACGAAAAACTGTTTCAGATGAAAGTTCAACTGTATCACGCGGAGCATATTTTAAAATTAGTCTGACGTATACAGAGTGTTCCGTTTGGCTTGGACGTTACGTCACTTCGTTATTTTAAATGGAACACCCTATATATTTTTACATTTTCGTATCCTGGGATGAATTTTAACGTGACTTTGTGTACCATATATAGGGTCTAATCTAATTCGTTTCCGCGTTATTCAACTCAAAAAAAAAAAGTTATTGCTGTTGCAATGCCTCAAACAAATGCAAATATCTTCCGAACAAATGACGCTAGAGGCTTGTGGTTTCTTGCAAAAGTTTCGTCTTGAAACGCTTTTTCAGTTACATCGTCAGGAAGAAATCCCAGCGGCAGAAGTTCTTACAAAAAAAATTAATTAATGAGAATGGCGTTACATGGCATTCCATTAAAAAAAAAAATTATTCATCGTAGTTTGAATATTCTCAAGTTTATTAATTAATATTCCTTTTTGTTTTGCTAAATTTTTTTTAAACAAAAAACGTTTCGCTGTGATTTTATTTATTTATTTTTTAATTGGTTACTTCATTTTTAGTCGTTTTAAAATCACTCAGTTCAAAAATTGTTTGTGATAAAAGCGCGTGCGGCGCTGTCACGAATTGACATCGCTGAAGTAAAAAACGCCCCGCAATTTTAAAATCCCTCAGCGTGAAAATTCGAATGTTAAGAGACGATGAAACATGATGAAAAAAAAAAAAAACAAAACAAAAAAAAAAGAGAAAAGAAAAAGCACCGAATCGAAAATACCCGCTCGAGGCTCGCTTATTAACAAAGCGCCTAATGCGCCGTCACTAACGAAGATTCTCGACGCGGTTGGGATTTATTAATTGCGGCCATTGTTGGGGCGCTCGGAATTAAAAATGGGCCCGGGGATTCCCCGCGACGCGACGACCGAAACAATCCAACGATTTTTCGCGCCGCCGCCGCCGCCGCCGCCGGTCGTCCCCGAACGGTAACGGATTGTTTTCGTTGCGGAAAATTCTTTTCGCCGTTTCTGCTATCAAACGAGAACGGAACAAACGCGCGCGCCAACAATAAAGAACGCGATTTCGCAAATGAAAAGGCTTCGCGAATATACAGAGTGACTGTTAATTATACGTACACAACAACAACCGTCAGCTGCGTGAAATTAATCAGAGAGAGATTTTTCCAAAGTCCGACGCAACGCCTTAGCAATTACATAAGCCGCCAAAGTGAACATCTGCATGTTCCCGCGCGGCGGAAATCAAGTCAACCAAATCATATAAACATAGTACGTTACCGACTAAGACTAAGAAGTTCGCAAGTTCTCTAATTTCTGAGTTAAGTTACGGAAGTCATTCATTCAAGGGGCCTGCCTAATTTTGATTTTCAGAAGATAATAAACAATAATAATTTATGAAAAAAATTTTGTGCAAATCGTTTTTGATTGCGGTGAAAACCGCGAGCAGCCTCTGGACAGCTGTTTCAGCCCTGCTTGGGGCTTCTTCAGCAGAGATTCCCACTGCAAACAAAAACGACTTGCCCAATTTATTCGTAATTGCTGAAGAAGCCCCAAGCAGGGCTGAAACAGCTGTCCAGAGGCTGCTCGAGGTTTTCACCGCAATCAAAAACGATTTGCACAAAATTTTTCTAAAACTTTCATTATGCTTTGACAGCAAGCATGCCCGCCTTGCATGGGGGGGGACTTATTAGGAGCAAATCCCGCTTCAATTTGTCCATCCTACTGCAATGTCAGGTCAAAAAGCGATCGTAAGATGTCGCTATTTTATCTGTTAATAATAATTTACTTACTTCAATGATTAAATCGACGAGTGGATAATCGTGTTCAGTCAAAATTTATTGTGTTGAAGAAAACAACAAATAACCTTCTCTAGATTTTTATTTTAAGTAATTATTGGCTTCAGGAGGCTTCATTAATCCTTATCTGAAGGAATTTTAAACCAACGATTCACTTAAAATAAAAATCCGGAAAGTTATTTGTTGTTTTCTCAACACGCCAGTAAATTTGGACTGAACACGATTGCGCACTCGTCGATTCAACTGTAACCTCACTTTTTTTTGTGTTGGAAGAAGGTTAATTGAATTCCGTGCTGAAAATTGAAATGAGCGCGTCCTGGAATTGAATGCGAACGTCAGTTTTATTACGCGGGGCCTTATTAAATACCTACCTGCATTGCTGGTGAACTGTGTGTGTGCTCAACGCAGTAGATTGATGGCCCCATAAATTCAGCCAGCCAGCCGGTCCCGCTGGCTGGCTTCTTTCGCAGAACAAACTCGAGTTTAATACTCCCCTGATGTATTATTTTGCCAGGCGGGTTCCGGAGAAGAAATCGCGATATGATTTACTGCAACGCTCTATTTTTAGAAACGAAAAAGAAAAGAAGAAAAAATTGCACGCATCGCCATCGGCCATCGTACGTACAAGAACCAGCCATTGTTCGTTATCATTGTTGCCAATAGAATTAGTACGACATCATTCATTGCTTGTTAGGGGCACACCTTGATTTAGATGCGTTATTCCGCTCCGTCACTACCGGCCCCAGTATGTCATCTAAACCCGGCCATGCCCTTTAGCTTTTGCTTACAGCCTGCTAACAGAATTTTATTTGATTTTTTCGCTTTTTAAAATACCTTCCGTATATTCAACTCTACTGAGTGAGTTCCAATCTTCAATTCGCCCGTTCTGTCGAGTTATTCGCATTTCTGCAAATATTTTTTTTTATCCGGTGGCCATTGTTGGTTGGCGTTGTTGCCAATATAAAGTGATATTTTGATGGGGTCGATTTTGTCGCTTTTTAAATACCTTCCGTATATTCAACTCTACCGGGTGAGTTCCAATTTTTAGAAACGAAAAAGAAAAGAAGAAACAATTGAACGCATCGGCATCGTACGTCCAAGAACCGGCCATTGTTGGTGGTCATTGTTGCCAATAGAATTAATACGACATCATTCATTGCTTGTTGCGGGCGCACCTTGATTTAGATGCGTTGTTCCGCTTCGTCACTACCGGCCCCGGTATGTCATCTAAACCCGGCCATGCTCGTTACTTTTTGCTTACAGCCTACTAACAGAATTTTATTTTATTTTTTCGCTTTTTAAAATACCTTCCGTATATTCAACTCTACCGGGTGAGTTCCAATTTTTAGAAACGAAGAAGAAAAGAAGAAACAATTGCACGCATCGGCATCGTACGTCCAAGAACCAGCCATGTTGGTTATCATTGTTGCCAATAGAATTAATACGACATCATTCATTGCTTGTTACGGGCTCACCTTGATTTAGATGCGTTATTCCGCTCCGTCACTACCGGCCCCGGTATGTCATCTAAACCCGGCCATGCTCGTTACTTTTTGCTTACAGCCTACTAACAGAATTTTATTTTATTTTTTCGCTTTTTAAAATACCTTCCGTATATTCAACTCTACCGGGTGAGTTCCAATTTTTAGAAACGAAAAAAAAAAAGAAAACAAAATTGAACGCATCGGCATCGTACGTCCAAGAACCAGCCATTGTTGGTTGTCATTGTTGCCAATAGAATTAATACGACATCATTCATTGCTTGTTACGGGCTCACCTTGATTTAGATGCGTTATTCCGCTTCATCACTACCGGCCCCGGTATGTCATCTAAACCCGGCCATGCTCATTACTTTTTGCTTACAGCCTACTAACAGAATTTTATTTTATTTTTTCGCTTTTTAAAATACCTTCCGTATATTCAACTCTACTGAGTGAGTTCCAATCTTTAGAAACGAAAAAGAAAAGAAGAAACAATTGAACGCATCGGCATCGTACGTCCAAGAACCGGCCATTGTTGGTGGTTATTGTTGCCAATAGAATTAATACGACATCATTCATTGCTTGTTACGGGCTCACCTTGATTTAGATGCGTTGTTCCGCTTCGTCACTACCGGCCCCGGTATGTCATCTAAACCCGGCCATGCCCTTCAGTTTTTGCTTACAGTCTGCTAACAGAACTTTTGTTTTAATTTTTCGCCTTTTAAAATATCTTCCGTATATTCAACTCTACCGGGTGAGTTCCAATTTTTAGAAACGAAAAAGAAAAGAAGAAACAATTGAACGCATCGGCATCATCGTACGTCCAAGAACCGGCCATTGTTGGTTGTCATTGTTGCCAATAGAATTAATACGACATCATTCATTGCTTGTTACGGGCTCACCTTGATTTAGATGCGTTATTCCGCTCCGTCACTACCGGCCCCGGTATGTCATCTAAACCCGGCCATGCCCTTTAGCTTTTGCTTACAGCCTGCTAACAGAATTTTATTTGATTTTTTCGCTTTTTAAAATACCTTCCGTATATTCAACTCTACTGAGTGCGTTCCAATTTTTAGAAACGAAAAAAAAAAGAAAAAAAAAATTGAACGCATCGGCATCATCGTACGTCCAAGAACCGGCCATTGTTGGTTGTCATTGTTGCCAATAGAATTAATACGACATCATTCATTGCTTGTTGCGGGCGCACCTTGATTTAGATGCGTTATTCCGCTCCGTCACTACCGGCCCCGGTATGTCATCTAAACCCGGCCATGCTCGTTACTTTTTGCTTACAACCTGCTAACTGAATTTTATTTTATTTTTTCGCTTTTTAAAATACCTTCCGTATATTCAACTCTACTGAGTGCGTTCCAATTTTTAGAAACGAAAAAAAAAAGAAAAAAAAAATTGAACGCATCGGCATCATCGTACGTCCAAGAACCGGCCATTTTTGGTTGTCATTGTTGCCAATAGAATGAATACGACATCATTCATTGCTTGTTGCGGGCGCACCTTGATTTAGATGCGTTGTTCCGCTTCGTCACTACCGGCCCCGGTATGTCATCTAAACCCGGCCATGCTCATTACTTTTTGCTTACAGCCTACTAACAGAATTTTATTTGATTTTTTCGCTTTTTAAAATACCTTCCGTATATTCAACTCTACTGAGTGCGTTCCAATTTTTAGAAACGAAAAAAAAAAGAAAAAAAAAATTGAACGCATCGGCATCGTACGTCCAAGAACCGGCCGTTGTTGGTTGTCATTGTTGCCAATAGAATTAATACGACATCATTCATTGCTTGTTACGGGCTCACCTTGATTTAGATGCGTTATTCCGCTCCGTCACTACCGGCCCCGGTATGTCATCTAAACCCGGCCATGCTCGTTACTTTTTGCTTACAGCCTGCTAACAGAACTTTTGTTTTAATTTTTCGCCTTTTAAAATATCTTCCGTATATTCAACTCTACCGGGTGAGTTCCAATTTTTAGAAACGAAAAAGAAAAGAAGAAACAATTGAACGCATCGGCATCGTACGTCCAAGAACCGGCTATTGTTGGTGGTCATTGTTGCCAATAGAATTAATACGACATCATTCATTGCTTGTTACGGGCTCACCTTGATTTAGATGCGCTATTCCGCTCCGTCACTACCGGCCCCGGTATGTCATCTAAACCCGGCCATGCCCTTCAGTTTTTGCTTACAGTCTGCTAACAGAACTTTTGTTTTAATTTTTCGCCTTTTAAAATATCTTCCGTATATTCAACTCTACCGGGTGAGTTCCAATTTTTAGAAACGAAAAAGAAAAGAAGAAACAATTGAACGCATCGGCATCGTACGTCCAAGAACCAGCCATTGTTGGTTGTCATTGTTGCCAATAGAATTAATACGACATCATTCATTGCTTGTTACGGGCTCACCTTGATTTAGATGCGTTGTTCCGCTTCGTCACTACCGGCCCCGGTATGTCATCTAAACCCGGCCATGCCCTTCAGTTTTTGCTTACAGCCTGCTAACAGAACTTTTGTTTTATTTTTTCGCCTTTTAAAATATCTTCCGTATATTCAACTCTACTGAGTTAGTTCCAATTTTTAGAAACGAAAAAAAAAGAAAAAAAAATTGAACGCATCGGCATCATCGTACGTCCAAGAACCGGCCATTTTTGGTTGTCATTGTTGCCAATAGAATTAATACGACATCATTCATTGCTTGTTATGGGCTCACCTTGATTTAGATGCGCTATTCCGCTCCGTCACTACCGGCCCCGGTATGTCATCTAAACCCGGCCATGCTCGTTAATTTTTGCTTACAGCCTGCTAACAGAACTTTTGTTTTAATTTTTCGCCTTTTAAAATATCTTCCGTATATTCAACTCTACCGGGTGAGTTCCAATTTTTAGAAACGAAAAAGAAAAGAAGAAACAATTGAACGCATCGGCATCGTACGTCCAAGAACCGGCTATTGTTGGTGGTCATTGTTGCCAATAGAATTAATACGACATCATTCATTGCTTGTTACGGGCTCACCTTGGTTTAGATGCGCTATTCCGCTCCGTCACTACCGGCCCCGGTATGTCATCTAAACCCGGCCATGCTCGTTACTTTTTGCTTACAGCCTACTAACAGAATTTTATTTTATTTTTTCGCTTTTTAAAATACCTTCCGTATATTCAACTCTACCGGGTGAGTTCCAATTTTTAGAAACGAAAAAGAAAAGAAGAAACAATTGAACGCATCGGCATCGTACGTCCAAGAACCAGCCATTGTTGGTTGTCATTGTTGCCAATAGAATTAATACGACATCATTCATTGCTTGTTACGGGCTCACCTTGATTTAGATGCGTTATTCCGCTCCGTCACAATATAAAGTGATATTTTGATGGGGTCGATTTTCTCGCTTTTTAAATACCTTCCGTATATTCTACTCTAATAAGTGACTTCCAATCAAAATTGACCGACCTAAAGTCAGCTGCGTTCGTCTCCGCTACAAATGTTGTGAGGTCACTTAACTTCCTCTCGTCACAGCTGATTGAAGGCGAAGTTTTCGTGTGCGATGTCAAGGTCAGTCGATTCTACCGTTTTCAACTTATCAGTTGGTTTATTTTGTTGGACTGACTTGGTAAGTTCTCTTGTTTCGTTTTACGAATTTTACTTGTTCACTTGTAGGCAACTTTTTTTCTACCACCGGCAAATTGCATTGACTCACCTTGAATTACGGACCTCGTACCAGCCGATTGAATAGCCCTAATGTCACTCAAAAACCTATAATACGGCCTGTCGGAAGATCTAGCTCGCGCATCTGGTTGTTTTGCGTTCGTTTGAGAGACCACATTCTCTTTGATTTATTTTGTTGGACTGACTTGGTAAGTTTTCTTGTTTTCCGTTTGGAATTTTGCTTAGGGTAACTTGCAGGAAATTTTCCTCCGCTGCCTTTTTACTACCGGCAAGTTGTATTAACTCATCCTGAGCTATGAACACGTACCCGACGATTGACCAGCTCAAGTTACTTGGCGTGCCGGAAGATTTAATTTAACTCCTGCATCTGGCTGTTTTGCTGTTGCTGTTGCTGTTTTTGTTGGACTGACTTGATAAGTTCTCTTGTTTCCTTTCTTGGATTTTATTTCGGGTTCCTTGTTCACTTGTAGGCAATTTTTTTTCTACTACCAGCAAGGTGTATTGGCTCACCCTGAGCTACAAATCTCGTACCAGACGATTGACCAGCCCTATGACCACTCAAGCTATTCAGTCAGAATTCATTTTCGTCTTCGCCGTGGATGATGTTGCGAATAGTAGATTATTTACCGAACACTTTACTGTTTTATTCAAGTCTAAAATAATTCAAGTGTCACGCGCTTATGTAATTTTGCTTATTCATTCATTCATCTTGTTTTGCTTGCTTTTGTTTAGTCAACCTGATTTAATGTAATTTTTAATCATTTCATCCGATTTAATCACTAGTTTTTGCTTGGCTTTGGATAAATTAGTTTTCACTGATTTTGAACTGCTTGAGAGATTACTGTGAGACGAAAGGAAATTTCCAACGTACGTACCAATTTAAGTTTACGAAATGTTTTAAGACGTTTTTGAATTTTGAGTTTGATGTCGGATTTTGTCTTGGGCACGTCAATCTTTTTAAAACTGAGCACACTGATTATTTGTGTTCAGATGTAATAGATGCCTCTGGTTTGCTTACTTCAGTTGGCGCCTACCGGTAAATAATTTTGAAACGAATGAATTCCCTCTTTTTTGCCCACGACCACCCACGAAATTGTCGAGCTGCCGTTGGTATTATGCAATGTGACAATTCATCATCGGAAGGAATTTATTGTATGCAAGGACGCATCAGTGTTCTAACTCAATTCAATTCAATTCAATTCTTGAGTCTAGCGCTTAGAGCTCTGAGTCCGCGAGGCGACTTCGAAGCAAGTGCCTTTTTTTGCATTTTTCAAGTTATTTTTTTTTTTTCAAGATTGTTTCAGTTTTATTAAACTAATTAAACGAAACGATGACCTTTTTTTATATTCGTTCGAGCGTGTCTGCTGCAGTGTGCGGAGAAAATCTTGCCGAGAGAAAAAAAAAAACGCAAGAAATTGACAGCAAAACAAGCGAAATTCTCGACTTGTCGCGAACGTCTTGATCCGATTTGCACTCACAGCAAATAAAATATTACCGCGTTGCCCCGACGCGGTCGGGGGAATCCCATCTTTTAAGCGCGGGCAATCGCTCTTTCGGCCAACGAAACGTATCGACAGCGGTTTCGAAAAAGCCCAATCTCGAATTGATACTATGACTATTGGCGGGCGGGGGGCGGGGGGTTGAGGGAGGTCATCTGTATGCGAATTCATTTACGTGAGTGGTCTCGCGTTATCTACCGAACCGAACCGACCGGAATTTACATTCGTTCGGCTCGTTCGTGGCTTTGTTGCGGAGATTCGGCTCTGAATCTGAATGTTTTACGGCGACGGCGACGGTACGGTGTTGATCTGGCAACTATCGAAATTGATTTTCCAAATTTCTTTTCTTGCCTCTAATTGTTCGCCCCCCCCCCCCCCCCGTACCCTCCGCTTAATCTCATCAAAACTCATCCGTTAAGTTATTACGCGCGGCAGGGCGTACCTAAAACGAAATTATCAAGTTAAACCGTAGGTCATTGAGCGCAGCGGGGCGAGAACAGGGAAGACAACGGGCAGCGCACTTTGAAAAAAACGGAATTATTAAGTTGGATCGTAAGTCCTTGAGCGCAGCGGGGTGAGTACAGGAGAAAGTTTTATTAGTTAAAACCAAATATATTTAAAGACTCTTACAAACTACTTAATGATGTGATGTTTCTCGAAACTAAACACTAAAACCCAACTTTAAAAAGCATATATATATTTTTATTAATTAAAGTTAAGTAGGTAAGTCGTAGATAATTACGTAAAACGTACGCGCACTTAATAGTCCGCTGCTTCGGGCGATTTAAACAAACTGTAGGAGGATTCCGTCCGTCGTCCCATCAGCCCGTGTGAAACGGGGGAATTACCGGTTTCTGCTGCGCTTCCGCCTTTAAGCACTCCGTGTCAAGGGGGTGGGCGCGCTCGACGGCGGGCGTAAATTAACTTTCCGGGTGACAAAGGGCCGTTGTCGTCGTCGTCGTAATTTTTGCAAGGCGGCGACGATGGGGAATGCAAATTCCCGCGCTTAATTCCATCAGGGGCGTTAACTTGAATTGCTTTCGTAATTGTAATTGCCGGCCCTGATTTTTCAAACTGATTTCGAAAATTAAGGCGCCGGCCGTAATGAAGACGCCCCACTTAGAATGACATTATAGTAAAATGAAATGATAAAATATCATCGCGCGAGGTACGTTACTCGGTCAGCTGTCTAAGGTAATACTTTTTAATTTTTGCAAGGCGGCGAGGAGACCGATGGGGAATGCAAATTCCCGCGGTTAATTTCATTAGGGGCGCTAACTTGAATTGCTTTTGTAATTATAATTGCCGGCACTGATTCTTCAAACTGATTTGAAAATTAAGGCACCATAATGAAGACGTCTCACTTAGATTGACATTATAATAAATGAAATAATAAAATATCATCATGCAGGGTACATTACTCGGTCAGCTGTGCAGGGTAATACTTTTTAATTTAATATGAAGCAGGGTGCATTATTCAGTCAGTTGTCCGGGGTAACACTTTGATGGTCAACGTAAACCTCGACGAAATAAGTTCGCGACGGACCCACCTCCAATTAACAACAGCTTCACGCAAAATGTGCCCCCATAAAAGAACGAATCTGTCGCCGAAAGAAAGAAAGAGAGAATCGTAAAACGTTGTTAACGGCCGATCAAACATACCGAATAGTTCGTTGGATTGAGTTGTTGCGAAATTAGCGTATCAAAAGACACGTCGAGGTAATTAATTAATACCACGGTACGTGACTCGGTCAGCTGTCTAGGGGAATGCTTTAATGTGAATGTAAACCTCGATGAAATAAGTTCGCGGCGAACCCATTTTCAGTTACCAATGCAGCTGCACGCAAAATGTGCCGCCATAAAAGAACGAATCTGTCGCCGAAAGAAAGAAGAAAGAATGTAACATCGCAAAACGTTATTAACGGTCGATCAAACATACCTGCTTTTGAACCGAGGAGTTCGTTGGATTGAGTTGTTGCGAATTTAGCGTATCAGAAGACACGTCGAGGTAATTAAATATCACGGTACGTGACTCGGTCAGCTGTCTAGGGTAATGCTTTAATGTGAATGTAAACCTCGATGAAATAAGTTCGCGGCGAACCCATTTCCAGTTAACAAAACAGCTGCACGCAAAATGTGCCGCCATAAAAGAACGAATCTGTCGCCGAAAGAAAGAAAAAAGAATGTAACATCGCAAAACGTTATTAACGGTCGATCAAACATACCTGCTTTTGAACCGAGCAGTTCGTTGGATTGAGTTGTTGCGAAATTAGCGTATCAGAAGACACGTCGAGGTAATTAAATACCACGGTACATTACTCGGTCAGCTGTCTAGGGTAATGCTTTAATGTGAATGTAAACCTCGATGAAATAAGTTCGCGGCGAACCCATTTCCCGTTAACAAAACAGCTGCACACAAAATGTGCCGCCATAAAAGAACGAATCTGTCGCCGAAAGAAAGAAGAAAGAATGTAACATCGCAAAACGTTATTAACGGTCGATCAAACGTACCTGCTTTTGAACCGAGCAGTTCGTTGGATTGAGTTGTTGCGAAATTAGCGTATCAAAAGACACGTCGAGGTAATTAAATACCACGGTACATGACTCGGTCAGCTGTCTAGGGTAATGCTTTAATGTGAATGTAAACCTCGATGAAATAAGTTCGCGGCGAACCCATTTCCAGTTAACAAAACAGCTTCACGCAAAATGTGCCGCCATAAAAGAACGAATCTGTCGCCGAAAGAAAGAAGAAAGAATGTAACATCGCAAAACGTTATTAACGGTCGATCAAACGTAACTGCTTTTGAACCGAGCAGTTCGTTGGATTGAATTGTTGCGAAATTAGCGTATCAGAAGACACGTCGAGGTAATTAAATACCACGGTACATTACTCGGTCAGCTGTATAGGGTAATGCTTTAATGTGAATGTAAACCTCGATGACATAAGTTCGCGGCGAACCCATTTCCAATTAACAAAACAGCTTCACGCAAAATGTGCCGCCATGAAAGAACGAATCTGTCGCCGAAAGAAAGAAGAAAGAATGTAACATCGCAAAACGTTATTATCGGTCGATCAAACATACCTGCTTTTGAACCGAGGAGTTCGTTGGATTGAGTTGTTGCGAAATTAGCATATCAGAAGGCACGTCGAGGTAATTAAATACCACGGTACATGACTCGGTCAGCTGTCTAGGGTAATGCTTTAATGTGAATGTAAACCTCGATGAAATAAGTTCGCGACAAACCCATTTCCAATTAACAAAACAGCTTCACGCAAAATGTGCCGCCATGAAAGAACGAATCTGTCGCCGAAAGAAAGAAGAAAGAATGTAACATCGCAAAACGTTATTAACGGTCGATCAAACATACCTGCTTTTGAACGAATCTGTCGCCGAAAGAAAGAAAGTGAGAATGCCATGTCGTGAAAAGTTATTAATGGTCGATCGAGCAGTTCGTTGGATTGAGCTGCTACTGCGACTATCTGAGATTAATTTCATTTTTTTCTTAATTTAAAATCTCGGTCTCGGCAGAAATGCACAAAGCGTCTGAATTTTTGCGTTTTTCTACAAATTCCGGCTCGGCCGTATAATTAAGAATTTCCGCGGCATTCAACAAACCCCACTCACAAAACACGTTGGTAAATTAAAAAGAGTTTTTTTTTTTAATGTAACTAATGGAAACGCGCATAAATGTAATCGGTTCTAACTTATTCACGCAATAAAAGAAGAAAGAAAAAAGTATCCATCACCTAAACATGTTGCTGCACGTAATCCGATTGTAAAAGAAGTCAATTCCGAAACGCAAGGAAAGAAAGGCAAAGCCGGAGCACATTCACGTCCAATGTGCGGTAGCATCGTGTTTGTAAAAGTCCCCATTTCGCAGAACCGATACTATTATTAGGGTGATTTGTAACCGAATTCATTTGCGTGAGTGTTTTCTCTATCTGCTCGTAGAATCTGTATTTGTTCCGGAAGTTTCGAGCTTTTCCTAAATGCGCGAACGCGTCGACCAAACCGACGACGATATCCAGATTGAATTCAGACTTTCTACTCAACTTGTTTATACTTGCGGGTTTCATTTAGGGTCGCTCAGCAAGTCATTATTATTTCTGAAATTTAATCGTCTTGGCCGCTACCGCCTGAATAAGTTTATTTGTTTTCGCTCTTGAATAATTAACGAAGACGGTGGCAAGCTAACGCTGCAACGAACGGATTTCGCTGTGGGAACAAAGAAATCTAATGTAAGCGTGGGTCTTTGAAATGACGTCACACTGTTTAACGCAAAAAAAGGACTTAACTAAACGGGCGCTTGTTTTTCTTTCGTAAGCTTCGCAAGTCGCACCTAAACGAGGGATTAAAAAGTCTCTGCCTTAGTTTATCAGGTGTTACAACGCACAATAAATTTAAGCTTTAGTCGACCACGTAGCAACGGAAGCCTCCGGTGCGACGGTATTATTTTATCCTCAGTGGATTTAATTGTAATTTATTAGCCGGCCGTCGATTTACGCAGCCGAAACCAATGCCTGGTGTGGGGGGGGGGGGTGAAGGAGGAGAGGGAGGAGGAGACAATTTCATATTCAAGGAGTAAACGTCGAGTGCCTCCGCGGAATCCGAATGAGCGTTGAACGCTCAAAGCTTGTGAATTTTTAAGCTCGGCGGAAAGTTTCGACGGCGGCTGCGGCGGCGTCGCGACGCGAAAATGGGACATTAAGGACGACGTGCAAGTGAGCGGATCTTTGTGTAGGCGAATGAATAAAATTATCTTTTTTTCTTTCTAAGGGAATCCAGTAGAGCTCGGGAGTTGTGAATTATTAAATTCACGCGAAGCGCGGCGCTTAAACTCTTCACTTCACGTGCGATCCGCCGTCGAGAATTTTTCTCTTTTAACTTTAACTTTAACTTTAATTAACGGTCGGGTGAACCGACGCGACGCGATGTTTAGGGTCGCATTCCGAGACATAAAAATAAAACAATTTTAAAATAAAAACAAAAACCGTATTAAGTCACGAGCTGTCATTCAACATAACCGCCAGTGTCGCCGTCCGGCGATTTCTCAATCAACCATATCTGCGAAAATTAAGAGACTCTTAGAATTTTGTTTAACGCGTATGCTGTTATCTACGGCGACTTGGTGATTTTATTTTTATTTGTCGGGTACTACTACAGTCACCCCCTGTATATAATTAGTAAACTTGCATGTGAGATTTCTGAGCAGAAAACACGTCGGGAAACTTCACGAACCCCCGCGAAGTATGTCAGCGGCGTAAATTATTTTTATTTAACACCTGAGCCCCGGTGTTAAGAATAAATTTTCATCTTAAACGACGTCGAGGGGCGGTTACTTACGTGAAAATCTTCCTTTCTATGACGTACCCCTCCCCCCTGCTACGTGAGGTCGCATTAGTTTTCCCCCACTGCGGCTCTGATAACATAAACCGGGTCGCCGTTTCGTACTACCTATTTTCTGGAATCCGGCGGAAAATAGGGCGTTGAGATAAATCGTATTATCGCGAACCCGTTTTTGCCCTCCTAGGTTCAGGAGGTTTCTTTCTCTTCGAGCTAGTTTTCTTTTCCGGCGGAACGTTTCAGATTTAATGAAGTAGATACGCAATTAAGAAAAAAAAAAAATATGCTACCGCCCGAATGAATTTACTTTATCTCCCCTGCAAATTAAAACGAAAAACGGTGGTGGCAAATTAGCGTTGAAGAAGACAATCAGCTGTCGCGAGCTAGTTCTCAGATGGAGACGGGCTAGGTCAAAGATCAAGGGCGCCACCAGGAGGAGTGACCGCGGCTGATATCTTCGCCACCGTCCTCCAAGGATCGCAGCGTGCGCGAAAAATTTAAGGGCGTCACCAAAAGGAGTGACCGCGGCTGATATCTTCGCCACCGTCCTCCAAGGATCGCAGCGTCCGCGAAAAATTTAAGGGCGTCCCCAAAACGAGAGACCGCGGCTGATATTTTCGCCACCTTCCTCCAAGTATCGCAGCGTGCGCAAAAAATTCAAGGGCGTCACCAAGAGGAGTGACCGCGGCTGATATTTTCGCCAACGTCCTCCAAGGATCGCAGCGTGCGCGAAAAATTCAAGGGCGTCACCAAGAGGAGTGACCGCAGCTGATATCTTCGCCACCGTCCTCCAAGGATCGCAAAATTCAAGGGCGTCACAAAAAGGAGTGACCGCAGATGATATCTTCGCCACCGTCCTCCAAGGATCGCAGCGTGCGCGAAAAATTCAAGGGTGTCACCAAAAGGAGTGACCGCGGCTGATATTTTCGCCACCGTCCTCCAAGGATCGCAGCGTGCGCGAAAAATTCAAGGGCGTCACCAAGAGGAGTGACCGCGGCTGATATTTTCGCCATCGTCCTCCAAGTATCGCAGCGTGCGCGAAAAATTCAAGAGCGTCACCAAAAGGAGTGACCGCGGCTGATATCTTCGCCACCGTCCTCCAAGGATCGCGGCGTGCGCGAAAAATTCCCCGGAGAATAATCCACTCTTGCATCCAAAATAATTGTCCATCGCAACAAAACCACTGATCGTACTCAAAACGTATCGTAAAACAAAAGATAAACAGTACGACAGTAGAAAAGACAACGGCACAACACGCCTGACTCCAATAAATCACATATCACACGTACGTACGCGGCGTCGACAAAAAGTGACATAATCTCTTAAATAAACTTCAATAACAGTCGATATTAAACTTCACAAAATGGGTCTTAAATTTAAGGCAGCTTAATTCATTCGAGACAACATTAAAGTAAATACACACACAAGTGCCGGTATATCTGCATTATAGACAAACATGCATTAAATACAGAAAATAATTAAAATAATACGTTGTTACGTTTGCCGAAGGTCGTAAGGGTTGCTCGTACGTAGGTGTCGAACGTTACATCAGCCCAAGAAACGAAAAAGCGGAAACGAAAAGCGTATTCCTCTGTTGGAACAAAGAAATCGTATAAAACATGGGTAGCCGAAATGGAGTCTCAAAAATACCTTTTTTCAATTTACCGGGGAAAACGAGAACGAAAAGCGTATTCCTTTGTTGGAACAAAGAAATCGTATAAAACATGGGTAGCCGAAATGGAGTCTCAAACTACCTTTTTTTCAATTTATCGGGAAAAACGAAAAGCTTATTCCTCTGTTGGAACAAGGAAATCGAAATAGAACATGAGTAGCCGAAATGGAGCCTCAAATTACCTTTTTTCAATTTATCGGGGAAAACAAAAACGAAAAGCGTATTCCTCGGTTGAAACAAAGAAATCGTATGAAGCATGGGTAGTCGAAATGGAGTCTCAAAATTACCTTTTTTCAATTTATCGGGGAAAACAAAAACGAAAAGCGTATTCCTCTGTCGGAACAAAGAAATCGTATAAAACATGGGTAGCCGAAATGGAGTCTCAAATTACCTTTTTTTCAATTTATCGGGAAAAACGAAAACGAAAAGCGTATTCCTCTGTTGGAACAAAGAAATCGTATAAAACATTGGTAGCCGAAATGGAGCCTCAAAATTACCTTTTTTTCAATTTATCGGGGAAAACAAAAACGAAAAGCGTATTCCTCTGTTGGAACAAAGAAATCGTATAAAGCATGGGTAGTCGAAATGGAGTCTCAAAATTACCTTTTTTTCAATTTATCGGGGAAAACAAAAACGAAAAGCGTATTCCTCTGTTGGAACAAAGAAATCGTATAAAACATGGGTAGCCGAAATTGAGCCTCAAAATTACCTTTTTTTTCTATTTATCGGGGAAAACAAAAACGAAAAGCGTATTGCTCGGTTGAAACAAAGAAATCGTATAAAGCATGGGTAGCCGAAATGAAGTCTCAGATTACTTTTTCTCAATTTATCGGGAAAAAGAACGGGTCGCCCGCTTGGTAAAAGTTATTCAAGCGTTTACTTTCATTCAATAGGCGTTAGATAATGAAGACCCCAAGACACAACCAAATAAAAACGGCAGCAGATTACGATCCTGATGTTTTCGATGGAAACAAGAGATGAACCGAAAGAATTCGTCGTTGGCGTCGTCGTAAAGTTGAAAATCCTCGGAGTCCGCCGTTTCTGATGCTACCGCATCAGACCTACAATAATAATAATAATAATAGGATTTTAAGATCTCCGGGTGTATCGTATTACTGAGGGGGGGAGACGAAAATGCGAAAGGCGAAATTATACTCGTCGTTCCCCGGGGGGCAGCAAAGTCTCCGCCGCCGGTAGGTACGAATCAATAAAATACATCTTTGACATAGTTTCCGGAACCGAAATTGCGCTGAATCTGTCTCTCTCTCTCTATCTCTCTCTCGCTTCTCTACACAGTGAATGTGACCGTAAAACATTTATGACCGCACCTTTTGCTTTACCCTCGTTATTATTATTGTTAGGTCGGGGTTTATCTTTTATATTTCAAAATCACATCGAACTTGTAAACAATACGAATTAATTAATTAATTAATCAATTAATTAATTATCGAGCGGATGTGATCCTTTAAGATTACCGTTCAGAAACGCTGACTTCCTATTCGCCCTTCGCTTTGAGCATTCTTCCGTCACTATTTTTCCGATTCGATTGATTGGGCCAGCTTAACCCGTACACGCTTACGCGGGGCACCATCACTGTTGACTGCAGACATCGTACGGGTAACATTGTTTGTGTATACCGTTCAGCGAATGTATGCAGTTTGGAATTGGATTGGAATTTGGGCGACTCGTCGCATCGTGTCCTGGAAAGTGCGAATGGCATTTTAATCATCGAGCGATCTGTTTAATTAAAATCGTTTTTTCTTGGACTTTTTCGCCGGTTTATTTATTTTATCGAACTTCTGGGCGTTAACAAGGGGCAAACTAATTGGCGAGGTGAGATCCGTTTGCACGCCGATTCTGTGAAGCTACGTCGCTGTACTCCGCAGATACAGAGCGACATCTGTACGCCAAAATTTGATTCAGGGTGATGGGAAGCAGGCACCGCTGCAGACATCGTACGGGTAACATGATGTGCATACGCTTCCGTGAATTTGCGCTGAATTATTGAGAGCACGATTCAATTTATGCAGTCTGACTCGTCGCGTCCTAGAAAGTGCGTGTAATAAAGTTAAAATAAAATAAAATCCTCCAGAAAATTTATTTATTACGATATCATCTGCGAACTTGTTGTGTACGCAAAGTACGACGCAAAATGAGTCGTACGTAAATAGTGATACAATCAAGATTTTGCCTTTTTGCAATAACGATTCATTCAGGAAAAAGTGTACTTGAAATTTATTCACAACGCGGTGCCAGAATGACTTCCTAACGGTTAAGTCGAGTTTTTTCCTTTTTTTTTGTTTGGAAATCGGCGAATAAGAGGCGGCGTTAAAAATTAAATCGTTCTGTTATTAAAAAAAAAAAAATTGAATTAGATGAAAAGAGGAACAAATTAAATGAATGTCATAAAGGTGTTTTTTTTTTTTTTTTTTAATTTCCAACGACTTGCGTCGCCTTCGCCCTCGCCCTCCCGATAATAAATCAAAATTAACTTGTCAGATTTGATTACTTACAAATTCGACGCCCGCCGCCGCCGCGACGTCGCTTTTGATTGAACGAATGCTTCTGATTTTAATTTTATAAACGACGAGCACCGAAATTTTTTTTTATGTAAACGCCGTTGCCGCCGCCGTCACGAACAATGAGAGCGGAAAAGGGAAAGGCAGGGAAGGAGCGAGCTTTCCGATTCGATGATTTAATTTCTCCTTAATAAGGACGCCGAGCGCTCTACACGGAACAATTTTTTTCCGCCCCTTAATACAGAAGCCCTAAATTCTGGCTTTTAATTGGCTTAGCCGTATAATGGGAATAAGCAGGATGCAAGAACCTCGTATTCTGTACAGAAATGTTTTCTTTTGTTTTTTTTTATTATTAAATGGAACGCCCTTGATGCGGAACGCCGATCACCCACCCCTATCTCACGACCGTCTCAAAACATTTTCATACTTGGCAATTTTTTGGTTAACGTTAAAGCAAAAATTAAACTACTTGGAAATTAAAACTTGAAATTAGGACAGCCCCAATTTTTTTTGGAGTTTTTTTTTTTTTTTAGAAATAACAAAGTTACGAGAAGGCTAAATATCTGCAGGGCCCCCGTCATCTTCTGGCCGCTGTTATCAAGTTTGCATAAATTTTAGAAAAAAAAAAGAAACTTCAAAGATAATCGTGCCTTCCTTTATTAGTCTTTAATCAAGCGCGCGGTGGCGGGCGGTGATGAAGGGCCAATTAAGGCGGCGGGCGACGCCCGCTCAAAACTTTGCTTTTTATTTCAAAATTTCTCTTTCTTCGTCTTATGTAAAGCAATTTGTTCACAAAAGAGTTGGTTTTGAGGGGGAGAGAGAGAGAGGGTGGGCTTCTAATCAAAACTCGACGATTTGAATGAAAATGAAAAGGGATTAACGGAACCCGTATTTCATTTACAAAAAAAAAAAAAAAACGTTAGCAGTACACACCCCAACAAATCGGAGTTAACTTGAACGCGCGCTCAAAAATTAAAAAAGGCTGAACAACTTAACAAAACGTTAATGAATCAATAAATCAGACGCTCAAAATGCAAGGGCCCGGCGCGGGCCTCGGAAGTTGCAATTTTGCCCCTAATTTCTGCACTCAATTAAGGATAATTTTCGCATTAATAGCAAATGCTGCATCCAACATTCCCTACTTGCGCAGCAATCTGGAATCTGGAGGGAATAATGCTAAAGTAACGTAGCGCGGAGGGGGGGGGGGGGGTAGAAGAAGTGGATCTTCCTAGTTTTCCAAGAAAAGCCTCTCGACCTGATTACGCGTCGCTTTCCTCGTTCAATGATTGTTTATTTCTTTTTTTAAATTAAAAAAAAAAAAAATTCAATGCGTCATTTTTTGGAAAATCTAGTCGACTTCTTTTTTTCTGCATTGTCCGAAGTGAGGACGACGTTTCCAAAAAAAAAAATAAAAAAATCCTTCTTTCACGTTCGCTCGTGTTTTTCTTGCCTCCGTTCGCAACGAAAAAAAAAAAAAATCAGTTCGCGTGTACTAAGCCACCCTCGCAGTTTCGACGAACGCGAAACGATCGGTGCGATTTGGCCGCCGGCGAAAAATGCAAAGAACAGGAGGACGGAAACAAAAGAAAATCGACAGGTCTCTGCGAATCGCCTACAAAAAAAAAAAAAAAAAAGGAAGAAACTTGCAATCTGTAATAAGAGGTCGGTTGTGACGGACGAAGAAAAAAAAACGCTTGGGAGAAGCTCCGTAACCGAAATACGGGCCCCGTTACTCGTTTTTCAATTTCGCTCGAATTGTTGAGTTTTAAAATTGCAATCTGTAATAAGAGGTCGGTTGTGACGGACGAAGAAAAAAAAAACGCTTGGGAGAAGCTTCGTAACCGAAATACGGGGCCCGTTACTCGTTTTTCAATTTCGCTCGAATTGTTGAGTTTTGACTTACGTTTAATCTTAAGCACCGGCATACTGACGAATCACAAAAAAACAGCAGATATATATATAGAATGCATTGCTCCCCGTAATGCAGGGAAAAAGAAGAAGCCAGCGGCGACCCGGAACTCTGCCCCGAGCCAGGACTGGGTGCTTGTCGTATAAGAAAACAATTGTCTTCTTATATTCCAGCAGCAACACGTGTGACGTCACGGGCTGCTGCTGTTGGTATACGAGCGTACATCAACAGCAGCAGCCCGTGACGACGTCA
Source organism: Prosopocoilus inquinatus (assembly GCA_036172665.1). NCBI lineage: Eukaryota > Metazoa > Arthropoda > Insecta > Coleoptera > Lucanidae > Prosopocoilus > Prosopocoilus inquinatus. The sequence goes on from CM069876.1 coordinate 50,216,761, forward strand.
CACGTACTTAATCTTCGGTAGCGTAAGTAAACACAAAGCGCAATAATGAGGTCGCTCACTTGCAACATTTATTATTTAACACGAGAAGTCAATAGTTAAAATTCGAAAGCACTTTTTTCCGCCAAATTAAGCTGAGACGGCTATTCCCTTGTCCAACCGTTCATTCCAGCTTTCAATTAAAAAACTAATGATTATGCTAATGTCAGAAACTCGGCTAATTGTCTCATTTCATTTCTCGTTTCTCCCGTTAAGCAAAAGATAATGCCCGCCTTGTTTATGTTTTTCTTTTTTTGCTTCTCAGCTTTACCTACCCATCCCCCTTACAAACCCGCTGGCCGCGAAACTTGCGAAGTAAAGTTTTTTTTTTTTTTTTTCGTTTCTGTTTTTGTTCGCCGCCGATGAAATTCGCTAATAAATTGAAAGCCGAAGAGTTATGTTTAGTGAGACTTCATGTATGACGCAACAGCAGCCAGCGGCAGATATGAAAAAACTTTTTTTTCCTTTCTTATCTCCCCCTCCCCTCCCCCGTCTCCCGTCTCCCGTTAACAATGAAATAAGAAGTCCGGCGGCAAAACGAATCATCAAAAAGTTTCGACTTCTTTTCTCTCGATGATGATATACGGAAAGTTTTCTTTTTCATGAACCTCTTCGTCCGGGCGTTTGTCGTATAACAGTTTAGGACTGCGCGCGACATCGCGCGGGTGCGTCTTGCATTTGCAGTTTGCCCCGGGGGGCAATGAGATGGCGCTAATGACCGTCTTTCATTATTTTATCTTCACGTCCGAAAATTTCACATTTCAGTTGTTTTGTAAATCTGAAGCAAGCCCGATAGATTCCAAACCCAAACCTGTAAAGTGAATTTATAAGGGGTGGACAACCTGAGGTTCCCGTTTTTTCTTTTCTTTTTTTTTTTTAATTTATCTTCCAATGAGCAAAAAATCTTATTAATTAATTAAACGTGTCGGCGGTATGTTTTTGATAAATCTGTTTAATCGCCCCCGCCCCCGCCCCCGCCGCGTATGCACAAACGCAGTCTGCGGGTAGGTCGTTGCAAACATGACCTGCATGAATTTAATTAAATTTGAACAAGCGCGCCACCTCGTACACGCTCGCGCGATCTTCTTCACTGAAAATATTTAATTTAGTGAAATATTCAAAGAGTACACACGAATTAAATGAAACTACCGTCGGTTTTATTTACGTTCGGTGCTTTCATGTGCAGCGTGTACAGTTTCCTGAGTTTCAGGAGGGGAAAACCCCATCACTTTTCTAAACTGATCGATCGAGAGTTACTCTGTGAGTAAAGAATCGGTTTTTCTCGAACCCCGAGATTTGAATGATTTGTTGGACATTATCGACACCTGTACGCCTGCTCATCCCCCGCGGAGTTCAGTACAGGTGACTGACACGAACAGCTGGCACGAGGTAAACAAAAATTAATTTATTTGCAAATTTAGCTTCTTACACGCATCTGAACTGCACTTACTCCAAGAAGATTAATTACGCGAGGAGAAAAAAAAACTTTACTTCGCAAGTTTTCAAGTTTGTAAGGGGGAGGGGTAGGTAAAGCTGAGAAGACAAAAAAAAACATAAATAAGGCGGGCGTTATCTCTTGCTTAACGGGAGAAACGAGAAATAAAATGAGACAATCAACCGAATTTCTGTCGACGGAAACAGTGCTTTCGAATTTTAACTATTGATTGCTCGCGTTAAATAATAAATGTTGCAAGTGAGCGACCTCATTATTGCGCTTAGTGTTTACTTACACGACCGAAGATCATCAAGGTTACGTGAGTACTCAAGCAATTAAACGTAAGTCAAAGTCGAAACTCAACAATTCGAACGAAATTGAAAAAAAAAGGCGAATAACGGGGCCCGTATTTCGGTTACGAAGCTTAAACAAAACCCTCCCCTCCAAAAACGAATCCTCAATCAACTTAAATGAGACCACGTGTCGTCAGAAATGAAAGATGAAACAATTAACTCAATTTCTGGCGACGAAAGAAGAGCTCTTGAAGTTATTGGGAAAACTATTTGGGCGCCGATAAATTCGCCGCGCTTTCTGAAAGGTGTTACAGAAATAAACTTCCCTTCCTGTCAGACGACGTCTTGTCTTCCGCGCCTTCCCCTTTTTGCGTATCGAATTTCCTCCCGCTAGACTAACACGTCCCGTTGCTTTCCTCTTTCTTTTCGCGAGACGAAAACAGAAAACAACATATTTGTTTACATAAGCGAGTTACAGTGGCGCTCTTTCTTTCTATTATGAGAAACAGTTGCAAGCGCAGTATTACGTTCGGCTATTATAAAAGAAAATATTAATAAAAAAGAATAAGTTTTGTAAATATTGTGCCGTGCACGTACGCAAAAATTTGTCGATGTAATTAATGTGTTGCGGTTTGAAAGCCAAAGTCACCCTCTACTGCAGACGCTTGCGAAAGAATGCGCGTTCAATGCTAAAACCTAAACGCGAAAATCCGATAAGAAGGGGGACGGGCTGAGACAAGCTCGGAGAGCTTTCATCCACCAGGGCACCAAGTAACAACCGACAAAATCTCGTTCAATGCAGGAACCACCTACGAGGACCTCCCAGTGGAAAACCCGATAAGAAGGGGGACGGGCTGAGACAAGCTCGGAGAGCTTTCATCCACCAGGGCACCAAGTAACAACCGACAAAATCTCGTTCAATGCAGGAACCACCTACGAGGACCTCCCGGTGGAAAACCCGATAAGAAGGGGGACGGGCTGAGATAAGCTCGGAGAGCTTTTATCCACCAGAGCACCAAGTAACAACCGACAAAATCTCGTTCGAACCTCCTACAGGGACCTCCCGGTGACAACAGACTTATCATGGCCCTACGGGTTAGAAACAGTCTGGGGGTGGGGGCCGCAGCTCGCATACAAATACAAAACCACCACTCTACCCACGAAGACTGCGTGCTACATGCACGCCGCCACAAATTAATAAAACCAAACTTGGCTTCGCCCACAACTAAGTTAGAGAAGGGGCTTGGACGAATCAAAACCAGCGTGACATCTGCAAAACCCAATGTACCCCGTGTATGACATGACGTAAGCAATAACCAACAGCGTCAAAGGTCAATTTATCTTTCCGTCGAAATAACGAAGGGACAAAAAATGTAAATCGCAGAAACCGTACAGCGTAAGCGACGAGTTTTATGATCGGTCTCGACGCTTTTTTTTTTTTAGAATGAACATTCGATTTAATTCCCACGAGAAGCTCGGGAAACGACGCGCGGCTGCAGACGCTTGCGAAAGATTGCGCGATCAATTCTAAAACCAGATGCTCCGAACCGATGAAAGTTTGACTTGAGGCCGTCACAGTGAAAATCGCAGTACGATTTATTGCCGGGGAGTGCCAAGATATGTACAGAGGAAAAAAAAAAACAGTCTGCGAATTGCACCACAAAATCAGATCGAGAGGCGTGGGACGCTGTTCGTTTCATAAAGATTTACAATTATTCTGCGACGAAGTTTTGAATGAAAACTTGTTCATCTCAACGTGATAAAAGTAGGCCGTTAGGCGTTCAGATACCGCACCCACGGCCCCCGGCGGTCAATTAGTGCGCACCACAGGAAATAAATGCGAAATTTGCATTTTTTTGAAAACAACCCACCGGTGGTCGTGATAGACTCTGAGTATGCGAATGCAGAAACGATCGGCGTCAATCGCCAATCAGTTAGATAGCTCTCAGCTCTGACATAACCGCACGTAATTAATCTTCTTGGAGTAAGTGCAGATCGGACGTGTGTAAGAAACTTCCGCTTGAAATTCTTGTATTATTATTATTTTTTTTTTAATTTACGATCCGCCACGAGCATCCAATTTACTTCACTTCAGCGGCTTCAATCCGGAGTGCTTAATGGAATCTCGCGAAACCGAAACCCATAAAGTCGTCGTACCTAAGCAGAAGAATCTCCGATGGGGGAACGCTCTAGCGCACAAAGCTGTCTCACGAGTTGAATCCAAATCGAGATCCGATCTGAGAGCATCGTTTCGCCACGTGCCCGATTCATTAATAGTTGCGGCAAATCGTGCTGTTGTTGGTTTGAACGGAGAAGGGGAAAAATTCTCCGGAATCATTCAAATTCATATCCGGCTCGAAGGACCAAAAATATTAATGTTCTAAAAACTTTCACTGGAATATTAAAATGGCGCGGTCTTATCTTGTTTAGGCTGTAGCGTTTCCTGTCCAAGTCTCAGCTTCAACTTGAAATAAAATAGTTTCAAGGCCGCGGGCCTAGTTTAAAACAAAACGGCCAGCTCTAGGAAGTGAGGCAAGAAGTGAAACGTCGAAGTCAAAATGAAGTGGGTGGATTGAACGCGATGGGTTTTAAATCGTTGCCCTGCCGGACGTGATGGATTTCGAATCGTTCGCGTTGCCCGGGGGGGGGGGGCAGGCGAGGTTTTAACTGCATTTTCCACATGGCCGTCTGACATATCGATTGAATCGGTCCGGCATCTCCAGCAGGTAAATATTTGCTTTCGCCGACGACTGATTCGCGGTCGGAAGATTTCTGTTTTCGTTCCATCTGGACACGCAGACACTAGACTACAAAATTAAAAAAAATTAAATAAAAAGGAACGAGAATCTCTTTTAGGAATGCGGCATCGCGCTGAAATAATATCACCGAAATGAAATTCATCATGCCGAAGATGTTTGTTTACTGTGCGGGTAGATAAGCTGAGCTAAGTGCTTTAGGTGACTGTTAAAAAAAAGTGTCGGTATAGAAAAAGCGCGCTACATTCCGTTGCACATGCCAGTCACTTAGGCACATTTTTAACAACCGTCTTCATCGACTTACTATCAGGTTTAACGTTAATATTAAAATGCAGCAGGGCGACGCAGTGACAACCATATTGGGAGAACCCTAACAAAGTTTTAAACCGTAACACTTTTCGTACACTGTTATTTTCAATCACCCTGCAGTATTTAGGTGTGTTGTGGATTTCTCAAGCCCGATGAGTTATTCACCTCCTCCTCCCCCCCCCTCCTCCTCCGCGAGTCAAGAGTCGTCGACATCCTCCCCAGTGAATACAACTCAAACCCCCGCATGCCGGCGACGTCTTACCGCAAACAAGCTCGACAAAGCCACTCAGACGCTCCGTAACGAACACTGCGGGCCAACGAAATAATGAACTAACTTGGATTTGTTTGCGGCGGCATGAACCAACCCGGAAGCGCTTACACTTTCGCACGCACACGAGAAAATAATTTCGCTTTCCTTCCGCGCACTCAACAATCAAAAAACGAGAGAAGCCAAAACGAGATCGACTTTCTTCACTCCGATTTAATTTTCTCGCGCGTATTTGAAATTTATTCGTAACACGGTACCAGAATTATTGTTATTATTACCGTAGAAACACACGAGCCCCCAGCCCCCTCCAAGAAAAAAAAAAAACGCGCTCAGTTATTATTACGGCAGAGACAACTTCAGTAGTGCAAGGTAAGGCACAAGACGTAGCGGCAAAGCGTAGGCGGTAATCTCCCTCGATAATCCAGTTGCCCGGCAACCACCCGACACAAGACTCCCCCCGCCCCCCACCCCACAGTTGCATTATTACACCCATTAGTGAGTTTCATAACTTGTTCATAACGTTAATTATAATTCCACCTGCGCCTCCGCCGAATTTCGCGCGTTTGTTCTAAACGGGGGTGGGGATAACGTTTTCTGACGCAACGGCCCCCCCTTCCTCCTCCTCGATGAGACGCCGCACCCGCGTTGTTGTTCCCTTCATCCCTTTGTTGGTGGTTTCGGGAAAAGCCGTGCCGAAATCGAATTAATTAGCTTTAAAAACTCTCCCGGGCCGGCAATAATTGTCTGGCCCTTTTCGTTTAAAGCCGGCGTTCGAGGTTTATCCGAAAAGGCCGACGGATTAGCCGACTTGTAAATTCGGCGACTTTTCGAAGCGATTTCGTCCCCGACCCCCGCCTTAGAAAACAACCTGTACTGCACTGTTGTATTGTAATTCACGAACGAAAGCTCCGCATCCTGAAAATGCTTGGTGGTGCGCACAAGCGCCGCTCGCCTCCGGGAATCACATATTATAACCCTAACTCCGAGGCAACAATCATGTGAGAGCTCCGTAATCTAAAAAATGCTCTGGTGCACACGAGTTCCGCACGCTTCCGGTAATCATAATGTAACCCAAACTCTCCATTTACTCTTGCTTAGGTATTAGCCTGATCAATCAATAATACAATGTAGTAATGATGAACAAATCGGTGGTGCTCTGTAATGCTCTGGTGCACACGAGCTCCGCACGCCTCCGGGAATCATAATGTAACCCAAACTCTCCATTTACTCTCGCTTAAGCCTTAGCCTAATCAATCAATAATACAATGTAGTAAAGATGAACAAATCGGGAGATGCTCTGTGTGTGTGTGTGTAAGTTTTTGGCTCTACAAGGCCAATTTACTCTTTGTTCTGCGTCTAAAAGATAACCGTAACATTTTCCTTTTGCTCTCAGAGCTGCACTCGCTCATCATCCAATTTATTAGGCGATTGAATGACACACATCACGAATGCTTGTCACAATATTAGAAGGCAAATTTTGAACCTAATTTATTATTCACAAACAATTTTCATTTTTGACAGCAATCGCAATCGAATTTAAGAAGTGTATTGCCGGGTGTTTACTGTTACCGTAAAGGAAGTACGGGCCCCGTTATTCGCTTTTCATTTTCATTTAACCTGTGAGTTTCTCTGTAAACGAAATACGGGTCCCCTTCATTATTCGCTTTATAGTTTCATCGAATCTGTTGAATTAGTTTTCGATTATTATTTGAAATACTTGCGTAACCTTGAAGGTGGTACTCTCGGATGATTTTCGCATAAGCGACGGGCGTGAACGGGTTGCCTACCCCGCGATTGTTTAATCTGACGTCGCGATTTACTAGAATGGGCGCGGCGCCAATCAAAAGAGATCGCCGGTGGTTTTAGTTGTTAACTTCGCAGACAATTTTTAATAAATGGATGTTATGAACGTGCCCACGAGAGACTTGGGGCGAAAAAAAAAAAGAAAGAAAACCGCCGTTCGGCCGGGCGCGGAAATTTACGACGCCATTATCAATTATTAAATTATCCGGGATATCATTTTCAATTAAAAAGTTTCCCGTAACGGCGTCGTCGTAAAGCTTCAACTTAAGTTTCGTTATTATTATAAATTACGCGCGTAATTAACCGGGCTTGGAGGAGACTCTTAACTTATTTACGCCACAAGACCATCGGTAAGTGATTTTGAAAGCTTATTAATAACAAAAAAAATTATTGCCGCCATTTTATTTAATTATTAATTATAATAATTATTAACTCATTATTGATTTTGTCTAGTCTTGGTTTTATTTTTAATTTTCTACTGCTTTTTCTTCTTCGTCTTCTGGAATTTCCGATTGTAACAGAAAGGGGAGCGATGACTCGGCCAAGCAGTTATATTGTGAAGTAATTGCGTAACATCGGCGTGTGTCCTGGAAAGAACCTTGGACCTCAAAACATAGGTCAGGGTATGGTTGGAATCATATTACACAATCACTTCCATGTTTCTGCTCGCATGACTCATCCTCATCACACTCGTTTCACTTTCAGATACAGTCGGACTCTCGTGGCATTTTGACTTTTAAAATTGTAACATCCTGTTCTCTATTTAAATATCTAAATATCTAAATTTAAACAGTAATTAAGGGAAAGAAGGAAAATTTCGGTCACTTAGGACCAAGAATGATCGTACTTAAAAACACTGATAATATAATCTCGGCAGCAAGTTCGCGCAAATCGTACAGATCAAAATTTTCGCCGACGAGCAAGTATTGAGGCTACGAAATAAAGGCAACTTGTCGATCGTCCCATCATCGAACCAAGTCGCATACTGATACGGATTTGGCAGCGATTTTTGGCATCTCTTCTGCGCCTACGGTTAACGCAGGGTGAGTTTTTTTTTTTTGACGACCTCGTGGTCACTTTTTTGTTCATTGTTCCCTTCTTGTTTCCCGTTGTTATAGTGCTAGTCCCGCTACAGTAACGGGAATGATATCTCTTCTGCGCCTACGGTTAACGTAGGGTGAGTTTTTTCTTTTTTTTTGGCGATGTCGTCGTCACTTTTTTGTTAACTGTTCCCTTCTTGTTTTTCGTTATAACAGTGCTAGTCCCAGGCAAGGGGGCCGCCACACACTGTAGCGGGACTAACACTGCAATAACGGGAAACAAGCAGGGAACAATTAACAAAAAAGTGACCATGACATCGCCCAAAAAAAAACTCACCCTACGTTAACCGTAGCCACAGAAGAGACACCATTCCCGTTATTATAGTGCTAGCCCCAGGCAAGGGGGCCGCCACGCACTGTAGCGGGACTAGCACTATAATAACGGGAAACAAGAAGGGAACAATGAACAAGAAAGTGACCACGAGATCGTCCAAAAAAAACTCACCCTACGTTAACCGTAGGCACAGAAGAGGTACCAAAAACCGCTGCCAAATCCGAATCACTAGGCGATCCCCGCTTAACACTCGGGGGAAAATAACGACAAACAGGCGACGCTTAAAATTAAATCGAATCAAAATAGAGCGCACGACGTCATCAATCATCTTTATAAAGCAAAGAAGCGTTTTCTTTTTTCTATTCAATATTGTGTCAGCAGATGGCGGCCGCGGCGGATTTCGTATTTGTTTCGAATAAATTCAGCCAGCCACGCGAATAAGATGATGCCCGAGTTTAATATCAATCACTTTGATGTTTCGGCTTGGATGACTTATCCTCATCACACTCGTTTCACTTTCAGATACAGTCGGACTCTCGTGGCATTTTGACTTTTAAAATTTTAACATCCTGTTCTCTAATCTGAAATTATCATTAATTTTTTTCTGCACAGAATTACAATCCCATGAATTATATTTTTTGCCTTTGTCGTTGTGCTTCCTTCTCGATCGTTGCCTGCTCTCTTCCCCCCCCCCCCCTCACTCCTCTCCACTTGTTTGTATTTACACGAAACGTCCTACATTTGAATTTTAAAACGTCGTATCTCATTATTGTCGGAAACTGCCGTTCGTTCGTCTGTTTGTTTTTTTTTTGTTGTCACGACGACGAACGAATCGAAACACCCGTCGATAAACGCAAAGAAGTCGCGCATTTCAATTTGTTTACCAGACGAGATGGTCATTTGACGCCCGGGTGATTCTTAGTTCCTTAGTTCTATGAATAAGTAAATCGTTCATTTATTTTTTGTTTTTTTTTTTTTAGGCGGCGACGTGGAAACGAAACGTCACATCATCGGAAGAGGGGCGGAATTTAAAGTCAAACTTAAAAAGGCGATAAGGGAAGAAAGGTATCCGCCACGATAATAATTTGCGCGGAAACATATCTGTGCGTAAGACATGGGACAGGCTGAGACAAACTCGGAACGGTTTTCATGTCCGCCAGGGCACCAAGTGAAAGCCGACAAGATGTTTTATAGAATAAACATACAATTTAATTTTCACGAAATGTGCGATGAGATGCAGCATTACGGACGCTTGCGAAAAATTGTGCAATCGGCGTCAAGAATGGAAACACCGAGACGTTAAAAGCTCAATTAATTAATCGCTGCCGAAACAGCGAAAGTCGTAAAATAATTTATTGCCGGAAAATTCTGAGATGTAGAAAAAAAATAGCCTGCGACTTGCACCACATAATTAGTTCGAAGCGTGGGACGCGTGCGAAATTGTTGCGACAATAATAATTTGCGCGGAATCATATCTGTCCACAACAGCGGGGACAGGATGAGACAAACTCGGAAGACTTTTCATGTCCACCAGGGCACCAAGTGAAAACCGACAAGACGAAAATTATGGACCGGGCGTCTTCCAAACGAACGTACCGCGAAAATGAGGCCGAGCACCCTCAAATACAAACCACCACCGTGCCCCGAGAAGATCACAACAACGACTGCCTGCTACACGCACGTCACAAATTACTAAACTCGAAACCGGCCTTACCCGCAACTAAGAAAGGAAGGGTTTGGACGAATCGAAATCATCGTGACATAAGCAAGAACCAAGCGTGCACATATGACGTCAATAACAACCAATGGCGTCAAATGTTGTAAAACAATGTTTCAGGGAATAAACATTCGATTTAATTCCCGCGAAGTGTATGATGAAATGCAGTCGGCGTTCAAATAGAAACTCCGGAGCGTTAAAAGTTCCATTAATTAATCGATGCCGAAACAACGAAAACCATCAAATGATTTATTTCACAAAAAATAATTGTTAATCAGCGATTCACTTAATTTTATGGGCGAAGTTAACAATTGGACGAAGTTAACAATAGATTTGAAACAACCGATTATATTGTTTCACCTAACCAACCACAGGCTTTAATCACGCTGTTAAATTAATTAGTGATTAAATAATTTTTGTTAAACTGGCGGTGCGAGTTGCACCACAAAATTAGATCGAGGCGTGGGACAATTTGCATTATAAAAGTACGCCGCAACTCATTTCCGGTTAAAAAAAATCAAATTTGCGGCGAATTTTCTTATTAAGTCTGCAATTTGGCGGCGTCTCTTAATTAAAGTGAGAATCTTGTTAGCTTCGCGTGAGGGGGGCGGGTTTAATGGTGTACCTGCGTTCGCCCCGGCTGCGCCCGAGGTGCAATTTTCCGTGTGCATCTGGTACCGAAAAATCCAATTTCGCGGCGGAAATCGATTCAGGTGTTCTGATTGGAATAACGCGGCTGACAGCGATCAAATCTGCATTTTACAATTAGCGCGGCGGCGGCGGCGAACGCGCGCTGAATTAGATTCGACGTAAATAAATAGATAATAATATCGGAATGTATGGAATTTCGAAGCGCCACTGTCCGCAGCTACTCCAAATAAATTATTCCATGAAATGAAAGAAGAACAAGAAGGAAAAAATGACGGAAAAGTTGATTGAATTACGACGCGCCTAATATTGTTACGACCATTGCCTCACAGTACGTCCCCCAAATAAAACCCCGTTGTTTAATTCTCGGTTATATTTATTTACGTTGAGACGCGCCGCGCCGCGCCGCGCCTCCCAGTTGCGAGAGCGCCCGTAAGTTTTCCACTTAAACAACGACTTCTCCAAACTCTTCCCCCCCGGCTATTAGAAGTTATTTACGAAGTTATTTGTTCCACATAACGACCAGATGAGGCCCCGCCGAGATTCCCAGCACGAGCCTCTTCCTCCCTTTCTTTGGACAAAATGAAATGGGGAACTAATAAATTCCGAAGCAGCATATTTCGGAGAGCAAATAAAAAAAAATGTTTGGCGACGGCCAACTATCAACTGCAACTTATGATTTATGATAATTTGCTTTTGGAGTAAGTTGAATAAAGTTATGCAAACGAAAACGTTGAAATTTAAACAGTAATTAAGAGAAAGAAGGAAAATCTCGGCCACTTAGGGGCGAGAATGCTCGTACTTAAGAACACTGATAATATAATCTCGGCAGCAAGTTCGTGCAAATCGTACAAATCAAAATTTACCCCGACGAGCAAGTATTGAGGCTACGAAATAAAGACAACTTGTCGATCGTCCCGTCACCGAACCGAGTCGCATACTGATCCGGATTTGGCAGCGATTTTTGGCATCTCTTCTGCGCCTACGGTTAACGCAGGGTGAGTTTTTTTTTAACGACCTCGTGGTCACTTTTTTTATTAATTGTTCCCTTCTTGTTTCCCGTTATTATAGTGCTAGTCCTAGGCAAGGGGGCCGTTACTCACACTGTAGCGGGACTAGCACTATAAAGAAAAGATTAATTAACAAAAAAGTGACGACGACATCGTCAAAAAAAAAAACTCACCCTACGCTAACCGTAGGCGCAGAAGAAATACCATGTGCTAGTGCTAGCCCCAGGCAAGGGGGCCGCTACGCACTGTAGCGGGACTAGCTCTATAATAACGGGAAACAAGAAGGGAACAATTAACAAAAAAGTGACTACGAGGTTGTCAAAACAAAAAAAAACTCACCCTACCTTAACCGTAGGCATAGAAGAGGTACCAAAATCTCTGAGTCGCATACTGATACAAATTTGGCAGCGATTTTTGGCATCTCTTCTGCGCCTACGGTTAACGCAGGGTGAGTTTTTTTTTAACGACCTCGTGGTCACTTTTTTATTAATTGTTCCCTTCTTGTTTCCCGTTATTATAGTGCTAGTCCTAGGCAAGGGGGCCGTTACACACACTGTAGCGGGACTAGCACTATAATAACGGGAAACAAGAAGAGATTAATTAACAAAAAAGTGACGACGACATCGTCAAAAAAAAAAACTCACCCTACGCTAACCGTAGGCGCAGAAGAAATACCATGTGCTAGTGCTAGCCCCAGGCAAGGGGGCCGCTACGCACTGTAGCGGGACTAGCTCTGTAATAACGGGAAACAAGAAGGGAACAATTAACAAAAAAGTGACCACGAGGTCGTCAAAACAAAAAAAAAACTCACCCTACGTTAACCGTAGGCACAGAAGAAGTACCAAAAATCGCTGCCAAATCCGAAACAGTATGCGATCCCCGCTTAACGCTTAGGGAAAAATAACGACAATCAGGCGACGCTTAAAACGAAATCGAATCAAAATAGAGCGCACGACGTCGTCAATCATCTTTATAAAGCAAAGAAGCCTTTTCTTCTTTCTATTCAATATTGTGTCAATAGATGGCGGCCGCGGCGGATGATTTCGTATTTGTTTCGATTAAATTCAGCCAGCCACGCGAATAAGATGATGCCCGAGTTTAATATCAATCGATTGCCTGGAGCGCTCGCGCAATCTTTTAAGGGAAAGTAATTTCATCGAAAAGTCTAGGGGAATTAGCGCGGCGGAGCGGAACGAGTCGAACGATCTTCGGGGCGCAGCCTTCCAAACACCTCATTGTGGCGAAGTCTTCATCATCGAGTTCCTTTTACGCTCACGTCTGATATTCTAAACACACGGCGAAGCCTGCTCACCCCCCACCCCCCCGTTTGTAATACGTATTTATACGACGAAACTAATTTTAAAACGTCGAAATGCCTAACGGTAAATACGATCGCGTTTCAGTTTGTTTAGACTAGATGAGGTCGTTTGGCATTTTTCTTTTTTGTTTTTTTTTTTAGGTAACAAGAAGCACAACGGAATTAATTTGTTAACCTGTTAACCGTTATAAATGAGCAACGCCACGTAAGAGTCGAATAAATAATAATATGTTGCCAGCTATTCGTGTTAGTCACCTGTCGAGAGGGAACGTCCATAGGACCCGCGAGGGATAAGCAGGCGTACAGGTGACGAAGGCGTCCCTCGCGGCTCGATCGAGTTTTTAGCGAACGCACATGATTTCGACGTAGCAGGTTGGGGAAACCCAAGCGTACTAGATTGGGTTTAAGTTCCTCAACGACGAAATAAGGTTTTGGTTGAGAAACCTTACAATAATTAATTAATTTTGCGTCGCAAGTTGATTAAAATCGACATTTCCGATTCAATCCGACTCGGCCCGGATTATACGAGATCGCCTGCAAGAGACAATTAAATCTCATCTCTACTCGAGTATTGGGTTTTTTTTTTTATTTTCGAACAAGGCGCGCCGCCTCCGCCGTCTTCCATTGTTAGGATGATTGTTTTCTCCTCTCCGCAAACATCGACCCACTTTTATTAAGATAATCCGGTACTATCAAGTTCCATTCAATTCCTCCGGAGGATCGTGCCGCCGGAATTAGTGGAATTATCCGGGCCTCGCTTCGGCGGCGTCGTGGTTTCCATCGGGCGAAACCTCAAGTTCGATTTCTTACTCGAATGAGAAAGGAACAAACACGTTCGACAGAGAGAGAGAGAGAGAGTGAGTCCCAGTCTGCCTCCTTGCAGAGGATTTAATTAATGATTTGAGAAGCGCTAAAGGAAAGAGAAAGTTTCAATTTGGAAAATTCAAAATTGTGCCTCGCCGGCCTTGCCTATGATAGATATTTTTTTCCTTGTCAACAATACAACAACCTCTGGTAATATTACGTCACTGTCAACCTTCTTCAGTTGCAAGAAGTACAGATTTTTTTTCTTCAACGATAACCTCTGCTGGTATTATGTCATCGTCGACCCTTTGCTTCAGCTGCAAGGACAACTAAAGCGATTACTTCTTAACACGCTTCGTCAGCTACAAGGGCACTAAAGGGGTTACTTCTTCACCTATTAAACCAGCACTGACTTAGGGGATGACGTTCAACGACGGTCGCTTCGGATGAACACATGCATACCATCGTGTGTCCCAGAATCCCGCCGGTTTAACTGCTAATTAGATTTGCATTTCTTTTTTCGTTGAGAAAAAAAAACGTGATGTGTAGTAAGTTCATTCGCGAAATTAAAATCAAACCGAGACAACTGGCTGATTAAAAAAAAAATTAAAATTAATAAAAAATTCGTTTCAACTCACCAACGCTGACTTACCCGAAACTTAAACTTTTTAAATTAATTTGAGATTGAGATTAAATTGATTAACAAAAAAAAACACACACTCGTGAAGCGTAGTAACTTCATTCGCGAAATTAATTTCAAACTGATTAAAAAATAAAACAAAATAAAAAAAAAACTCCAACGAGGAACGAACACTAATTAGAGAACTGCAGTCAAAGGACCCGGAAGAATTTCTTTCCGTACGTTCGCAGGAGCTTTTTTAAGCCCTTTTCTCCCTTCAGATTCTTAATGCGCAAATGGGGAACATCGGATGATGCATTTGCTACGCGTAAAACCTTAATTGGGTGCGTAAATTAGGCGCAACTTCTGAGGCTAGACTCCGTTCGTGCTCTCCTAACGCCGCCGGGTCGTGTGCGACTCAGTTCCAGAAAATTGCGGCCGGCGCTGCGCGATTCGCGCCCGTTTCTCATCAAGCCTGACCTTGTCCATGTTTTAAATACGTTTTAACACAGTAGTAATTTAACCGCAACATTTAATTTTATTTAAAAAAGAAACTTTCCAACTCTTCGTACTGAATATTCGAACCTTTACAGTATTGCTTAGGTATCTTGTAATGCGCTAGCTTCGCAGACATTACTCGCTTTGGTTTTTATTTATTTTTTTTTAATTATCAAAATGCTATTTATTCTTCAAGCCCGACCTTGCACGTGTTTTGCTTTTCGCATTATAATATCATCAGTATAACTGCTAATTAGATTCAATTTTTTTGTTGTTGTTGAAATTGTATGTATGTATGTACGTGTGCGCGTGTGTACGGCGGGATACACGAACGCAAAACGAAAAAAAAGAGGTAAGAAAGAAAGAAAGAGAAAAAAAAAACAGACTCCCCAAGTAATAAATTATTATTTTGATGTATCGATTCCGTGTCAGCGGTGTGGAACTCTCTCTCGCCTAGCTCTTTTCTTTTTTAGGGAATCAATTACTGTTGCTTTTTTTTCTCTCTGACCCGAGGGGCTTCATTATTTACTTCGGTCGTTATTTTCGGATCGTATCGTATTTTTTTCCCGGGCAGGCGCGAAAAAGATGAAAAATTGCTAATTTAGACATCGCGTTCCCGGGGAGTTGCACGAGGACTGAGAATTTGTTAGGCGCAAAAAAAAATCTTCGTCGAAGAAAAACATCACTTAAAATTGACATCTTTGCGAACTTGTCGGGGTCGGCTCACGTGACCTAATTTTTAGAGCGTATCAACTCAGTATTAAAATTCGCGAAGGGTGTTTTTTGTCCGTCCGTTGTCCGTCGCGTCAGTCGAAATGTTTTCTGTCGTTAGTCGGTTGGGTCACATAATCCAATAGAGAGGACGATAATTTTTAGGGCATATAAACTCAATATTAAAATTCGCGAAGGGCCTTCTCGTCCTTCCGTGTCCATCGCTTTAGTCGAAATGTTTCCTATTGTTAGTCGGTTGGGTCACATAATCCAACAGAGAGAACACTAATTTTTAGGGCATAATAACTCAATTTTAAAATTAGCAAAGGGCCTTTTCGTCCTTCCGTGTCCATCGCGTTAGTCGAAATGTTTCCTATTGTTAGTCGGTTGGGTCACATAATCCAACAGAGATGACGCTAATGCAGCTGCTGCGATTTCAAACAACCCCAAAGCGACGCTCGTCTTGATTAGCCGCTGCCCCATCAAACAAAATCAGAAAAGGGCGTTTTCGTCCGACGTGCGTCACTCGCAATGTTTCCTATTGTTCGGTTGGGTCACACGATCCAATAGAGGGGTCGCTAATTTAGAGCATATAAACTCGATTGCACCTGGGGAAATTTGTTTGTGTTTCCATCGCGAAACATAAACTAATACCGTTTCCCGTATGCACTGAACATCTCTGCGCGAACTTTTTCAAATAAAAGAAAACGGACACAATTCGACATTCTGTTACGGCGAACTCTCGCGCACAAGTCACGAACAACAACAATATATCTCGTGGTAAGTCACGTGGGCGCGCCGCCGTTTAAATCACTGTCGCATTGTTTCCTCTAACACAAAAGGCACTACTGCAACGTCTAAAACGCATTGTTGGTTGCAGTATTTCTTCCATTATGGTCTTGGCGTTAGTGGCCGCCGCCGTTACAATGCGAAGTGTCCGCCGGATCTTACGTCATTGTTTAACTTTCGCAGTTGCCTTTAAGCACACGCGAGTTTATGTACGTGTAGTCGGGGGGGGTAAAACGTTTTGGACGGGGGTTGTACAAAAATTAAAACAAAAAAAAATGGTTTAGAGAGAAAGGCGATATACTCAGCGCATAACAAAAAAAAGGCTCCGTTAGAAAAGCGCAAAATAGATTTTCTTTTCAACTCACCAACGTTGACTTTCCCGAAACTTAAACTTTTCTAAATTAATTTATAAAAAAAATCGTTTGCGATTAAATCGCTTAACAAAAAAAAAAACACTCGTGAAGTGTAGTTAAATCAGCCGCCCTGACCTTACTTAAGGGATGACCTTCAACGACGGTCACTTCGGATGGACGCATGCCATCGTGTGTCCCAGAATCCCGCCGGTATAACTGCTATTTAGATTTGCATTTTTTCCTCGTTGAAAAAAAAAAAAAAACGTGAAGTGTAATAACTTCATTCGCGAAATTAATATCAAGCCGAGGCAATTGGCTGATTAAAAAAAAATGAAATTGAAAAAAAATCGTTTCAACTCACCAACGCTGACTTTCCTGAAACTTAAACTTTTTTTAAATTAATTAAAAATTTAAATTAAATTGATTAATAAAAAAAACACACTCGTGAAGTGTAGTAACTTCATTCTAATACAGGAGTAATTTACCGCAACATTTAATTTTCTACAAAAAAAAAAAGAACTGCACCACTGCACTGCGTACTGAATATTCGATCCTTTACAGCATTGCTTATCTTATAATACGCAGACAACACGGGCTTTGCTTTCCGTGGCGCTGGCGCGTAGCCGAATACGACAATTTTCGAATCACCAAAATGCTATTTATTCTTCAAGCCTAACCTTGCACGTGTTCTGCTTTCGCGATGACTAGGCAATGAACGCCACCTATTGATTAGCAATGAAAATTGATTGAAAATTGTTTTTTTTTTCTGTTAATCATTAGGAATATTTTCATTGAAACCGGAAACAATTGTCACACTTCAGACGCGATTTCAGATTTCAATTTAGAAAAGAAAAAGCAAATATTCGTTTTTTTTTTTTTTTTTAGTAGACAGTGAGCGCCATTTACGGATCAATTATCGAAGTTATTAGTGTTCCGCATAATTTTTTTACCGTGTTCATTAAGATTATTTTGGCTGAAGCAAAGAAACAATTATCATAATCCAAAAACGAAATTAATTTTTCCGTAGAAAGCGAGCGCCAACTGCTGATTAATAAATAAATTAATTAACTAATTAAATAAACTAGGGTTTCACGATCTATTAGTTTTTTTTTTCTTCTTAATTATCTGAAATTTGTTGCAAAATGCCGTTTATACGTCAAGCCTAACCTTGCACGTGTTCCGCTTTCGCCTAATATTAGGTATCACGTTGCGATTTAATTTCTAATTATTATTTTGCTCGTGAGTACTGAAAAATTCGAATCCTTAAAACAGAAAGAGAAGGCTCTACGTTGGAAGAGATTGAAAGTTTTTTTTTTTTTTTGCTTTAGATCTTCCGGCGAGTAAAAATTTATTTGTGTTCCGTCGGCCGACGAACCGCCGCGCCGTGAAAACTTCCCCAAATTAAATTAGGCGGGGGGTGGGTGGGGGGAGGGGGTGTCCTAATGAGCTGGAAACCCTTTCAATACTTTCCAATTAGGCGGCGCTCCCCTCACGAAATTAACGCGCGTAATCGCGGCTTTATTTTCTTTTTCCTTGCGGCGGCCTTCTCGAACTCCTTCTTCTTCTTCTTCTTCTTCTGGGGAAACTCGCCGCGCAACGTTGCGCGAAGCGAATACCCTGTTTTCAATTTCAACCGTAACACGTACCAGTTGGTACGTTTATTTAAAAAAGAAAAAAATCGTTCAGTTACTTAAAACCGCGAAATGCTCGGTAATAAAATAAATAAGCGAGCGCAAAATAATTAATTAATTAATCGCATTTAAGGCGGTCCGGTCGTCTCTCGGTTGTTAATTTCAGGGTTCGGAAACGCTCACTCATGAGCCGCTCGCGAGTGAGCACTGAAAAGTGTGCTCGAAAGCAAGTGCTCGCGTTCGTGAGAATGAACGGAATTATTTCGTGTGCGCACATGAACGAGTACATAAAATTCCATAATTCGGCAAGAGCTCACGACTCGTGAGAGAGCGGACGGCTACCGCACACGAGTTGCTCAGTGGATAGTCCATGCGAAGTGTTTACTGAACAATACACAATTATCATTAAGCCTCGCTTCGGTGGCGTCGCGGTTTCCATCGGGCGAAACCTCAAGTTCGATTTCTTACTCGAATGAGAAAGGAACAAACACGTTCGACAGAGGGAGAGAGAGAGTGAGTCCCAGTCTGCCTCCTTGCAGAGGATTTAATTAATGATTTGAGAAGCGCTAAAGGAAAGAGAAAGTTTCAATTTGGAAAATTCAAAATTGTGCCTCGCCGGCCTTGCCTATGATAGATGTTTTTTTCCTTGTCAACAATACAACAACCTCTGGTAATATTACGTCACTGTCGACCTTCTTCAGTTGCAAGAAGTACAGATTTTTTTTCTTCAACGATAACCTCTGCTCGTATTATGTCATCGTCGACCCTTTGCTTCAGCTGCAAGGACAACTAAAGCGATTACTTCTTAACACGCTTCGTCAGCTACAAGGGCACTAAAGGGGTTACTTCTTCACCTATTAAACCAGCACTGACTTAGGGGATGACGTTCAACGACGGTCGCTTCGGATGGACACATGCATGCCATCGTGTGTCCCAGAATCCCGCCGGTTTAACTGCTAATTAGATTTGCATTTCTTTTTTCGTTGAGAAAAAAAAAACGTGAAGTGTAGTAAGTTCATTCGCGAAATTAAAATCAAACCGAGACAACTGGCTAATTAAAAAAAAATTAAAATTAATAAAAAATTCGTTTCAACTCACCAACGCTGACTTACCCGAAACTTAAACTTTTTAAATTAATTTGAGATTGAGATTAAATTGATTAACAAAAAAAAACACACACTTGTGAAGCGTAGTAACTTCATTCGCGAAATTAATTTCAAACTGATTAAAAAATAATAAAATTAAATAAACTTCAACGAGGAGCGAACGCTGATTAGACAATCGCAGTCAAAGGACCCGGACGAATGACTTT
Organism: Prosopocoilus inquinatus; assembly: GCA_036172665.1. Taxonomy (NCBI): domain Eukaryota; kingdom Metazoa; phylum Arthropoda; class Insecta; order Coleoptera; family Lucanidae; genus Prosopocoilus; species Prosopocoilus inquinatus. The sequence goes on from CM069876.1 coordinate 50,236,445, forward strand.
TCGTACGTTCACAGCAGCGTTTTTAAGCCCTTTTCTCCTTTCCGATTCTTAATACGTAAATAGGGAACATCGGATGATGCATTTGCTACGCGTAAAACCTTAATTGGGTGCGTAAATTAGGCGCAACTTCCGAGGCTAGACTCCGTTCGTGCTCTCCTAACGCCGCCGGGTCGTGTGCGACTCAGTTCCAGAAAATTGCTCGGTAATAAAATAAATAAGCGAGCGCAAAATAATTAATTAATTAATCGCATTTAAGGCGGTTCGGTCGTCTCTCGGTTGTTAATTTCAGGGTTCGGAAACGCTCACTCATGAGCCGCTCGCGAGTGAGCACTGAAAAGTGTGCTCGAAAGCAAGTGCTCGCGTTCGTGAGAATGAACGGAATTATTTCGTGTGCGCACATGAACGAGCACATAAAATTCCATAATTCGGCAAGAGCTCACGACTCGTGAGAGAGCGGACGGCTACCGCACACGAGTTGCTCAGTGGATAGTCCATGCGAAGTGTTTACTGAACAATACACAATTATCATTAATCATTAATTTTATTACCCAAATAACCCATTTTATAATAGATATTAAATAATAGGCTTGTCCCGCACAATAAATAATCGCTCACATATTTTTGTCATAGAGAAATATTCGGAGAGAAATATTCACAAATTTTATTGAGATTGATTCGTAAACTAAAAAAAAAACTAAAAGGCCTACTTGGTCTTGATGTAGTACCGGAATGAGCGCACGCGAGCGTCCACGAGCTGCTCACGAATCTGAAAACAAAAGCGAAAAGAGAACGTATTGCTCATCTTCGCGTTTAACAACGTCCGTGAGTGAACTGTGAGTAGATTCATGAGTTCATGTGCGCACATGAGTGAGTGAGCATTTCCGAAACCCCCCGGTTAATTTACGGGCGGCGGCAACTTGAACTTGACGTACGCCCGTCGCTTGTAAATTCTGATCATTATTATTATTATTACCTTTTTTTTTTTTTTTAGCGCCGATTTGCTATATACGTTTTACGTCCGTCGATGTGTTGCCGACCCGCAATTTATAGTAAAAACGTTATTACTGATTGCGCGCGTTTACGAAACGATAAATACCCGGCGCCCCCCCCTCCCCCCCCCCCTGGGGGGCTAAACTGGAACTAATGCGAAGCCGTAAAACGCTTATGACACGGAAAACGGCTAATGTATAGGACCGCATCCGTCAAATTACGTGCGGCGAAAGCTTTTCCCTGTTCCGCAGTTTATCGTATTTGTGGAGGGGGCGGGAGGGGCGAGGGGACTGCGTTGTTTGTGCACGGATGGTGGAAGAAGAAGAGTAGGAGAGATTTGACGATCATTTGCGGCCGATAATCTCCACGGCGTCATTACAATTTTTTTTTTAATCTGGCTTTCGTCCTGGGCCTTGAAACTTGCGGCGATTTTTGTGTAAAAATTCCCGAATCGACGGACCGGCCGGAATTTCGGCGCGAACGGAACGTCCATGGAATTCCGGCCAGGCCGTAAACTCAAGAATTATTACAAAACTCGTCGCTTATTTACTCACTTACTTAAACTTAAATTAATGAAGTTTACTAATCATGGATTTAGAAGTCGGTCATTGTAATTATTGATGTACAGATAAAAATGCAATAAAATTCGATTAAATTGATTTTACCAAAAAAAAAAAAAAAACGCCCGTGAAGTGTAGTAACTTCATTCGCGAAATTAATTTCAAATTCAAACTGAGGCAACCGCCTGAAATTAAAAAGAAATTAAAATTCCAGTTCCTCTGGTGAAGATCGAAATCGAAATCTACGTCACACGATCGCGTACACCTCAGTTTGCACTCTTTGACAGCTGTCAAATTGATTAGGTTTTACCATAGACGAATCGCAGTTTTGTTTTCCGTGAGATCTCATCTTAAAATGAACATCTGAAGAGTGCTTCCTTTTGCTGCTCGATCGCGTTTGGCCGAGTTGTTCTCAGGAAGATTTCCCATTTTCTGACAGCTGTCAAATTAATGAGTCTGTAGTAACAACGAAGTGATCGTAATTGTTTTGAATTTTTCCTTTTTAATAATACTTCTTTGCCGAATAAACATTTCAATTCAAAGTGATAAACGGCGGCACGTGCGGTCGACCTTTGAAGAAATTTTCCACGCCTTGACACCTGTCAAATTGTTTAGGCGTCGTGAACTGCGTCATAATTTCGTTTTACGCAACGACAACAACCAATGCCACGGTTATCGAGAATTTACATTTACGTTGCGGAATCGTGTTCGTTTGACTTCCGGGGAAATTTGCTGGACTTTTGACAGCTGTCAAATCGGTTATGGGCTTTGCGAACTGTCACAACTGAATTTAGCAACCCCCCCCCCCCAAATCGAGATTTGTTGAGAATTTACATTGCAGAACCATGTTCGGCGGTTGTCTGGGAGAAAAATTTCCGGGGTTTTGACACCTGTCAAATTGGTTCTAAGGCTTTGTGAACAACTGTCCCAATTTTGTTTAACAAAGCCCCCCAAAACTCATATTTTTTAAGAATTTACATTGCAGAATCATGTTCGGCGGTTGTCTGGGAGAAAAATTTCCTGCGATTTTGACACCTGTTAAATTGGTTGTAAGGCTTTGTGAACAACTGTCACGATTTAATTTAGCAGAGCCCCCCAAAATTGATGTTTGTTGAGAATTTCCATTGCAGAATCATGTTCGGCGGTTGTCTGGGAGAAAATTTTCCGAGGTTTTCACACCTGTCAAACTGGTTCTAAGACTTTGTGAACAACTGTCATAATTTTGTTTAGCAAAGCCGCACAAACGAATTATTCTTATTATTATTTAATTATTAGTTAACATAAATGAGCATTTATTGATTGATTTATTTACGTTACAGAATCGTCCGATCAGTTTTCTAGTTTTTGACACTTGTCAAATTGATTTAAGGCTTTGCGAACTATCATAATTTTCTTCGCTACAGTCATACAAACGAGTATTTACTGAGAATTTGTGTCGCACAATCACATTTGGTTGCCTTCCAAGGGAGATTTCCCTACTTTTGACAGCTGTCAAATTGTTTAGGCTTCGTGAACTGTCATAATTTTGTTTCTCAATAACAGCCAATACAATGTTTATTGAGAATTTATATTTACATTGCAGAATCGTATTCGTTGGACTTCCGAAGAAATTTTCTGGGCTTTTGACAGCTGTCAAATTGGTTATGGGCTTTGCGAACTGTCACAACTGAATTTAGCAAAGCCACCCAAATTGATGTTTATTGAGAATTCGCATTGCTGAATCATGTTCGGCGGTTGTCTGGGAGAAAAATTTTCCGGAGTTTTGACACCTGTCAAATTGGTTCTAAGTAAACAACTGTCACAATTTGGTTTAGCAAAGCCGCACAAACGAATGTTTATTATTATTATTATTATTAATGAGTATTTATTGAGAATTTACGTTATAGAATCGTCCGATCATTTTTCTAGTTTTTGACACCTGTCAAATTGATTTAAGGCTTTGCGAACTATCATGATTTTCTTCGCTCCAGCCATCCAAACGAGTATTTACTGAGAATTTGTGTCGCACAATCACATTTGGTTGCCTTCCAGGGGAGACTTCCCCAGTTTTGACAGCTGTCAAATTAATTAGACGCTATGAATTCATCGCAATTTCGTTTCCCCCGTCACTTTTGTGGCATTTCCTTTAATAATCCATACCCGCCTTGAATTTTGAAAAAAATTGCACATTTTTTGACAGATGTCAAATTAATTTTTTGCTTTTTATAGTAACCTCTATCCATCCAAACGACTATTTGCTGAGAGTTTGTGTCGCACAATCACATGTGGTTGCTTTCTAGGGGAGATTTCCCTAGTTTTGACAGCTGTCAAATTAATTAGACGCTGTGAATTCATCGCAATTTCGTTTCCCCCCGTCACTTTTGTGGCATTTCCTTTAATAAGCCATACCCGCCTTGAATTTTGAAAAAAATTGCACATTTTTTGACAGATGTCAAATTAATTTTTTGCTTTTTATAGTAACCTCTATCCATCCAAACGACTATTTGCTGAGAGTGTGTGTCGCACAATCACATGTGGTTGCCTTCTAGGGGAGATTTCTCTAGTTTTGACAGCTGTCAAATTAATTAGACGCTATGAATTCATCGCAATTTCGTTTCCTCCCCGTCACTTTTGTGACATTTCCTTTAATAAGCCATACCCGCCTTGAATTTTGAAGAAAATTGCACATTTCTTGACAGATGTCAAATTAATTTTTGCTTTTTATAGTAACCTCCATCCATCCAAATGAGTATTTACTGAGAGTTTGTGTCGCACAATCACATGTGGTTGCTTTCTAGGGGAGATTTCCCTAGTTTTGACAGCTGTCAAATTAATTAGACGCTGTGAATTCATCGCAATTTCGTTTCCCCCCGTCACTTTTGTGGCATTTCCTTTAATAAGCCATACCCGCCTTGAATTTTGAAAAAAATTGCACATTTTTTGACAGATGTCAAATTAATTTTTTGCTTTTTATAGTAACCTCTATCCATCCAAACGACTATTTGCTGAGAGTGTGTGTCGCACAATCACATGTGGTTGCCTTCTAGGGGAGATTTCTCTAGTTTTGACAGCTGTCAAATTAATTAGACGCTATGAATTCATCGCAATTTCGTTTCCTCCCCGTCACTTTTGTGACATTTCCTTTAATAAGCCATACCCGCCTTGAATTTTGAAGAAAATTGCACATTTCTTGACAGATGTCAAATTAATTTTTGCTTTTTATAGTAACCTCCATCCATCCAAATGAGTATTTACTGAGAGTTTGTGTCGCACAATCACATGTGGTTGCCTTCTAGGGGAGATTTCCCTAGTTTTGACAGCTGTCAAATTAATTAGACGCTATGAATTCATCGCAATTTCGTTTTCCCCCCGTCACTTTTGTGGCATTTCCTTTAATAAGCCATACCCGCCTTGAATTTTGAAGAAAATTGCACATTTTTTGACAGATGTCAAATTAATTTTTGCTTTTTATACTAACCTCTATCCATCCAAATGAGTATTTACTTGAGAGTTTGTGTCGCACAATCACATTTGGTTGCATTCTAGGGGAGATTTCCCTAGTTTTGACAGCTGTCAAATTAATTAGACGCTATGAATTCATCGCAATTTCGTTTCCCCCCGTCACTTTTGTGGCATTTCCTTTAATAAGCCATACCCGCCTTGAATTTTGAAAAAAATTGCACATTTTTTGACAGATGTCAAATTAATTTTTGCTTTTTATAGTCACCTCTATCCATCCAAACGAGTATTTGCTGAGAGTTTGTGTCGCACAATCACATTTGGTTGCCTTCCAGGGGAGATTTCCCTAGTTTTGACAGCTGTCAAATTAATTAGACGCTATGAATTCATCGCAATTTCATTTCCCGCCTTTTTCGTCGCCTTCATGATGACATTTCCTTTAATAATCCATACCCGCCTTGAATTTGGAAGAAACTTGCACATATTTTGACAGATGTCAAATTAATTTTTGCTTTTTATAGTAACCTCTATCCATCCAAACGAGTATGTACTGAGAGTTTGTGTCGCACAATCACATTTGGTTGCCTTCTTGGGGAGACTTCCCTAGTTTTGACAACTGTCAAATTAATTAGACGCTATGAATTCATTGCAATTTCGTTTCCCGCTGTCGCCTTCATGATGAAATTTCCTTTAACAATCCATGTCCGCCTTGAATTTTGAAGAAAATTGCACATATTTTGACAGATGTCAAATTAATTTTTGTTTTTTTTTTTTTATGGGAACCTCTAACCTCTGCGACGACATTGCACAGATTAGTTGTCGGAAAAATTGTTTTACACATTAGTTTTTTTTCTTTCTTTTCTTGTAATGAAGCGATGGTCTTGTCACTTTTTTTTTGAGACACCTTGTACATGCTTAGGTTTATAAAAATATTTCCGAGTCAACAATTTACCGATTCTTTTAGGGACTTTGTTACGAACTTTTGCTCCTCAAAATATAAAGTACGTTTTGAGGCCAGTTTGTCTCTGTACGCTATTATAAGGAAGGATTAGTAACTAAATAAACAGAAACAAAAAGACAAGCCATTTTCTCCCTGCAGATTCTTAATACGCAAGCGGGGAGTATCGTATCGGATGATGAATGAATGTTTGCCATGCGTAAAACCTTAATTGAGTGCATAAATTAGGGGCGGGTAAAACAGTTTCGACTTTAAACGCCCTGTCAGGTGGTTGTTTGAAATGCTTATGAATATAGTTAGTACAAACGGGGGCAATTAATTAGGCACATAATTTCTAAAATTTCTTGGGAAGAATTATGATGTTGAAACTTTGGGGAGGGGGGGGAGATGGGAGAGAGGGAGGGGGGCCGGGGGGTAAAACATAGACTACCGCGCTGCGATTTGCCCGCAACCTAGGGCACGTAAAAACTTCTTTGAAGATTAATTTATCTCCGGCACTTCTGGCTCGTAAACTTTCCCCGTTTCCCCGCCGCACTCCCTCCCCCTCCCCACCCTCCGCCACCCCCTGCGAGAGAACGTTTTTCAGTTTTCAAGTTACGTTTTCAACCCCGGAGATTGTTCCAAGAAGTGGCTTCTCGTTTAAGATTAATCGCCCGACATTAACTAAAGTCTGCGCCGCTTTTGTTAGGCGGACGGGGGGTGGGGGCGGGGGGGGGGGGATTAGTATTAATTTCCAGAAATTAATTTACATTTCAACTGTGACCGTGAGCAACTGTGTAGTTTAATTGTTGTCGTTGCAGGTACAGAACGCCGCCCACGCTTCTCTTTCTTTGCGATATTATTTCGAAAAATAAATTCTTTTTTCTTTTTTCTTTTCGTTTGTACGTGCATTTTCATTTGAACGCAGACGTTTTTGAGTTTCGATGAATTTTTGATTCGTCTCCTCGCATTCGTCGAAACGACCGTAAATCGCATTTCACGTGCGTGAAACATTACTTCCGGATCTTCCTCGGGGCGAAATGAATCCCAAAATGAGGCGCGAAATACTACGACAAAACGACAAACAAAATTCTTGTTAATTGCGATGTAAGGCTTGGTTTACTGAATGTTATTAATCCGTTGGATGTATGGCAACGTTGCCTCTAGAAGCAGAGGATCTATTTATGCAAATTATAGTTCTAAACCCTGCCTCGCACGCCCCTGTAATCACTAATCACGCTGCACCAACACACGTCGCACTTGCAAGATAAACATCAAGCAATTACGTGTGTGCTCGCCCCCCCCCCCCCCGCCCCCCTATCTGAATATTACAGCAGGTCCGGATTAAGTGCAGCTAAATGAAATCGTTTGGACTCTAATGCGCTTTTCCGTCTGAAAGAAATTATGAAATAAGTTTCGGAACGCTGTCACCCCCCCCCCCCACACCCCCTCGTCTTTCGAAGTAAGCCTTACTTATTTATACGACTTGGGGTAACTTTGTTTGGAGTGTGAAATAAAAAAAAATCGAGCGTTCGTCGGCGATGACAGCGCGACGTTACAAGTAAGTCTTCTTCTTCTTCTTCTTGTTCTTCTTCTTTGTTTCGTTCCGAAACGAAACAAATAAACCGGGGCGAGTTTACCTCGTACTCGGGGCAAAAATACACTCGCCCCCTTTTATTCTCGTGTTTGACGAACTTGCGACGAGTTACGCCCCGAGGCTTGAAGTTTTTTTTTTTTGAGCGGTAAAATAAAATTAAAACCGCAAGAGTTTTCTTCTTGTTTTCATTTCTTGTAATGACCGGACGTTTACGAAACGTTGTTACAGTCGATTTTGTTATTACGCATTTATTTCCGATTCGGCTAAGAACTGGCAACGTTGCTACTGGACGCCTACCGGCAACGCTCGGCGTTGTGTCATCTGGCAACGCTGTAACATTCGCGGCAGGAAGCGATTCTTTCAAATTAATAATTTCTTATTGGTGTTTAATCTCCGTCTTCTGACGTCATAATTTTCCCATTGGTTTGGCCATTTTGTGTAGTCTATAAAACGGAAATCATCTTCTTCAGCGGCCATTGTGTATTACGGGCATTCCTTCTTCTGACTCGGGCGAGGGCAGACGCATATTCAGTGCTATCGACGGTTTGTGTTTGTTTAAACAAAACCACTTTTCTACGGATTTTCCGGAAGCAAATATCTCTCCCGAGTCTTGTGGAACGTTTATACGTTCACGTCCAACGAGTTTGCTAAGTAGCAGAGTCGTTTGTTTGTTGTTGGTTATTGTTACTGATTGCATTAGTATTAGTACTGAGCGTTGGTATCAGTTCCCGAATGGGTATGTGAACATTTCGAATACGAAACGCACCTGTGTTTGAATCGCTGGACTCCGTTGCGACATTAGAGCGAGACAGACATCTGGAGTTGGACCGCCGTTGGCAGCATTGCTGATTGAAAATCGTCTTGGAACGAAGCGGCGCCTACCAACTAGTGACATCTTACGCTTCTCGCAGGAACTGGAGCTCAGCTGAGCGACAAAGAGTGACGTATACCATTATTATTTTGATTCGAATTGCATGCCGACTATTTTACCGGACACGAAAGCAACTTACGTATTTAATAGTTCGTAACTTAGTTTAATATTTAAGTAACGTCTACGTAAATTTCGTGGTGTCTTTGGAGCACCGATTGTGAGGTCAGATCTGTCCATCCCGCGTATTATGGTTATCATTTAAAGTTTTGATAGGTTACAATTTAAACATTGTTAAATTTTGTTCAACTAGTGTATGTGTGTGTTAATAAACACCGTATCACTGAACGTGTTTTGCTTATGTTAATCTCCTACTTTGAACGCATCAAGAGAGGAAAAATCTCCTGGAGAAAATTGAGAATACTTCAAGCGCGCACATTGAGGCCTTGGGAAAGCATCAAAGTGTGTTTGACAATTGGGAAGGTAATTCCCTGGCGCCCTATTTGTTTATATTTAGTTACCCCGCCCATTCTCCACCAAGTTCAGCCGTGGCAACCAGTTGTCCAAAGACAACGCTATCTGTTACCAGTATTACGATGTTGGAATCCAGGAGTATTAGCTTTTAAATCTTTTGGTGGTAACAACGTTAGAGTGGAAGTTTCCCCATCTGTTTGATTGTAGTGCGGATTCGTAATGCGGCTTCCGGCGCGAGCAAATTCTAAGAAATCCCGGCAAGGCAAGGGAAAAAAGTTCGCGCCAGTTCCGAACATGACTTTGTTTTTTTTTTTTTTAATCTGAGATTGCGCATTAATTTTCCGCGTCAAGAAATTTGCAAATCCTAAGCGTCATATTTCTATCTATTTTGTTTTAACTGACGAAGCTATAAATCTATAGCGAAACGTTGAGTGTGTTCCCATCATATTTCTATCCGGTTCAAGATTAAAAAAATTTGTACTTATTTTGTTTTAATTTTAAACATAGTGTACCGAAGAAATATTAATGGTCGGCGAGGGTGAGATTGGGTAAAATAGAATCGTCGTTCTTTAAAATGTAGCATCTAACAAAGGCTTTAAGACGTGTACTTATTTTTCTTTTTTGTTGATCTTCCCTTCCCTCTTTAATTTTCTAATTTCAATGTCACCGTTAATCGATAAAATTTTTGAATCGTGATATTTTCAGTCCTAAAATTTTTTTGTTATCCATTCGTTACTGTCCGAAATTTCCCCTTACTTAACTTACTTTCGGTTTTAGAGTGACATCTTCCGCTCTCATTGTCAATACGAAACGAATAATTAGACATTGACATTGAAAAAAAAAAAAAAAACGTGAAACGAATTCGAATATATTTTATCGTTTGAAGATTAAGATCTTTACTTGTACTATTATAAGATTATAAGGAAGGATTATTAAATAGTAAACAAAGAGATTTCGACAATTCTGATGAAAATATGAGAGGTCGCCGGTCGAGCAAACCGCAGAAAACGAAGCGGAAGACTATTTTCGGCTTTCATTTCGAAAACCAGGCCGCCACTAACGGAGAAAAACAAGATTCGGCTTTGCGCGGACTGTTAAGAGAATCGGAAACGAGAAAAGAGAGCACGAAAAAGTCTTCCCTTATTCTACCCTTACCACCCTTTTCCACCACCCTCGTCTGGACGTTTCCACCAGCAATGAATTTAGAATTTGGAATCACAAACTGCGCGCACGGATTTATCTCGGACTAGTTACGTAAAATAATGCTGGACAGCTGGAGGGCACGAGGGTGGGGGGTGGGGGGTGAATAAGATTAATTTCCGCGGATAAACACATTGTTCCATTACCCGAATGATATTCCGGAACATTTCGTAACAGTAAATACGTTGAAACGGTTTTGTTGTTTGCGTGCTACGGCGATGATCCTCGTGAGTAATTAAAAAAAAAAAACAATTGAAAATTGAAAAAATCCGGACGCTTTAAAATTTTAAGCTCGGATTCGAATCTTAATCACAAGATAAATAAATCGATCGGGTTTGCCGAAAACGTATCGAACAGAAGCGCTGTCATTCCACAAACTTTCGGTTCTAGACTTTAGATCCTTGATTAAATGAGTAATTAGACATTGACATTGACAAAAAAAAATTAACCATTAGACATTGACATTGACAAAAATATAATAAATAGACATTGACATTGAAAAAAGAATAATAATAATTAGTCATTGACCATTGAGAAAAAAAAATAATAATTAGACACTGACATTGAAAAAAGATTAATAATTAGACGCTGACGCTGAAAAATTAACTTAGACATTGACATTGAGAAAAAAAATTAATAATTAGACATTGACATTGAAAAAAAAATTAATAATTAAACATTGACATTGAAAAAAAATTAATAATTGACATTGAAAAAAAAATTAATAATTAAACATTGACATTAAAAAATTACATTAGACATTGACATTGAGAAAAAAAATAATAATTAGACATTGACATTGAAAAAAAATTAATAATTAGACGTTGACAATAAAAAATTAAATTAGACATTGACATTGAGAAAAAACAATAATAATTAGACATTGACATTGAAAAAAAAAATTAATTGACATTGAAAAAAAATTAATAATTAAATATTGACATTAAAAAATTATATTAGACATTGACATTGAGGAAAAAAATAATAATTAGACATTGACATTGAAAAAAAATTAATAATTAGACATTGACATTGAAAAAAAAATTAATAATTAAACATTGACATTGAAAAAAAAATAATAATTGACATTGAAAAAAAATTAATAATTAAACATTGACATTAAAAAATTACATTAGACATTGACATTGAGAAAAAAAATAATAATTAGACATTGACATTGAAAAAAAATTAATAATTAGACGTTGACAATAAAAAATTAAATTAGACATTGACATTGAGAAAAAACAATAATAATTAGACATTGACATTGAAAAAAAAAATTAATTGACATTGAAAAAAAAATTAATAATTAAATATTGACATTAAAAAATTATATTAGACATTGACATTGAGGAAAAAAATAATAATTAGACATTGACATTGAAAAGAAATTAATAATTAGACATTGACATTGAAAAAAAATTAATAATTAGACATTGTCATTGAAAAAAAATTAATAATTAGACATTGTCATTAAAAAATTAAATTAGACATTGACATTGAGAAAAAAAAATAATAATTAGACACTGATATTGAAAAAAAATTGACATTGAAAAAAAAAATTAATAATTAAACATTGACATTAAAAAATTAAATTAGACATTGACATTGAGAAAAAAAAATAATTAGACATTGACATTGAAAAAAAATTAATAATTGACATTGAAAAAAAAAATTAATAATTAAACATTGACATTAAAAAATTACATTAGACATTGACATTGAGAAAAAAAATAATAATTAGACATTGACATTGAAAAAAAAAATAATTATTGACATTGAAAAAAAAAATAATAATTAAACATTGACATTAAAAAATTACATTAGACATTGACATTGAGAAAAAAAATAATAATTAGACATTGACATTGAAAAAAAATTAATAATTAGACGTTGACATTAAAAAATTAAATTAGACATTGACATTGAGAAAAAACAATAATAATTAGACATTGACATTGAAAAAAAAAATAATTATTGACATTGAAAAAAAAAAATAATAATTAAACATTGACATTAAAAAATTACATTAGACACTGACATTGAGAAAAAAAATAATAATTAGACATTGACATTGAAAAAAAATTAATAATTAGACGTTGACATTAAAAAATTAAATTAGACATTGACATTGAGAAAAAACAATAATAATTAGACATTGACATTGAAAAAAAAAATTAATTGACATTGAAAAAAAAATTAATAATTAAATATTGACATTAAAAAATTACATTAGACATTGACATTGAGGAAAAAAATAATAATTAGACATTGACATTGAAAAAAAAATTAATAATTAGACATTGACATTGAAAAAAAAATTAATAATTAAACATTGACATTGAAAAAAAAATAATAATTGACATTGAAAAAAAAATTAATAATTAAACATTGACATTAAAAAATTACATTAGACATTGACATTGAGAAAAAAAATAATAATTAGACATTGACATTGAAAAAAAATTAATAATTAGACGTTGACAATAAAAAATTAAATTAGACATTGACATTGAGAAAAAACAATAATAATTAGACATTGACATTGAAAAAAAAAATTAATTGACATTGAAAAAAAAATTAATAATTAAATATTGACATTAAAAAATTATATTAGACATTGACATTGAGGAAAAAAATAATAATTAGACATTGACATTGAAAAGAAATTAATAATTAGACATTGACATTGAAAAAAAATTAATAATTAGACATTGTCATTGAAAAAAAATTAATAATTAGACATTGTCATTAAAAAATTAAATTAGACATTGACATTGAGGAAAAAAAATAATAATTAGACACTGATATTGAAAAAAAATTGACATTGAAAAAAAAAATTAATAATTAAACATTGACATTAAAAAATTACATTAGACATTGACATTGAGAAAAAAAATAATAATTAGACATTGACATTGAAAAAAAAATTAATAATTAGACATTGACATTGAAAAAAAATTAATAATTAGACATTGTCATTGAAAAAAAATTAATAATTAGACATTGTCATTAAAAAATTAAATTAGACATTGACATTGAGAAAAAAAAATAATAATTAGACATAGACATTGAAAAAAAATTAATTGACATTGAAAAAAAAATTAATAATTAAACATTGACATTAAAAAATTAAATTAGACATTGACATTGAGAAAAAAAAATAATAATTAAACATTGACTATGAAAAAAAATTAATAATTGACATTGAAAAAAAAATTAATAATTACATTGACATTAAAAAAATAAATTAGACATTGACATTGAGAAAAAAAAATAATAATTAGACATTGACACTGAAAAAAAATTAATAATTAGACATTCACATTGAAAAAAAAATTAATAATTAAACATTGACATTGAAAAAAAAATAATAATTGACATTGAAAAAAAAATTAATAATTAAACATTGACATTAAAAAATTAAATTAGACATTGACATTGAAAAAAAAAAAATTAAACCACGTTCTGACGTGCGTCCTCTTTCACTTAACCCTCACCTTTTCAAGTCGGCTTTCCTCCCTGAAAGCAAACAGCAACAACAAAAGTCGGACGAAAAAGGTTATGACTACCAGCGTGTGGGCGGAGACTTCCTCACAATTCAAGAACCAATAACGTTAGTTAAAAGCATTCGAATTACGCGACCACCATCGCTTACGCAAGAAAGTCAAACAGAGAGAGGCAGGTAGCGGTCGGGTGGTAATAAACACGTGACTTCCCCCCATCTCGTATTAAAAACGAACGGAGAACAAAAGAGGAGGGAGGAAAGAAGGCGTGGCTATTGCCAACTTTTTCTTTTTTAATTTATTCGGCTCTTGCCTTCTTTCGTTACTTAGGGAATTGCTCTGATAAGTTGGGCGTGTTACGATTACAGGTGGGCGGAGCTATTATTACGTCAGCAAAATTACCTAATAATCGCTCCTTCTTTCAAGAGAAGCTGCTTATTTTTAGAACTATAAAGCTACTACGTGGTCGGGCCTACAAAAAAAAAGTGAAGTGATGGTGAGCGCAAGTCTACGACTACGACCATGTGGGCGGTGCCTTCGTTATGCAATTTAAGAACCAATCGCGTTGATTAAACACGTTCGCCGCATACATCGGCTCCTTTTGCTTACTTAAAAGTCAGTCGAACCGTAATGTGTAGGCTGGATGAACATGCATCTGGTATTAAAGACAAAAATCATTACACAAAAAGACAAACAGAGAAAACCAATTAAAATAAGAAAGAGGGCGTGGTTATTATTGCAAACTATTTTGTCTGCGCGGGGAGGAATTATTCTGATAAGATGGGCGTTACAATTGCAAGAGCGGGCGGAGCTATTATTATTATTACTTCAGCAAAAAAAGAAATAATTTCAAGGAAAGAAGACATATTTAAATGGGCTTGGGCGTGGGCGTGGCCTTGGCCGTGGACGTTGGCCTGTGGCTAAAAATAAAACAATCTCTTTTCCGCTCGTGCGGGCGAATTTGCGACTTAAAAAATGAAAACTTCGTCGAGCATTCGTCACTAATTCTTGACAGCCGTATTTAAATTATTTGTAACGTAAGTAAGCGCTTGTTTTTCTTCTCGTTTTGTAAAAAAAAAAACAATTACATAAAGACGGCGGCGTCATGAGGTAGTTATATTTTTTTGTATTGAATGCAGAAAAAGGACGAACATTCCATTGTTTCCGCGACCGACACTGATATGCATATGGGCGGAGTCACTCGATGACGTCTTATATTTAATTGGTGGGAGTAGGGGCGTGGCTATTCTTATCGCGGCATTATTATAGTCACCCTCAAAAGTTTTTCTCTTATTTGTTGCTTTGCTGTCGCAACAAATTAAGCTGGGGGCCTATTCTGAGATTGTCTGAAACTAATTTGAACTTGAAAGTTAAACGGAGCTACTAACAAAAAGATTTTTAACTTCCATTTCATAAAGAATAGCGAGAGGCCACGCCCTCTAACTATATTTCCGACGACATGCGACGCTTTTATATATTTGAGATTACGTGGGCGGAGCTAACTTGTGACGTCTTGTGCGTCACGTTTCCTAATAATGCCCGGCGATTATTTAATACAGCAACCAACCACCCTGGCGTCACGCTTCCCAATGGTGCTCGACGGTTATTTAATAAAAAACAATCAAGCGCGATGTAACAAGTTACATCATTACATTTTCTATCTTATTAAGAATATCGAGAGGACACGCCCTCCTCCATTTTATTTCCCACAGCGCTTTTGTGTATTTTAGATTACTTGGGCGGAGCTAACTTGTGACGTCTTGCGCGTTACGCTCCCCAATGATGCTCGGTGATTATTTAATACAGCGACCAACCACTTTGCAGCGAGTTACGAGATCGTTTGTCTTATTAAGAATATCGAAAGGACACGCCCTTGTCCATTTTATTTTCCACGATGCTTTTAAATATATTTGAGATTACGTGGGCGGAGCTAACTTGTGACGTCTTGTGCGTCACGCTTCCTAATAATGCCCGGCGATTATTTAATACAGCAACCAACCAACCTGCAGCGAGTTACGAGATTGTTTGTTTTATTAAGAATATCGAGAGGACAACGCCCTCCTCCATTTTATTTCCGACGGCGCTTTTAAATATATTTGAGATGACGTGAGCGGAGCTAACTTGTGACGACTTAATAAGCGTCACGCTTCCCGATGGTGCTCGGTGATTATTTAATAAAAAACAATCAAGCGCGATGTAACGAGTTACGACATTTTCTATGTTATTAAGAATATCGAGAGGACACGCCCTCCTCCATTTTATTTCAGACGGCGCTTTTGTGTATTTGAGATTACGTGGGCGGAGCTAACTTGTGACGTCTTGCGCGTTACGCTTCCCAATGATGCTCGGTGATTATTTAATACAGCGACCAACCACTTTGTAGCGAGTTAGGAGATCGTATGTCTTATTAAGAATATCGAAGGGACACCCTTTGTCCATTTTATTTTCGACGATGCTTTTAAATATATTTGAGATGACGTGGGCGGAGCCAACTTATGACGACTTAAGCGCCATGCTTCCCAATACTGCCGGTGATTATTTAATACAGCGACCAACCACGTTGTAGCGAGTTATGAGATTGTTTTTTTTTTATTAAGAATATCGAGAGGACACGTCCTCCTCCATTTTATTTCCGACGACGCTTTTATGTATTTGATATTACGTGGGCGGAGCTAACTTGTGACGACTTAATAAGCGTCACGCTTCCCAATGATGCTCGATAATTATTTAATAAAGCAACCAACCACGCTTCAGCGAGTTACTAGATTGTTTGTTTTATTAAGAATATCGAGAGACCACGCCCTCGTCCATTTTATTTCCAACGACGCTTTTGTGTATTTGAGTTTACGTGGGCGGAGCCAACTGTGATGATGACTTAATAAGCGTCACACTTCTCGGTGATTCAAATTCTTTTATCGAAAGGTATCGGAAGGACACGCCCCCCTCCCCCAATTATTTAATTTACGCCGACGCTACTGGGTATTCTGGATTAGGTGGGAGGAGCTATCTTATGACGTCTTAATCGTCAAGCCTTTCAAACTCAGGGGGAAGGAGAATGGTTCGGAAAACATACGAGATTCTCATGCGCCACGTTTCCAAATGATGCTCGGTTGTTATTTATTTAATAAAAATCAACCAATCACGCCGTAGCGCGTTACGAGATCGTCTAAAGCTGATAATTCGAACGCAAACTATTAATTTGAACTTGAAACTTAAACGGAGCCGTCGTTAAAATGATTCAAATTCTTTTATTGAAAGGTATCGAAAGGACACGCCCCCAATTATTTAATTTGCGACGGCGCTTCCGGGTATTCTGGATTAGGTGGGCGGAGCTACCTTATGACGTCTTAATCGTCACGCCTTTCAAGCTCAGATGGAAGGGGAATGATTCGGAAAACATCTTTATTTAATAAAAAGCAGCCAATCACGGCGCTGCGCGTTACGAGATCGCCTGAAACTAATAATTCGAACGCAAACTATTAATTTGAATTTGAAACTTAAACTGTTTTATTGAAAAGTATCGAGAGGACACGCCCCCCTCGATTATTTCATTTGCGACGGCGCGTCGGGGTATTCCGGATCAGGTGGGCGGAGCTACCTTACGACATCTTAATCGTCACGCCTTCCAAGCTTAGAGGGGAAGGGGAATGGTGCGGAAAACATGTCAGATTCTTAAGCGTCGCACTTCCCTACATACTCGATGATTGTTTAATAAAAAAAAAGCAACCAATCACGCGTCACGAGCTTGTCTGCCGATAAAATGATTCAAATTATTTTATTGAAAGGCATCGAGAGGACACGCCTTCTAATTATTTCAGTTCCGGAGACGCTTCTGGGCGTTCTAGGCTAGGGAGGGCGGGGCTATCCTATGACGTCTTAATCGTCACGCTTTCCAAGCTCAGAGGGAAGGGGAACGGTACGGTAAACACCTGAGATTCTTCTTTTATTTCTTTTTAAGCGTTACGAGGTCGTCCAAAATTACTTCGAGCTCTTCATTTTTAAATGAAAGCGCCAACAAAACGACGATTTCAATTTTCTTTTATTAAGAGACACGCCCTCGACTTTCTTTCATTTCAGTCAACGCCGCTGGTCATTTAAGGTGTGGTGGGCGGGGCGCCGCTTTGTAACGTCCCAATCGCCAAGCAATCGAGGCTCGGTGGGCGGGGAAACTCCGGTTGGCCACGCCCCAATCACCTAATTGAAACTGAAGCGACAGGAACTTACATTTTTCTTATCTGAATAGTAATTTTGTTTTTTTTTTTTTGTTTTTCTTAACTTTAAACTGTAAACTGCCGTTGAGACGAAATCGTTATTGCTTCGTAGCGCATACGAAATGCGAGAAGATGATGCCAGCTAATATTATCGTAAATGGCGGCGTACTGGAAAAATAGACGAGAGCTTGCTGATGGCTTTAGGGCCACTAAAGCTTCATGCAACGCGAGTTTTTACCAACATTTTAAGGCGCTCTGCGAAAGTTTGCGAAAGAGCAAATACATATACGATCATTAAAGTTTTATACGCGGAATATATTTGCATTTTCAGGACCGACGCGCCGCGCCGCGCCGCCCCTTTCCCGATTTATATTATACATGTATGGGGTGGGCGTACATCTACCCCTCTGGGAACGTACGTTCATAAAACGAACGACGAACGAGCGTGTTCATTAAGAATAACATTTCTACTCTTAAGGCACTATTTTCATTTGCATTTACCTAATTTTACGAAGCACACAAACAACTCGACGCAAACGAGATTCGAACTCGAGTCATCGGGCGCCACCAAAGGACTCGAGTTCGAATCTCGTTTGCGCCGATTTTTTTTTCCAGTGTTTCTTTTATAATTTATTCGTCCGTATAGCTTTACGTGAAGCTATAACCAATAAACGAATTGTGCCCGTTCGTTCGGTTAATAATAAATTAGCGGAGCGGGACATCCCCCGAATTAAGCTAATTCGAATTCGTGCCGTTGGCGTTTAATTTATTGTTCGGGGGCAAACGTGCCGCGCGGAAAACTCGAATTATGTTCCAATTGAAACTAATTTGCGAAAAACAAAACAAAACGTTCGAACTTTGTGAATGAATGCGCGCGCCAGCGCGGCCGAAAAGACAAACACCGAATTTAATTACGTGCGTGTATTTAACTTGGCGTCGAGCGTGTATTATTTATTATCGTCTGATTACAAGGGCGTAATTGTTTTTAAATTGCGCGAAAGAAAAATATTTATTGTATTTAAAGGAAAAAGATCAATACACACTTTCGCCAAGAGCAACAAACTATTAAATCAATCACTATTGGTTACAGCGAACGTCTTCAATCAGTATATCATGTATTGATCTTTTTTTTATATATTTTTGTTTCTTTTTCATTCACGCAATTTTAAAATAATTAAGAATTTCGTGGTGAAGCTTTTTAAAAAGAAGAAAAAGAAGGAATTTAAAAACAGAAAAAAAATACTTGATTTTAAAACTTATTATTAATTATGTGAGCGCGCATACGTTCGATAAAAACCGAAAACGAAAATAAAAAGCGAGAAAAGCATTGAGGCTTTTTCGTTTCGAAGTTGAGGAAACGTCGCAGTTGTGATAAAAAAAAAAAGAAATTGAAAAACCGCTTCACGCAAAAACGAAAAGCATTTTTTTTTCAACGGGCGTTAATTCTAAATATTTGTATGCATCGAGAAACAAAAGACTGCCGGCACACTGCGATTGTGTGAAATCGAAAACAAAAAGCAAAAAAATAAAAAACAAAAGAAAACAAATACGTATAATTTTAGATTTTTGTCGGCGAACGAAATCGATTTTAATTTTTAGCGTACGAAAAAATCGAATCGATTTCGTTTCGTTCACAAAATTGCAATTAAAGGAACAAAACACCGTCGCACGTTGACTTTCATTTGTGAGTCAATCATCGATCATGTGGTGACTAACATCACGCCGCCGCGCCGCGCCGCGCCGTCGCACATTGACTTTCGTTTGTGAATCATTCATCAATCGTTGTTGCTTTGTTCTTGGTCGTGGGGTGGTATTAGCACGACCTTGTACGCCTCACGAATTCAGGATTTTACTTTTACACAAATAAATCTAATACTGAAATTATTACTACACATAAAAAGTTGCAAGAATTTTTTTTCTCTCTGATCAAATTTGCAGCTTATTCAAGACCTCTCTCTCTCTCTCTCTCTTTCTCTTTACACACGTCGAGTTTCCAGAAACTCCCCCGGCAAATTTATACTTTGGAAGTCGGCGGTGTTCCCACTCCCCCTTCTCCAAAAAAAAAAAAAAAAGAAATGAATGAGACGATGCCCCTTCGCAAATATGTAACTTTACAATGTGCTAACTTTAAGAAGGCGAAAGGCGTAAATACGCTTTTCTTTTCTTTTTTTTTTTTGTTCGTCGTGCCGTTGAATATTCGACGTTTAAATGAAACACTCGGTTTTAATACGTCTGGAAAGTTGGGCCGCCGCCGAACACGTAAAAAGTCGGACTGCTCCGGCGGCAAAGCAAAAAAAAAAAAGCTTTTACACATTTGCTGATTTGTTAAATCGTAAAAGATTGGGCTGTAGCAAGTAGAGAAGCAACTGTGAATAAAATAATATGTTAAGCGACATGATCCTGAATAAACAAGTGCAGACACGCGTAATGCAAAACCGCGGTGCGGAAAAATTGGATGATGATGGGAGGAGGAGAGCCTTGTTCCGAACGAATCAGATTAAGGCACTATGTTTTTCGCCGCCGCCCGCCCTCTCAAAAGAAACGCGTCGTAACATCGTCTTTCTTTAAATACTAGAACGCGCATTTTGGACGGTCAGTCGGTAGTGATCAAACCCCCCTAAATGAAAAACCCACCGCTAGTGTAAGTGTCAAAATCATGTAGGTTAATTTATTATTTATAATAAACGTATTTTTATTGTACTTAACTCTCCAGACCCAAAGTTACCGTCGGATCGAATTTCTGCTGCACTTTATCGTAGAATCGGACGGGTAAGTTATGGGCCCCAGCTCCGTAGCCCTTAAATTATGGGCCCCAGCTCCGCACCCTTTAATTCAATTTAAATTATTTGCTAGCGTTAAAATATATCTCTGTCTTTTTTTTCTTTGTTCTTAACGTCCCTTGAAAATTTGCGCCCGGAATACAAAATTTTAAATTCATTACGTTGCGTGGCAGAACAGTCCAACAATCTAGAACCTCCCCCACACCCTAACCCCCATTTTCACTGAGCTCTCAGGCACGTGAGCAAATTGTGAACTCTTTTCCAAAATTCGCTATTTTTTTTTTTTTTTGAAACTTTATCAACCGGAATAGTAATTAATCTTTTTTTTTTTTTCTAAAACACCAACGATATTCTTTTTTTTTTCGTCCATACTTCCATGTTATCTGCCTCAATTTTCTTTTATTTGTTTTTCTAACTAACCGATTTTTCGTTCTGTATTTTTTTTATTTTCAGGTTTGTTTTTTGTGCTAAATTATGTTTCGTTTCGTTCTCGAACAAGTAAACCGGGATAGTAATTAATTTTTTATTTTTGTTTTTTCTTTCTTGGCACTCTAACAGAGAATAATCGAAGTTCATTTGTTTTTCGTTTATTTTATTCCCGGTACGTCGTCATTATTTGCTTCAATTTTTTTTAAATGTTTTTAACCGATTATTGTTTCTAGTTTTTTTACTTTCATAATTTAATAACCTCAAAAATATTGCCGCTATTCATTTGTTTTTCGTTTATTTTGTCATTGCCATTTGCTTCATTTTCTTTTTTAATTCTAACCAATTATTCTCTCTAGTTTCTTTTTTAATTTCTCATTATTTTTTTATATAGGGTAGTTATATACCGGGCGTTTCGAAAACAATGCCGTTATTCATTTGTTTTTCGTTTGTTCTCTTCTTAGTACGACGTCGTTATTCGCTTCAATTTTTTTTAAATTTTTTTTTCTAACCAATTAGTTTAGTTTTTTTTTTAAACTTTCATTATTTTTTATGTACGGTATTAATACACCGAGCGTTTCGAAAACAGTGCCGTTATTCATTTGTTTTTCGTTTATTTTATTCTCAGTTTATTTATTTTTTTTTTTTTCTAATCTTTAAAATTCTGTCTAGTTTATTTTTTAATTTTTATTATTTTTTATGTACAGTAGTAATATACTGGGTGTTTCAAAAACAGTGTCGTTATTCGTTTGTTTTTCATTAATTTTCTTCTTAGTACGTCGTCGTTATTAGCTCCATTTTTTTCCATTTCTTTTTCTAACCAATTATTCTCTTTAGTTCCTTTTTTTAATTTTCATTATTTTTTTACGTACGATAATAATATACTGAGGGTTTCAAAAACAGCGCCGTTATTCATTTGTTTTTCGTTTATTTTATTCTCTGTACATCGTCGTTTGCTTCAATTTTTTTTTGATTTTTTTTCTAATCAATTATTTTCTCTAGTTTATTTTTATTATTATTTTTATGTAGAGTAGTAATATACCGGGCCTTTCGGAAACACTGCCGTTATTCATTTGTTTTTCGTTTATTTTCCTCTTAGCACGTCGTAGTTATTTCCCTCAATTTTTTAAAAAAATTTTTTTTTAACACATTATTCTCTCTAGTTTTTTATTTTAATTTATGTAGGGTAGTATTACACTGGACGTTTCAATTTTCAATTCATTTGCTTTCGTTTATTTTATTCTTAGTACGTCGTCGTTATTGCTTCAATTTTTTTTCTTTTCCTACTAACCAATTAGTCTCTCCAGTTTGTTTTTTAATTTTCATTATTTTTTTTTTTTAACACCACCGACGAACATGTTAATGACTCATCAAATAAAAAACGCGTACGCCACTGTAACAAAGCAATTTAAATATTTTGTAGTAAGCTGGCCGAGTTAAGTTTAGCCTGCTTCAAAACGCGCGTGAAGCATTTCGCTTTAAGGGGTGATAAGAGATTCAATAGACTAAACAGTGATAAGTTCGTAACACCCGCGAGACTGTTCGTCTCCCGTCGACGTTTCACCCCCCGCGTTATTTAATTAATAAAAACTTTTTGATTTAAAAATTGCACTCGGATTAGGCAACCTAAGTTACGTCGGCGACTTAATTGAAAAAAAAAAAAAGAAGACGGGGTAATATTTAATTTAAAAAAGAAAAAGAAAAACATTTAGGTACCGCGGACCGAGTTTTCTGTTTTAAAATTGACTTTCATAATTCTGAACTACTCTGAAATACTCGGAAGGAAATTTCCCAAGTACGTACCGATTTACGGTTTGGAAATATTTTTAAGGTATTTTTGAATTTTGCAGTTGCCCCCACGTTTTATTTGTGGAGCCGATTTGATTCAGTTCGATTCAATTTAATCATAATTGAAAATTTTAAAGTTGACTTTCATAATTTTGAACTGTCGGATACTGGTGTGAGACGAAGGAGATTTCCCGAGGTACGTACCGATTTATGTTTTTGAAATATTTTCGGCAGATATTTTTAAATTTTAATGTCATTTAAGGAAACCTATTCAAGAACAAGAAAACTTCTCTGTCTTTGTCGCAAAAGTCGATTTCATTTCCGAATAATTTCTCAGACGCAGAGTTTCGGGCTCGATTTAAACACTTCGACCTCCTCCTCGCCCTTTCCGTTTTCGTTTACGAGTGCGTTCGGTTTCTGGAAACTGGGACCTCCCTCGCCCGTAAACATATTCGATGAAATTCGAGAGGAGATCATTCCGGTGTAGCGCACAAAGTGACGCGGACCTTTGATTTGTTAGG
This sequence comes from Prosopocoilus inquinatus, assembly GCA_036172665.1. NCBI lineage: Eukaryota > Metazoa > Arthropoda > Insecta > Coleoptera > Lucanidae > Prosopocoilus > Prosopocoilus inquinatus. The sequence goes on from CM069876.1 coordinate 50,259,741, forward strand.
GGTCCGGCAGGAGGCGAGGCGGACACAAAGAGAAACCGAGCCGGAATTCTCATATTCCGGAGTTTCCATCCGCCTTTTGCAAACGAAACGCTCTGCGTACGATTGTTGCGAAACCTCGCTCTTTGACAGCGCGGATATTATTATTAGTCCTTCCTGGGCGGCCAAAACGAGCTCTCAGGGAAGAAAGGGGGCGGGAGACGGCAATGAAAGTCTCAAGTTGGAGCACCTTCTTAAATTATACGCAAAGACATGAACATATTTAAATTCGAAAGGGAAGGTTTCGGTTCAAAAGCAAATTGCGGCGAATTAAACTTAGACTGTTCGGTCAGGCCAGATCTGGCTTTTACAAACGTTCTGCGTGTGCCGGAGCCCTGCATGATTGCGAAACCTTTCTTTGGCTCGCGCCGGAAGTTGTTACAGTTTAATTCCCTGTTTTTTTTTTAACATTCACATGTTCAGTGTAAATAAAATTTCTGTTTATGATACTCTTTTCATTTGTAGTAATTAATTTTTCGCGCTAGCACGACCCGAAACACGCAAACAACAAAATTTTCCAACGGGCGCAAGATTCAAACTCGAGTATTCAGGTGGCACCATGTTACAGTTTAATTCCCCGTTTTTTTTTTGGAACATTCTTGTGTGGCACGATATAGTGGCTGTCACATGACGCTTTGATATCACAGGTTCTCCTGTATTCTAGAAGTCACGTGACTTATTTCTGACTTCTAATTGGCGATTAGCCATCTTGATATTAATGAAGCTGCAACTTCACATCATACATTAGTCATTTTTGCTCGCACTGTACTTGTAGCAATCAAAAGTTTTTCTTTTACGTAATATAAACTCGACAAAGTTGTGAACGTACAACAAAACAGAAAGATATGAAAAAAAAATAAAATAAAACACTCCAGAAAACGAACTAAAAACGTAATTTATTAACTTACTTGAGGGTTTTCTTTTTGCGAAACGTCAAGTAAGTTAATAAATTAAATTTTTAGCTCGCTTTGTAAAGTGTTTTTTTTTTGTCTCGTCTCTTTCCGCAATTCTCACGAGCAAGAACTATACGAAAATTAACTGTACAACAACAAAAAGACGTTCACAACAAAACAGATTTGAAAGCGTCCTGAAGATAATAATACAGAAGAGAACCAAACAAAAGGCGATCGGATTTTCAATTAAGCCCGATTTAAGAAACAAAAGACGATCGATTTCGGAATCAAATTTAATGAAACATGACACTCGCGAGGACATGGAAATTAAAAAAAATAAAAAATAGACAAAAGGCGGTCGAATTTTGAATTAAGTTCGATGAAGATGGCGTCAAAATGATTGCACGAAACGAGGAAATAGAAATTTGGAAAATAAGAATAATAAGAAATGATCGATTTTAGAATAATCCGTTAAATTTAAGGAGGAAGACGACGCGACGCACGTCAAGTGATCGCAAAAATAAGAAGCAAAAAGCTGTCGACTTTTGAAAGATTTTTTTTAGAAGGAAGGCGACGTCAAATGATTGGCAGAAACATAGATTTAAAAAAAAAATTAAGAAACAAAAGACGATTGACTTTTGAACTAAATTCGACGAAGACGGCGTTATTATTATATTCACATAAATTCGCCATCCGCAGCACATAAACCATTGCTCCGCAGCACATAAACCATTGCTCCGCAGCACATAAAACAGTCCTCCGCAGCACATAAATTCGCCGTTCGTAGCACATAAACCATTGCATTGTTGCGCGCAACGAAGAAACAGAAAGTTCAAAAATGAAAAATTTTTAAAATCAGAAACAAGAGACCATCTACCTTTTCATTAATAAGTTCGATGAAGACGACGACGTCGGATAACCGCACGAAACGAAAAAACAGAAAAAAAAAATAAGAAACATAAGGCGATCGATTTTAGAATTCGAAACTACTAACGGAAGGAAGGAGACGTCAAGTGCTCGCAAGAAACAGAAATAAAAAAAAAGGAAATTAAGAAACAAAATACGATCAACTTTTGTACCGAATCCGACGAAGACGACGTCGAATTTTCGCACGAAACAAAAAGTTCAGAACTTAAAAGTCAATCGATTTTAGGATTAAAGTTGATGGAAGGCGACGTCGGATGATCGCGAGGAATAGAAATTTCAAAAAATCAGAAACAAAAGACGATCGACGTCAAATTTTCGCACGAAACGAAACAGAGGAATCCGCACACTCGTTTTGGGCTATTCTTCTGGCTCTGTTGTATTTTTTTTCCGACACTTCTCCGTCGCTTATCGCATCCCGGGAGCGGATCAAGTGCAACGCACATCGAATACGTGGGGGCATCGCTGATGTCACGGACGTCCGGCGGTCGGCAAACATCGACACACACGAAACTCGACGTGCCGACGTGAGGTGGTGATACGACGTGACGTGACAGCCGAGTAACATTCAACAACTACATGCGAGCGCAACCCTTACGACCTTAGCCAAACGTAACAGCGTATTATTTTAATTACGTCACGTATTTAATGCATGTTTGTATGTAACGCATTTACGATTACGGTTTTAGTTTAATGTTGTCGCGAGCAAGCAAGCAAGCTGCAACGCCGCACGCGTCCGTGTGATTTATTAGAGTCAGTCCTGTTCTTTTTTTTGTAAAAGCGGTAGCAAGTTAGCGCTGAAGAAGGCAATCGGCTGTGCCGAGCTAGTTCTCAGAAGGACGAGGTCAAAGATCGCCAGGAGGCTGATTTCTACGCCACTGCGGAACCGTCCCCTAAAGATCGCCGCAGCAAAACCATATAGATAAAACTTAAAACGTACATTAAAGACGAACAATATGACAGATTGTTCGTCGAAGAAATCAGGGGACGGTTCCGCAGTGGCGTAGAAATCAGCCTCCTGGGGATCTTTGACCTCGCCCTTCTGAGAACTAGCTCGGCACAGCCGATTGTCTTCTTCAGCGCTAACTTGCTACCGCTTTTTTTGTTAATTATTCACGAGATAAAGTAAGTTATATTCGGGGGGTGACAAAGTATAACGCGCTTTTGCTTTTCAATCTTCATTGGAGGTTTTTTTTTTAAACGCTTTTTTGAGAGGGTGAATTCTGAAATGGAAGGAAGGTAAATCTTCCTCTTTACGAGAAGGGCGGTGGGGTGGAGGGGGGCGAGGGTCGAATATCAGGAGATTACGTCTCTCCTTGCACGAGAACGAAAACGAGAATACGCGAATTTGAGACGCGCGGAAGTACGATCTCGTTTCGTGCAGGTGACTGAATTTCGTTGCTTTCCGCCGTTGGTGGCAGCGAGGGTGGGATTGAATGTCTACTACTACGTGATTCGTGCAACACGGTGTCGCGTTTTCATTTATTCAGTCGGGAAGAGACAGACGACCGGGAGGATCAAATTCGCCGCAAGTTATTTTGAATTCGATTGGATTGAAAGAGATAAGAAAAAAAGAAAAACTTTGCGACATTAACCGACGCATGGAAGCCACACATAAATAACATGGTCTGGATTATATTATGCAAACCGAAATTCCGGGCAAATTTGTTTAATAAACGCAGTGCAGAACTTGCGAGCGTGGGAATCACACGAGATCAGAGGCGGCGCGCGCGCGCGTGTTTGTTTGAGTTTATTACGGATTTACGCGTCTTTTTTTCTGTTTCATAAACGCCACGCTCCTTCGCTTTTTTTTTCTCTCTTCTTTTTGCAAGACGCCTTTAGAACAATTTCGTTTACATTTTTTCGGAAAACGTTGGGAAGATTGCCCGCAATGAATTGAAAACGTCGCCAAGGCATTTTTGTACGTGAATTATTTTTTCTATGTCGTTCAGCTGCGTTAGCCATTTCTAGTCGATTGGACTTAGGTCTAAAGGGCAGCGGAAAATGCCTACGAGCGAGCGAAGCAACCCTAAGAGTGTAATTCCAGAAAAGAGACAAAATAACTTACCAAATCGATCCAAAAAATTAGCAAAAACTATCAAACGGCCTCGAAAATAACTACTGATGGTAACGACTACCAAAGGGAGAAGACATTTCGCTTCGATTCAGGCTTGCGTCACCAAAAAAAAGTTTATGCTGACTAACAAGTGGCCCTGAACAAATTCAACCGAAGCAACGATGTGACACAGCCGTCTAATACAAGAGCCAGATTGTTACCGAACGAAGGAGCAAATGAACCGGCACCTGATCTCCCTTTGGAAGTTGTTTTCGAGGTCATTTCACAGATTGATTCCCGTTTGTGATTTTTGGGCTTATTTTTTGGATCGATTTGGTAAATTATTTCATCTCTTTGTTAAAATTATACTCTTAAGGGGTTTCTTCATACACTTGCAGGCATTTTCCGCAGCCTTTTAAACGGCACTCAAGTTCACCGGTCCGCAGAAGACTTAGCTTTTTTATTTGGCTGTATTTGCTGCTTGTTTCGAAGATTTCAAGATTATTTGTATCCACATTGCTGTTCAACGCGATCATCGTAACGCCAGTCAAGGTTACTTCAAGGGTAAACCCCATCTCCATCGCTGATGATCATTTTCACTTTTATTCATCTACCAAATCTAAATCGCTTTTTATTAACTTCATTTTATAATTTCATGAACGTCTTATTTAATTAACACAATTAATTCGATTTGCCTGCGCCTGAGATAATTGAAAATTTTAAAGTTGACTTTCGTTATTTTGAACTGTCAAATACTCGCGCGAGACGAGGGAGATTTCCCGAGTGCGTAACGATTTACGTTTTTTTTTTCTTTTGAATATTTCGAAGTGATTTTTTAATTCTACAGTCGCTTACGTTTTATTCGAGACGATTTGATTCCACTTAATTAAATTTGATTAACGTACCTTGCTTGCCTTTGAGATAATTGAAAATTTTGAAGTTGACTCTCATAATTTTGAACTCTCAAATACTCGTGTGAGACGAAGGAGATTTCCCGAATACGTATCGATTTATGGTTTTGAAGTATTTCTGAATTTTACAATTGCTTATGTGGAATCGAATGTCGAATTGTTTAGTCGGGAAGAGACAGACGACCCGGAGGATCAAATTCGTCGCAGGTTATTTCGAATTCGATTGGATTGCAAGAAATAATATTTTACGCAAAAAAAAAAAAAAAACCTTGCGACGTTAAATAGCGCGTGGAACTCGCGTGAATAACACACGGCTTGGTTTATTATACCGGGTGTTAATTAATCAATTAAACCTGTAATACGTCACCATAAGTGGGAACGACTCAACTTACATGTCGTTAACAAAAGTTTTACGCATTTCGAGAAAATCGGGCAAGAAATAGTCGTACGCCTATGTCTTTGAGGCAGGTCAAGAAAAGGAAATTTTATTGAAGCAAGAAATTAAAGCGCAATCGAAGAGAGAGAAGTCGAGAAGCCAATTAAAGCGTTTCTTTTTTTTAACGTGGCAATAAATCCTATTATTACAGCTGAGCGAAAGGATTTGCTTCACTTTTTTATGATTACGACACACAATTTATTGTTCCATATTCTTTGCGATCAACAGTTTAGTTTGTGAAAGGTGATTGAACGTATTAAAGGTACTATTCGCATAGTATTATTAGTTATTAAAATGCGGCAATTCACGAACGGCGAGAGAACAGCATTTCAGAGGAGTGCATTTGCGCTAATCCTGAACAAGAATCATTTTTTCGCCGAGCTCGTTTGTGCCTCGCTAATGATGGACGGCACGTCGAACAATTGTTATAAACATTTCTAAATGTTTGTTTAATAGTTTGTTTAAACATGATCCTCCACGCAGATGATATTCGTTGAGCGTATCTTGCGTATTAGTTATTTCCACGACGTTTACTGTCTACGATGAAAGAAGCAAGTTCCGTAAGTTATTTCT